>JAPWTK010000260.1:0-660560 GCA_029963805.1 Aromia moschata
ATTTCGCAAATACTTTGCAAAACTTTCCCAAGATCTTCAGGTGGGGTACACATTTTTTTCAATTTTTTTTCTCAAGTTCGTTTGCATTTTTTTTGCTATTACAGCTTTTTTACTTTAGATTTACTAGATTTAGTAATTACACCCTAAAATATGATGAAGGTCCCATGCTTATTTATAACGAGAACTTCAAATTCCATCAGCCGATATTGCTACAAATAAATAACTGTCCTCCAGATCGTACCTCTCGAAGCGTTCACAGTTGCAGGCAGCTACAACAGAAATGGGCTCTGGATATTAATACCGGATACAATTTTAGGTTTTGTCTACTGCGCATTCCGCGGCCAAGTGTAAATCTCCCTTTTTGTACACCATGTAAAATAGTGTTTGAGATTAGAATTTCTGGATTTGATATTAATTATTAAAATGTTTGTGTGTTTCTGAGTTAAGGATTCATATATGTATAGCTTGTTATCTTGCTAAATTCAACAAAGGTGTTGAGCATTGCAAAAATCAGTTTATAAACCACGGGCCATTAAGAAAGAGTACGTCTGAGTATTACTAAGTGTCTACTGTCTGCCTTAAGGGCTTAAAAAACTTTTCACAATGTAATCTTATTTAATTTGTTTCTGTTTATTGACTTAAAGAATACAGACGTATCATATTCAAATATTCCTAAAAAAACAGTTTTATGGAAAATATAATCTCGGCTTGTGTTTACGTTTCATTAGTATTCTGTTGGTATCAATATAACTGCGCAAAACAGAGTATTGACAAATCGTCAGGCTTAACAGGCTATTGAATACTAAAATGAGCTATGAAAAATATTTAGGTATTTTTACAAAGAAATTTTCTCGTAAATTATTACTTCATAAAACATTTGCAAATAATACTCCACTCTTTTTTATACATTTCCGAGGCAGAATAATTAAATCTGCCGTCTCTTCAAAAATTAATAATCAATTCTCTTAAAAGTATCTCCAGAAGATTTATTCTTAATAGTATTGATTCCCTTTCAAACAATACAAGAAGAGTTGAAAGGAATACACCAAGTGTCGGAAATTTAAAGATTTTACACGTACGTAATTATAAACAAAAAACTTAAATTGACTTAATTATAATTCATTTAATTAATTTACTTAATTGATTAACTTAATTTTTAATCCTATATTTATCTGTCTTATTCACAAGATATAGGTACTGTCTTCAGGAGTCCTTGTAAATTATTTTTCTAAACATTCCAAGTCCCCTGTTAGACGATTCTTCTGTACAAAAGATAGTAGTCGTATAACACCAAATGACCACTTCATCTAGTTTGACTAGTCAAGCTGCTAACTTTATTGGCTTTTTACTTTAATAAGAATCGTTTTAATAATGCGTTTACAACGTTATTCGTTTAAATTATACAGGATGTCCGGAAAAAACGTATAAAGATTTCGGGGGTGATTGCTTAGGTCAAAGTGAGAAAAAACATCATATGGACTGGATGTGTCTGGATACAACTTTCTAAAGGAGGCCGAACCCCCTGAAGGTACTTTTCACTTTTTGAAATTGGACCCATGACGTCATGCGTCACATACATCATGCTCAATAGAGTATTTCCCTACCCCAGATTTTTCCCCTTCAGGTTAGGCAAACCATTTTTACCAAGCGTGGCGTGACGCAAAACCATGACGCAGATCGCAATATTTTCCAGGGGCAATCCCATAATAAAGACATAGAATGTCAAAAGTAATCACTAGCAAAACAACTCGAAACAAACTCAAAATTAGCTTGACAGAAAAATGCATAAGGAAATCTTCAAAAAAAAATGTTCAAACACCTACTCCCTAAGTAAACTTTTTTTACGCCTTAAATAAGCTAACCACGGTGCCTCTACCCCACTTAATTGAGGTACATAGTTGTTAATATCACCAGTAGATTCAACACCAAGACATAACATCAGATGCAAAATTTAGTATTTGACAAGCGGTTACTGAAATGGACTTCACTTTCAGGAGGCCTAAGCTCCCTTAAGAATCTTTTTTTTTTATTTCTCTTTATTTTCACCTAAGGAATCAACCCCTGAATTTCGAATTACTAAACGTTTTTTCGGACATCCGATATAAATTACACTGCAATATGAAATGAAAACGTTAAAGATGATTTTAATGAGATTTTTTTATTTATTTAATTTAAAATTTTTAAAACATCGGTTTTTAAAACAAAGCAATATCGGATTAAAATACGTTTTTCTTTATTTTTACATAAACAATACATTCCCAATGTTTCATGCGTTTGTGGCGACTTACAAAATACATTCCCTTCTTAACATCAGCGCCTCCGTCATTTCTTCGAATAGCGGTTACCAGGCAATTCATATAGCCATTTACCAAACCACACCGGAGCAATAAGAACGCGTGGAAGAGAACTAAAGCCAATTAGCTAAAGAAAAACGGAATTTGCTTTCTCCAAACGTTAAGATAGAGAACTTCAATAAAGTTTAATGTGATGTCATTTATGTAAGCTGCGTTGGAAAGGGATTTCCATTAACTCCAGTAGATTGTTATTCAAGTAAAAGGAAACAATTTAAGAAATTCCAGTTTCACTAGCATGTACCAAATGTTTTAAGTTAATACAATTTTGTTTTCCAAATATTTATAACTTTATGTACACGATGATTGTTTTATCTTGACCACCCTATTTTATTCACAAACGGTTATAGGAAATTATAATCCGCAAAACGTATCATGTTCCTGCCATATGAGAGTAGAATTTGGCATATGGAAAAAGAAAGAAGACTACACGATGCTAGTCTTTCCAACCGACGCGACGTTTCGATTTTTTTTCCAGAATAATTTATGGCATTGTTAGAAAGTCCTTCTAAATTGAAAATTATTTTCCAGGTACCATTTTCTAATATTTTTATCTCTTTGTTTTTTAATTTCTTTTAGTTCATTTTAATATTTTAAAAAGTTATTTAATTTCGAAAATTCCGCTGTGCTGATTTATTGCAGTTCTATTGGTAGTTTTCGTCAGTACAAATGAGGTATACTTTGTAAAATATATATAGATGTCGTCATTCAGTCTTAGAGAAGCTAATAGAACCCTACAATAGCCCTATTATTTATATGATTAAATACGTTTTCAAACTTTAAACGCGTTTTTCTCGAAACTGTGTTTTTATCCGAAAGACTTGCAATTTTAATTGTAGCTTCTTATATAGATTATCTATCGAAGTACACACGATTTTTGCGACTGATAAATAATAAGATTTGCAATAAACAATTTAACGTCGATTTTTAAGAAACAAAAATGAGGAATAAAGCTAAAAGTGATGTCTATTTGTGAATTTTCAGAAAAAAAGTCTTAGGTTATTACTTAAACTACTTCAAAGAAAAACTAATGTAGATTAAGAAACTTTTTTTTCTAAGTTGTGTACCAAAACTGCTACAGTGTGCGCCGATTTCTTCCTCCAAAAAATTCGTTTCATGTTACCTGGAGCTATTACGCCATTTTTTGTAACTTAAATGAAAGTAAAAAATACTTTTTTCAGGTCAAAATTTCATTTTGATCCACTACATAGATATCGAAAACAAATCCCAAAAAGCTTCATTTTTCAGTGCGCCTGGGTAGTATAACCCCTTAACAGTGGCCATATTTTTCAACCAACAATACCTACCTCTACCACAACAATACCTCTTCCACCAAGAGGTGGAAGAAGATCACCAACAATAAATAATTTTTTTTGTAGCGGCATCGATTGCTAAGATCATTAGCCGCAATTTTTATACATTCTTTCATAGAACCTAGCAACCATAATTCCTTTTATATATCTCTTATCAATCCCGTATATTTAAGATATGATATCATAATTCTTACTACTGATGGCTTAGTTGACAACGCACTCGCCAAATTGGCACTAAATCCTAGATGTTGCCTTATACCAGAATATTTTGTACAGTCCAGTATAACTAATGTTCAACTGTTAATGGAACATGACAGACCGGACATCTCGGCTCTCTATTACCTGATAACAAATAGGAGGATGTAAGGCGAGTATGCCCTAATCTCAACCTTGTAAAGACAACCTCTTCTCTTTTAGTTACTTTAATTGGCATCTTCCACTTGTCCACATTTGATTTGACTCGCCCCAACTTTGAGTCCATACGACTCCACTCAGCTTACCAGCTACTTTTAATGAAACTATTTATTGCCACTTTAAAATCTTCTGGTCTAATGGGTATATCTTCTATGGCATTTTGTTCCGATGCAAATTTTGCAGCCCGATCTGCCATTTCATTACCTTTAATGCCAACATGTGCTGGAGTCCATATGAAATGTATCTCTTTCTTAGCAACTGACAGGGAATATAACAGGGCTAGAATTCTTTGGACTTGTGGATCTTTATTAAATATATTTTTAAAACTTTCCAGTGTACTAAGTGAGTCCACACATATCAGAAATATAGGATGGTCTATTTCTCCACTGTAAAGTAAAGCTTGCCATATGGCATATAACTCCGCCGTAAAAATGCTGGACCACGGAGATAATGTCCACGAATAAGCTTTGTCCGCTACCACAAATGCACTCCCTACACCCGATATGGTTTTTGAGCTATCTGTATATATTACTATAGGGTCTTGGAATCGGTCGATAGTTTCATAGAATTTTGTTCTAAGGAGACCACTATACTTTGCTTTTGATTGATCTATTGCTTTTTTTTGTAGACTGTACACTCCAGGTGGATATTGAGGTAACTCACCTTCCAAGGTGGAACTTCACAGAAACCAAGTGACAACACTCGCGGCAAAGTTTGTACGATAAGATCTTGAAGTACTTCTTGCATCCTGATACCCGCAGGCCTAGATATTGTAGGTCGCGTACTGAATTTTGTAATATATTTTCGTCAAAGATAGTCGCATGTAACGGATGGTTAGGTTGTGCCCACACTCTCGCCAAATAGTTTAGGAGGAGATGATTTCTTCTAAAATTCAATGGGGCTATTCCTGCTTCACAACAAAGCGAGTTTAATGGGGTTGTCCGAAACGCCCCCATTGCCAGCCTTAATCCTGCACCCTGGATAGGTTCTAAAACTTTAAGATGAGAACGTCGAGCAGATGAATACACTGTACAACCATAATCCAGTTTGGATAGAATCAGCGACTTATACAGTGTTAAAAGCACTTCCTTATCTGCCTCCCAGTTAATATTAGACATACATCTTATCACATTAAGAGATTTTTTACACTTTGCAGGAGATCATATCACCATGTAAGTTTCGAATCGAATATTAAACCAAGACACTTGACAGTGGGTTTTATTTGAATTAAATTGTTGTTGATTGTCAGTTGGGGTTCAGCATGATGTAGTCTAAGACGGCAAAAGTGCATACCAACCGTTTTAGCCTGTGAAAAACGAAAACCCATACTATCTGCTTTATTTTCCAAGTTGTTTATACACCTTTGCAATTCTCTATTTATATCATTCATAGAATCCATTGAGCAGAAAATTACTAAGTCATCTACGTACAGAGATTTACAGATTGAGTTATCGATAGAATCTATTAATTCATTAATTGCGATAGCAAATAAAGTTACACTCAAAGTGGATCCCTGAGGGACTCCATTCTCTAAATTGTGTGCAGATGACCGTGTATCACCTACCCTTACCCTGAACTTCCGATCTTCTAAAAAACTTTTAATGTATAAAGGTAAGTTACCTCTGATTCCCCATTCATGCATTTTTTCTTAAAATGGCATACCTCCAGGTCGTATCGTACGCTTTTTCTAAATAAAAAAATACTGCTACCAAATGTGACCGGGAAACAAAACTACTTAAAATACTTGTTTGTAAATATGTCAATTGGTCTGATGTTGATCGATATTTCCTAAAACCCATCTGAAAAGGGGATAGCATGTTACTAATCTCTAAGAGCCATACCAAACGGTTGTTTACCATATTTTCCATTACTTTTCTGGGACAACATGCCATAGATAAAGGTCGATAGCTAGCTGGATCTAAACGGTTTTTTCCTTTCTTTTAACATAGGGACTACTACGGCTTCTTTCCATTGTGAAGGATATACACCTTCTAACCATATTCTGTTGTAAAATGCTAAAAGGTAGGTTTTAGCCTCCTCTGGTAGCTTTCGTAACATTTTAAAAGTAATTAAGTTTGCTCCTGGAGCTGAGTTGCCTGTTTCCTTTTGGACACCCGCTAGTCCTTCGATTGTAAAAGGTTTATTATATGACAGAAGTGACGAGGTATTGAAATCCAGCGGAGTTTCTAATATACTTTTCTTAGTCTGAAATGTGACACTGTAATTATTAGTACTACTAACGGACCTAAATTGTTCCGCTAATATGTCTGCTATATCTACAGAGGAAGTTATTAAGTTACCACCCACGCTAAGTGCATAGTATACACTAGGAAACTTTTTCCAGCTATGCAACTTACCTTTTGCCATATGTCTTTTAAGATAGTGTTTGATGTAATGCTTGATACATACTCCTGCCATGATTTCTTTTTACTCGAAAGTATAGTCCTACGAGCTATAGCTCTTGCCTTTTTAAACTCGATCAGATTGGCTTGAGTGGGGCATCTTTTAAATACATTAAAGCTTTTTTTCTTGTTCAACACTGCCCTCTTGACATCTGTATTCCACCAAGGCACTGGTGTTTTTGGTGGATTTCCAGCTGATATTGGTTGTTTGTGCTGCTTCATGTATTGCTGTTGTAAGGTCATTTACAGACGAGTGGAGATCATTGGTAATAATTGTAGGTGGGATATGAACACTGTCTTGGTATGCTGTCCAGTTGGCTCTATTCATAATATATTTTCTTGGAGTTCTTCTCTCTACCACTTTTTTCCCTGTGCTTATTGTAATAGGAAAATGGTCAGTGCCGTGTAACTGATCAAGTGGCTTCCAGTTGAAGCTTGGTGCAATTATTGGTGTACAAAGAGTGAGATATATCCGAGAAAAATTTCCAGTGGCTGCATTAAATCGTGTGGCTTCCCCCGTATTTAATAGTGCAATGTAATTTTCCTCAATAATCTCTTCAATAATATTACCTCGTCTATCTATTATTAATGATCCCCAAAGTGTCAATTGGAGTTGAAATCACCTAGTAGCAGGAATGGAGACTGTAAATGATTTATGACTGAAGTTAAATCTTCCTTACTAAAGTGATAATCAGGTAAGTATATGTTACAAATGCTTAATCGAAGGGAAAATCTATTTCAACTGCTATCATTTGCAGGTTTGTATTTATTGGAATGGGTCTTGATGGTATCCCCTCTTTTAGAAAAATTGCTACCCCTCCTCTGGCCCTTTGATCGGGTGTTACATCCTTACGATAGGTCGTGTATCCCCTGAGTGTAAAGGACTCAGAAGGTCTAAAATGAGTTTCTTGCAAACATATGCAAAATGGGTTATAGTCTTTTAATAACAGTTTTAGTTCAGGTAAGTGTGACTTACAGCCATTACTGTTCCATTGAAGTATTATGTCTGAATCGAATTTGATGACGGTAAAGTATACGAACCAAATTACTACAAAATAATATATAAGTCACACTATTCGAAGTATTATAAGATGACACAAATAAACAAACAAATAAAAAAAACAAATAAATGAATAAATAAATAAATAAATTAGTAATCCTATAAAAATATACGCTTAAAATAAATAAAATTTAAATATAAAAATATCACAGATGAAAATCACTACAAGTTAATTATCACAGATATGTCAGCAACTAATCAGCTGACTGGATACCAGGTAGTTTTCTTCGCTTGCCTTTCGGCCATCCCATTTTCCGTTTCGCTGGGGTTTTCCAAGATTAAAACTAGTTTTAGAGGCAACAGACTCGTGTTCACTGTCTGCTTCCTCTGATATATTAAGAGAATTTGAGCCATTCTCTCTTCTCCTCTTTCTGACGATGATGGAATCGTCATTACAGAGGTTTGTGAGCTACTTTTTGGTAGCTCTGTTTGTTGCTCAGTAGTAGGTAGTGGATCCGAAGCGATGATAGTTTCCTCTCCCATTGTATTTAATATAATAGGTACTGTATTTTGCTGTACCTTTGACACTACATTTTTGATTTGCTCTTCAACAGTTTTTGCTATTAGCGGAATAAGTTCTTCTATCATTTTCTTTATACTAGTGTTTGTTAATGGAGCTGCTACTTGGGCGTATGAAATACCTGATACTGGCATACATTCTCTGTATTTTCTCCTTGCCTCAGAAAATGATATTTTTTCTAATGTCTTTATCCTTTGCACAGCTGCTTCTTCTTTATAAATTGGACAATTCTTTGACCTTGCAGAATGCTGTCCATCGCAATTTAACCGCTTAATCGGATCTTTGCAAGGTTCACTTTCATGTAATGGCAAACCACAGACACATACCTGTGGTTTATCACACTTAACAGACGTATGGCCAAATTTCTGACATTTGAAGCACCTCATGGGTGCAGGTATATATGGACGTACCAGTAATGATTGATATATGCCAGCTTTGATTTTTTCTGGGAGTTTGGGCGAATTGAAAGTTAGTATTACTGTTAACTGTTCCGTCATGTCATAACATAACTATTTAAATTTGAAAAGTGTTTCCCGCGACATCGCCCTACGCGCAACAGGTGGAAGGGATACCGACGACGCATCGGGAATAACGCCGAAGGACAGTACCTTCACAGACAATAAGGTGAGTGCACAGTGTATCATATTGCGCACAAATTTCGATTTCAAAAAGAGAAAACAAGAACATTGGGTTCAACATATGGTCCTTCGAGCCGGATTATCAGCAAAAAATCATCCTGTGTCACCGGAACGACCTAAAAGACAATCGCCGACGTCTTACCAGCGGATGGTTCACCGGTAAACAACAACTTAGGTTAGGCAGCCGGCATCCGCACGGCATCAACAAACGGCTATCAGCGAACGGAAGACAAGTAGGTCCCATCCTTTTCTTATGCACGTTTGCGCGAATATAGCTGTCGCAGTTTTTAACAAATAACATTTTTGTGAAAATGGCGGAAGCCGCAGAAAGATTGCGCCCACTCATTGCAAAAAGGGGACAATTAAAGGCTCAAATAACAAGGTTTTTTATCTTTCTTAAACAATGTAGAAAATAATGACAACATTCGCTTAAAATTAGAAATTACTACCAGGCTAGAGAAAATCGAACTTGTTTGGGATCAATTCAGCAATATTCAATCGGACATAGAAATATTAGATGACAGCGACGCACAACGCAAGGAAGGCGAGTTCTTTGAGGAACAATACTTTTCGGTTGTCTCAAAAGCAAAGGAACTTCTTGCAGAGTTCCAGGAGACGAAAACAAATGCAAACACAGATCAATCAGTAAATTACTCGCGAAAAAATGTACATTTGCCAACTCTTACATTACCTAAATTTCACGGCCAATACGAGGGGTGGCAATCATTTCACGACGCGTTTGAGGCGCTCGTAAACAGAGACAAATCTCTAAGCAACACGCAAAAATTTATGTATTTAAACTCGTGTTTAGAAGGGGAAGCCGCATCTATCACGGAATCTCTCATAGTTACGGATGACAACTACGTAATCGCTTGGGATTTACTAAGAAACCGATACGAAAACAAACGCGCCATTTTAAATGCGCACATTAACGCTCTGTTAGACCTCCCGGTAATTGTTAAAGAATCACATCTAGGTTTACGTAAATTAATAGACACCTTTCTTAAAAATATGAGAGCATTAAAAAATTTAGGTTTACCAACAGATACATGGGATCAGTTATTAATCAACATTTTAACCAGAAAATTAGACAACCTTACGAAACGCGAATGGGAAAAATCAATCAAGCCGAAAGAAATCCCAAACGTGAACGAATTCATAAATTATTTAACAAACAAATGTCAAATTTTAGAATCATTAGAGAGTCAGAACAAATCGCTAAACGTCAAATCAAATACTTGCGGTACTGAAAACACACGTCTCGCAAATAACAATCGATCATTTAACAGAAATTCGGAGACTAAAACCTTAGCCCACGTCACCACAGAAAATGCGTCAGTGCAGTGCAATTTCTGCAAGGGCACACATTTAATTTATCGTTGCAGAGATTTTCTAAAACTCACAGCCAAATTGCGTTTCAAGGAAGTAAAACGTTTAAATTTGTGTACAAATTGTTTAAGAACCGATCATACAGTTTCAGATTGCAAATCGGGGTCTTGTAGGGTTTGTGCCAAAAAACATAACAGTTTATTACATTTCGATGAAGTCGACACAACTAAGGGTAATCAGGGTCAACAACCTTCAAATACCGTATCGCAAACAGAGTCGGTTAGTCAAACAAATCAATTGGATTCGAATCAGGAACGATCAGTCAACACACATTGCTCAGTTCCACGTCAACTGTATGTATTGTTATCCACAGCTATCGTTCAGTTGGAAGGCAACAAAGGTAACAAAATAACCTGCAGAGCGTTGCTAGACTCTGGATCACAGTCAAATTTCATCGTATCTAATCTAGCTCAAAGGTTAGGTACACGTATCACAAAAATCAATTGGCCAGTAACCGGCATAAATCAATCAACTACTAACATTCACAGTAGGACAGAGGCGTGCGTCAAATCCCCGCTTAACGGTTATTCAAAAAAATCTCAGTTTTCTAATATTAGATAAAATAACTCAAAACATACCAACGATTTCATTTGATCTTTCAAAATTAGACATACCCTCAGACATTACGTTAGCAGATCCGGACTTCAGCAAGTCTGCGCCCATAGACGTCCTGTTGGGGGCTGAAATATTTTTCGATATCCTTTGTGTAGGACAAATTAAACTCGGTTTGAACAAGCCTATTCTTCAAAAATCACACGTTGGGTGGATTGTTTCGGGGCCTGTTTTTTCCGGACAACTTTAACAATGTCAAGTTAAACTGTAATTTATCGGTTGAAGGTAATATCCACGATTGTCTCGAAAAATTCTGGCAAATCGAGGAATGCCCGGGTCAACGATGTTTTACGACAGACGAAATGAAATGCGAAGATGATTTTGTAGCTAACATGAAACGGTCAGAGGCGGGTAGATTCATAGTGTCTCTACCTAAACGTGCGAATTGTGGCAATTTAGGAGAGTCCCTCGAACAAGCAACGAACCGGTTTCTAGCGCTCGAAAGAAAATTCGGTAAAGACGTCGAACTAAAAACAGCATATGTGGATTTTTTGTCGGAATATGAGGCTCTAGGTCACATGTCCAAAATTGATGAAAATTCCATTGCGCAAAACAACATGACTTATTACTTGCCTCATCATGGCGTTATTAAATCCTCTAGTTTAACTACCAAGCTGCGTGTAGTTTTCGACGCGTCAGCAAAAACAACAACGGACACGTCATTAAATGACATTTTGCTAGTAGGTCCAGTATTGCAGGACGACTTGTTTGCAATTTTAACCCGATTCAGAAGTCACAAATTTGTGCTAATCGCAGACATCGAAAAAATGTATCGACAGGTATTAGTTTCGGAATCTGATCGAGAGTTGCAAAGGATTATCTGGCGCGAAAATCCGGAGCAACCATTAGCTCATTACAGGCTAAATACTGTAACATACGGCACTGCGCCTGCGTCTTTTCTTTCCGTGCGATGTTTACATGAACTGGCACATTTGCATGAACATGATCACCCCGATGCTTCTAAAGCTATCATAAAGGATTTTTACATGGATGACCTAATTACAGGGGCAAACACCATAGAAAATGCAAAACAATTAAAAAATGACATCGATCGTATTTTGAGGTCAGGAGGTTTCATTTTAAGAAAGTGGGTTTCAAATGAGGGCTCCATTTTAGATTCCAATCAGCATGAAGACAGTCTTCCAGAATTTTATATTACCAATGATTCTATGGTAAAAACTTTGGGCCTCTTATGGAACGCGAAATCAGACAGTTTACATTTTACAATCAACGTGAACCTCAGTCAAAGGGTAACAAAAAGAACCATTCTCGCTACCGTCGCGCAGATTTTCGATCCTCTTGGATTAATAGGTCCGTCTATCATACAGGTAAAGGTAATATTGCAACAATTATGGCGACTACGATTAGGCTGGGATGAAGCAGTACCTGCTTATATTCACACGCAATTCAATCAATTCCAAAATGAAATCGGCTCATTAACAAAACTTCAAATACCCAGACATTTACTTGACATACATTCTTCTAAAACCGAATTGCATGGTTTTTCAGACGCGTCCGAATCCGCTTACGGCGCATGCGTTTATTTGAAGAGCACTACAGAAAATCAAACAGTTGTTCGTTTAATTGCCGCGAAATCCAGAGTAGCTCCTCTGAAAAACGTTACATTGCCGAGGCTAGAACTTTGTGCTGCTGTACTATTAGCTCAGTTAGCTGACAAAATAATTCAGTCATTAAACATAAACATCAATAAATTTTTTTATTGGTCAGACTCCACTATCACATTATCTTGGATATCAGCTCAGACAGCCAACTTGAAAACATTTGTCGCGAATAGAGTGGCTGAGATTCAGCGGTTAACTTCAGTCGAAAATTGGCACCACGTTAAATCGGAAGATAACCCCGCTGACGTCATATCTCGAGGGCTTAATCCAAATGCGTTATTGTCTTGCTCCCTATGGTGGTCGGGCCCATCATGGTTGGCTGAAGCTCCTCCTTACTCTTACGGTGATTTTCATTTAAACGAATCAGATTTACCAGAAATTAAACGTTCGACTTGTTTAGTAACAAATGTAGTTGATGACACAATAATCAACCGATTTTCGTCATTCGTCAAATTACAGAGAGTCGTAGCCTATTGTCTCAGGTTCAAGCTTAATACCACCATTCGCAAGAAAAACAAATTATCAGGAAATTTGAACATTGAAGAATTAAAAAATGCCACATTAGTCTTGGTAAAAACTGTACAATCTGTAGCATTTGCACCCGAATTAGCAAATCTAAGAAAGGGTGAACAAGTTTCGCCTACTAGTAGGTTACGGTCACTAGCCCCTTTCATGGACGATAGTGGTACGATAAGGGTAGGTGGGCGATTGTCAAATTCCGATCAAATCAATTACAATAAAAAACATCCAATTATTCTACCACCAAACCACCATTTGACGCGCTTAATTGTGAAATATGAACACGATAGGCTGCTTCATGCAGGTCCTCAAGCGACTTTAGCATCTCTTCGTGAAAAATTTTGGTTACTACGCGGACGTAGCGCTGTCAACCACGTACTTCGGAAATCTATTGCCTGCTTCAAGGCTAAGCCCATTGCTTATCAACCATTTATGGGAAATTTACCATCATATCGAATCCAACCAGCACGTCCCTTCATAAACGTTGGTATAGATTTTTCAGGGCCTTTTCTAATACGAGATGGCAAATGTCGAAACCGAAAGATAATCAAGTGTTACATCTGTGTTTTTGTTTGTTTAGCAGTAAAGGCTGTTCACATCGAAGTAGTCGGAGATTTAACGACAGAGTCATTCTTAAACGCTCTTAAAAGATTTGTTTCCAGGCGTGGTATTTGTAAAAACATATTTTCAGACAATGGCACTAATTTTCGAGGTGCAGATAATTCACTAAAGCATGTGTTGTCACAGATAAATTTAAAACCAAAGGTTTCTTTATTTTTAACAGAAAACTCAATAAAATGGCATTTCTCGCCGGCCCGCTCTCCTCACTTCGGTGGGATCTGGGAGGCGGCCATAAAGTCCGCAAAATATCATTTCAAAAGAATCATTGGTCAAAATCCGTTAACGTTTGAAGAATTAACGACTATATTCGTGCAAATAGAATCCATATTAAACTCTAGACCTTTGACACCTCTTTCCTCCGATCCTTCTGATTTCCTAGCACTTTGTCCTAGTCACTTCCTAATAGGGGACATTTTAACTTCGATTCCCGAGGAAACTCCTATTGTGCCAATGAATCGTCTAACTGCACACAAACGTATCCAGCTTATGAGAAATCATTTCTGGCAACGATGGAAAAAGGAATATATTTCTACTCTTCAACAAAGAAACAAGTGGCAGAACCAGAACCAATCTCATATGGTGAAACCAGGGATGATGGTACTTGTAAAGGACGAAAATACCGCACCTTTGTGTTGGCCGTTAGCTCGAATCACCGAAGTACATCCAGGAAAAGACGGCATTATACGCGTCGTGACCGTTGAAACCCGCAATAAACAAAGGTTAACGCGCGCAGTAAACAAAATATGTGTTTTACCTATCGACTCAGACTCCGAAAATCACAACTAGTGTTTCAAAACTTGTTTGTGACAGTATCGTGTAAGCTTTAGTACTGTTATTTCTTTGTTTAGTTTAATATGTGTGCTGTTAAGCTCAATGTCCTTTAGTACTTAAAAGCACAGGCTTTAAGGGCGGCCGCGCATGTTAACTGTTCCGTCATGTCATAACATAACTATTTAAATTTGAAAAGTGTTTCCCGCGACATCGCCCTACGCGCAACAGGTGGAAGGGATACCGACGACGCATCGGGAATAACGCCGAAGGACAGTACCTTCACAGACAATAAGGTGAGTGCACAGTGTATCATATTGCGCACAAATTTCGATTTCAAAAAGAGAAAACAAGAACATTGGGTTCAACAATTACAGATGCTGTCTCCACATGTTTCCCTTCTCTTTTAACTACTATACGCTTTGCATCAACTATTCCCTGCGAGTTTAGGTGTTCTACCATATCCACTATTGAGCAATTCAGTACATCTCTGCAAGTTATCACTCCTTTGCTGTAATTTAATGTAGGATGTGGGTTTACTTCCACTACAAAATCATTAAAAACATTCATATCTAACAATTTACGAGACTGATTAGAATCATGGGTTTCTATTAATAAACCTTCTTTGATTTTTTTCACTGACTTCATGCGTCCCGCTACACTACTAATAACTTTATCTATTTGAAAAGGACATACTTTTGAAAAGTCCCCTTCAATCCTCTTCACTGACAGAAAACGAGGAAGTACTTCCCTAGCCTCCTGGCCTGCCATAATTCGCCCTTTAGGGCAAGTCCTACCTTTCCCTTGAGAGAAGTTAGCTTTGGCGGAAGTTTGAATGACTTATCACCCTCTCCATCCGTCTTTGTGGTTGGGGCCATTTCACCTCTGGCACCCGAGGAGGATTCGTTTTCATCTGCCATATACATATGAAAATTTCACCCCTTAGCTTGCCCCATCCTCCTGAGACTCTCAAAATGGAACCCGGTAGTAGCCCATCTAAGATGGGGGTACCGGATTAAGGCATAACCAGGGGTATAGTCCACCGCCGCCGACCGAATGGGTTTCCCCACACTTCGACGGCAGCTTCCTCGCCTAGGTAACCCACATAAGCATGGTCATTCCCCAAGCCGATTGATTGACCGAAGGGCTGTTTGACCAACCTCCCGTCTAGCCGAAGCAGGTGCCAAAGACAAGTGTCGGGTTGCCCACTCCGTAGAGTGGGGTCCCCTCAGTGCCCAGGATCCCCTTTTCCGACGACACTGGTCGCCACGCACGGCAAACACGTGGGTAACCATTGAAACCCTATGCGACGCGGTTACAACGCCGTACTACAGGAAGGAAAATGGGATGCGGAGGATAGGTAAGTAAGGATAGGTTATGTGGATAAAAAGGAAGATAGGGTAAGTGGACAGGTGCCCCAGATAGTCGCCTTTTACGACAGGCAGGGGATTCCTTGGACCTATTCTAACCCCGGATCCAAAGGGGGGATAAATAAATATTATTAAATATATAATTTTATAAGTCATTAATACTTAATTCACAATACAATTTTTACCTACTTATTGTTAGATAAATTCACCAATATGAATTAGCTTGTGCAGAATTAAGGATATTCTGTTTTTACTTAATTTCGGGTAACAGTCTTAAAAAATCATATTTTTTATGGTATATGATCTTTTTTCGCCGCTTCATTGAGACAGATAGCCTACTGTTAATTAGTTTACAACATAAGGAGCATCACACGTATTTGATCACAAATTTTTAAGAATTGAAAATATTAAAAAATTAGAAGAGCTTTTCAACGGTGTCAAAAAACTGATGTGTTTCTGGAAAAAAAGAATTGTTCGAATGGTCGCGACTCCTAGCGTCGTGCAGTTTGTTTTTGTTTTTAACCAATTTTGTTTAAAACAAGTGTTTAAACAGTTTTACAGTTGTTAAAATATCTTGGGGAATGTTTATCGATGTGTCATGTAATATGACACTTGGAAACATTCTTGAGCATAAAAATTTTATGTGTGGTCCAAAAAACATATTCAGAGTTAGTATACAGTGCGCGCCTAAAATATGGAATAAATTCAGTTAATGTGAAATAAAAAATGTTTGGAAAAAATCCTCGAACAAGTCGATTTTGTTTAATAAAAACATACATTTTTTTGGGAACGTCTATTTTCAGATGTCATTTGTTTTTGAGTAATGACGTCATCAACTTATTTTTCAAATAACCCCCCATTTTTTTTAATATAATATGAGAGACCCTTTCATTGACGATAAAAATGTTGATACCTTACATAACAAAATTTTTGAGTAAATGACAATTGAATGTTACAAAATGAAAAATATATTTTTCACAATAAATAATCGAAAATTTCTGAAAAAACTGAACACAAATAAAACACAACAAAAAAAGTTGTGTTACTTTAAAACTGACATATTGATTAAAACTGACAAAAAAAACAGTTTTAATCTTCTCCTGAAGATGCCAACTTGGTTGGCGAAACGCGCGTCGAGAAAAGGGTAGTAGTTCGGTGTTTTGTGGAAAACGTCCAGTTTTTTATTTCATAGTTTGATAAATCAATATAAATAAGGTATATAAATCAGTATCGAATTGTTTATACTTTTAAAGGTTTTTTAACAATTTCTGAAGACTAAAAGATGATATTTAAAATGAATTTACGTTTAAAAAATAAAGAAATATTAATTCCCAAATGCTTAATATATCTTAAGAAAACATGGATCGATATAAGCTAAGTAATATTGGATTTCGGGCTCATGTAAAATTGACAACTTTGACCCTCGATATCTCGAGAACCGAATGCAGCCTCAATCTGAAATTTTCAGGAGATTAAAAATCTCATCATAAACTATCATTTAGCATACATTTGAAGTTGGTTTTCAAGGGCTGCCAAACAGGCGAAAAATGGCTTGTTTTTGCGGTCACTCTTTTAATGGCCAATTTTTTTCTCATACTTAACTATTGATCCACGCAAAATGGCGAACAAAAAGCATTTATTTTATGAGTTAGCACCTAGAGTATCCCCCTTTGCGAGAAAAGACGTCGTTCATTTATTCACAATTGCATCACAATAAGAAACATTTTAAGAGCATTGTCAATCGTTTTTTGGGAAAGACACATGGCTTACGTAACGAATTATTTTTTTCTTTGGTATACCTAATTTACCCAACAAAAGCTGGCATTATGACATACAAGTCCCCTAAACTGTGTAATGACCCCATTTAATATAACTGCTGCGAACTAAACGAAACTTTGAAGTTACACTATTTTCAAACTGTACTTTCCATCCGTTTATAATCCCTGTACATCTTATATTTATTTATTCTGTATTTCTAGAATATTTGCACCACCTTCTACACCAAAAGTTCTTAGCTATTTGCTCTTCATTGTCCGGTAGTTCAATCAATTGATAGTTAGATTAAACGATTAATGCAAATAACACACCTACGCATTTAAAGAATGTTACTACCATCTGTTAGGTGTCAATGAACGTGTGTGAGTAATGTAACCAAATTTTAATTAATGGGACATGTTTTATTATTCTTAAAGTATAAATTTTGTTGTCTTTAACTATAACAGATTCCTTCGCTACTACTGCATGATCCATGCTCCAACTAGAAGGGTCCGAACTGTCCTTCCGAATACCTTCTCCGGTCAGTAGTTGTTGATTTGTGATGACCCATTAATTATTTTTTGGTTCAAATATTGTTTTTTTTTTGGTTATACAAGGATATGAGCGTTTTCCCATTTTTTGGTTACCCACATAACAACTGATTTCAGAGAATGCAATCATTATGTTTTGAAACATAAATATAAGAACATTCGCTGCTTAAATATTTGTTTTCCACAGTTAATTCAGCTCCATTGTTGAGCTGTTTCAACTTCATTGAGTCCCTCAATGTTAATAGATAATAAAATCGTGAGTAGTTATAATTTTGTTTAACGATAATCTTATTAAATAGTGGCCTATGACGTAATATTGAGTAATATAGGCCACGTTCATTTGCGAGAAGATCCATAACAATTGGTTCACTCACATTTACAATATGTTAACATGAACGGAAACTATACATATGTACATATATGTACAAAATTCACGCAATTTGAAGTGTATTGTCGATTGAGATTATGGAAACTAAGCGATTAAATTATTGACATTTATTTATTTCCGTAGCATACTAGACAAATGTCGGATGTTTTCGAGTTTTTGTAATTTGTTTAGATCGTTATTGCTCCGTTAATTTTCATCCTAGCGAAAAACCGTTCATAACATTTTTATTATAAATTCCAATATATGTCATAAAACTATATAATACACAGTGTTTCATTAAAAAAATGTTATTTTGTCGAAAAACCCTAATTACTAGTTTATTAATTTAGCAGACCTTGTCTCTCTAATAATAAATAAGTTACCAATGGTGCGCAGTCAATTTGGATCAGGCTGTACATACAGGCTATTCTTATTTAACACTGTATCTCCCTTTTGGCCTTGTTGGGCAACCATTACGTCAAATGAAATTTATTTGCTTTTCAATTGAATGCAAATTCATGCATCCCAGTAGGCGCTCTCAAGAATCGCTCGACGCAAACCACTTCGACGAAATAAGAATAAAAACCCTTCCTCTATCCACACGGACCATATTTATCCCCGACATTCTTTTTGCTGGCGCAAAGCGAAAACGTTTCAGTAAGAAAATATTTAAGAGCTCCGGATTTCCCGAGAGCAACAAAACACTCTGTTATTTACCAGTTTTCTCGGGATAATTCGAGCGTTATATAGTTTCTCGTTTGCGGTAAGTAGTAAGGAATGCTCAAAGAGAATTCTGTAATTTTTATGTATTTAATTTTATTTTTAAATAAAATTATATTTTAATATAAGTAGTACCACAATAAAAAAACCCTTTGAGCCAACAGTTTATTCCATTAAAAACAGTTTAATTGTCCAATATACAGAGTGAGTTTTTAGTACTACGGTATATGTTTGGTCTATTAGTTGTTCATACACTCCTCTGTGTATATTAACTTCTTTATTTTAAATGAAACGTTTTAATAACTTTAAAGAGCACATACGCAATAGATCGAATAATATATAGGAGTAGCATCGTGTTTTAGTAGACGAATATTTTAAGAAAAAAGTCTGGTTCTGCATAGAAGGTTTATATCTACAGTGGACAATCGTCCAAACTTGCCGCACAGTGGGGCAAAAAGTCAGCAAACGTGGCATTAAATATATTTCAATGTATACTACAAAAGCAACTTGTTAAATAATCATTTATACTCTCTATTTTGCGGAAATTACAATTATTCAATTAGGGTGCCTAGTACTTATTAATAATACAGCGTTCACAAAAAAGTGTGCTACATGTGGGATTTTTTTATTACTGATGTTAAAAAAAATAACTATACTGTAGGTTTGTTGCAGAAAACAAATTATCTGAATCTCAAGTTGGCAAAATGTAATATAAGTTGAATACTTACTATAGCATTTGCAAATTTATTTTAGTTGCACTGACACGCTTTATGTTCTTACGACGTGCTAAAAATGAAATGGGAGCATGCTGCCCAAAAAAAAGTTATTCCAAACGATTAATTCAAATCCTAACATATGTGCATCTTTAGAAAACGAAAACATCAAATACTATACCTCAGAAACAGTTGAGTTTAGGTATAGGTTGTGATAAGCTGTCAACTTAAAATTGTGTGTTTTTACACACAAACATATATTTAATATAGAAGTTAGTCGACG
This sequence comes from Aromia moschata, assembly GCA_029963805.1. Lineage (NCBI taxonomy): Eukaryota > Metazoa > Arthropoda > Insecta > Coleoptera > Cerambycidae > Aromia > Aromia moschata. The sequence continues at coordinate 19,989 of JAPWTK010000260.1, forward strand.
CACATGAGTGAACCCAACACCCTATAGATCTGGAAATATTTAAAAAAGAGAAAAAAATAGGGTGCAAGTTTGCTCTCTCAAAGCAAAACCAAACTCTCGGAATTCGGATGAAGCGGAGTTGTGTTTGCGATAGTGCGGATAACGCTATCCGAGAAATGTAAGCGGTTGCTCGGATTATCCGGTGACTCAGAAAATCGGGAATCGAAAAATCGGATATCAGCAAGTATTAGTAATAAATTAAACATGGACAGATTCAAAATAAATTAAACATGACAGATTTTCGAACTGAATCAATTTTTAAGCATTTAAGTGGTATATCAGGTGTTCCAGCATGACGTTAACAGGCGAGATCTCCGTTATTTGAAAATATACGAACGGGAACAAAAAAAACTGCAATGTCACGAAAAACTACTGTAGGGTCTATTGTTGTTTAATAGGTAGGGTCTAATTTTAGTTGAATCATGTATTTGGTAGGTAGATACCTACCTATTTATGTATATTGCTGTAAAACCCTAATTATCACGTTTCGGCATGTACCGTTTGTAGATTTATGTAAATACGTGGTACAGCCTATTTGATTTCTGTTAAAAACACCCGCATTTTTTCCCGCGGTTTTCCCAAACTGACCTGCGGTTGGGCTTTCCCCTAATTCAGTTTACAACTGTTTATTGGAGACTGGTTTCGGGAAACCTACGTACCTAGCTAGGCCTGTGTATAATTATTGGTTTAGGGGACTTTACTTTCCGTTCGGATGGTCAGTCTCTCATCTTTACCGTTCACCGGCTCCACACCGGAGTCTATCTCCGCGTTTTACCGGACTTCCCCGGTCTCTCATATTTTGTAAATATGTAAATAAATAACTGTACATATAACCGATTAAAGTGCTTTACTTACCACACCACCCATCGCCAACAAGTGGTGACCCTGACGTGATCCACACCACCCATCGACAACACTACATCTGACTACAGTCCAAAATCCGTGTTGTGCGTTGCAACCCTTAAGAAATAACCCCCAATATCCGAACACCTCCTTGCTAGGTTCTATTAGGATTTATCGAATCATTCGGATATACCTACAGCAGAAAAACAACAGCAACAACAGCAGAATTTTGGCGGATTAAGACTTCTTATAGCAGAAAATTTTGTCCATTATCAAAATTAATTTGACTGTAGTATATTTGAAAATTAGATTTTTGTTTTTGTTTATGTTAAAATTTTATTCTATTTTTATGTCTTTTCGTTTTTATTTGGGATGCTCTTTTGTGTCTCATGTGTCACATGTCTTTCCTGACTATTGATAATATAATTAGGGATACATGGAATTAACTTTATAGATTCTTGATATTTTATATTTAGTGGATTTATACGGATTTTAACTAGATCTGACGGAAAACAATATTCAATATTAAATCACATAATCTTGAGTGTGCTTGCATAATATGGAACCCTCAACACCATAAATATATTGACAAAAGAAAAAAGTCAGAAAAAAATTATTAACCACTATAACTACACCTATATTTAATAAAAACTTACACTACCAAAGCTATGACGTTGTTATAGCGTGTCTTTGCGCCACTATTTAGAATTTTAAAACTTAGTTGACGCAAGTGCACAGCATATTTGTTATTTCTACATAGACTTCTAAAGGGCAATGTACATTGCAGCAGTATATTGCAATTTTTGAATTTTAATGTGTTATATAAAGTTTTATAATTCCAGAGCTTCTAATATGTCCTATATAAACACATATAATACAAAGTATGCAAGTAGTTCCTCTCCCCTCTGGCAAATGCAGAAAAATTACAATACATATTTTGGTGAATGATGAATGATGAATGATGCATATTGAATTGAACAAGGCAATAATTTTACACAAAGGACTTTCCATAAAGAACTCTAAACCTTAATAGTTCTTGCTTTAGGAATTTAACAGTCTTAATTCTTCTTGTCGTAATTTATAACAGGATGTAAGTTTTTGGCTTAAACTTCTTGTCTCAGGTTACGTTAGATTTAAAACTTTTGGTTTGAGGTTTTAATTTATTTCATTCATTTTTAGGTGTTTTTTTGAGGTTATGTCAAAATTCCTAACTAGTCGGCTAATTGTGACCTCATATTTAGTTTCAGAACCCCAAATTTCGAATAGATGTAGTGAATTGCTCATTTAAATTTTTTTATTTACTGGCTTGGGATTTTTCGGGCGTTCTTAAGGTGATTTTTAAGGTTACGTCAAAATTCCTAACTGATCGGCCAATTCTGATCTCAGATTTGGTCTCAGCGCCTCAAATTACAAATGGAAATGGTGGTTAACTCATTTCAGACTTTCATTTAATTGTTTGAGATTTTTCGGGCATTATTAAGGTGTTTTTTGAGGTTAGGAAAAATGTAAGAGGCAATCGGACAAAACGGTCATCGGGTTCGTGTTCAGCAGGTCAAAATGCATGGGAATGGAATACATAGGCCTTCTACCACTCTACTTTTATTTTTGTGTGTGTATGTCTGTGTTATTATCAAAATAACACGTACTTATCTTCAGCAGCAAAATAACACGTATTTAGCTGATTCCCTTTAGCTACATTTCCAGATTCCGAGCGGCCTTGAGTCTGTCCTACTAATTTGTATATTATTTTGTTTATTTCCTAACATTCGCCTCCCAAATGCACAAGTTATCCTAAATGGTCCTTTCCTTCTCTTCATATATCTTAATCAGCTGCTTATTACCCCGTTTATGTTTCTAATACGGGTTTATGGACCCCTTCCCTTGTAGCTCCCTGAAACTATTTTTGTCCAGTAGCAATATAGGGTAGTTACAACTTAGGTCACCTAGCATAATACCTATCGTAAATATACAATTGCCTAGCCTCTATTACAAAAACCCTCAGCAGGTCAACTCGTCCTTCCGATCGCCGGTCTCGAAAAATCAAAATAATATGTGTTATTATGACGAGGATGAAGACGGAATTTATATCTACCTAAAATTAATTCTAATATTAAGTTCTTCATTATGTAGAAATAGAGGTGCGCTTTTAGACTGCTAAAATGGACGACTGTTCTTTATGCAAACTTAAGATCATGGGTCGATTATTTCTAGAGGAAAGCAAACACTCAAACGCGGTCAGAAATAATGGGATTAAATGCTGTACTAAAATCGATATGATCCTATTTCGTGACTTGGAGACTGTGTAAGTTGCTACGTCGAATGATGAATGTTGTTTCAAGAGGAGTGCAGCAAAAATAACATTTGCCAAAAGGAAAACGCTGTAGGAAAACTAATTCTGAGTATATTCTAGTATGACTACTGCCGAGGCAGAGAGTCGTGTTTAGGTTACATTTTAAGGATAATATGTGTGTGAAAACTAGATTTGTGGATATACGAAATGTGACAACTAAATTATTAGACTGAATTAAAGAATGAACTTCAAAACAATATCTAACTATTTCTGCCTCCCAATATACTTCCCTTTCCTATTTACATATCGGTGCATAAGTTTTTACATTGTTTGAAATTATTCTGGAAGCTTTCAGGAGGGAAATTCTGACGCTAATAATTTTTTTTTTCATAATCACTTGTGTTATCTTAATCGAATGATCGGTCTGACTGTCAAATCTGACGGTCAAATCAGACTTACGTAAGAAATAATCGCCCATATAAGTGGAGAAACAATGCGTGGATTCTCCACAAAGATAATGAATGCTCTGACACAACGATGTTTCTGTGAAACACTTTCTAGCAGATAAAATAATCTCTATACTAGACCACTCTGTGTATATGCTAGACTTAGCCCTCTATTATGTTTTTCTGTTCTCAAAAGTCCAAAAAAAAGAATTTTTTTGGAAGTAACTCATTTTTAGAACTTGTATCAAGTAAAAGAAGAAACGGCAACACTATTTCGCAGCATTACTTTTGAACATTCCAGAATTGTACCATGCAATGGAAAATCAAACAACGAAAATCATCGTACCTCATATTTGTAGAGTTTAAGATGGCTATTAAAAACAATTCAAATATTCTAAAGCCTTTTGTAAAAGAAATATGTAAAATGTAATATACTAATATTTATAACTAACAACATACGTACATATCCAAACAAAAAAAACATAAAATATAATATCGGCACATATAAAATAATACTTGCATTTTAAAGAGGCATACTTGTTTAAACTAATTTGACTTTCAGAAACAAAGACTAACTTTGACAAGGCGTATAAAGGGTGATTTATTGAAACCATTCGTTAAAAGTATTTCTGAGACTATTTTGGGATTGCATGTTTTGATTCGACTCGTTATATTATAGGCAAACTTTCACCAAGTTTCCCTATACTTATCTTTAATCGTTTTTAAGTTATTTGGATTTTTTTTGAATTTTTATTTCCAAAAATAATTGTATTATTCCCAATAGTGGACATGGTATTAAGAAAATCTACCATTTTATGCATACAGAATACAGATTTTAGAAATTGTCTATAAATCTACACTACGAATGTGTTTCGTTGATATTTGACCTTCTTAAACTTCGAGCTATTTGTTAACTTTTACATAAATTAGCATAAGATCCGGAAATACGAGTAGAGAGTCTTGAAATAGTATTTTTAACTTCTATGTAGGACCAACGTTGTTTTCGTCAAAATTTTGTTACAAAAGAACCAACATATCGTCGCCGAGCTGAGAATATCCTAAATGTGACAAAACGCAAATGTTAGACGAGACAAATAAAACCGCTTAAAAGCAATTGTAAAAAAAGGTATAAGTTAAACTAGACTTAAAAGTTGAAAGGTTTAAAGTTATACCAGACGTTAAACTTAAAAGTTGAAAGTTATACCAGACGTAAAAAGATATTTACGAAATACATCACTTTCTTTACAAGTCTTTTTCTAAAATTTACATTTTGTCACATTGGAGATGTTCTCAGCTCGGCGACGATACTTATGTAAATGCTATTATGGTATGACAGTAAAAGTAACAAACACATACTATAACAAGATAAGTGATTTGCGAGATTTAACTGTTTGCTTAAAACTTATTATTATATGCTCCTTTTATCATGAATATATGTTGTATGAAAATAAGATTGTTTAAAATATAAGTTATTATAATGTTTTCTGAAAATAAGAATATAAATTTAATAATCTATCCTGAATATACCAACGAGGTTGACGAAACTCTTGCGTCAAGTATAATGTAGTGTTTCGGTGTATAGAAGACGAAAGTAGGTTTAAATTCTTCTGTAATTACGAGTTGTGAAAATTTTGCTCTAGAAAATTGATTGAATGGAAAAAAGATAAATTTAAAGTACATATACGTATTCTTATTTTAAAATAAAACGAAACAGTACGGCAGCTACTGTGGTATAGCATCAGCTGTACTCTTTGCTGATAATGAAACCTGAGTACAAACAGTGGAAACAACAGTATAATATCACGTTTTATGATTATATACTATTTTGGAATTAGGAATCGTGCAAAACATTTTGTTTGTATTTATAAGTTCATGGGAGTATAGTAGTATACAGTATAGAAGCACTGTATCTCAAAAACTAAAAGGGCTATGAAAATTTCTGTTTACTGCATTTTTCGTTTCACAAACAAGTAGGATAGGAATGTACAAACCGTAACTCTCTATCTTTAAACAACTGACTTATCCCGTAATAGTATACCGAAAATTGGACACACTGTACTTAATAAAAGTTTTTTTTTTTAGTTCCGAGGATATTTACAATAAGAATAATTTTTGGTTATCTACATAATTGTATTTCACCTACAGAAAAGAAAATCATTTTTAAAATAAAACAAAAGAAATTATTAAATATTTTTACTAAAATATTTTAACAAAACAAAATTAATATACCTACAAAAGAAATTTTGTACATAGATTGAACAAATCAGCCTTTCTTTAAATTGATCTTGTTTCAGATTTTCTGACAGAAGACAGTTTTCCAGAAAAATATCCACAGAAAGAAAAATATCCTTTTTTGGTGTTATGTCGACGATTACACTGCCACACAAAATAAAAAAAGTGGTCTGAAATGTACATGCGACATATGGTTTCCGAAGTATTTTTCCCGCGCTGAATACGAATCCGGTATCAGAATTGCTTCATCATTCTTCAATCTTCAGCAAAATGCTAAATAATCTTCAGAAAATTAATAATTTTTCCTAATGAGCTGTACTTTATATGTGATATATAGGTTTCGAAGTATTTTTGTCCACTGAACACGGATGCGGTATCAGAATTGCACCATCTATCTTCAGTCTTCTTGAAAGTGCTGAAGTAGTGCAATCTGCTGAACATTCTTCAGCATTTTGCTGGAGATTGAAGGGTGATGGAGCAATTATGACACCAGATTCGTGTTCAGCGAGAAAAAAATACTTCGGGAACCAAATATCGCATGTACATTTCAAAAAAAAAATTGTGTGTAGCGGTCTTATTTCTCGTTGCACAACTGCAAAAACCTCATTAACATTTTCTTGTTATACTAACACAATGAAATAGTAATAATATTCAAATTTAATTTTGTGAGATGGGAAATGAAAACTATTTTTGTGTTCCAAACAGATCAAACTAATGGTTAAGTAGACGCCAAGCAAGGCCTGTGATATAGCTAAGTTTTGAAGCGAATGTTAAGCTTTGCATCTGGCAAATACAACATAAGTATACAAAATATACATACTCGTATACATAGATAAAATATACACGGTGGAGATTTTAACTGGAATATATTCGCTAGCGGGGTGGTGAATGATTTTTCAAAAAATTCCCGAGACACGTCAACTTTTAAATGTATTTACCTACATTTTGCAAGTAATGTGAAAAATATAGCCCTTCAGGGGTGGCTGAAACCAGCCTCGACATGATTTTTTCAAATGCAACCCTATGACTTGTGACCCCTCATTGTAAAGCTGGTGGAAAGAGGAATCCAACGCACTGATCAAATTTTAATTTTTAGTATGTTAAAAAATTCCAAGCAATTTTTTGCGTCAACTGATATTTGTTATTTTTTTGCTAGTGTTTTTACACGGCCGCAAAGAGTAATTTAGTTTGTATGCTGTATTCAGAGTTTGAAACGAAGTGTTATTTCAAATTGGTGAAAATGGTCTTATTTAACTGAATCACTAAAAATCGAAATTTTGATGATGATGGGATATTGTGATAGGGCGCAAACTCAATGCGAAGTTGTCCGCTTGTTTCGAGAAACGCATCCTGACTTGCCACCACTAAATCAAGGTACCATTAGTAAAATTGAGGCACAATATCGACAGATGGGTCATGTCAGGAAAGTACCGAGTAAGAGGCAGGCTGTTGTTGATGACGACACGAAGTTGAATTTGTTGCTTGCTCTAGAAGAAAATCCAATCACTCCAGCCCGTCAACTGGCCCGTGATAGTAATCTTAATCACAAAACAGTTTTAAAGTTACTTAAACTTGATGAATACTTGACTTGTATTGATCAAAACCAGTTATCTTTAGAGTGGATAGTTTTCTCTGACGAGGCTACTTTTACATTAAATGGGCACGTAAATCGCCAAAATTGTCGTTACTGGGCTGAAGAGAACCCCCATTGGATGAGGGAACTTCATACTCAGCGCCCACAGAAAACTAATGTGGGGGCCGGAATAATACAAGATAGAATTGTAGGACCATTTTTCTTTGATGACACTCTTAATGGAGCAAGATACTTGCGTTTACTCCAGCACGAACTAATGCCAGTACTATGCCATTTATTTCCAAACCCCTTAAACCCTAACTTGACCGACGAGAGGTTATGGTTTCAGGAAGATGGGGCCCCACCACACTATGCTGCCATTGTTCGTCAGTATCTGGACAGAATTTTTCCCGGTAGGTGGATTGGGAGGCGAGGTAATATTGAGTGGCCAGCAAGATCTCCAGATATTACACCACTGGATTTCTTTTTGTGGGGACATCTTAAAAGTAGGGTTTACATTCAGAAACCCAACAACATAGCAGATCTGCAGGAAAGGATAATAGAGGAAATCGGAAAAATAACACCGCAAATGTTGCATAATGTAAGGGACGAAACCTACCACAGACTGGGATGCTGCCAACAAGTGAATGGTGCACATTTTGAACAATTGCTACGTTGAAAATAAATTTAATTTTTAAATTGTTTTAATTGTATGCAACCCTACAAACATACTAAAAATTAAAATTTGATGAGTGCGTTGGATTCCTCTTTCCACCAGCTTTACAATGAGGGGTCACAAGCCATAGGGTTGCATTTGAAAAAAATCATGTCGAGGGTGGTTTCAGCCACCCCTGAAGGGATATATTTTTCATATTACTTGCAAAATGTAGGTAAATATATTTAAAAGTTGGAGTGTCTCGGGAATTTTTTGAAAAATCATTCATCACCCCGCTAGCGAATATATTCCAGTTAAAGTCTCCACCGTGTACATACTAGCTAGCTTTATTGTTAACAAATATATAGAAATTTTCTGCATTGGAACAATCATATCTTGCCGTGGTCGAAGACAGATGTATCACGGGGCACGGGTAGCCGAGTGGGTTAAAGCGCCGTCTGTCCAGTCGCGATACCTCTGTGCGCGTTGTTCGAGTTCTGGCCGGGGAAGACGATTTTTAATTGTCTCGCTTTCTCTGCCAGGGCTTGATATGCAATCACTAATACACTAATGTATAGATGTGGATGCATAGATGCCAATCCAACCGCACATGCCCTAGATTTGGTAATTTCTGAGTTTTACGGGTTTCCTCAGAACTGTAAAGCAAATGCGTTACCGAAATAATCTTAAGTCGCTCCCAGTGCGCCATGGCAAGTAATAATAATAGCCACTCCTTCCCGCACAGATTCCTGAGAGGGACCTAAGGGGTTACTCTTCGTAGTAATTATAGGGTATTATTATTATTATTATTATTATTATTATTATTATTATTATTATTATTATTATTATCAGATGGATAACGCCAGACTACATAATATACAGCTCAATAATCTTGACAAAAATTGACAGATCATAATGGCATCGAACTACATTATTATCCTGCTCCAACTATTTGCATCCGTATGAGCCACAGTCGATATTCAGGCCTATGATGTATCATTTGACGTTATTTATAACAGCGCTGTTATAATTCTTATCCAATCAGGATCTGCCTTTTTAAATAAATCCGATTTCCGATTGGCTGGAGCTGTTAACAGCACTGTTATAAATAACGCCAAATGATACATCATAGGCCAAATGATACATCATATCACCTGTTCCGATACATTGATCATTTCTTGACCGAATGCCACTTTGCCAACATTCAAAAATATAATAATTTAATTACAAAACTGTTTTAGAATTTGTCAAAGATTGCTCTCAAATTTTTTTAATGTTGCGAAATGAATGTTCCGAAATGATTTTCGATTTTATGGAAAATCGTGAAATCGAAATTTTGAAAAATGTCATCAAAAATTCTGAAAAAAATTTGATTATATTTGACCAATTCTAAGACATTTTTTGTTCTTAGAAAATTTTTGATAAACCCTACAAGAAAAAAAATATATGTATGCTCCTAAGTACACTAACGCTTTATAGTTCATATAATTTGAAGTTTAAAACATTTTGCTTTGAAAACTATAGGCTTTATCAAAAATTTTCTGAGAACAAAAAATGTCTTACAATTAGTTAAAGAATATTATCAAATTTTTTCAGATTTTTTGATGATGTTTTTCAAAATTTCGATTTGAGGATTTAAAAAAAAAACAAAAATCGTTTCGGAACATTCTGAAAAAATTTGGGCGTATTCTTTGACCAATTCTAAAACATTTTTGTTCTTAGAAAATGTTTGATAAAGTCTATCGTTTTCGAGAAAAAAAATCGTAAAATTAAAAAAAAAAATGTTTCAATTAGGCCGCCAATTTGTTTTAGTAACAATTTTTTCAGACCTTACTAACTTTATTTATTTTAAGTTTAGACATCGAAGCCACGACCTGAATAGGTTTAAGTCATAAAATAAAATTAAAAGGGAACGAAAAGTCATTAAAAAAATGCATGCGAAAAATGACGTTTTTTTGGATTAACTTTAATTTTTCCATGGTTAAATATTTTTTTAGAATTATTTAATCATCACCATTTGAAATAGCACCCTCAAAAACATAGGAAAAGGTTGTTTGGAACTTTGTTTTTCTCAAATTCATTGGACGGCATCAACTCGAACTTCAATGTCGAAATTCTGTCCTGTGGGCGTTAATGGGTTAAGATAGAAGTTAATATAGAAATAAAATATATTTTATACTTAATTCAGTTTCTTACTTGTATGATTAATGCCTTATGTTAAAGGGTCTAGCCAGATAAGTATAGTAATAGTAAGTATGGTGCCTTATGACATAGAAAAGCATTTGACAAAGTTTCAACCACCTAAGTTTCATTTTGAGCCTGTTTCACCATCATGAATGTAATTTTTATAATACTTTTTTTTCTTCGTTTCTACCCTTTAATCTGAATTTAATTCAAATTTTAAAAAAATTGCAAAATATTTCAACGCATAATTTTCAATCGAAATCGGAGGATCGCGAGAACGAGATTTTTTCTGCAAAAAGTCCTATTAATCCTCTATTACAAAATATTTTTTTTTATTTTAGGTACATCATGGGTGCGTCAAAAAATCTAATATTTTATAAGCCGTTGTCAAGATTTTCTGGTTAGCAAGCCGTTTTTAGAATATCTTGTTGTGAAGTTTTTTCCCTATTATAGCCTTCTATTTGAGTCACTCACCAAAATATGATGTGGCTCCCATGTTTCCTTATGAAAATACGAGAATATTTTATTCCTTCAACTGTCACTGCTACCTATGTACTTATGGTCTGTGATTCCCGACTTTATTAACAACACAGACCTACAAAAAAAAAGTATTTCGTGCATCAAACTAGACATAGTATTCCTATGTATTTTGGCCCGCTGTAATCTAATATGACCTCAGTTTTGGTGCTATATGTCAGAATGTTTTACAGTCAAAAATACCTGTAATTGAATCAAATTTTCCAAGATATCTTTGACTGTAAAAAACTTTGACTATTAGGCAAAAAAATATTGATATGTTTAAATGATTCACTTCAAAACACGTTTATTAATACTTTACAACTCTTTAATCTTATGTAACGTTCGAATCAAAACTAACTTTATCTTAGCAACAACACCACTATTTATAGTTTTTACATGTTCAGGAAAATTCATTTGACTTCTAGAATGCTAATCTGGTCATTCTATACAATTCTTTACTAACAGGTATGGTCTATAAATTGAATCTTCAGTCTTGTGAATTCTTGAGTCTATTGAATCTATTTGGTCTATAAACCAAATAGATTCAATATCTAAACTATAAAACTTAATAACTGTCAGCTGTCACTAGTGACACCTCACTAATGTCTCAAAATGTTTTATTTTTTTTACCATGACGTACCCGAATTAAAAATTTGATTTTTTCCGCAATAAAATATTAACAGGTCTTTTTACCGAAAAAATTAATTGAAAATATATGAGTTTGTTTTTTTTTACAAAAATCTTAATTAAAGGTATGTTGTAATTTAAAACATTGCCTCAAATTGGTTGCACCCGCTATCGCGGTATTGCAGTAGCGGGTGCAACAAATTTGACTCCTTATATTATGATGTCATTTATCATTTTTTATTGATTGAATCCTTGGTTAGTAATATAATGTTGACGATTTATTTTTGGTGTGTGTTCATGTTAATATTTCGCACTTTATTATTGATAGATCGGCTAAAATGACGGCGAGAAGGACAACGGAAAAAGACTGCATCACAAAAATATATTCAAAAACTGAAAGAAAATGCTGAACTTCGTACAGATCATCTCTAAAAATGGGGCTCGTGATTCGGGAGCTATATACAAAAATTCTTGCACATTGGGAAAGGCAGTGGCAAAAATGAAGCGTAGTCTGCTTGCTAGTCCCACTAAGCAGTTGAAGTTGTAAAAAAATTGCTGGATTGCTGCCCAATTGTAAGTTGCTGTCCCTGACAAAATAACTTTACCAAAGTAATGTCTCATAAACTGACGGATCAAGTCAAAAAACAAATTCGTGATTTCTATGATAAGGACGGTATTAGCAGACAAATGCCTGGGATGATGTAAAATCGATCAAGTCAATTACTGAAACGAAGCTTAGAATCCAAAAGAGAACACTGATTATGAGTATCCGTGAAGCCTCCGAACTTTTTAAAACAGTTTTCCCCGAAACATCTCTTGGCAACACTCTTTTTTTATAATGAGAGACTTACGTTCTACCTATCAACGATAGTCCTCATAATGCTTGTGTATGTACAACACACTCCATCTTCATCTCGATATTTCGAAGCATGTGACAAACTTTCCGAAAACGCACCGAGAGCTACTGAACCAATTATCATGTAGTGTGGATAATTAAGATTGAATGTCAACAGTTGAGATATAAAGCAAAGAATCAAACCTTTGGGATATTACCCTAGATTCCGTCCCAGTGTTAATTGAAAGACCTGAATTTTTAAGCATCAGAGACCAAAACAGATCGTGGTTAGCAAACCTTTTGGTGAAGCGCTAAATGAACTGCGTAGAAACACTGCTAAATTCAAGCTGCATTTTTTGTTAAAATATTCAGTCTGAGTACTTTCAAAATGCAAAACAAAACCTGACTAGCGAGAAAGCCATTCTATAAATAGAATTATGGGCTGATAAGTCAAGACGAATTACAATCAGCACATTGTCAGCACAGGGTCATGGACATATGACGCTTTTCGCGTGCTGTATTTAGACTACCAACAACTCCATTCAGTGATCGCAGTAAGTGATGAATTAAGCCATAGTAAATACACTGTGCATCTCTTCTGCAGAAAATTTTTTCAGTACATCAAGTTGATCAATCATAATATTACATCCATATATATCTTTTTCCATACAAATAGAGATAATGGCGCGCTTCAATTCAAGATTCGGTATGTAATTGCAATCATGAATGCACTTAAAACGAAAGACGGATTTACTCACCTTGAATGTAATTTTTTTGCTGCCTCACATGGCAAAGATGCCGTCGATGGAATCGAGGAAAGTGTTAAAAGATCAGTGTGGAAAGTCCCGGAGAGCTATCGTTAACATTACTTATAGATATTATGACCTGGCACGCAGTCTCTCTACAAACATTTTCTTTATGTTCGCACCAAACAAGTTGAAGATGGAAGGGCCATATTAGATGATAATATTGAAGGATAATAAGGATAATGATAATCGGAAGGACTGAAAAATATACCATGCATTCAACAAAAGATTTCTTCCAATTTGAAGAGGGTAACAGCATTTCTGTAGCGCGAACTTCTCAGTCTCATCTCAAGAGCACGTTGGTTTTGAAAACTACCACCGAAACAGAACGTATTCGAGACGATGAAGATTTGGAAGCTCATTCACGTTCAGTACACAAAGAAACTCTGTCCTGTTGTATCTGCGCCTTCAGTATCGGATCAGACGGAATCCTTCGTATCACATATAACGAAATTATGCTTTTCCGATGTTTACAGCGACTCAGATGATGAATCTTCAGACGGCGAATCTCCTATCTTTGAACCCTAGATATTACCAGTAGAAGCATACATTGAAAGAAGTGGTGAAACCACTGTTGTCTCATCAAAACATATATGCGCTAGTACGTTCATGATCGTACAGCTGCTCTGTCCGGCAATAGAGTTACACAATATCGCTATGTCGGGATATGCCAGAGCGACATGGATGAAAATGGAGAAGTTAGAGTGCAATTTCTGAAGATAATTGATGGCAAAAGCTTGGAACTGACGTAGCATACATTCAATTTGAAGATATTATCGCAAAATTAGAAGCGCCAATGAAGACAATTGATGGAAGTAATATATTTATAGAATTTTCGGTGAATGTTGTATGTTTCGAATGAAGTATTCGAAAAGAAATAATTAACTGAAGTGTCTAATTAGTAATATAAATTGATTGTTTTCTTATTTCTTTCATTTATGTTCATTTATGTTCACTTAAGTTAGACGTGTTGCACCCTCGATAAATTGGCGATGCATCCGCGATTGCTTAAGAAATATTATTGAAAGGTTGAGTAATTTGTCCTCTTTTAAAATATGAATGCATAATAAAATAAATGTTTCACAATTAACAGACTTTTGTATTTTTGTTCCATGATCTGTAAAGGTGGGCCGAATTTATTGCACCCACTTTAAATCTCTCTCGTGGCTATATACACGGTGGAGACTTTAACTGGAATATATTCGCTAGCGGGGTGGTGAATGATTTTTCAAAAAATTCCCGAGATACGTCAACTTTTAAATGTATTTATCTACATTTTGCAAGTAATGTGAATAATATAGCCCTTCAGGGGTGGCTGAAACCACCCTCGACATGATTTTTTCAAATGCAACCCTATGGCTTGTGACCCCTCATTGTAAAGCTGGTGGAAAGAGGAATCCAACGCACTGATCAAATTTTAATTTTTAGTATGTTTGTAGGGTTGCATACAATTAAAATGTAATTTTATAGTTTAATTTATTTTTAACGCAACAATTTCGTACTCAAAATGTGTGTTGTTTAGTTTTGGAATGTAAACCTTACTTTTCATATGTCCCCACAAAAAATTCCAAGCAATTTTTTGCCACAACTGATATTTGTTATTTTTTGCTAGTGTTTTTACACGGCCGCAAAGAGTAAGTTAGTTTGTATGCTGTATTCAGAGTTTGAAACGAAGTGTTATTTCAAATTGGTGAAAATGTCTTATTTAACTGAATCACTAAAAATCGAAATTTTGATGATGATTGGATATGGTGATAGGGCGCGAACTCAATGCGAAGTTGTTCGTTTGTTTCGAGAAACGCATCCTGACTTGCCACCACTAAATCAAGGTACCATTAGTAAAATTGAGGCACAATATCGAGAGATGGGTCATGTCATGAAAGTACCGAGTAAGAGGCAGGCTGTTGTTGATGACGACACGAAGTTGAATTTGTTGCTTGCTTTAGAAGAAAATCCAATCACTCCAGCCCGTCAACTGGCCCGTGATAGTAATCTTAATCATAAAATACTTAAATATGAGAAAAAACGCCCATATAAAATGCAAGCTGTTCAAGAGCTACTTGAAGATGATTCAGATCGCCGAGTGGAATTTTGCGATTTATTAATGACTTGTATTAATCAAAACCAGTTATCTTTAGAGTGGATAGTTTTCTCTGACGAGGCTACTTTTACATTAAATGGGCACGCAAATCGCCAAAATTGTCGTTACTGGGCTGAAGAGAACCCCCATTGGATGAGGGAACTTCATACTCACCGCCCACAGAAAACTAATGTGTGGGCCGGAATAATACAAGATATAATTGTAGGACCATTTTTCTTTGATGACACTCTTAATGGAGCAAGATACTTGCGTTTACTCCAGCACGAACTAATGCCAGTGCTATGTCATTTATTTCCAAACCCCTTAAACCCTAACTTGACCGACGAGAGGTTATGGTTTCAGCAAGATGGGGCCCCACCACACTATGCTGCCATTGTTCGTCAGTATCTGGACAGAATTTTTCCCGGTAGGTGGATTGGGAGGCGAGATAATATTGAGTGGCCAGCAAGATCTCCAGATCTTACACCACTGGATTTCTTTTTGTGGGGACATCTTAAAAGTAGGGTTTACATTCAGAAACCCAACAACATAGCAGATCTGCAGGAAAGGATAAGAGAGGAAATCGGAAAAATATCACCGCAAATGTTGCATAATGTAAGGGACGACACCTAACACAGACTGGGATGCTGCCAACAAGTGAATGGTGCACATTTTGAACAATTGTTACGTTGAAAATAAATTTAATTTTTAAATTGTTTTAATTGTATGCAACCCTACAAACATACTAAAAATTAAAATTTGATCAGTGCGTTGGATTCCTCTTTCCACCAGCTTTACAATGAGGGGTCACAAGCCATAGGGTTGCATTTGAAAAAATCATGTCGAGGGTGGTTTCAGCCACCCCTGAAGGGCTAAATTGTTCATATTACTTGCAAAATGTAGGTAAATACATTTAAAAGTTGACGTGTCTCGGGAATTTTTTGAAAAATCATTCACCACCCCGCTAGCGAATATATTCCAGTTAAAGTCTCCACCGTGTATACATTATAAATCTTATAAACGAATCAAAAAAGAACATGTTAAAACATAACCCTTCAAAACATAATGCCATATAAAAATGTTTCTTATTTTATTAGTAGAGAACCTTAAATGAGTCTAAATGTTGCATCCGCGATAATGAAATCGCCCCTCTTAGGCATTTATATGCAACATTGCATATAAATGCCATGCCATGCATGGATATTATTTTATAAATATGTTACAAATCCGTAAAACTTGTAGATATTTCTGGAGTGGGTCCTGGAACCTTCGGCGTAGAAACAAGTTTTAATCTTCTCCTGAAGATGCCAACTGAGTTCAACGCGCATCGAGAAACGTATAATAATTCGGTGTTTTGTAGATATTTTATAATTACAAGAGTAATCTTGTAATATAAATCATTAAATCCATAACATACGTATATGGAATTGTTATTAATGTTTTTACTTTTAATTCAGAAATAGTAATTTCAGATTTCAGAACTCATTGACACTGTCACACATAAAGTCTGCAGAACATGGATTTATTTTGATTAATAACTGATTTTGTAAACCATAAATGTTGATGCACAAAAGTGACATGCACATGAGCATGCAGACAGACAAATATGTTTGTACATGCACCTTGTAACAACTGTCTGCAACTGTCCCGGAAAATGTTGAGGGTTCTAACTGAAATCCTTACGGGTAACTGCAGGCTAAATAATCACCTCCATAATTTGAGTGCGACTAATAATGTACTATTAGTCTCATAGATCGAACCTGCCAGAAATATAAGCTATTTTTCGTCCTTTCTTTAGAAAAAAAAATCTATTTTGTAGCTATAAAAGGACGCGTGCATGTTCATGTGCATTTCATGTGTTGTCATTTCTTAAGAAAAATAAAGGCAAAATCGAAATTTACATACACCAATCAAGAACATTTTTTCTATATTATGGTGACAGACATTACGTGTCATAATTCTACCGGTTGATGATTACCTAACGGTGAAAAATGTCATAAGCCCAGTACGTATATTTTATAGAGAAACACGGATATTATGTAAGAGAAATTTTCCACCCCACGGTTTTGTCACAATCCTCCACTAATCGAAAAGCAGTTCGATGCTGTAGAAATGTTTACCTAGGAAACACGTTTCTTTCCCAAAGTTTTCATCCCTGACACGTACCCTTATTTTCTCTGATGTAACTTTAGCGTCGTCATTACGCCGAACCCACCCAACAAAAACATTTGTTCGCCCGCAGCACTTATTATTACACCATGTAAATTTAATAACTTCGGAGAATCGCTTTACACGAACGATTACTTTTACTTTGAAGTTACCGAACTCCTGTAATTGCCCGATAGCTCCGCATGAAAGGCGACGTTACTAATTCGACTGTTTCGTTATTTTTCAGGGCCTTTTGTGTGGCGATCCTCTTTTGTTTCTGTAACGGCGAGGTAAGTATTTCCACTTCGTCAACTCAGTTGTGGAGACAAGAAGTACAGAAGACGATGGCGCTAACGTTGAGTGTGCGAAAAATACTTTCATACACTTTGCGTTGATATTTATGAAATATGTTATAATTAAGCAAGCTACAGAATAAACTTCATTCATTGGTCGTCAACATTTTGGGCACAGCATACATGAATTATACATATACTATTTTCTACAGAATGTTAATCCTGATATAAATACTTAACCTACCTAGTTTTTGTAGACCGTTTGTGGCCTATCGTAAGTTATGCGAATATGTGGCTCTACTGTCAGAATTCCTTACCAGCACTAACAAATATGATAAACATATATAATGTGTCCTAAAAGAAATGCAAGATGTGAATTATGTATCGGTTTTGTTTGGTAGTGTTTGAAGCATTTTAGTGTCATCATATCACATGCTATAGTAGCGAGAAAGGTACCTTCGTTCTTTGTTACTCGCACGTCAAAAGTCGTATGTCCGGATTTCAATCTTACTAGATCTCGTCTGTACGACATATTTGACGTACGAGGAAAGAAATATGTCCCATTAACATTCATTAGAGGGTTATAACGAAGGTATCGCCACAGTAAGCTCTCCTGGCCAGGCTAGAACCGACACACTCGTTCTTATTTACTTGCACTTCTAATATGTCATACTAACGAGATCTAATAAGATTGAAATCCCGATATACGACTTGTGCGAGGTGCGAGTAACAAAGAACGAAAATATATTTCTCGTTTCATCTGAGCTTGGCGGTTCTCGGTCAGAGTGCTTTTGGGAAAGACAAAGTACGATTGAGATATCATGAGTTAGCAACTGCAACATTATCGACATTGCTCAACCATAGTAGATGAGCTCTGTCATTGTAAAGAGAGGGCACGGTTCACCATCTCAAAACATATAATGTAAATCCTTTGGAGTCTGTTGGAATCGGCACTTGATCGTATTGCAGTCATAATCGGTACACATTTTCGGTACTGATTTTAGTTCGTCTACAAACGCATCTGCGTTAACAGTGTTATTTATTGCACAAACCCTACTCATTCCCGAGATAGAGAATGACAATGTTAAAAACGAACCGAGTATACAGCTCTGTGCATAAAAATAGCACCGACTGTATTTTACATTAAAAACATGAAATATATAATGCAATCCTTAGTTGCATCTGTTTAGCTTTTTATTACAAAAGAGTAATGATATAACAAACCATTATATATAACATATTGTTCCAAATAAACTAAAAATAAATGTAGTACATTCAGTTAACTTATAATATCTCAAGTTTTTACTGTGCAAAAAAATAGCACCGCTCGTGAAACATACAAATTACTGTACAAGGAATCAAATAAAATTAAAAAGTTAAACTGTAACATATTAATACTTTGTTGTATAACCTTTGTTTTTCAAAACAGCAGCACAACACCGTGGCATAGAGTCAACCAGCACTTGACAACGTTGTAATGAAATAGCCTCCCACACTGATTGCACAGCACACCATAATTCTAGTGTATTCTTCGGTTTTGCTTTAAAAACAGCTTTTTTAACATCTGCCCAAAGATTTTCAATTGGGTTCAGGTCTGGTGACTGAGCGGGCCATTCCATAACCTGACCTCGATTTTGTGCAAAAAAAGCCTTTTGCTAGTCTGCTGATATGTTTTGGATCATTGTCCTGCTGTAAGACCCATCTGAGCGGCATATTCCAGTCCACATAGGGCAACATTACTTCTCTTATTATATCAACGTAGACTAATGCGGTTATCGTAGGCTTGATCCAAAATATTGACCCAGTTCCATGATACGAGAAAGAACCCCATATATTAATTTTTGCTCCGCCATGTTTAACGGTCTTGACTGTATACTGGGGTATAAGTTCATCTCTTGTTGGTCAGCGGACAAATGTTCTACAGCCTGGAGTTCCAAATAACTCAATTTTCGACTCATCGGTCCAGAGGATATCTGTCCATTGTGCGAGAGGCCAGTTTAAATGTTCATGAGCGAATTTGATTCTGTCACGAAGATGTTTCTTCTTGAGTAACGGTACTTTCCTAGGAGTTCGGGCCATCCAGTTTTTCTCTATGAGTCTTCTTCTTATTGTAGATGTGTCTACATTGAGATTTCATTCTTTTTTAATTTGAGTTGACGTTATAAAAGGATTTTTTTGTTAGTCTTAGGATGCTTCTTTCAGCAGTTAAAGTTTTTTCTTTCGGCCTCTTTTTTCTTCTTTTTCTTTAAATTTCTTGGCATTACTGATCATTTTATTGGAACATCCGACAACTTCCCTAATAAATTTGTATGTTTTCCCTTTAGCCAATAATTTGTTTATGGACAAACGTTCTTCTTTCGTGCAATGTTTTCCACGACCCATTTAATATTCAAATTAGATTAAAATTCAATTCAGATACATATTAACTATAGACTTATATTATTTTACCTTTGACTTCATTGTTCTATGCTGAAAGATGTTTAGATGTTACGGCGTCGAACTGCTATCATAGACTGAATTGGTGCCATTATTTTACAGAGGTCAATATTGTTTTTATTTATAGAAACAGGGATTTCCCCTACCGAAACGAGAATTTTTCGGACTTCATTAGTTTGAGAAACTCAGTGGATCTCAAACAAATACCTTGCGAACACTTTTGAATGCATATAGCAGAGCAGTCAATACTTGATTATGGAGTTAATTTGAGTATTCATTATGGTGCTATTTCTTTGCACATAGCTGTATATTGAGAAACCATGGTCCATTATTAGTGCCAAAACAATAGACAAAACACAATATGTGATACAGAAAGGTTTATACCAAAAATGTGTAAGAAATGATATGTATTTAGTTAGAAATGATTTGTAATTATTAGGAAACTATAACTCTATAACAAGTAACATTTCAGTCACATTCTCGTAATAATCCGTCTCCTGTAGGTAATTAATAAGTTCTGTAATATGTATTTACGTTCATAGTCACACATTATATTTCATATTCTGTCAAATTACTTGCTGCATATGTAATTTTCTACCACATATCATTTCTACCGTTTTTTTGGTATCAACTGTCTCAGATATTATATTTAGGAGGACAAAATTACCCATACATTTCTACACTCAACGTATTGAACATTTTACTCTATGCGGTACCTGATTTTATATTTACAAATGTACGCAGCCATGTCAGCTGGGACCTTTTGTTACCCACTTACAGAGCAGGATTTTATGTTTGAAGTAAATATTTCAGGAAACCTAAGTTTAATGTACTATGAACTCTGTGAGAAATAACAGCTTGACATAAATTATATACTTCTGGGATATAAATTTGAGCTTCTCGCAAGGAAACATAGATTGTAACTGGGAAGTATGGTAATTAAGATTTAGACATAAAGAACAAAAATATATATATATTTCAGATGAATGGTTTCATTCTCTTCAGGTTATTAATTGTAGTCAACAAACCTTAAAAACCGATTCTCTTGGATCAACTAGTAGTAGATATTTTAAGAAAAACAAAAGGAAAAGATAAAGAAATAGACGTGTGTTAATCGTAAAATCAGTGTCCACAAAAAAAGTGTATCAGACCCACAATAACAAAAAGCCTCATATGAAACTTCAAAAAATAATTATAAACATATTAATCTCACTGGAAGATCTAGAAAACGGCAAAATTTAAATAAATGTAAAATATTTGTTTTATAAGTAACAAGTACATGAATATAAAAAAATATAATTTCATGCTTTTTGCTAAATTTTAATTTTTATTTAAGAGTAAGTTACAGGTATTATATAATTTCAAAAAAGAAATGATGCTCTAAAATAAAATTTTTAACAGATCTCGATAGTTTGAAAAGACACTAAAATTAAAGGACTGTATACTGGAGATTAAGAAACAAAATAATTGGCAAATATTTTACAAGCATTTTCCAAGACGTTTCGAAGCCGTTTTTTTTTCAAAGCTTACATAAGTATACTAAACCTGAACGCTCTATAAGAACATTTGTTTTTGACACTTTTTAACATCTGCAGAACTGCCCAGAAAAATTAAACACGAAATTGGAAAAAAAACACTTTTCAGTGAATTTACCACACCAATATGTATTTATGACAAAATATCTATTAAAATGCATATTTTTTTTAGGAAAAAGAAATAGATGAATAAAATAGCTTCTAAATGCTATTATGTTTGATGCAAAATTGACACACCGTCCAGCACTCAGGATAAATCAAAATTATCAATTTTTTAGTACCAAATTGATGCTTATAATAATAGTAAACTAAAATATCGTCGAGAATTTAGCATTTTCAACTTCAAGTTTCAACTTTGCATAAAACATAATAGGATTTAGAACCGCCTACCTATTTTATTTTATCTGTTTTTTTTAAATGTGTGTTTTATATATAATTTATAATAAATTGTTACTGTTTATAATAAATAGTCAGTCAAGAGAAATTTGTTTTGTTTTTAGAAGTGCAAAGTGTTAATCACTTTTACATCCACATAATGGAGTGGAAGTGTGTTCAAGAAAGAAAAAATAAAAATTTTAATAGCTAAATTGGCCTTAAATGTTCTGAAATGTCAAAATTTTTTAGTTTAAGTGCAAATAAATTTTCTGTCTATCGGTCTGTTTGTCTGTCTGTCTGGTAACTTTTTTTGGGTACACGATAATTCGAGAACTCGTTAAGATATCAACTTCAAATTTGGATCATTTCTGTACCATGACAAGGGCTAGAGCTAACTAGATTTTGAGCTTAATCGGTTGAAGAGTTTGGGTTTAAATGGGGATAATATACCTTTTTTTTGGCTACTGGTAATTTTCAAACGACGCAACATACTCCTTTCAAATTTGAAACACATAACACATTGCGACACATAGTACAGTCCACAAAAAAAGTTTTTAGCTAATAGGGTCAGGGGTTGAGGAGATTGAAGAGGGATAAGTAAGTATTTAGATTAAGTAAAGTAAATATTTTAAACATTAATTTTAATAATTACAGTGGACGAAGCTCTAAAAAAATTCTATTGCTGTACCCTCCCCACCCCTTGCGGGTATGGGGGTAACTAATGCAAAATATAATATTCAAATAAATAATATAAAAATAATTATTTAAAATTTGTGAAAACGTATACGTATGGCCACGTTAAATCATACATACATATATTTTGATTTAGCTGATGGTATTAGTGGAGAGCAGGGGAATTGGAGCCTACTAATGGAAAATGTTGAAAAAAAACCACATTTATATACTTTGTTATAATTTTTAATTAGGAACTTAAACCTCATTTATTTGACTATCTTTTCATCGAAGTTTAAATCAACTACATCTATACATTAAGGTACAATAAATATTTTACAAAAAAAAGTCAATCGCTCCCATTACCCCATACATGCGGGCACTTCCTCATCAGTAGCAATGAAATCATCATCACAAAAAACTTCAGGATTCATGGGGAACATTTCCGTTGCTTTGAAGCTTGAAACTCCTTCTTCCATAGAAGCTACTCTCATGTAGGCTGTATTAAATAGGCCTGCCATCTCGTACGGTGTAATTTATATAAAATTTCTTGATTTCATGTACATGTTGCACTCTTTGTTGTAAGCTATTTTAAGGGGGAATAAAAGGCAACGTTAAGAGGTTGTGGACGGTGTGATGAATGTGGGGGAATGGTAAGCATTATGACATGGTTCTCTTTTGCTAATTCCCAAGCTTGAGAAACTGGTATTTCAGCAGTAGATTTGGTGTGGTTTATAAAATGACTTATCCATAAAATGGATATCTTTTCGTTGGTCCACCCATTATGATAACATGTGTAAACAGCTCTAGTGGTCCATCTTTTTCCAGATGTGGTGAGTGACGTTGTCGAGGAAAAATGAAAAGATGGGGAATGAAATACCCTGAAGGAATCATAGCACATATTACTGTAACGGTCCTACTTCTTTCCCATGACGTAACAGATCCAACGCCTATTGCCCTTTGGGAGCTATAATTTTCTGTCTGTTGTATGGTCGTCACACCAGTCTTATCTACATTGTATATCATGCGTGGTTCAAACTTGTATTGCATCATCAATATCTCCCAATGATAAAAAAAGTGTTACTTCAGTTTTGCTAAATCCGAGTATTCTGTTGATAATGGTAGCTTCGGATTTTCTGATACTCAAATCAGGATGACGCTGTAAAAATCCAGACAGCCAATCTTTTCCAGCAGTTCTATTGACATGGTTAAACCTTTCTGCAATACCTAGTTGTTTAGCTATGCCATAACATACTTTACGAAAATGTTCCCTCGTCAAGCCAATAAAATTTGTTTGACATAATCCGAAGATGGTCAGCCAGTATATTTACTTCTCAGAAGTGAATACGGTATGTCTATCCAGCTTAGGAGAGTTTTGTAGCTATCATCATTATCGTTCGCTAAATTGTATCTCTTCTTTAAAGTGCTGTAAGGTATGCCAGTTTCTTGAGATATTTTGTACCTACACCGAAATGCCTCCTCTCCTGAGAATAGTGATTGCATTTTCTAGTGAATCTACCCTCAAGAAGCGTTTCTTGTTGTACGACCTCGTTTACGCGGCATCTAAAACAAAAACAAAAAAATATAAACCTAAAATGCCCTAAAAATACTTTGTGAACTAATGGGAGTTGTTGTCGGGTAGTGAGAGCTATGTAGGCTCCCATTACCCGTTGACCACCATTTTGAAAAGTAATAACACAAATATCTTTCGACTTTCAATCACAATTTAACGAATGGAATTTGAAAGAAAACGAATGTAGGGATGAAATAATACAATAAGAATATGTCTTCATGCTTACCTGGATGCTGGCAATCGACATTTTTTTATAACCTCGGAGCGAAAAACACAAAACCGTCCCTCGTGACTCAACGCAGGGCACTAACGACTCGTGCGCATCGGGCGAACTTTCTCAATGGTTGACGGAAACGGCCCATTGCTTAAAATCACTGGAATGCGCCTTGATTCCGTCCAATCGCCATCGCTCCCATTACCCGCCCGCTTTCATTACCCCGTGTTCCCCTATTTGTTGTCCCGCGTCAGGGTAGGGGCAACCAGGTTCTATATTAATATGAATTAAGAAAAATATTTATTGGACGAATTTTTGGGGTAGAGAAATTCGAATAAAATAATAATAAGGCCATATTCTGCTTTTTTCCTACTGTGCCCATTTCCAATAACAATATTTCATAAATTACATTAAGTTTTAAAGTCATGTGGGTTATAAGAGTTATTTTTTGTTGTGCAGGTCACATTGGTCAAAAAAAGCCATATCGGTCATATTAGTCATGAAGATTATTAAGATCATACTAGTAGCTATAAAGATCATAAAGGTTCTAAAAGGCACTTGATCTTACCATTATATTTGTCATCAATGTCATACTAACTGTAGGTAATGGTCGTAAAGGCCATATTGGTCACAAAGTGCGTATAGGTCATATGACTTAGACTATGACGAGTCATACAGATTATACAGGTCATATGGCTATATGATCATCATAAAGGTCATACAGGCTATGAAGGGGCATAAAGGACATATGGCTCATATATGTACATATAAGTCATAAAGTTCTTATTTTGCGTTGTAGCAGACTTTCCGGACCCTGCTCATTAATCATAAAGACCATATAGAGGTCTATCAGATCATAAAGATCTTATATTTCATAAAGAATATAAAGATCATAAAGAATATAAAGATCATAAAGTCCTTTAAATTTAATTTAAATTTACATTACCAAATTTACTTTAAAAACACAAACGAATGTTGTTAGAGATTTAGTCTGATTAAATAAGGAAAAATTTGATGTGAAAGTAGTGATATTTAAAAATAGTAGATAAATTTGTAGATATATTAAACGTGGTAAAAAAATGCTTTAACAGAGCTTTCAGATTTGGCATACCGGTCTAAAAGTTTTTTGAAATCACAGCAAATAGGCCCACTTCGAGTCCATTTTTTAAATACCAAATTTGACAGGGGTTGAAAGTCACGTAACTCTGTTCGAATCGATCGTTTTTCAACAGTTTTAAAGCAGTTAACTCCAAGGTTAAATTTGATAAAAAGTGGTTAATAAAAATATTTTCTCTATGATGCGCACTTTATGACAATAATATGATAACTAATATGAAGGACTATAACATGATAACAGAGGTCAACTTGAATTTATGTATATACATACGTTTTGAAATAATTACTCATTGTGCAGTTAAGTCGATCTAGTAAATGTATACATGCATATATTAAATAGGAAAGACCTTTTCGTCTCTTGTACGAAAGTTATAAAGTGTCCTTCACTGAACTCAATGCATTTTTCATTAGACCTAAAGTATCCCAGAGTGTGTCCTCTCATTTGCATCCCTAAACAATACATCTTCCTGTGAATATAAGCTGTACGAATGAGGTTTAATAGCTGACGTCATACTATCCACTTTCCTTTTCATTGCCCTAGAAATATTTTCTTTCCCTTTAATCAGGCCATTCAGTTTGATACCGACTATTTCGTTCCTATTGTTTCATATTAGTCTAAAAGCCCTGAGCCCCCAGACCTACGTCATTTTAGCAAATCTAAAATTTTTAATATAAATTGTATAATATGTACTTAACAACGTATGCGTACTTGCTAGTTTGAAAGCAGGGCACTTTCACAGGTAGCAGGTACAAAAGATACATACATAAAAACAATACTCACCTACGTTAAAGTATGATAGCTGGTTTTTATATATATTTTTGACAGAATATTGTTAAAAACCAATATTCATTATTATCAGATACTTTCCGTAGACCCTATCTTCCGTCAGACGCTATGTAAATGATCGGCATTCAATGTCATGTTTGACCAACACAATTTATGTATGTCATGTTTATCGTATGATTTTTTATTGTATACCTACTTTCATTACATTTACTTTTAAAACCAAAATTTAATAAAACATAGAACTATTTAAACTTTTATTTTGCAAAAATTTATTACGTTTTATCCTGGAGTGAGTACTGGAACATTCGGCGTAGAAACAAAAAACTGGACGTTTTCCACGAAACACCGAACTACTAGGCCAGTCAATAGAGCTTTTTGACATGACACGATTGATACCAGAAATGCGACTACGGGATACTTTTTAAGTTCAGTCCTTAGATTAAAACGTATATGAATTGGACTAGGAAATAGTTGCACTTTTTTTTTAATAACAAATTAGTGAAAAAAAAATGAAGTTTTTTCAGTTTTTTGCTTATAGATGAAAAGCTATTGAAGCAATCACATCACATCCAACAGGAAAGTTGTAGAGAATTAAAAAACGTTTAAAATTAAAAAAAAATCAAGTCAATAGGTACATTTTTCGCTGAGAAAACTGGGAAAAAACGCAAGAAATTACCTTTTCTTAATAAATTCGTAGTTCGAGTATTTTTGCATTAAAAAGAGTCAATCTTGTGGGAAAATGTAGGTAATATCACGAAGAATGAGTGTGCAAAAACTGGATTATGTCCGATGAATAGTTTTTGCACAATAGTCGAATAAAGTTTTTTACATCGTATTTTTGAATATTCCATAACGTCGAGCGATAGATTAAATAACATTTTCTCGACGGATTCCGGAAACTACAGAGTGTAAACTACAATTCGTCCATTTACTTTGTATCATTTAAATGCCATTAAATTGGTGTAAAACGCCTCTGAACACCGCGCGAATTTGCTGGTCGCTGCCGCCGATTCCCCTCGCTCCACCACCAATAGTACCTTGCTCGGCTGTCAGCGCGCCGCCGAACATTTTGCACGGTGTTCAGAGGCGTTTTACACCAATTTAGTGGCATTTAAATGAAACAAAGTTAATGGACGAATTGTAGTTTACACTCTGTAGTTTCCGAATCCGTCGAGAAAATGTTATTTAATCTATCGCTCGACGTGTTATGGAATATTCAAAATACGATGTAAAAAACTGTATTCGACTATTGTGCAAAAACTATTCATCGGACATAATCCAGTTTTTGCACACTCATTCTTCGTGATATTACCTACATTTTACCACAAGATTGACTCTTCTAATGCAAAAATACTCGAATTACGAATTTATTAAGAAAGGTAATTTTTTGCGTTTTTTCCGAGTTTTCTCAGCGAAAAACGGACCGATTGACTTGATTTTTTTCATTTCTAAGGTTTTTGAATTCTCTACAACTTTCCTATTGGATGCGATGTAATTGCTTCAATAGCTTTTCTTCTATAAGCAAAAAACTGAAAAAACTCCATTTTTTTTTCACTGTCGTTAAAAAAAAAAAAAAGTGCAACTATTTCCTAGTCCAATTCATATACGTTTTCATCTAAGAACTGAACTTAAAAAAGTATCCCGTAGTCGGATTTCAGGTATCAATCGTGTCATAAACTCACCCCTTTCGAGCTCTATTGACTGGCGTATACTACACTTTTCTCGACGCCCGTTTCGCCAACCAAGTTGGCATCTTCAGGAGAAGATTAAAATTGCTTTAATTGCAAATTAATTTAATTTGCTAATTTAAGAAGATTAAAAAAGTTTTTCATCAGTTCTTTATCATAAATCAGTTTTTTTTAAACATTGATTTGACAAACAATAACCAAATTGATGGGATTGTTGTCTGTTACATTATGTTTATATATAAAATCTTGCTCCACAATTATGTTAAAACGTGGAAACTGTCTAAAAACATAGGCTTAATGTCATTTTATAAAACGTCATAATAACGTGACTACATTCATGCGTTGTGATTGGTCGCGGTGTGCGTGCTACGAGTTTGCTACGAACGCCCAACGCCGAAACATAAAATTAACTTATCTCAAACGCAAACGCCAGCGCGAACGACGAGTTTATAAATCCACAGTGATACGTTGACCCATAATATCCCTTAGTCGTTGGTAGAGTACTGTAAACGTTATTTTTTATAAACCCCCTAAAAAATCACAAGTTGTAAGATCTCAGAACCTTGGAGACATTTCAAGGTGTAGGTATGATGTAGGAATGTCAATATGTCAAAAAATTATGTAGGTATGTAATGTGCCATTTACTGTTTTTTATTTTTACCGTTTTACTTGTAGGTACTATTTTATTATTTTTTTGTTTGTATTAACTCGTTTTTAATACGTTATACACATTGTTATACATTGAATGCTGTAAATAATGTAGTCAAAGCCTAGTTGCTTCTTTCAAACCTCTGTCTTCCCGAATAAAAAAAAAACAGATTTTTTGCTCGAAAATTAGTAGAAATTGTTGAATATATCCAAAACGGTGGGTTTTAGGTTTACATTACCACCTATGGTAAAGTGTGGTTAATAAAGTCGCCCTAAACTTTAGTAGGGTTTTAAAAAATGTAGATATATACAGAGCGTTTCTTTTAAAATAATGAAATTGTGTGGAGAACACATCAAATAGAGCACTTGTATGATTATAAATATTTTATAAATATGCAGTCCATAATTTTGGTCAACTTTTGCCGTTTCAAAGATTTTTACTTAAACTTGCAATAAAAGTTATGGAAGAACTAGTCTTAGATGAAATACCCTGTATAATGACTGACCATCAACATTAATAAAAAATGTATCAGCCAGCGTAACTTCGTACTGTTCATGTGTGTAGCGATATACATATAAATATGTATGGTTTCAGGTTCAAGCCCAGATCAAGAGGAAATGGAGTACGGCGATGTTCCGGCCTAGAGCCAACTCCTGCACGGTCACCACGGTTTCGGTACGTAAGGTACAAGTAAACACTAACCTACTAAGATTGGCTTTGACTGCGAGGTGTCAGTGGAAAGCCTAAGGCTGAATTTACGTGATTCGTGTGTTAATTGCCGTCAGATAATATTCGCATGCAATGAAAATTAAACATTAATTTATGTAGTGGGTAATTCACTTAATTTTATTATAAAGTCGCGGTTCATGTAACAACATACAGTTGTAAAAAAACTATTACTCCTTTCCTTCGACTTGTTAAAAACAGTGACCGTGGCTTATCGTCAACGTCCTTGAAAGTTTGTTATCGAAAATATCTATGACGGAATAACGATATAACACTTTATGAAAACCCAGTGACGTTTCAGGCTTGATTTCTTCCTAAATACACACTTTTCGTTCTTGTTAAAGTTATCACGTATTTAAATGAAACTTTTTATTAATTCGAGTGTTTAGATTACTTAATCAAAACTTTAATGTTTATGAAACTGTGTTCAGTATTGTTCTAAATTAAACTGTGATTTAGAAGGAGATTTAAGTACCTAAAAGCTGTTTTTGACGCTAGGAATGGCGCCTTTATAGTTGACATTCGTATTTCATATACATAAGTTGATTATCATATTTATCTTAGGCTTCATTGTTTCTAACTGTTCAATTTTTTTATAATGCTCAAGATATCCGAAAAAGAATTTAAAATCATCTCCTCTCACTTAGACACATTATAATTATAACATATATATACAAGGTTATTATAAAGTCAGGGATATAATTTAAGTTCCTATGCAAAAAATAATTGAAATCTAGTTGCCAAAATTGTTAGATTTTAGTGTAGGTGTCTATAGAAAACAAATTTTCGTTATGACCACAACTGATAAGTGTCAAAACGCAGTGATTGCAATTTAGTTTAATATACTGCTATTGTTTAAAAAAACTTATCTTAACCTAAATTCAAACTACTAGTACGTCATACTCATCCGCTAGCAATCAGTAGTGTTAATGCAGTATCAACTGCCATATCCTACAGTTTGATAAATTTTATGCAATATCTTAAAAATGTATCTTAATAAACAATAACTACTGTTTAATTTTTTGGAAGGTAAACTTGGCAATCAGATATGAATTTTCTTTACGAACATTGGCTCAGATTGAAATTGAACCTGAATGGTTATCCAGTATATGGACAGATGAGGTATATTTATCTCTTAACCCTGCTATCGCGGTAATAATAGTTTTACAGTAAGTCGCGGTGCAACTCAAATATACCTACATGATTTAATCTATTGTATAAGATTATACGAGTAAGTGATAAGATGTTAAATATAAGATTTGTCTTTCTGTTGTTTCTAATCATAAGATAAAATCTGTATATAACAAATTTTTGATGTATCTTTAAACAGAAATTGTACAATATGTCGAAATATCATTACAAGAGTATTTTAACATATCACAGAATTACGTGTTTACAAAGTTTTTTCAAGGAAACATTTTTCAGTTCAGGAAGTTTCGTAATAAATTGTTCGAACTGATAATAACTAATTGTAAGTTATTTGTGAAGTTTTGTGTAAGTTTTAAGTGAACTACCCTATACATATGACAAAATGTAGCTATACCATTCGTACAACTAAAAAATACTTGATTCATGTCATCAAATTACTAGAAGAACAGTGTTTCCAACCAGCAAACTTAACTCCCATTTTAGTACTACAGACACAGTACTACAGACAGTTTAGAAAGTCGACACAGTGTTTGTTAATTTAGTTTCTCATTGTTAGTTTCGTTTCTCCTTGATACTTTTTTGGTGAAAGTAGTATAGTAAAAATGAATTTATTTCAGTTCATATTCATCGACCGTTGTCACTAAATATCATTGTTTTGCGACTCTTTGTCACGTAATATTGTAAATAATTTAAAACTACCATTAAGCATGTTACTGGTTGGTGCACTGTCCTATAAAGTTTGCTTAATAAACATGAATAACCCATTTACGAGTTTTCATTAACCGGGAAATAAGTTATTAGATAATAAATACATCTTGTCTTCTCAAATACACTCTTGACCAAAAGTATTGCTATGCGTATATAGCCTATTTTATCTCCCCCGTGTGTCAGAAATGGAGAGATATATGGCGCTATATTTTAATATGTACAAGTAAGGTAAACATTCACTGAGATAGTAGATTAACAGCTGAAGAATTCAGCTGAAGGGAACAGGCCACGCCTTAAATCGCTTATGACGGGTGCACTTAATGTTGCACAGTGTGAACTGACGAACGAACAACACGAACAGCTAAACAAGCATTTAAGGGAGAACCATATGCGCAGAGACTCTTTGTCGTTTACAGATATAGAATCCAACCCTGTATGTGTCATATCTTCAGCGTAGTTAAATACTATAAAAAAGATTTGAAAGAGGTATGAGGAGTGAGACCGGATGAGTGAGGAATTCTAGCACAATTAGGTCAGTCTTAAATAACTGAAAATGAAATGTAAACTTTACTGTGGCAAATACGTAACCACTGTATTCGCACCTATGCGCGCGATATTATTGTAGGCCGATGTGAGGTTTCTGACCGCCCTCGCATTACTAGAAAATAGGTGAATAGAACATTGAGAAGAGCAGATCAAACCCAACACACTGCTAGTTATTTTCAACCTAAAATTTCACGAAGTCGATGTTTCATTTGAAATAACAAAGTTGACAACAACTTCTGGTATAACCGAAAGTGCCCTGTTGATGTCAATATTTTTATTAAAGAGATCACATCGGTAAAACCCCGTATACCAATTTTCGAAATTCGTGTATTTGCCGTTTTTCATATATGGTTAAATAAAAGGTCTTCACACCACACCCTGTGTATAATAAATTATTGTGTGTGTTATTTTGAATAATTATTAGCTTTTTATTAAATATATCAATATTCGTATGATAGTCACTGTCTAATTCTAGTATATTAGGATTTTTGCCTTATTCCGAACGAGCCTCTCAAATCCAGAGCTAATAATAATGCCATTAACTTAACCCGAGATGTTCATTAATTTTACATTGACTGTCGATATCACATACCGCTACTGTTATTATGTTCACTAAATAAAAAGAAAAACACAATTTTATTATCAGATAAATATAGAACAAAAAAGGAAAGTAAGAATAAAACACTAACCTAAATGTTTTCTAATGGTCTTGTATTTTATCTATATTTTATTTGGTGACTAGCGACCCGCCCCGGCTTCGCACGGGTGCACGCGAACTTTTTTGTAGACCTTTTTAAGGTGTACAATACTGTAGTACATTATTTTGATCTATTTCGTAGGGTTCAGCCAGCGTTTTCAATGTAAGCGCAAAAAAATGTGTTTATTTACGACATCACATTAGAAATCTCTAAAATTATCAGGGTATCTCTACTATATTATGCATGTATTATACATATAAACCTTCCTCTTGAATCACTCTATATATTAAAAAAACCGCATCAAAATCCGTTGCGTAGTTTTAAAGATCTAAACATACATAGGGACAGACAGAGAGAGGGAAGCGACTTTGTTTTATACTATGTTATGATGATATAGCATACTCCTGGTGTTAGGTTAATAAGGGCTCAGAACTATACCAGAAAGGCATATTTAAATCAGTATAGCGTACTTTTAGTTACTCTACAAAGGAATATTTCAAGAAGTGCTATTTAAATGAGAAAACCTTTTATAAGAACAGGTCAACTAGGATTAGCAGGTTATGAATATTATAACCTGCTAATCCTAGTTCTGAGTTTATTAGGTCATTTAAGTGAATAGATTTATAAAATTAGTCGTATAAGCTAGCATAATGTACACAGGAAATAGGTAAATTATACTTTGCTTGCTTGAAATGGTCGCCGACTGTACATATCGCTGGTGAGACATGTGTAGTATCTGTCGGGTATGGCCGTTCGAAATCGTACTACGTACGTTGTGCGCAATTCGCGGGCGATGCTACACTGGTAGTACTGTAGATTCATTGTTTATTTATTCATCTCATTGTTTTTTGTCTTCCAAGTTTTTTGCTCATCGCGTACCTCCTTCAAACGGTATGGCCTGAAACTTTTAGCCAAGAGTGTATTATAGAGTATGTTTGATATTTAGAAATATTACTTAGGGAAGTTATTTAATGCTATTGTTCAATATTTACATTTATTATAATATTAGGATTTGTCTAGATCTACATAAGCAAATTTTATTTTGTAATTAACTGACATGCAAAAAAATAATTGCTTACTGTTTCTAATTCTTGCACGAAAGTATGGACTTGGAAAAAAGGTATATCAAAAATTATGCACATCTCTGATGTATCAGTCACTTGATGTTATTTTGCATTTTGATTTTAATACTCAAATTTTAATATATTTACTTTTACAGAGTATGAATTCAGAATTGTTCAAATTATATATCATAAAAATATGTTGTGCCTGAATTAATTTAAGGTTTGTCTTGTGCTTGACGTATTTTCATCCTGTAAAAATTTTGAAATTATGGAAACAGATATTGTGCATTCATCGCTCGTGATGTACTTGATTGTTTTCACCCAGCAAATTTTATATGTTGTGTTATGAATATGTTATGTTATTATAATAATACATTATTATTATTTTCATTTCTGTTCAGAACAATGGGATGAAGATATTCAAATCATATGGAGATACTGATGTCTCGATAAATATATCCTGTATTCATTTTATACAGTGTGTATCAGCCAAACAGAATGAAATCAATATCTCCATATGTAGGCACATGTCAATGAAATATCAACACACGTTAATTGATGTTGTCTGTTGCGAATATTTTTAGCTTATTAGCCTATTGGATTCAAAAACGGATCACGTGACTGTGGGTGGTGACGTTATCAGCGTTTTTTTAGTGAGAACGTATAGCCGCAATGGATGGGGTTGTTGGTTGTTGTACTTGGTTTTTAAATTCTCTCCGAAATGAACTATATTTTTCTTCCAATTAACCAAAACTTTTGTTTTCATAAATACAACAATAATATATACATATAAATATACAAATATAATACAACAAAAATAATATAATAATTTTTGCATCAGGAGATGTTCAAAATGATCATCCCATATGTTTTATTAATAGCTATTATAGAAAAGTACGACAAAGAGTAGTTGTTTTTTCTGATCAATGGCAGTTTGAAAGTTAGCTTAAAAAAATCTTATCGACAATTTAGATTTCACGTGAACATGGTGCATTGAAACGAAACTAATAATTACTAGAGTTGGATAATCGGTGCCGCATACATGTCGTATACTCTATAATTCCAATGCAGCGACGACTCCCTCAAGTTAATGATGTTTAAGAGAGTAAGTGTTAAATTTTCGTTCATTTCGTTCGTAAGTATAACATTTACAACGAATAAAAATTATCGCAAAGGTCGCATACGCCACTAGCGCGCGGCACCGATTATCCAACTCTAATAATAACATAAAATAACTATTTTGAAGATGAGCAGTTATGGACATAAAATACGAACTCAGGCAGCTGACACGAACTGTGGTTCGTGTGTTTGTGTGTCCACTAAAAATGTACTAGACTATCTATTTTTTTAAATATTTGAATAGTGTCATCTGCCTTAATTTTTCAAATTCAAGAAAAGTATCAGTGTTATCGTGATATGTCTAGGGGAAGTTTATAATAAAAGCAAAAAATTAAGCAGAAATTCGCAAAAAAATGTAATACATCAATTAGATAAAATAATTTATCTTAAAGAATAACATTTAAAAATATATTGATTTTTATGAGTGGTATTGAGTTTTCATCGTTCGACATATTCATTAAAATATCATTTTGTTTTTTATAAAGTTTTAATTTAATTTTGGCTGCATTTAGACAGTCATGGAGATTAAATGTTCTACTGCAACCGAGCTTCCGCTTTTTAATTTTTTTTTCTTTTTACAATAAACTTTATTTTTTTCATACTTGTTTTTTGTTTTCTTCTAGATCTGATCAACTGACGCTAGTCTGACCTAGACCGTTATGACCATGACTGATTATGAAAACCATCTATGTTTTCTCATCAAAAAACTTCGATTCCTTTAGCTAATCTTGATTGTAATGAAAATTTGAAATTGTTGAAAGCCTCTCATTGCAATTATTTAAATTAAGTATATAAAATTCCTTAAAAACTGTAACTGACATCGGTTATTAATCACAGATGCAAAAGAGTTTTCCACGATTTTCCATTAGAGTAAATAAATACTTACTTGTTTATTTAACCTATTATACACATTATTTATTTTCACATTGCTGCACTGAAATAGACATTTCTAAAACATCCAAGCGTTCTGTTTTCCAGTACGTAAGGTCCTCTTACCACCCGAACGGAAAGGAAAAAGTATGACTAGGAGCTGTAGGCCGCAGAGCCTCACAATGGGTTGCAGATCGACGGACCTCTACTATGCTCGTTAAGGACAACGGAGAAGCTACAGCACAGTGCGTGTAAGATCAGTGAGATTATAATAACTACCCTAGCAGTGTAAAAAACTATCAGCAATACCGTAAAAAGTTTTGCAAAAATTATGAATTTAATTTTGTGTTATAATTTACTATATATAAGGTTTCCCAGATTTCTTTCAACAATCTTACAAAAACACACACCTACTAATTATTACTTTAACAATAGATACACATACATATGTATCTATTCAATTATATATCTTTGCTGGAAATATTTTAATATATATTGTAATTCCCAGTTTCAGCAATTTTAATATAATCGAATAAGTATAGTTGAAAATTTTTTTGACATTTAAAATTTCAGACCGACAGATTTTTTTATTAAAAGTTAGAATACATAACATAACAGGTGGTCCATTACAACAATATGAAAAAAAGATTAATGAAAAAAAAAAACAACCAATTTCATTTCCAATTTATGTCACAGATAAATATAATTTTAGGTAATTTTTAATTTATATAAGATATAAATTAAAAATATATATATTTAGACGATTTTTTTAAAATATTTTTTACAATATACCTACAAGCTGAATAAATTTTCAGTGCTCATTCTGTTTATATTTTTTGAAAACACTGACTTAAAATTCATAATTATCAACCAAAATTTATAATGCATTTATAATGCGTAAAAAAAGGTTTCCTTGAAAAGTTAAACAAATACACTTCGAATACTTTTACTATGTTCCACACGCATGCAAAGTTTCAAAGCAATTGGCGTATAGAGGTGTAGCATTTAGTTAGTTCTATTTGTGTGTTATTTTCAGTTATAAAAGTTAAAGAGTTTAATTTAGTTTTACGTTTGAAACAACGTAGAAACAAAATCTTCACTAAAGTACATTCTAACACAACATTCTAACAAAATGTGTATTCAACTAGAATAACAGTTAGTATTCATGTCCGAAACTAAAAAAAAATATCATATTGAATCACAAACTTTTTTCGAGGTCGCTATCAATAATCTGCAAATTAACTCACCAATCACGATCCTTAATTATTTATTATTACATCCATAACATTATGATATTAAGTTCATTTCAATACACAGGTGTGTCCATATTGCGACTCTTAGACGTATAGTCAAAACTGGTTGTGGACCTGGATAAGCGGCAAGCCTCTATTTTTGCATAATAAAACTTCTGTAATTGGAAAAGTTTAACTTGTTTAACTGAAACGCATACGCATTTAGCTGCTCATAACCATAATTATTATCTCTACAATGAAGACGGTTCCATAGAACACGTCTATAAGTCATATTATTATTGTATTAAATTGATGAAAAAGAATGGCATGATTTTTGGCTTCTTTGTTTTAACACTATGTTTTATGAAAATAAATTATTACTTCAGTATAATGTTTTATTTATCGTTTTAAATCCTATTTTGTGTTCTTTCTTAATCTGTATACATATATATATGTATGTTATTTACAGCAATAAATTGAATATGTACTTAAACATACTGTATTTAATCTGTATTTGAATCTAAATCACATTTTTGCAAATAACTCGGTTTTTATTTTCAGATGAGCAGCACTGCGGCCTAGCCTGAACTCTTAGAAGTAAATATTACGAAAATCGCGTTTTGAAATCTGAATATAAAAACCTAGTTATTTACAAAAAATGTGATTTAAAATAATATAATAATATTTCATCAAAGAAAAAGGATTCTTTTTCATAAAATAGTCATAAAATAGTGTTAAAATAACGAAATCAAAAATCATTTCTTTTTGCGTCCACCTAGTAGTATTTTTATGTACCATTATTTTTACTGGAAGAGCTGGGAAAGGTGGAGACAACAAACAATTTTTCAACGTGGGTGAGTGGAACACTGTGTTAGTGGAGATCAGTGGTGGTTGGTGATATTTCAGTTAGCCATATCTCACTTCACTTTTTAGGTGATGACTATACACCTCTTACAGAAAGGATTTATAGTGAAAAAAACCGTCAACACGTTTGCGAAAAATTTTTCAAAAAACCTGGAGCACTCCTGGGATCTCAGTAACGCTCTGTGGAATATTTGCAGTACATTTTGTTTCATAATCTAGAAACAAATATAAGGAGAGGTTTTTCAATTTGTTACAAAATATATTTTTTTTCAAAATGTTATGGCCATTTTAATTTTAATTTTTATAGGAACATTTTGTTTCCCAAAATTAAAATGACCATAACTTTTGAAAAAAAAAATATTTTGTAACAAATCGAAAAACCTCTCCTTATATTTGTTTCTAGAATATGAAAAAAAATACTGTAAATATTCCACAGAGCGTTACTGAGATCCCAGGGTGCTCCAGGTTTTTTGAAAATTTTTTCGCAAACTTTGTTGACGGTTTTTTCACTATAAATCCTTTCTGTAAGAAGGTATATTATATACCTTCTGACTATAATAGTAATCACCTAAAAAGTGAATGCATGGGACCCACCCATGCGTCGTTTTCAAGATTTGGCTAACTGAAATATCACCAACCGCCACTGGTGGAGATACTTATTTAGTAAGTGGGATTACGGTGAATGGCCTATTAAACATTTTGGGAGAACTATAAATAATATAGAGCTAAAAATTTATATCCGGAGGTTTCAGGGATGCTCTACACATTTAAAATTATTCTGACTTTCTGGCACTTATTTCGTTATTTTAAATGACGTACAATATTTTTTATCCATATTTGGCTTGTACTCATTAATTTAAAGTCACTTCAATAACCACTGTTTATCTTTAAAATTGTGTCCTTTATTAAGTCGCTTACTTTAAAATAGAACGTCCTATATTTTACTATTCGTTTCTCTTCCTTTTTTTACCTCCTTTTAAAACATACTAGCATTCCCTCTACCCAAATGTTTTCAAATTATTTAACTAAGTGGGTTTTCTAAACTTTATCCTTTCTTAAGTCGATTACACAGGCACACAAAAAAAATGTCACCCCCCCCCCCCCACACTCCGTTTTTAGGGTCGCTGAAACCGAATATGACCATAAAAAAATTAACCAGCCATTTTACCGTTACCACCCCCGTACACCCCCTTCTGGGAGTTGAAATGTCAATTCTCATACAAAATCGAGTAGGGTGTGTATTATTATGTTTTCTGGGCCACTAGGCACGAAGAAGACTACCAAAAATAAATTAGACCCCCTCGTTACCCCCTAGCGTCACTTTATCATCATTATCACTCCCGCCAATAGGCAACATGAGTAGGGTTTGGCTGCCGTGAATTGGGTTTTTTTTCACTTACGGGGGTACATTAGCGATCTGAACAAAAAACTCTAATGAAATTTCGTCGTGGGACGTCTCTAAAGGAGCGATCTGGGGGCCCAAATTTTTATTTATTTTTTTTAGCGACGAACCGAGGTCGGGTTCGGATTTAGGACCGAAAGTTACGGACGCGCGCGCCGCCGATCGCGCATGCGCAGTAACGGAGTTGGGTTCCCGGGCCGTTAACTCAGCAACGGAAGGTCGCACGTATGCGCGCGA
Source organism: Aromia moschata (assembly GCA_029963805.1). Classification (NCBI taxonomy): domain Eukaryota; kingdom Metazoa; phylum Arthropoda; class Insecta; order Coleoptera; family Cerambycidae; genus Aromia; species Aromia moschata. The sequence continues at coordinate 59,219 of JAPWTK010000260.1, forward strand.
TGCGTCGTTCGATTCGGCTTGGCGGCGCGGAGGCAGTCGACCTGAGGGCCCTCTCCCGAGGGCGGCGACCTCCAGGAAGCGGGCGGAAACGGGTCCGGATCGCGAGATAGCGTCCCGGAAAGGGTACGAACCTCTGGGCGGAAAAAAATCGCCATTCCAACACCGCCGAGAACCCGCCCCTCCGCCACCCTCGGGGCAAGATAGGGCGGCTTTCGCATTCGGAGGCTCGATGAGCCGCCCCGACCGCCGCGCCGGAGGCTTTGGAAAACTTCGGGGCGAGAGGTAACTCGGCGAGCCGCGTCTTTTTCGGCCCCGGGTCCGACCTCGAAAAACGAAGATTTCGGGCATTCGTCGGTGCGCACGGGCGACTGAACGGAGTAAGGGCTGCGCGCGGGCCTCGCAGCGTCGCATTCGGGTTCACCGGCGCGTTCGGGACCAGCGTTACCAACTCTACCTACTTTTCGGTAGATCTACCAACTTTTAGTGTGTTGCTCAAATCTACTACCTTGCACCAAAAATCTACCTACTTTTTGAATTTTTCGAAAATTTAAATCATATCTCCATAAAAATATTGATTTATATTTTTTATTGTACCAACATTTCTATTTATTTTTATCCATTGATGTATTTAGTGAATGTAATGGATAATAGATGGCGTTCCAGGTTATTATGCAACTATCAAAATGTTGCGTTTGATGTTACCAATTGTCGATTCTAGTAAGCGATAAATTATAGGAATATTTAGTTACTTTTTACATTTATTTAATTGTACCAACCTAGTAATGAGTTAAACGGTTTCTCTTAGGGGCAAACCTATGATAACTCTTAGGTTTTAGTCATTGAGAGTTGGCAGTGTTGAAATTGACCAATTATAGTTACAAATATTGCAAAGTGTAAACAGTTAATAAAATTGGATAATTCTAAAAATAAATTCTACAATTTATTGTACAATAAATTGGTATGTGTAAAACAGTCTATAACATTATTAAAATGAGTGAAAATGAGGAAAATTCTCCACCTCAGAAATTAAAGAAGCATTACGATCAAAAATATTCCGCGCTGTGGGAAAAGGATAAAAACTACGCAGGGTGGATAACAGCAAGTCATAAAGAAAATACATATTTACGCCCGAAGTCTGTTTTTCCTCCATATTCAGTAATTTCATTGTACGAATATTTGAATTTATTGTTTTAATTGTTTTTGTCTCTAATTTATTCATCCTAATTCTTATTTCTTTTAATTACTAGTGATAGTAACACTTCTTTAAAATAAAAGTTAAACATCGAAAAATACGTCTTGATAGGTCATACCAAACCTTGAGTTAATATTAATATAAATATTTAAATTCAATGTACAAGCTCACTTAAATACAAGCTCAATTTGTATCATATTCACAATTCTTTATCAACTCTGGTCCGCTATAACGTTATAATGGTACAGTTCTTTTTTTTTTTAATCTACTGTTCTGGGTTCGAACTTATTTAATAGGTACTTTTAAACATCTAATGAGTTCCAATCTTCTATTTTAAGATTTATTTTATTTAATTTTATCAAAGATTAATTAAACCTATTTTTACTTTCCAAAAATTGAAAAAAAAGTTGTTCTCAGAAAGTATCGAACCTAAGCTACCGCATAAATTGAAACGAATAATGATAGTACATACAGTATCCGACCAAGTAAATCAATTACCATAAATAATATACCTACATATAAACTGCACTGGAATTAAATTATGCTTGTATACTTAAATTAACTAATTACTTAAATATTTATAATTAGGAATTATTATATTAGGTATGATATGATGGACCTATGATTCGTTCTTCAGTTTTTGACATTTCTAATCTTATTTTTAATACTGACGACTTGTAATTTTGCTTTATCATTAGTTCCTTTATGAAAATTGATTTACGAAAAATAAATTCGAATACCAGATTTTTACTCGAGGATCTCTAAAATACTTGCAAAATAATGGTAGTAGATCTACCAACTTTTCATAGTAGGATTTGGTGGAAACTACCAACTTTTAAAATCCAATCTCCTACCTTGACACATTTTGAGTTGGCAACGCTGTTCGGGACGCCAAGATGGTCCGGCGCATTTCAGTAGAGAAACAACGACGGACCTGACCGGCCCCGATTTTCGGCGCGCACGCCGACACCGCGCGCTATAGGAAATCGTTTGGAACGGCGGGAGAGTCTCGAGGAAGAACTGTTTCGGTTTGTCACCGGAGTCGGTGCGCATGCGCGTTCTCGAGATTGGTCGTCGCTGCTGAACGGAGGGGCCGATTGACTCCAAATTTTAGGGGGGCCTTTGGGACCTTTTACACAGCGACTTTTTCTGCAGCGACCTAACCATGGGCATACTATGTGAACTCAGATTAAGTATTTCTATCGAAAAATTCCTGTAACGCATGTCCTGGTGCACCTGGATAGCGTCATCGGCGACCTGGCCATAACCTGGTCGACATTGTCGTTGACCCGATGTCATGCTGCATTAAGATACAGCTATTTTAATAAAAAAAATTGCCGTAGCCCGAGAAGCGAAGCCCGAGAAGCGTAGCATCTAACTAACGAGAAGCGAGGGAACGCGTCGGAACCTTTGATGTTTTCAATGACCTTGATTAGAGTGTTTGACGTTAATACCACCGAGAAAAAGATGTACGCGTTTGGATGTGGTGTACACTGGAAAAAGAGTATCTGCAGAATATTTTTAGAATATAACAAAATTGTACTAGTTTTTACAGGATGGGAAATTGTCACAAAGAAAGTCACCGATCTTTTCTTTTCGACACGAGAACAGTGAATATAATATTAGGTTATGATCGCCGCGTGTAGACTTCCTGACACAAATACCACTTATTTCGCACATGCGCAACAGAAAAACGACACGGAACCTTCGCTTCTCGTTAGTTAGATGTTCTCGGCCGTAGCGCGTACCGATGGGGGCGGGACATGCCCGCTGTAGCCGCGCCCTGATTGGCCAATTTTCATAAATCGATTCCGCGAAAACTTGCCCAAATCGAAAAATGGTAAAGGAGTTTTCGACTCCGAATTTTATACTCTCTCCACTCCTACTAACCGAATCCGATGCTTGATAGACACCCTGTAAGAACATATTGACAGCTCAACATTTCATACTTACATTGCGTACCACTGCGAAAGGTGTTGGTTTTCTTCTACGGGTTTACAATTTCAATTTTTTTTATTGAAATGTTTCGAAAACCGTTCATTTTAGAGATAGACAGTGGTTATTAAAGTGACCTTAAGTTAACAAGTAGAAACCAAATATGCCATTAGAGATATAGCATGCTATTTAAAATAACGACACTAGTATTCATTTCCGGTATTTCTGGAAGTGCCAGAAAGTCGCCATTATTTTAGATGTGTAGATCATACCTGAGAACCTTTAGATACAAATTTTTAGCTCCATATCATTTATAGTTCTCCCAAAACGTTCAATAGGGTAAGTAGGTACTCAGCGTGAAGGATATCTGTATATCTTATATAAAGAATCTGCCCCAAAATAAGCGATTACCTACTAATAATAAAATATTGTTCATTCTTGGCATTTACATTGCTAGTTTTTAAAGTACGAAACAAACGAATGCAGCATAAAAATTGAAGAATGCAGTGCGAAGTCTCAAAAATAAATTGTTATGTTTCTCTATAAAGATTATATTTAAGGATGCACAGTTGAGTAATTCTGTAACTTGTAAATATAATATTTGATTAATGTTGATTAAGAATGAAGAATGGTAAATTAAAAAATAAGAAAGAACGAATTTTCGTTCCCCAATTAGGATAATTTCCGTTGCTGTATATATTCTATGTTTTCCAAAAATGTTCCTCTCTATATGAAACATCACCTAACCAAAAAATCTGGGACACCTCATTACAGAGTGGAAAATTGTGAAGCCTCTTTCGCAAAGTAACTGGTATTATTGCTTTTATTTTGCTAAAACTGGCACAAAACTATGACTAATATCCGGAGGTTTCATAAATACATATGGACGGCAGTTAAGGAAAATATTTTTCCTATGAATATAAATCCCTCTCTCAGGATAGAAGTTGATAAATTTCTAAATCATTCTAATTCATCTAATCTAAACGAACTCAAAATGTCTGAATTTTAGTTGATAACGCTGAGGACATATACAAGTAAGAACTTGCAATGTTACACAGCAAGTTTTCGAAACTATTAGTCGTCTACGCAAGGTGTTCCATCACGATAGGCCTGTATTGATATTGATATCATGGACGCATATCAATATAATCAGAATATTTAGAGAAACCTAAAATTTTCGCTTATATTGGAAGTAGATGCCGAATTGCTTATTTTAAACAGAAAACCCTGCAGACATTTCGAGAATTTATAATATTCGTAGATTTCAATATTGACAATGATTAAATTACCACTTGACATTGCTAATAGATAATCATTAATTTTACAACGTTTTCTGTAAATTCATATAATATAAAATGTACTATATTTTGGCAAAACAAGCACTTCCGTTCCTGATTTTTTATACTGGCTGGTCGCAAAGAAATTGAAATTCAAAAAATTTACAAATTCCATTTTTCTAAACATGTATTCCTATTTATTAAACAGATTTGTGTTTATCTCCCAAAATAGGTGTAAAATTCAGTTGGATTGCCTATTTCTAAACTTAGTAGTTTTCATTTTATTTCCAAATATCTCTCCATAGATTCAAATACGGTTTTATTACCTTTGAATACTAAATTGGCTACAGCGGTAAAAAAACAATCATATGCTTTAGAAATATATAATGCTAAACTCTGATATTTGCAAAGCATGTTATTATAGTCAGTGGGTTATGGCCAATTTACCAATTCAAAGTTAACAAAGCCGTATTTGAAGCAATAGATTTTTTTAATGGAAACCCTCTTTTTTATTTTGAGTACATTTTTTTAAATTAATATTTCACATTTTTTAACGAGCCACAGTATAAAAACCAGGAAGGGATATGTGGATTTTACTAAAGTAAAGCATATTCATAGAACTTACAAAAAATACAAATAAATTAATGATCATTTACAAATTATATCATGATCATTTACATATACATATAATGATCATTTACATATTATTCGATCAAAAATTGTAAATATTTCTACTACTGGGTAATATAAGACTTTATACGAGAAATGAGAATGATGAGAATTCAATCAAATTGTAAACATTCAAAAATATACAGGGTGTCCCATTTAAATTAAGCAAGTTGTTATATACCCACTTCTGATATAGGCGAAAGATCTTTCAAAATATATTAGTTAAATAACACATACGATTTTACTTCACCGCCAGATCAGAGTGTTAATATACACCCTAGGAAATTGCACCTTTACATATTGGCGATACATGTGTAGAAGAGAATAAGTTAAAAGACACCAGTAAGGACAGACAAAGACAGTTAGATGCAACAGTGTTTCACACTTGTGCACGTATTAGAAACGTATGAGACCTGCGCGTAATAGAAAGTGGAGAGGGGTATTTGCCTACCGCCTATCGCCGAATTTGAGTGGAACTCAGTACTTTTTCGCAGTTATGGGGGTGTACATAGACTTAGGTGTATGAAACGAAATTCTTACGTAATTCTGACTTTTACAATTATCCCATACACTTAAAAGAAGTGTACGTAAGAACATAATTGTATTTATTTTCAAATTTTTGTATTCCTTAACTAACCGGTCTGCAAAAAAATAAAATTGAAGTTCTATAAAAAATAAAAATATAAATCAACCCGGTTATAAGACGAAAGAGAGAAAAAATGCTTATTGAATAAGTGGTTAAAAATGTCGCCCCCTTTGTGCTTCGTTTTTCGCCTTTTTACCGTAGGTACCGGCCGATTTTCAAATGAAAATGCAAATCGCCCAACAACTTCTTCAGCGCTCTGAGAAATGAAATACCACTTAATAATTTGCACTTTTTCCTCCTTAGTGTATACCGTCAGCGTTATTGTTATTATAGTAAAAACGTTTGTTTAATTACAATATGAATATTTTATTTACACAAACACGGCTAAACTGATTCCTTATTTCGGTTATTGTTCTCTAGAGTCTAGACAAGAATTCAATGCACACGTGCGCATTATAATTTATGGGCGGGGCGTCCCGCCTACATAATTTTATTGCTACCCTATCACGAAAGACAGAGAATAACCCTCATAAAAGTTTTAAAATGACATATCAGTCTGGCAACTATGGATATAATATTTCTGTCAGTTCCCTTTACTTGAAGAGTTTATTCTTTTCTACCTTTTAATGCTCGGCTTTGATATCTTGGACACTCTAACCCTGTATATTGTTTTTGCGATACAGACTCACCGTGGTGAGACACCCTGTATGAAAGATCCGGTGAATTAATTTGTAGTCTAATCGTTTAAAACGAGTTCCAGGCAGATACTAAAAGTTATAGGATTAAGTCCATCAACCTTATTCAATCATCATAATAAACACGATTAGAAAAGTACAGTTATATTGTCGTGGACTTAAAATGTCCAAGAAAAATCCGACATTTACTAATAACTATAAGAGAATACTAAACTGTAATATTATAAACTTTGTTCTTTACCTGATATGTGGTATTGACATGTATGTACAGTGACGAGTTTCTTTCTCTGTATTCCTATTATTTAATTTCCTATATTACAAATTGTACATTGCTGAATTACAAAGAGGCATACAAAAAAAGTCATCAAATCTTGCTATGAACGATAAAGATAGAAATAGCGATTATGTTGAAGCTTTTCGATTATGTCAAACTTTTGATAAGTGATTGTCACAATTGCAAAATAAATAATGACTATCATATAAAGTGACCGCTTTGACAATTAAATAATGTTATAAACTTAAGATACGTCTTTTTTACTCTGCCAACTTTGAAGACGCTTTTTTTGGATGGCTCGACAGTTTCTGTGAAAAACGTGACACAATTCTCTATCTCTGCATATCTATGACACTTTTACTTGTATATGATGTAATAATTTTTTTAAATACACGGGGAGAGATTGTATTTAATATGTAAATACTCAGTTTGCGAACGTTAAGACGGATTTCCACTTATCCAATTTGTGTCTACAATTTGAAGTATGCAGCAACTTTTTGCCTCATTATCGAAAACGCAGTTTTTATAGAATAGTAATTTTTTTTAGTGGCGACATTGTCAACATTTGTTATGCGGTTATTGAAATAATTTCATCAATTATCATCTCATCTGAAGAGATTTTGTGTTTGTGTCATGCAATAAATTGCATAGTGTAAATTCAAAAATATTGCATCAAGAAGTTGGTGCATTAAATTACAGCCACAAATCATAAAATTTTTCTTAGTTAAATTAATGTTCTTGAATTATGTCAAGTCATCAACATTTAGAATCTCAGTTACTCTATGTAAGTGTAAGAAGAGAAAGAAAGATGAATGAACATGAAATGAAAAAAAACGCACTCAGGTCAAATAGTCTTGAATAGGATAGCAAGGTTAAATTATACCAAGTACCAAGTATACTAAACTCATGCAATGAAGGGGTTTTGTCAAAGTTTGAGAAAATCAGTCACTGTATACAACGAAGGTAATATCTTGTTGGACCGTTTTTAATGTTTGACCATTTTACCAAACTAAAAAAAGTCTTATAAAAGTGTGCTTTTTAACATAATTCTTAGGTTAAAAATTAAAAAAAATGACTGGTATATGTAAAATATTAGTTCTTGTACATTAGAATATGTAAAATACGTACTATGACGTATGTGAAATATAAATTGATCTTTGTAGGTATATGTTCATGTGTACATAGTTATTTTATACTATTTTAATATACATTGATGTTGTGTTTAATTAATGTTGAATAAAAAAGTATTCCTTTGGTAAAGTGTTTTTATTATTATTCCGTAGGTACAAGAAAATTGATGTGAATGCATGAATATGTACTTAATTTAAGAAAACGAACATGTTCTTTTAAACATCTCTATCTATTAAAGCGTAACATATGTTTTATGCTTACATAGGTGCATTAAAAGTCAAATTTTCTATGCTACTCCTCCGCTGACATGTGTACTGAGTGTTCAGCAACGCCGACCACGGTAAGTTTTTTTTGGGATGAGTTCCCCAGATCTGCTCTGCTAAGAGGTTATTGATTTTCATCTTATTGGATTTTAAGTACATACAATATCTCAACAAAATCTCAAAATTTCATAAGAATCGGAGCATTATTGAGAAAGAGCGCTTTTAAAATATGTCATCTCGAGTTGTAGGCTCTAAGCGCTCCCACGCTGCTAGTGGTTGCTCGCACTAGTGTTTGCAAACACTAGCAACATCTGCAGCTCTTGACTAGAGCTAGTATTATACCCCCCTGCGCCTCTAAAACCCAATATGTTCTGTAAGCTTCCAATATAAGATTATTTACGTGAGAAGAAATAGTTGTCCCGCCCTAGTACGGGTGTGTAAATTAAGTAATGAGGCTGACAACGTAGCGCCCGATCTAGCAACACTGCGGAGACGGGACTTGTAAAGGCGGTAAGTTAACATGTAATGGACCTTCAGTACAAGTTTCATCTTGTTAGAGTCATTTGTTTGTTCTTTGTGACTGTTTTCATAAACCGGTTTCTTCTAGTGCGTTTTAAAAATGAGTGACATTAATTTTGAACAACGGTGTGCTATCAGGTTTTACTTCAGACTTGGACACGGCACAACAGATACTTTTGCAAAACTTTAACGCGCTTCCGGAGATAGTGTTTTTTTTCCAGAGCCCGGGTTTTTCGGTGGTTTAAGGCATTCTCAGGAGGAAGAGAGTCGCTAGAAGATGATCCATGCAGCCGAAGGCCTTCATCTTCAAGAACCGATGAAAATGTCGATAGAATGGGGGATCTTGTGCGTTCAGATCGTGGGTTGACGACAAGAATGATCAAGGAAGAGTTAAATTTGAATCACACCACTGGTCATCAGGTTTGGACTAATGAATTGGGGATGAGAAAAATCTGCGCCAAAATGATTCCAAAAATACCTTTCGCAGGAACAAAAGGATATCAGGAGAGAGAGGTGTCTGCACTTTTTGGAATTGATTGAAAATGATGTCCATTTTAGGGAACGTGTCATTATTGGTGATCAGACTTGAGCGTTTGAGTACGACCCGGAAACCAAGCGCCAAAATATGGAATGGCAAACTTCAAGTCTGCAAGACCCAAAAAAGCAAGAATGACTAAGTCGAAGATCAAATGCATGTTGATTTGCTTTTTTAATAGCCAGGGAATTGTCCAAGAGTCTGTGTAAAGTAAATCAACACCTTTTACAGAGAGGTTCTTGAAAAACTTCGAAAAAGGGTCATGCGTGTGAGACCAAACATCAAGAACAACTGGATGTTGCATAGAACTGTCTCCAGCGCTGTGTGGCTTCACAAGGAAGTTATTTTTAAGGATGCTATACTGAATTGTAATTATATTCGAATTTTTTTTTAAATCAGTATCATTACTTAATTTACACACCTCGTACCTGCTCAAAAGTTTAAACACATTTTTCTCGAAAACTAATTTTTCAAAACAACAATACGGTGAGCATAATCGCTTAAAAACTACTGAATCGATTGTTTTCTGATTTTGCACATCTATTTATCATTATAGCAGCCGGTGCTTGAACAAAGAATTTTTCTTTGGTGAAAAATGAGTTTTTTTTTTCAAAAAAAAAATAAAAATAAAAAAAACAGTTACAAGCAATGCACTTTTTGGTAATCATTTTCAAGGACTGCATTTTGTGTTGTACTAACAGTTCTTTGGTTTAAGATTAACCGTTCCAGACATTTCGCAACAAGACGTTTCGCAACTTTGTAAAATAAAATAGGCTGTAAATAGGCTATAAAAGCTCTATTTATATATTTTTTTTCACAAACAAATTAATGGAAGTATTTGAATATAATTACTAAATGATGATATATTGTTTATTGGGATAAATTAGATCTAAATTACAAAAAATAGTAAAAACCGCCTTAATTTTTGTGAAAAAACAAAATATTAAAATAGATATAAAATCTGAATAAATGATTACCCGTCAGTTTATTTTTGTGACCCAATTGAGGGTAACCCCTTAAACTACTCAGATACTTTAACAATGGCATCTAGTGGATGGCAGTAGGGTATGGTAATTTTAACTGAGAACTAAATTTATATAATGGGCTCTTAGTTTCGCCTAATAGTTGGCCAACTCTCTCAGGACGTGAAGATTCTAGTATATTAGTACTAGTTTATTAGGAGTTACGTGAAAGACCAACAAAAATTGAACCTCAGCTTCATAAAAATAAAGGCAATAAAAATGTTTCACACAAGAGAACTAGGTACAAGCTTGTGAGTGTAAGCGAAACTAAAGAGAAGTATTTATGCCAAGAGAGATAAAGTATTTATGTGTACTACCGTAGAAAGTAAAAATAAAATACATGGGCAAGGATCTGTTGAAATCTAATATTTTGAATTTCTGTATTTGCTTTAAAGTATTTAACAAATGTTTAGAAACAACTATTAGATTTTAACGGGAGTGTCAGAGAAACTAAATTTCAATTTGTGTATGTGTTTCATAATACATATAAAAATAATCAAATAAAGAGAAATTTAAATTTTCATCATACCTCCCCCATGGACGTTGTAAACACTCAACGATTGAATACTTAAAGGTAAGTAACTTAAATGTAATATTTTTAGTGCGAATATTATCAAATAATTCCGAATTAAGTCAAGACTCCGCGATTGAGAATGGACTCCGATCCATATCCGATGCAAATGGATAGCCGATTCAGCGATGTGAAATGACAAAACAAACGAACATAGCTGCATTTATAACGTAAATGCTACATTCCATGTAAGGTGTATGAAAAATTTTGTTATGAAGCTAAGTATAACTTGAAAACAAATAATAAAAAATCACTTGTCACAAGATATAAAAAATAATCTTTGAAGCAATAATGAAACAAATAAAATATGAAACATTGAAATGATGATGAAGTTTGGTGCGTTCCTGCCGAGTGGTCCTGTATAATATATACATTTCAATACAGAACTGTATTTTTTGTACACCACATGGTTTTCTTAGGCTTGTTCCATTCGTTTATTTTTCTTTTCATTCATAGGTGCATGTTTTAAATCTTGCCACAAAACATTATTTTTTGTACTTTTCCACAAAAAATTATTTTACATTCCGGTTTCAAAAGTATTCCGCACCGGGATGGGTGGGGGTATCGGTGTAGGTGTGGCCTGGAGGAGTGCTTGAGTTGTCAAAGAGTGAAAGCGAGTTGTGACACAACATATCAATTTTTTTGGCAGCATTTGGATCAATGGATTCGCCAACAGAGGTCAAACTACGCAAAACCGAGCGTAAATGCAAATGGGTGGCTTCGGGGGTATGAAAATGGGTTGAAGAAACGGGACAGCGACCAAATGCACATAACTTATTAAGGAGGTCTTAATGTATGCCGGGATGGAGTTTTTACCCAATAGCGTCCTTCTTAGTCCATCCCATAAGTCTTTGAATTACCATCAAAATCTTGTGAAGTCTTATTTTCGAGGTGTGGACGGCCAATCCTATAAGTTACTGAAATTTAAAAACCGCAAGTCCCTAAGTCGAATAGAATGCAAATGGCGCCAATCTAAAACCTGTACGCTAATTTTGACGAGAAGTTTATATGTAGGTATATATTGATTATCCTATTATTAATTGTATATCATTTTATCAAAGGCTGTGATACTTAACATAGGACATTTTGTTAGTAAAATAATTGACAATATTGATATTCTTTTTTAATTCAGGGGTAACTTCAATAAACAAGGACGATTCCTATTGGGACTCGAAAAACCTGCCCTGAGTTGAACAAAAAAGGTAGAAGTGAGAAAGAACGTAGCAACATCTAACATTAAAAAAAATTTAAACCTCAAAAACAAAAGAAGGAACTTTTTATTCAGGAATATATAAAATGTAAAAATCCATGACAAACATTATAATATGGATTATAAAAAATATGAATATATAAAATAGTAATAAGAATAATAATATAGACATCTATTCGTAGATAGAAAACGAATCTTGATACGAATGACTTCTCTCATGATGTTCTAATTTTTTCCTGTCCTTGATGTCCCGTGGAGTTTTCATCTTTCGGTGGCGTTTTACAGATCTACAGTTCTTGACATAATTTTTGCTAACTTTACCCTTGTCCACATATTTGTTTATTTTGAAAGATCCAGATGCCCCCTTTCCCCGGACTTGTATGAGGGTTCCTGAAAAAAAAAATTGAGTATCAGTCTCAAAATCAGTGTCGCGTCTTTTCGAAGGTGTCGCCTCTTTTGGTGTATACATTCTGTCCTAAATTAGTTATGCATGCATTAGTGTCTCGGTTATTGTTGAAAATATAAAGATAATTAAATGGAGAATATTTTAGATGATCTTATTACCTGTTCTACTTTATTAAAATTAGCTAATGAATGTAACGAGCCATTCAAATAAAAACGTCATCAAATCTGGCTGTGAACGAAAGATATAGATATGGATATAGCGGTTATGTTGAAACTCGAAGGGAACCTTTATGTTGTAAAACTTTTGAAGTGGCTGTCACAACTGTAAAATAAATAATGAAATTATTTTTAATGAAGAACAGAAGGGTGTTTTACTTTAAATTTATTTTAAACGTTTTATTAAATTTAGCAGAATCAATGGAAACTGGATATATTCGATGTGAGCTCCATATGAAGTGAATATTTAGGAAATGATTTTATTAAATTGTTTTTATACAGTTATCCGTTTCGACTATTTTAGCTTGTCAGTAAAACATTTCCTAAATTTGTACCGGCACACTAGTAGCGTAAATCCAAAACAAGGAAGTGGCAGACCCAAAGTAAGAACAGAATAAAACGTTGAAATGGTTAGGGAAGTGAAAATGAACTCTAGAATCTTCCATCAAAGGTGTCAACAAATCATTTGCAATCACTCACTTGCAATCAACCACTCATATCATTTGCAATCCACATATGAAATTCTCAGAGCGGACAAACCTCTAAGACTACAGTTCTGCCAGTGGTTTATTAACCATTTTAACAATAACGATGCTGTCTTCGAAAAAGTTTTTTTTGACATGGCTTGGCTCCATCTTTCGGGCTATGTTAACTGTCAGAATATGAGACTTTAGGGTGAAAACAACCGTTTTATATTATAAATAACCCTTTTATATTAATACTCCACTACACCTTTGGTACAAATGTTGCATGACGACGAATTGCAAGAAGGTTACATTTAACAAGATGGAGTTCATGAAAATGAGACCCGATAAACAGAAAATATTTGTCAGTACCTGTATCCACGGCATTTTTCAGGTACCTCTTTATGTGGTGAGCATACTTTTCGTACTCCACCAAAAAGTTTGCCGAGATGTATTTCTTGATAGCTTGAAAGGAGATACCATTGCGACCTGTACCTATTTCTTTTAGTGCTTTTTCGACCATCTCCGCGGTAGTAGGATGATTAGGCTTATTCTTCATATTTTATTCAAAAAATTCACAATTGTTTCTTTTAGTCAGATAAAAATAGTAAAATACGTTTGACTTTTAATATGACTGTTTTCGCTGTTGCTGTAGTAACTGACATAATAAATATTCGATAAAAAATAGCACTATGATAAGACTAAACCTTTGTGAGGAGTCGCTCTACGTGCCTATAAAATGTTATGCGTTTGTCTATAAAGTTTGCAATAAATACATGGATAAGTAACTGGCCATTAGGAACGAATTTTCGTAAATTGGGGCTAATAAAATTTTTTACGGTAGTTAACAAGATGATATTACAGACAGTTTCTTCCTCCGCGCGTAAGTGCAGTACACCAAGAATAGCTTTGCCTACGTGCAACGCATAACTAACGTATTCAGAGATTGCAACGCGTTGACGGCTGCAGCTACAAAAGAAATGAGTACAATTTCAAATTTTGTCTATTCCGTCCAAAACCAGAGCTACTTTTGGTACACTGTATGTTTGTAATTAAAGTTAAAAGACAGAAGAATGTGGAATAGAAACGAGATTCTTGCTCTACATTAATAAACTTAGTCATGGCTTATGGCGATATGGTAAAATGATGTTAGCCAATATCAACACTAGAGTTCAACTACTGGTGCTAATGTTCAACTACCAGCCTCGCAACAAAGAATAAATATCTACATATTCTACAGATATACAAGGGTGGTCAATTCTTGATTGATCACATTGTACCGACGACATCTGCAGGAAGGAACTTAATTTTTAAGCTTGATCGGCCAAAATAAATGGAGATAATCCAGTTTTATTTTATCAGTAGGTAATTTGCAAACGGTTCAAGAAACCAAAAGGTAAAAAAGTTTAAGTGGTCAGTTAGATAAAAAGAAGGCAAAATAGATAAAAAGGCCAAATAAATAATTTCCGAGATGTCTGTTTCGAATCCACTTTCATATTAAGTTAGTTATAAATTTATTAATAAGGACATATCTAGCAACGATGTATTCAACAGTCTAGATGTAGAAATTTGGTAGTCAATAAGTCGTCTTATTTAGATGTATTTTTTTTTTTACAAACCTTCGTTGTTGGTTCCAGCGGGTATCTGTTTCACTGACACGAAACATTTTTGGCGACCATGACAAGACTTGTGTTTTTTTTTTGCCCACACAGTGAGTTATTCCAGTGTCTTCATATCTGTATTTCTTTGCATGTGTTTAGCAAACTTTTGAAGGGTTTTTGAATAGTGTAGATTTTTCTTGTGTTGAAAGCGTTTGCGGTTTTGAACCGAGTTCGAATTCGAGCAGTTATTTTCTGTGCGAACCGCCGACTTAGACAAAGCTGAAGTGAGTTGGGAACATTTTCATCCAACATATGACAACTTAAGAGTATTAGACGTAGGACTGTACGAAATAATGTTGCCATTGTTGAAAGCAAGCCAGCGAAGAAGAACTGCTGTCGAAAATTAAAACCTGTATACTTACAGCAAACGATTTGTCGATCTTCAGTTGTGCTACAACAAGCATATCAATAACGAGGAGATTTCAACTACCAGAGCCGATGGACAAAAAACGGTCATCTCAGAGGTTAGTATCAATGGAAATTTAACAGGTAGGCGTAAATTAAAATTGTCCAAAATATCGAGCCATCCAAAAAAAGTCATCAAAGTTGGCCGAGCAAAAAAAAAACGTATTATTATATAAAGACTTATATCTTAAATACAATATATATCATCTTTTTTTTTTTTGGCTGTTTTTTTATTTTTTTGTCCTTCAAACCCCCCCCACCCCGGGGAGCCGGGCCCTCCCCTTTTAAAAACGAAATTTTTTTCCCCCCCCCCCCCCCCCCCCCCCTTCCCCGCCCCCCCCCTTTTTCCCCCAATTTTTTTCCCCACTATGGGGGCGTTTTTTTTTTTTTTTTTTTCCAAAAAAATTTTTCCCCACACCCCCCCCCCCCACATTTTTTTTTTTTTTTTAAAAATTTTTCAACTCCCCTCCCCCCCCCCCCTCCACTATACAAAAAAAACCCCCCCCCCCCCCCCCCCCCCCCCCCCCCCCCCCCCCACCCCCCACACACCCCACACAAAACTCTCTCCCAACACCCCCCCCCCCCCCCCCTCCCCCTCTCCCCCACCCCACACATTTCTCACACACACCCCCTTTTTAACAAACACCCTCCTTTTTTTCTCTCCCCTCCCCCCCCCCTCTCCCCCCCCCCCCCCCCTCCCCCCCCCCCCCCCCCCCCCCCCCCCCGGGTTTTCCCCCCCCCCCCCCCCGTCCCTCTCCCCCCCAAATAAATCCTTCTTTTTCCTTATTTTTTTTTCCCCCAAACCCTCCCCCCCCCCCCCCCCCCCCCCCCCCCCCCCCCCCCCCCCCCCCCCCCCCCCCCCCCCCCCCCCCCCCCCCCCCCCCCCCCCCCCCCCCCCCCTCCCCCCCCCCCCCCTCCCCCCCCTCTTTTTTTTCCCCCCCCCCCCCCCCCTCTTTTTTCTCCCTTTCCCCCTTCTCTCCTCTTTTTATTTTTCCCCCCCCCCCCCCCCCCCCCCCCCCCCCCCACAACTCTCCCCCCCCCCCCCCTCAAAATATATTTCCTTCTCCTCTTTTTCCCCCCCCCCTCCCCCCCCCCCTTCCCCCCCCCCCCCCCCCCCCCCCCCTCTTTCCCCCCCCCCCCCCCCCCCCCCCCCCCCCCCCCCCCCCCCCCCCCTCCCTTCCCCCCCCCCCCCCCCCCCCTCCCCCCCCCCCCCCCCCCCCCCCCCCCCCCCCCCCCCCCCCCCCCCCCCCCCCCCCCCCCCCCCCCCCCCCCCCCCCCCCCCCCCCCCCCCCCCCCCCCCCCCCCCCCCCCCCCCCCCCCCCCCCCCCCCCCCCCCCCCCCCCCCCCCCCCCCCCCCCCCCCCCCCCCCCCCCCCCCCCCCCCCCCCCCCCCCCCCCCCCCCCCCCCCCCCCCCCCCCCCCCCCCCCCCCCCCCCCCCCCCCCCCCCCCCCCCCCCCCCCCCCCCCCCCCCCCCCCCCCCCCCCCCCCCCCCCCCCTTCTCTCCCCCCCCCTTCTCCCCCCCCCCCCCCCCCCCCCCCCCCCCCCCCTCTTTCCCCCCCCCCCCCCCCCCCCCCCCCCCCCCCCCCCCTCCCCCCCCCCCCGCCTCTCCCCCCTTTTCCGGGGCCCCCCCCCCCCCCCCTCCCCCCTCCCCCCCCCCCCCCCCCCCCCCCCCCCCCCCCCCCCCCCCCCCCCCCCCCCCCCCCTCAAAAGAAACGAGGTGCAAATGAACAGCGCATTTCGTAAGTGGCATTATCAACTGCTGTCGATCTGGTAAATTCATATATGTCTGATGATTTATGATATCTGATGACTATTTTGTAAATTCTATATTTTGTGAGGGCTTACACAAGAGTGGTTCGTGTTTTAAAGTACGCAATTTATGTTTCAAAGATAATAAAAAAAAAACACTTAATGGAGAAACGTGCTTGTTTTCGTGTTTTCGGTTCCTAACCCCAATTTCAGTTTATGTGGCGTGACTTTTTTATAACATATATACACGTAAATAATTCTTCATTTTAAACGCCAACTACAAGTGTGAAGTCTTCACTACGGTCTACTAGTAGAAGTTACGGTGCTACGAACATAGGTGGATATTAACTACAGCATTTTTTTTTTTGTCAAAGTTAGGCGAATTTACTTACGTACAACCCAGGCCCCTCTTAGTAGAACTCTATTGAGGAATATTGGCAGATCTAACTGTCTATAATACGCCTTTATAAAAATCCCTTAAGAGACGAAAAAACTTAATATGGGTCATAGGCTAGTTAAAAAGTGTTCTATATTACTTTTTGCATAAATAAGTGATATTACTTTTTATCTTTGGAACTTCTTAAATTAACTTCTTCATCTCTTGTTATTTGAAAATAGTTTTTTTAAGAATTGGCTTAACGCAAGTTAATGTGTTACCTTTAAATCGACAATATGCTAAGTCATGAGTATGTCTGTATGTACTAGGGAAGCCACGTTTGCTTTGTCCATCCATTTTTGTATTTGTGAGAATGTATTGCCTTTCCGATATTCTCGTAATAATTCACTTTTGTAACCAGTAACCTAGACCAGAATAAAATATAAAATGTTGTTTCAACTCATACAGACCTGCCGGCGTGTACTTCCACTACCTCGCTCGCGATTGGTTCACACCCCACCTCATGTTTGGCTGGTGATGGATATATCTAATTGTAAGACAGAAGTTAATCAATTCCACTTCATTCTGTAATGTACGCTTTAGGGTGAATATTGCGGTATATATATATTCAAGTACCAATATCTAGCACTTCCCAATGATAATTTATTTAACTCCATCCCTTAAATATTATCTCAGGTCTATCCTCAGAGCCTCTAGGATGACGCTGAACATACATAAGAGTATACTGTCAAACCCTCCGTGTCAAAATTTAATTCCGTATCACTCGTCCCCTAACATACTTTTGCAATGGAATTCTAAATTTCCAGTGCATATAAATACGTAAATCGTCGTTGATGGAGTGAGAATATCAACCGTCAAATACGCCGCATTGAACTGAAATAGATGAGGCCATATCGTGAAATTGGAGGAGACTGCCGTTGACAGATAAAGTGATCGAGGTGGTTCGAGTTTGAAACCGGCGGAGAGCGAGTGACTGGCACCCCACGAACGCAGAAAATACAGGGGCGATTATTCGTCAGTGTACCAGCAAATGAAATTTAATCGATAGCCCTTAACGTTAAGTGTATTCTAGTACGTATTACTTATTAGACAGAATGGAGTTTTTGAGGAAGCCTTTTCAAACTTTCTTTCAATTACATAAACAGAATAAGAAGTTTATCGTTAAGCTTCAAGAAGGGTATAAGAAAGTAAACTGCTCAAAGATCAGCGATTGATGATAGTTGCAAGACGGGGTGTGCTAGAAAATGAAATATTTCACAATGATACTTAAGGAATGCTAGGGTTCTTATTAGTTCTTTAATGCATCTAGAAGCATTCCGAATCCTTTACCTTTCATTCATTTTTATCCTATTCCATTATAAACTACTCGTAATTATGTTGTATACAGTAAGCGGCACCCCAATGCGTACATAGCCGAATTGGGGTGTACATAGCGAATATCTAGGGCAATTGATAATTTAACTTCTTTATTGAGCAGATGTAAACATGATGTGAGAACCAATCGCTATCCAGTCGCTAGCGCAGGCGTATGAAAGGCATCCGGTTTGTCGGTAGGGCTGTTTGAGTTAAAATTTGAAATACCATTTTATATTTTATTCTGGTCTAGTGCCTGATTAGAAAAGTGCGTTGTTACGAGCTTATTGTAGAAGCACTACATACATTCATAAAAATAAAAATGGATATTTATCACATTGACAAATAAGTTCAAATGCCTACATACATATGTAATTAAATGGTATTTTGGTGGTCGATCTGTAAGGGACATTAAATTTGACATGCGCAGATGCTACTAACATGAACATGGTGATTACGTCAAATTTCGGCGAATCTCAACAGAGGCGGACTCGGGTCATTATTATTACAAAACGATAGTTCATAGAAAATTAAAACGTACCTACTAAGGGGCTAACTATTACAAAATGGAGCCGTATTTAGGTGTGGTAATGTTAGTGGTCCCGAAACATGGCATTTAAAAGAACTTATCCACGAAGCTCATAAAATTTCAACTTAAAATGAGAAGAGATTCACAAGATATAATGACAGTTAGATTTTTAATGACCAGTTATAAAAGTGGGGCATACAATATCCGTGTTGTTGCCATAGATCACAAGTCGGTGATAGCAGTACACTATTGCTTTCTTCGTCTCTTGACAGACAATTGCGGTTTCCTTACAATTGATTAGAATTTACTTCATCAATTTTACCTTTAAACCGACAATATATTTGAGTCCTACTTGCCAAATGTTTATACCTGCCAAACGGATATTTAGAACAGGTCTGCCTTTGAAGGAAGACTCGTTTTTCCATGATATACCTGTTCCAAATTCCTGCTCCCATAATACCTGTTTTGAGACAAGGAAGACTTTAATATTTCATCAGATTAAAGGTAAAATTAATTAAGCAACACAAAATCAGTTGTAACAAAACTGCAACTATTTAACAAAAGACGAAACAAGTTGCAAAAATATGCCCTGCAAAATATCATACGCTAGTTAAAAAGTAATGTTACTCTTTGTATTAAACAGTTTATGAGTTTTAATGGGTAAGTCCTTTTAAGTTTAATTTTTCGTGACCACTGACATTACCACACCTAAATACCGTCGTGTAATAGTACGCTTCCTAGTTTGATTATTTGAATATTCACTAATGTATTCTGATGTATTTTCTGTGTATCGCTTTGCAATAATAGTGACCTGAGCCCGACTCTAACCTGAGCTACGATTCGCCGAAATTTTGTACGCCGAAACCGACGCATTGGACCCTTCGTTCTGTCTTGTTTCGCTGAACGTTGTCATATAAACATAATATTCCTATTAGATATTTTAAAATTGTTTCACAGCTGTATAAAGTAATATCTCTTTAAGTTTAAAATTATTTCACAGTAGTTGGGTTGAAAAAAGATAACAGTAAACTGTATTATACGATACGCCACGCAGTCTGAAAATTAAATTGGCTTATATTAATTGATCGTACATCAATGCATTTTGTAAATATAGGGTTTTTATAAAGACTTATTATGCAGAGTTAAGAGTTACAGTTAGTTCTGGCAACGTTGCTCTGTAGATTTCCGCTAAAACCCCCTCTTAGCTTTATGTACAATCAAGCCCCCCGGCCCAAGTAAATTCGCCTAACTATGACATAAAAATGTATTATTTAATATGTATTTAATATCCACCATGTACGCATTAGGCTGCCGCTTACTGTATATGTAAAACATTTAAAGCGTATATTGTTGAACTTTTAATATAAGAAACATCCTATTGTTGAAATTTTAATTGTTCAATTGTTGAACGAAAACAGTGAAACATAACAAAAAGCTTAACAAACAGGCATTAGAAGTGCAATAAATATTAGATCACATAATGTTCCGAAATGCCGTAAAGAGTGAAAGATACAAACACACAATAGTCCAATCAATAGGTAACGCCCCAATGTATAATTTCCCAAAATCTTTAACAGGTAACAAAAATATGGTCTTATAGGAAAAATAATTCTAAAAAAGATAGCGTTTTTTTGTTCTTGGCGTTTTTTAACGGCAAACTTAACCTAAAAAAATTCGTAAAGTTAAAAAAAAACTGTTTTTCGTAAACAATAAAAAAAACACCAAAGGTCGTAGAGAAAGGAAGTTAAATTAGAAAGTTGTAGGTAATAAAAATATATTTCGACTCATATTGCTTTTAATATCGATTGCTGCATTACTTTTCGAGATATATCGAAAAAACCGTCAAAAATGGACAATTTTTGTTTTTGCTGTATCTTGCAAATTAACGTTTTGAAACTTGGTACTTGCTGCAAATGTAGCCTATGGGATGCCAAACAAACGAGTTTTTTCAAAATTGAAAAATATTTTTCGAGGTATATAGATTTTTCGAAAAAAAAAAGACGATCTCAAAAATCGGCTTTGTTTGCTCGAGGGATAGTCCTAGAGTAACGAGTCGGCGCTCCTTATTTTCTTAGAGAGTTATACTATCACGGCAAAAAAAGAATGGTAACGATTTTATAAATTTTAAGTGTTTAAAAATGAGTTTGAAAAAAATAATTTTTTTTCAGTTCCGTTTTTCTTAAATATCTTTTTCGATTTTCATTTTTCGATAACGTATGTTACGAGTTCTAAAAATAAAGTGTTTTTCTACAACTTTATGAAGCCGAGAGATATCTACAATTCAATTAAATTAAATTCATTATTGTTTAATTACAAAAGTACTTAGAAGTTGTTTAGAAAGTTATCGTATGTTACATTACAATATAGAAATATAAAAAATTTTGCGTTGCTCAAGTTTTACTTTCATTTATTCATTAGAATTTATCTTCGATTCTTCGATTCGAGGAAGAGTAAGAAGATTAAGGCAGTAAATCCCAAGAAACCAATAAATCTAAAAGAAGAAGAATCGAAGATAAATTCTAATGTATGAATGAAAATAACTCTTGATCGGCGCAATATTTTTGTATTTTTATATTTTAATGTAAATGTGCACTACATAAATTTATAATTTTATGTAGTGCGTGGTTGCCCCCACTCCGCCGCCCGACCGCGACGCACTCGCACACTTCACCTCGATATTCGTTTATTAATGCTTAATATTAATAATTCGTTTATTCAACTTTAATCTCTATACAAATTGACGCTGTAGTACGCCCTCTGGAATTTAAAAAAAAACTATCTCGGCTTCACAAAGCTGTAGAAAAACACTTTTTTTTAACTCGTAAAAAAATGTCAGCAGTCGATTGTCGTAACAGACGTTATCGAAAAATAAAAATCTAAAAAGATAATTAAGAAAAACGTGACTGAAAAAAAATTAAATTTTTAAAACTCATTTTTATACACCTAAAATTTATTAAATCGTTATAATTTTTTTTTGCCGTGATAGTATCTCTCTAAGAAAAAAATGAGCCCGGACTCGTTACTCCAGGACTATTCATCGAGCAAGCAGAGCCGATTTTTGAGATCGTATTTTTTTTCGAAAAATCGATATACCTCGAAAAATTTTCAATATTTTTCAATTTTGAAAAAAAAAACATTTTTCACCACCAATTTTTCGATATATCTCGAAAAAGTAATGCAGCAATATTAAAAGCAATATGAGTCGAAAGATCTTTTTTATTACTTACAACTTTCTAATTTAACTTCCTTCTCTACCAGCTTTAGTTTTTTTTTATTATCTACGAAAAACCGTTTTTTTCTCAACTCAACGAATTTTTTAGGTTAAGTTTGCCGTTAAAACGCCAAGGACAAAAAACGCTACCTTTCTTAGAATTGTTTTCCCTCTACGACCATATTTTTTGTTTCCCGTTAAAAATTTTAGGAAACGTTTATACCTATTGATTGGACTTGTAGTCCAATCAATAGGTGGGATAATATCGCGCAACAGATAATATCGGTCACGCAAGTTTCTCTAATTCATTAGTTTCGGCTAATCCATACGCAATAGACGTATACATAGTATCTAGAGGTGTATGTAATATCATAGACGTATACATGTATATTTAGTTCCTACATACATAATATGTATACATTAAAGGAAATATTCCGAACGTTTGTTGTTTGTCAATACTAATTTAATATACAGGGTGTCCCACCTTCGGTAATGACCCAACCGATTTTAAATGGAAACTACTTTTTTTCAATTTTCGATGACCTGGCCGAGCTAGTCCAAAATGTACAAGTTGCTTCTATATACAGGGTGGACACAGTAAAATACAAATATGTATTGCTGTTAAACAAAAAATTAAATTAACGTTATTGTATAAAAAAAACTACTTTAATAAAACCAGTTTGGAAACCAAACCGAGGCCGTACGTGGTTCGTTATTTTGTCATTGTTTTTTGATTGTCATGTCTTTTTCCATTTAAAAACGGCTTTTAGAGTTCCTTGTATTGTTAACCTTCAAAGTAGGTCAATAAACAAACTTTTAAACTTGTTGAAATAAATAAAGGGATAGATTGATTGGTTGGCCTGGGAAAAGAGGTGTGTATTTCCATAAATGACCCAGAGTAACCTTCACACATAAAGCAAAGTAGGAACAGGGATGACCAAGGAGGTAACAAATAATAAAATGTTCACAAGTATTTTGTCGGACTAATTACAGTAGAAGTATTGGGTTGATATTGGAAGTCTTCAGTTCGTTTAAAAAGGAAAACATAAGAAGAAGCTGACGAACTAATCTGTGGCCAAAAAAGGTTTCATGCTAATTTTATTTTTAGGAGTTTTTTTGAACGGGCATGTTAATCGGCAAAACACCCGCTACTGGTCTCAGACCACACTGTAACACAAAGTCAATTGGGCGGTAAATAGATTTTGGTCCACCAGAAATTTGACAGGAGCTGTTTACAATCGAGGCCTAATCCATTTGGTTTCAACAGTTTTGTTAGCTTGCGCGAGTTTTTCACCTTCCAATCGGTGGATAGGAAGAAGAGGATAGTGGATGGCCCCTAATACCTGACTTACTCCACTATTTCTTTATGGGGTATTGAAATAAAGTTTATACTAATAGACCCGAGAACATCCGTGAGCTCAAAATCGAATAGGCAAGAAACGTTAAACATAACACCTGCTATTTACAAAATGTCAAAGCATGTATTGCCCGATTCGGTTTGTTTAGTAACGGAGAACAATTTGAGCATTTATTGTGACTTTTCTAAAAATACAGAAACGTATAACTTTCTAATGAAATTTTTCTAAACACTTTATGTATTGTTGTCCACCCTGTAATAGATAGAAGCAACTTGTGATACATTTTTGGACTCAGCTCGGCCAGGGTCATCCGAAACTTGAAAAAAAAATGTAGTATTCCATTTAAAAAAATCGGTGGTGGCGTCATTACTCGAAGGTGGGACACCCTGTATATTAAATTATTATGTGACAAAATAGTAAATAAATCAAAAATTGACCTGTCTCGGGAATTTTCAATAATATTGTTCATTTAACTAATAATGAATTTATGGTACTTATGGAGCACTGTATATGTAGGCGAATATTTAATTAATGAATAAGGTTGGCAGAAACATTGGAACGTGTCATAGAGGAGCACGCATTATAAGTATTATATGTATACGAAAATAACTAGTATCATTTCGCACGTTTGCCTATTTTATTATGAAATTATATCACACTACTCAACGTATTGCGTATAACGGAGGTTGTACAACAGCTTCAGCCGTCACAGGACTCCTGCGATCAAATCAAATTGATGCAAACCCCATCATATGCTACACATGTTGCCTTTGTGTTGCGTTGCCTTATACCAACTTTATTAATGAGTTTAATTTCTACGTTTATATTTTGTATATAAGTAGTTTACTTCCTTATTTCATTTGTTTCTTTTTTACCGCGTTCGAATATTTAAGATAGTCACATGATTTATGCATGTACTGCACATACATATATGGCATAGAGATCATTCGAGACGGGTCAATTGAAAGTTGACTAGCAGAAGTGCTGGAGTTATGCATGCTGCTTGCCCTTTTATCTTTTTGATAAAACACAACAAGTTTAACGATGAAAAGACGACCATGAGTATAGAAGACGGCCGCTTGTAGTAAAAAAACGTATCGCAAAATAGACAATAGAACGACGAAGTAATTAATAGGGTCCGGAAAGCATGCTACAACGCAGGGTCGGCATTGTACTTTGATATATTATAATTATGATAAAGTATAAACTGTATTTTTTAAGCGCCTTGTAAATCATGTACGCGTGTATTTCTTACCCGTATATACGTACGCCACTGACCTTGCCTGATAACAACTGCTAGGAGACTCGCTCGGTGTAGGTTCGGGAACGGCTAAATACAATTTATCCATATCTCGGACCGAAGATTTCGTAGTATTTCGTTAGCTCGATGTGAACGGACGGACAGTAAAAACGCCGAGTTTAAAATAATTGTATGTGTCGTGAGTTACTAACTAATAAAAGTGTGTACATATTTTGTTGTGTGTACGTATTTTGCACCATGTAGGAATTTGTTTTAAAGTTCGTGTAGTGTATTTACATGTTATCTGATTTTGTGTGGATTTTTGCAATAATGGCATAGTCGTTACGATTTGTGAATAGACTGAAAAAATTATTCAAAATTACGATGATTTTACAATAGACACATCTTTACAAAATCACATCTTTTACGTATTACTTGAAATCGTCCATATACATTTCGTAGACGTCGAGAGTGTGAAAGACATTTAGATTCGAGTATCCATCAACAAAATAGTACTGGTACTCTTAGAAAAAAGTATTTTGGTTTGATTTGTGCATAATGTTTTGCGCATTTCGTGGAATGTGGTGGACAATATTAACTTTTTTTACTAATATCTATCTGATTTTCCATTATCTAGTAGCCATACATTGCGTAAAACATATTTACAGAAGACATATCAACGTGTCATGGGAGGTATCAAAGAAGACATACGCAATAAATTTCTGTGGCTGAATCAAATATTGAAATTTGTCTTCATTCTCCATGTCATCATCTTCGTGTATCCGCTTAAATTGGATCCAAGAGCTAAGTTATTCCATAATATCACAACAAAACGTTTTAAATTCTGTGGTCGGTAGTTTCACTTTTCGGTTTGAATGACTAGAAAATTATGATGACTTACTACTTAAGACCGCATCACTGCCTTGTTTGTGTAACAGTTGATCAACTGTCAATTTCTGTTTATGATATATTTTAGCATATTCATCAGTCTCTAGTATCATGGAATCAATAACATATCATCAGTATCCCCTGTCTCTAGCAGTAACTCAAACAGTTGACTGCTTAAATCAGCAATAATATTCAAAATACAAAGGTTATCTTCAATCTCTATAACATAGCATATAGATGTATATTCGGCTTAGAAACATCGCAACTAAATCCTCATATATCCGGTCAAAAGAAATCCTTTGAACACGAAGTGAACTTCTCACCTTCTCCATAATCAGGAATCTGCTTCTACAATCCTGCCACGGTCGCCAAATGTAGAGGAAGTCACGCAGGTTCTGACCTATCCGGTCAATATAGAGAAGGCTATAATATTGTGACATTTTGTCCACACTAGTTTCGTTTAGGTGTGAAAAATTAAACCCGCACCTTTCAACACAATTTATTTTAAGGAAATACAATAACTAATAAAATCAGTCAATTAACATTAACACTAATATATATACAATAATTTATGTATGCGTACGTTTTACAATGCACCACGCGAATATTTATTTAGTACTGCTCCATCGCCGCGTCGCGTCGCGTCGGTATGCTTTTATATCCCCTGTTGGCCTATACGCGTATATTAGGACACCTTCTAGATGGACCGACTAGAAACAACTCTATGCTTTCGCTACGCGGAACACTCGAGAGGCTTTCGCAACGCGGTGAGGTGTCGCTGAGTCACATCGCTGACGTCTCGTTACAATATAATTATCTTTATCACAAAAAGGATATTAAATTTCTTTTGAGTTGAATCATATTTCTTGACACTGACAATTATTACATTAACATTTATCAGACCAATATTGCATATAAATAAAACTACTAATAAATTCCAACAGTTGTAGCTGTTGCTATTTACGGCTGGAACAGGGAAAACTATTATAATGAGACGTTAAAAAAATGGTTTTGTAAAAAGGGCGATGGTCCCAAAGATTCTGATGAAGATGGCCAGAGTCTGGGAACCTGGTTGTTCTAGGTGACGATATTTACTCTGTGTCATGTAGGTCATAAAGGTCATACAAGTCATAAAAATTAGTATCACTCATAAATGGTCACTCAATGGTCACATTGTTCATGAAGATCATATATGTCATAAAGGTCGTGTTGGTCATAAAAGTCATATTATTAATGAAGGACATATTGAACAAAAAGGTCATATTATCCATTAAGGTCATATTGGTCATGAAAGTCATATTGATAAGGAAGGTCATATTGGTCATGCCATATTGGCCACAAAGGTCATATAGGCTATATGACCTAGATTATGGTGAATCATACATTATAATGTGTCTGACTACGTGAACTATAGATGAATCATAAAGGTCATACTCGTCATAAAGTTAATATTGGTCAATAAGATCACATGAGCGTGAGACCCAAATTGCAAAACAACAAACGTTGGAATAATTAAGTTGCTAGGTATAAAGTTGATATTAAAATAAATTCTATTTCTTGTTTTATAAGCTCTCTAATAAGTAGGTATATCTTATACCTATTTTTACGAATGTGAAAAGTTTATTCCTGGAACTCTCATGTTTTTAAAACCGTTCGGTAATGTTTACCCCTAATTTATCTTATTAATAAACGGGGAAAACTTTAAGTTAAGTATTTCATCCTCCGCTTAGAAAATTAAATAAACTGAGCTCCCTTTGATCTCCAAATTGTCGTGGCTAAAAAGATAACACTATTAAAAAACAACGCCGCCGCAGCAATTAGTATCGGAATAAACCCAATTAAACTGGAAATGAACGAAACGTCTCCTAAGAGTTGCCGGATAATTATTATTATCAGCTTTTATGGAACTCGAAATAATGAACACGCCTACGAAAAAGCTGATCTGCTTTTTTATGCTACCTTGGAGATTACTGCGAGATTTGTCCGTTATTTTAATATTACGACGGGAGAGTAAAAGAGAGGGCGTAAAAAGGCTCGTAAGGAAGCATGACAATCGATTTTAGCTTCTTGCTGATAACTGTCTTTGTTAGCTGGATTTTCAATTACTCTGAATATAAGCGAGTGCTAACAAATATTTAATCAAATGGTACAACATTCATTTTATTTAGTTCATTTTTTCATCATTCATTCAAAACATCATTCGTTGTTTGTTATTTTTTGTTTTAAATTAATTTTCACTTTTCTTTATCACTAACTTTGTTTAAATTTTGTTGTCTATTTTTGACTCTTCACTTAATCTATACATTTTCTTCACTTAATCTATACATTTTATGTATATTGCTCTATACATTTTATGGTACAAACGAAATTTACGGAAATCTGTAGCTGATTTACTTGTACACAAAGAGCGTACCTGTCAAATAAAATCAACTAGAAGTGAAGAAATTTGAGTCTAAATGGGTTGGGCCAATTTGACGATACTTTTCCTGCACATAATCTCGGTAATGGTGTGCCTGGTGAATTGGCATCAATATTGTAGTCTAAAAACCAAAATGGCATTGTTGGAGAGAGCCCTTCTCGACGCATATGTGTACTTCTTCGTTGTCTTTATACGTGTAGTTTAATTTAGTTTAGTTTTTGTATCATCAAAATATCATCATCAAAATAAATTTGGTTTTGTATCCTCCATCCACACAGTTATGAGCTACACAAAATATGTCTGCAGTGTGTATTAATTTAAAAAAAAAAAAAACGAAAAATTACTTTGGTTTGAATTCCCCGGCCATTCGTTTTTTTTTTTCTCTATTAATTATATATTCTTGTAAATCGCTTTATCATTAGTAATAACATTTCCATTAATTATTTTTAAAATGTTCTCTTTGATAACATATCTATATATATGTACATATATACAGGTATAAGTATGCAAGTTTCTCATCGTCAAAACAATGTATTAGCCTAAAAATATTTAATATAGAAGATAATTTGTTAAACATAACATCTATTACATTTTTCCTAAGACTATGAATACCGCGGTATAAAGTTTTCTCTCGACAAATAGACGATGATTTATTTTAACTACTACACTATTTTTACTATTAACATTAATTTTGCGTGTATAATTTTGAGTGTATATATTTATTTTTATCTTCTTCAATTTATGTTCATCTTTATAAGGACATCCGAATGAACAGAAAAATATCCTTTCTCTTTAAAGTCTTAATAAAACGTTTTTTTAATATAAACGACATCAAGTATTATCTACAGTGTCAGTGCCCCTTAAAGAAAATAATATGGTATATTCCACTTCCGATTCCACATACTTCAGATGCCGATAAGCTTCAATGTTAGTGAAAGTTTTTCAATTAAAAGATTTAAATTTGAGTTAAAATCAATGAGTCTACAACTTCTTCACCTCCAATAAAAAGCAAAAGGAGACTGTCTAGTATAACGAATGTCTTATCGGTATACTATATAAATATATCGGTATATAAATAATTTTATTACTGAACAAGTGAATTCAATGCCTCAACAACAAAGCATTACATGTTATTGAACAAATGTATTCTCTCCTTTATTCCGCATTATGAAGGTCTCCTTTAATAGCTCCCGGCTTTCAAAGTTTGGCTTGGTGACTTCTGTTACATCTGTTTTTAAAAAAGGGTAATTAATTAAATGCCAATAACTATAGACCCATCAGCCTTGTATCAATATGCAGCAAAACATTGAAAAAAAAGCAATAACCACTGATTTAATTCAGTTAATTCCTATTCATAAAACTATCTTTGGCGCTTACATAGTTTTTTCTGGACAATCCATTTCGACTAATATTTTAACATGCCTAAATTACTGCACCAACTTAAGCCGGCTGGGATGCCGGTTGATCTAATATTTAGTTTAATTTCTCCAAAGCATTTAATCGTCCTACAACCTTTGTCGCATCTTTTTCCAGTTTTTTTCATTTACAATGGCTCTGTCCTTCATTGCCTGTCTGATACCATCGTTCTATGATGCCGCCGGTCTTCCTCTATTTTTACTATTTTGAGAACAGTACTGTAATGCCTGTATTGGACATCTCTTATCCATTCTCATTACGTGTTTATACAACAATAACTGTCACAATATTTAAATCATCGTTTTATTAGCTTTTGAAAACTGCCAACATTCAACCTCGTACTTTAAAATTAGATTTGCGCTAACTTTGAACTTAGATGAACAGTTATATACATAGTGAGCTTTATTCGACTCGACAAAAGAGGGGGAGTTCATAATACTGATCGCTCTCTGCCTTGCTGTTTTCGGTTGCGTATATTTTTTGGATGTCTGTTTTCATGTTTGTATTTAATTCCCAGCTTTTAGAGCCCTCTTCTAATTTTCTCAGCAAATAGTTTGTCTTCTTCGCAACTTGATCATCGTCAAAAAGAAAAGGACAATGCCCATTCATCTGGATTCTCATATCTGCAACTCTCTTTCTCCAGTTCTTCAGTGCTTCGTAAACGTATAATTGTTTTCACACGAACTACATTTTTAGTCCATACAACTGCGAACATGTAAAAGCATAATCTGTTGTTCCTTACGTATTTAGTATGTCTACAAATCTCACCCAGTCAATTGAAATATCTCGATACATGCTTTACCTGTTCTTAACACTGTTTTCTAATACATGAATAATAAAAAAAGTGTCCTCATGTTGGATATCTGTTGACGCATTGTGTTCGTGCTCCTTTGTATGTACATTTGCATGTACATATATATACAGTGTCTAACAGCCAAATGAAATAAATTCAGTAACTCCATTATTATGCATTTTTTGAGAAATTTCTGACGCACGTCAATTTCTAATTCTAAAAATGACATCTTGCGACGTAAAAAGTCATCTAGTCCAGGCGAGGTAGCAAAAAACAAGTGATTTTTAAAATAATTAGTTGCGGCACTTTCTCAACGTGATGATTAGGAGAAAAATTGTACGAATCGAATGAAAATGTTTTGGACAAAATCCGACTGTAGGATCATTGAGAAAAAATTGCAAAAAGATGCGAAAAAAAGGTTTTTTTTACTTTTAGGCACGAAAAAAAATGTTGAGTAAAAACAAAAAATATCACGTTATAGCGCTTGAAAAGACGAATAATTTTTGGATCACGAATGGTTTTTGGATCATTAAAATCGCTTGATAACTTTTTTCGCAAAAAAATAAAAAACCGCGAAAATAGCGATTTTTCGATATTCAATTACACGGTCTGTAATTATCCTAGATATGTCTATCCTCTATATGGCTCAAATTGTAGGGTTTTCTAATACCTATCTACAGTTAATTTTTTTGTCAAAAAATATTCATAAGTTTTCGCGCAAATTGCGAAAAAGTAAAAACAGGTACTTTAGTAAAACGGCCCTTATTTCCACAATAATAGTAGTAGAGCAATTTTGCAAAAGCTACGTGTTCTTGAAGACTTCCTCTACAATTGTATCAAATTTGATGTCGATCTGATAATAATAAGTACCTCAAAAGCGCATCTGAAAAACATGCAATTTTAGAGAGCGGCCGCGTGGACGCACGAGCGAAGGGGAAGTGGCGCGGTGGTGGGAGAACTCTCTCCCCCACGGGCACAGCAAAAAAAACATCAATTTTCATTCAGTAGTTCCCGAGAAATCTCAATTGTTTTCGGCTTGTCGAATTTGAACGCGCGCGATCGCTTTCCGGGCTCCCGCTCCGCCCGCGGGGAGAGAGAGTTCCCCCCACCACCGCGCCACTTTTCCTTCGCTCGTGCGTCATAACTGTAGATAGGTGTTGGAAAACCCTACAATTTGAGCCCCAGAAGAGATTTCTAGTATAATTACAGACCGAGTAATTGAACATCGAAAAATCGATAATTTTCGCGGTTTTTTTTTTTTTTTTGTGCAAAACATTTAACAACCGATTTTAAAGATCCAAAAACCATTTTATTCGTCTTTTCAAGCGCTATAACGTGAAATTTTGTTTTTTACTCAATTTTTTTTCGCACCTCTGCAATTTTTTCGCAATGATCCTACAATCGGATTTTTGTCCAAAACATTTTCATTCGATTCGTACGATTTTTCTCCCAATTATCACGTTGAGAAAGTGCCGCAACTAATTAGTTTAAAAAATAATCTACGCCGCCTGGACTAATCCCTAAATTCAACCCCCTTCAGGTGACAGCTACAATCTCTAAATTTTCAAATTAGAAGTGGGGGGCTTGTGATACTTCATTTGAAAGGTCTTCTCATTCTCTATTCAAAACTGCTATGGTTTTAAATTTTATTTCCGAAATTAACAAGAAAAAAGGTAAGTTTCTCCAGCGTAGGAAATTTATTAGTAGGAAATATTAAAATAAAATTTTTATAAGTAACACTATTTTTCAATTTTAGGTTCTTAAATGTTAATAATAACAAAAAATAAATGTCTGTAATTGTCGACATTTCCTACTATAAGATAAAAACTTACTAATAAATACGTACAATTTTTTGATTGACAATCGAACGACAAAAACGAGCAAGCGGCAAAAAACAAACCTGAAATTTAAGAAGTTGGCCATTAACAGCTTTAGTGAAATTACTTAGAAACGTGCTTGTCATGGTAACAGTAGTTAACAGTTATCAGTGTTAAACTTTTTTGCTTTAGTTTTCGTGTAGCAATTCAGAGAGATGGTTTACCTAACAAAAATGCATAAAATAACGATTCTGCAGATGATTGGTTACGGAGACAGAACACGAACGCAGGCCGAAGTTGTTCACCTATTTCAAGAAAAATATCCGGAGTTGCCGCCGATATCTCAAGGTACCGTAACTAAAATATAGAAGCAGTTTTGGGAATGTGGACATGTACGGCAGCTAAAGCAAAATCCTCCCAATAAACTCAGTGATGATTAGAAATTGGGCGTAATGCTTATGCTTGAAGAAAAATCTACATGCGTCGAACAGCTTCAGCATTAAGTATTAGCCATTCCTCGATTCTCCGCGTATGGACAGAAAATCAGATGCACCCATATAAACTGGTACCAACTAATGAACTCGCGGATGACGATTTTGATAGACGAATTCTCTTTTGTGAACAAATGATGCAAATTATAGATGACAATACTTTACAAATAGAAAATGTTTTATTTTCGGATGAATCTACATTTACATTTCACGGCCACTTCAATCTCCAAAGCTGTCGTTACTGGTCGAGAGAAAATCCTCACTACATGAGGGAACTACACACACAAAACCCTGAGAAAGTTAATGTTTGGGCAGGAATAATTGGAGAAAATATCATTGATCCCTTTTTCATCGACGGCAATTTGAATGGAGAAACTTATTTAGCGCTGCTCCAAAATAATGTTGTACCGACAATGGCAAACTTGTATCCAGCTGAAGGAAACCCACAACTTCCAGGTAATGCAATATGGTTCCAGCAGGATGGTGCTCCAGCACATTACGAAGTCAATGTCCGGCAATATCTCCACACAATCTTTCCAAATCGCTGGATAGGGATACGTGGTTCTGTAGAATGGCCTGCACGATCACCTGATCTCAGGCCGTTAGACTTCTTCCTATATGTAAAAAGTATGGTCTACAAAACCAAACCAGACGAAATAGCTGACAAGAAGAATAATAACACTTGCTATTAGATCGATTACCCCGCAGATGTTAACTAACGTTAGAAGACATTTCTATTTACGTCTAGGATGCTGCCAAGATCCTGGAGGCATGCATTTTGAACATCCGCTACATTGATAATGATTTGTTTTTTTATTTTAATGTAACGAATTTCCTACGCTGAAGAAACTTTTTTCCTATTATATTCTGCAATAAAATTTAAAACCATAGCAGTTTTGAATAGAGAATGAAAAGACTTTTCAAATGACGTATCACAAGCCCCTACTTCCAATTTTGAAAATTTAGGGATTTAGAATTAGAAATTGACGTGTCTCAGAATTTTCTAAAAAAAATGCATAATAATGGAGTTACTGAATTTATTCCATTTGACTGTTCCACACTGTATATTTATTTAATGGAAAGTTTATTTATAAATTTATAAATTAATAATTTGATATGATAATGAGGTAATAAGGTGATATAAGAAAGTTGTTAATCACATGAAGCATATAGCAAGATAAATTACAATTTTAAATATACTTTATCATATAAGTATAGATTCATAATAGAATAGTAGACTTTATCTAAAAGTCCTTTAGCATATTTGGTAAATAACTTGATATTATGTTGGACCCGAAAGCCAACTGAACAAACAGCAAACCGACACAAAACTATCCCATTTAACACTTAAGCATAAATGTAAAATATGTAAATATTGAAAAAATTATCCAGTGAAGATTGAATTGAATGATTGAATCATGGAGATATTGAATTTCATATCATATATTTCGCTAAATTTATAGCCACATTTCTCAGCGTGATCGCTGGAAAACATTAGCCTATGCCTACTGCAGAGAGTGACGGGTTACCCATCCCTGACCCCAATAGGAATTAGGCTCAGCCGAGGGGAGTGAATTAAACCTGTCCCAAAACAATGTTCTTTCTTTATTTATCTCGAACAATGTCGTAAGTTTGTAATAATATTGCCGTCTGGCTACTTCCACTGATGTTATGAGGCAGTTCCAATGCCGCAATGTTCTTGGCGAATCTGGTCGTTATGACTCCTTCTACCTACATACAAGTATACCACGAGGGTGTAGCTCTACCTTCTGCAAAGGTGTTTAAGCTGGATTCCTAGGTTCTCATATTATTTAAAAAAATAAATTAGGAACAACTTTATTAATAACTAAATTAACCCATTCCATTATCTTAGAAATACATATACCTAGCAAACCTATTAGGTAGAATTTTCGTTAACTTAAGTGTTTTGTTTTTTTTATGGAACACATCACGATTTATATTGTTGATAAACATCACGTTATTATCACGAGATTTTTTAAAGAGAGTTAAGAGATGCGACTGAATTGATGTGACTTTTATTTGAACCTTAAAATACTGTTTTTTATGTACAAACATATTTATAAAAAGTAAATATATTAAATATAGTAGAAACCTCTTTTCCGGACCTCTATCATTGAGAACTACATTATCTATGTACAAAAAATAACACCTTACCTCTGCTATATATGTTACTTCTGTTTATTTGGATCATCTTATGCATCAGTTTTGATCAGTTTATTTCTTGTAAACACATTTTAAAGAAGGAAGGTATGTACATTTTGTGATAAGTACGGCTCATGCAACATTACTTTACCACTTTAAGTTGATTTCAGTAACTACTACCTCATTTGAAGAACAGACTGTTATGCACAGTTTAACCTCTAAATCGGGAACGAAATCTATAAGGTAACGGCACCAGTGTTTGACTGAGTCCTAGTCTTAGACCTATTAATTTCAGGTTAATTCCAGGTTAATTATAATAATATTTTCAATTCAAGCTTTCTATTTCTTTTATTTACTTATTATTTCTCCGACCGTATTATTTGACTTATTATATCTATTTATACTTATTATATAACTTATTTGTAGACACTGTACTTATATCCGATTTTATATCATATATTTGTTGTAAAGACTGCCCGATCCGCGGTCGCTGCGAGTTATAATCATATATCCCAGCAGCACAAATCTTCAACATTCTCCACATTTCTGGACTCTCCTCGAAAGTGATAGTAGTTAGGCGAACCCATCCAAATATTCGAGAAGCGTGAGTCAGCCTCTTGTGGCTGACGTAGGGATTTTCCATGGAACCTCTGGTTTTCATCTGCGTAACTCTGGGCAAGACAGAAATCAGCAGGAGCCTTGAATAAGTCAAGTGTTTTTTCTCGTGTTACACCGTAGTGAACTTTCTGGCCGTTGGAATGTAG
Source organism: Aromia moschata (assembly GCA_029963805.1). Lineage (NCBI taxonomy): Eukaryota > Metazoa > Arthropoda > Insecta > Coleoptera > Cerambycidae > Aromia > Aromia moschata. Next base: position 94,837 of record JAPWTK010000260.1, read on the forward strand.
AAACCTGAACTCTTCAAAGGCGGGTTCACTTTCTGGCGGACTGACATCTCGAACTCTGGCCTCAGTTTGCTCGTCGTTGCTTCCGGCAAAAGGGGCTAAACGGTTAAACTGCATTACCCTTGGTTTCCCTCTTGGTAATTTCTGGATTCGGTAAACTACATCATTGAACTGAGTAACGACCTCAAATTGACTTTCACAGGAGCTTTGTAGTTTTAGAGATAACCCACGATGACGCTGTGGATTATATAACCAGACTTGGTTGCCAGGCTGATACCTCCTGTTGCTTGCGTTGATGTCATAACTTTCCTTCACGCGGTCCCTGGCACCCTGGATACTGGTACGGACTCGTTCTTGGATTTCCTCGTCGTTCCCTGTGTAAACCGAACATCCAGTATCAGGGAAGACGCAGTTCATGGCCCACAATTATGCTTGCAGGTGTTTGCCCAGTTATTCCATGTACTGACGACCGGTAGACTAACAGAAACAGATGGAGAAACTGGTCCCAGTCGCACTGGTGGTGGGTACTAGTTTGAATAAGTACTGGTTGATGATCCTATTCATTCGCTCCACCATTCCATCCGACGACGATCAAATAATCCATCACAACGACGATGTATTTATTTCTATTATGTGTCCGGAAACGGACTGGCTACATCGACTGCAATTCTTTCAAATGACTACCCACGTTTTATTGACTCATTGAAATCTTCGGGTGCTGTTGCGGACCATAATTTGCAGCGCATATCATATATTTCTTGCATCACTCTTTCACATCAGGAGTGTATTTCACCCAATAGAAGCGTTCTCTAACTTTCCTCAGCGTCTTCGTTACTCCCAGATGTCCGCAGATCTTCAATTTCCGATTTCCCGCCAATACTTCGGTTAGTCTGTTTCTGGGGACTGTCAGTTGTTTTCGTTCTTCGGTATCGTCTGAGTTCTCCAGAACACGTTTTAAGAGTTCATCACAAAACGAGAGAATACCACTGAGCCCAATACGACTTTACTGTTGGCGAGTACCATGCTTTGTGTGTACTATGCTAGTTGGCTGACACTAGACGAATGTTAAGTTTTGAGTACTTCTTCCACGCAGAATTTAATGCTCATTAATTCTTGTAATAATAAATGTTCGTTATGAATCACCATTTTAAGATAAAAATTTAAAAAAGTCTATTTCGTGTAGTTTTTAGCCCTCACGTAAGCTCGCGTCGAGGGACTGTGCAAAACTAAGATACTTTTATTTGACGTTAAATGAAACCATAAAACGATTTCCCGCTTTCCAACATTTATTTCCACCAACGGTTCCCATATAATGGGAAACCGTTGTTCTTATTTGCTTTGTGCAACTATAATAATATCACCAGCTAATTTTTCTTGCCCTGGGATTATGAAGACGTCGCGGTCTTTCCGTGACGTCATCACAAACTTGTAAATACGGATGCTATATGGCCCAGTTTTATAATTATCAATTGAATGATTAATTAAATAATTGTAACCATATAATTTGAGCGTTTAATTAAGAGTTTTTTATGAGTAAGTTCTTTTAAGATCGTGACACTGACGTTACCGCCCCTAAGTACGGCTCCGTCATGTACTAATTAGCCCCCTACTATATTTATTCGAGTATTCATTATTATAGTATGATGTATGTTCTGTGAACTATCGCTTTGTAATAATAGTGACCTGAGTTCGACTCTACTGCGTCTCTCCCGATTCACATGCTTGTATAATATAAATATGACACAAGCAAAGACTTGATTTTTAACAAATCAATTAAAATTAAATGAGCCAAAAACGCAGGCTTTATGTTTTAATACATAAAATAAAGAGGCCCTGCAATCCGAACCCGTTAAACTTTGTGTGATGCTTGAAAATACCCTTAATTGAAAATCCCATATAGAATTTATATGTATGTTCTAAATTGTCCACATAATTATTTGCATTGAGGAAATTAAGACCCTGTTTGACATATTGGGCTCTTAAATCAGTACACTTATCTATAATAAATAGCCATATAACCTATGGTATTGTGCTTTCGGGCAAGTAATGTCACTGAATTTTTTTTCCGAGACTGTACGCATCAGCCCGCGCTTTACGTGCTGGGATTGTGATGAGGGGATCTGGCAACAAGATCCAACAAGCGTCAGTTGGCTACCGGTCGTTGTAGCGGTCGCATCACTCGCTCTTTGAGATTCGTTACAGTGACCCGGTGCAAGAAAAAATCCAACGTTCGCTTGAGCAACGGATGGCGATCAAGTTTTGTGTCAAACTGGAGAAGAGTGCTGCGGAAACCATTCCAATGTTGAAGAAGGCTTTCGGCGTCGATTGTCTTTCGGACAGGCAAATTTTCCGGTGACACCAGGCCTTCGCAGAAGGTCGGGAAGATGTCAATGACGAGAACCGCGCTGGACGGCCATCAACCTCCAGTTCCGACGACAATGTGAAACGTGTGCGTGACTTGTTGAACACTGACCGTCGTCTAAGTGTCCGTTTAATTTCCGAAACATTAGACATTACGAAAACCATTGTTCACGAAATTGTGTCGGAGTCTTTAGGAATGAGGAAGGTGTGCGCGAAGCTCGTGCCAAAACGTGCAAACGGACGATCAAAAAGCGAGGCGCGTCGAAACCTGCCAAGAACTTTTGGACACCTGCGACGACAACCCCGCTTTCCTTGATGAAGTCATTACTGGGGACGAAAGTTGGGTCTTTTAATGGGACGAAGCGGCAAAGTGCGGAATGGCACACGTCGAACTTCCCTCGCCCCAAGAAGGCCAGGATGTCCAGGTCAAAGATCAAGACAATGCTGATTGTCTTTTTTGGGATTGGTCCATCATGAGTTCGTTCCGCAGGGGACAACCGTAACCGGAAAGTTTTACGTCGAGGTGCTGAAGCGGCTGAAACGCAGGGTGAATCGCGTCCGGCCAGACATCTCAAAATCCTGGAAGCTTCACCATGACAATGCGCCTTCGCACACCTGCTTCCTCGTGGCCGATTACCTCGTCAAGGCAGGCATCACCGTTGTACCCCAGCCTCCCCTACAGCCCTGATGTGGCCCCCCAGACTTTTTTCTGTTTGCGCGCCTCAAAACCCCAATGAAAGGACAGCATTTTGGGTCGGTGAAAAACATTCAGAAGGCTTGCACCGACGCTTTAAAGGCGATTCCGGAAAACGACTACCCTGCGGCTTTTGATGCGTGGAAGACCCGCTGGAACCGATGTGAGGACGCAGGAGAAATGTATTTTGAAAGTTTCTAGAGATTTGTACACATAGAACCAATAAAAACCATTTTTCAAAGCTTACTGACATTACTTTCCGGACAAACCCTGTATTTTGAATAATACTCACTGCCAAGAGTTATTAAAAAAAGTAAATATCGTCCAGTTCTTAGTATCCACTGTATATGGTATGTTTACATCAGACATCGGCCACTTAGGAAAAAGGACATACAGAAGTGAGACGACAGATAAAAAGCAATCGCATAAATATCGAAGGTAGTCAGGGAATAAAACGGGCCCTCTCACCACGCTACGCTAGTCGTTAGTACGAGAACTGTATAATTTGTCTTTTTTTCACAACCGGCCGATGTATACACTTGAAGCACTAGTCTGATACACCGCAACATCGACTTGTATAAAACACAAGCTGATATACATGGGAACAACACATGGTATACTAATAACATTACCATTGCTAGGTCAGGACTAGAAACGACAAAAAGAAACAAATTGGATGTTAAAATGTACAGTATTTTAAATAACAAATTCTCAAGTCATATACTTATAAAACGTGTTTATCTCAATTTTCTAAAATTTTAAAAAAAATATTTATTAAGGGACTGTTTTTATTCCATTGAATATTGTAGTGAAACAAAATAAATTGAATAAGTTGTTTTCACCTGTCTACTCTATTGTAACATAGCATGTACATTCTGCAAATACAGGGTGTTTCACGGTGCACGTGACTTATTAACCGTTTTGGAAGAACTAGAAATGGGATGGAGCTAAAAATGTGTATCTGGGGGTTTTCGGAGATGCCCTTCACATCTAAAATGGCGACTTTCTGGCACTTCCAGGTATGTCAGAAATGAACACTAATTTCCGTTTTTGTGACGTATATTTTTTAGGCCATATTTGATAAATGAATAAATCTTCTTTAGAATAATTACCTTTTTAGTGTTGTACGTAATCATCGGCAGATTTTACTGTAGTGTACGGTAATTATCGGCAGATAGTTAAATTTATTTCACACAAAATAATTTTGTTATAATAAATTTGTTGTTCATGGCAAAACACACATTACTTTGATCCATCCTTTAACAATGTTAATAAATAAACTGGTAAAATGTAGTGTTCTATAAGCGACTCAATAAAGGACAAAATTGATCACCCTGTACATTTTGGCATTTATATAGTGTATTTAAAAGTAATCTGTATCTTTCGTAATTATATGGTAAAAAAATCAACCATTAAATTTTACCACAGCGAAAGTTGTCCAGATTTTTATTTACAGTGAAAAATAAAAAAGAGCATTATCCACAAATTCGTCTGGTCTGCAATAACAAAGATACATATCTAATAAAGAATATTTTGATAAATTAATATAAAACCTCAATTGTGGTATCTAATTATGGTAGATAAGTTCTATATATGAATAAAAACAACACATTCGATATTCAAATTGAAAAACACCTTATGTAGATAACACGTAATCGTAAGAAACTGATGTATTTGGTGATAACGATAATTCTCAGTTACTAATGGACAGAGAGCGATAAATGGGAAATAAAATAAATGTAACCACTTCAGACATTTCTATGACTTCATTGATAATTAATTTCAGATATAAAGTTTTAAACCACTCTTATTTTACCGTTACCATGGAAACATAAAGAGCTGGAAATTTTCTTTCTGTATGCAAAACAAATCCAGCCGTCAAAAAAAATACTAATTTTCAACTTCTATAGGCAATTCCAAACAGCTTTTATTTTAAAATAAATTAATTTCTTTAGCACACTCAGAGTAGACATCCTGCCTTTTGGAAGCCCGTAGCCGAACACGTACTTCAAGTATACCTCGTACATGTGCAAAGGACAACGAAAAAGTACACCCAGGCTTTGTGAGATGTGCCAATACTTCTTTATAAGACTCGCACCAACCAACAATGGATCATTATATTTAGTTTTTATGGTGCATCTCTAAAAAAAAATAACCAGGTACAATTACAGGCAAAAGACAGAAAAGGACATGATTACACATACAATTTGGTGAGTGAATTCCCATTGCTTATTAGCTTCGCCACCTACCAATGGTGTTGATTACCATGAATTGTCCCTAATTTTATATAAACTTCAAATTTTGCATAAGATGAATACCTTCCAGGGCCCCAAGCTGTAAAAAGTATGGTTTAATAATTACAAGGAAATTTACTGGTAAAAACTTTACCAACATGGACATATTGTACAAGTTACTAAACCATCTTTACAATATATGTATATTTTTTGTTCCGATATCAATGTATCGGATATAAGCAGACATCAGTTATTTTTATTTATATATATATATATAGAATTTTACACATTATTTCTCATAGAGGGGTTGCATTTCTCACAAAAACCTCCGTCGAGGTAAAATATACTAACTGAACTCAAGGCACTTCACACAAGTCGTCTCGTTTTCATTAAAGTCAAAATCAATATTGGAGGAAACTCCATTTAAAACAAACAAATTGAGATTAATAAGTTGGAATCCCTCAAATAAGGGTTCAATAACAAAACGTGTCATTTATACACTGGCAAATTTCCCCGGACAAAGTATGTAGATCTAATTCAATTTACCTTGTCAAATATCCGCCTATGGATTCCGAAGCCAAGAGGGACTTAGTTCCATTATAAGTTACAACGACTGTTTATTATATTAACAACAACTATTCATTACCACAAAGGACCCCGCACGTTTTATATGGAAATCGGTCTTCTGGTGAAATTGACTGAAAATTTGGGAAATGGTTCATTTTGTATCCCTGATCAAAATTCTCAATGGGGTCAAAGCTTGAAATGGCTATCTTTAGGCAGTACGGCCGTATATTATTGATTGAATATTTTGCGAGTGTGCGTATGTGTTTTTTTGAGTCTATGTGTGAGTTTGTTATTTGCCGGTATTTTTCAAAAATAACTTTGTAAATGTTAAAACATTAATATATTTTTTTTTAAGTTCCACACAAAGTTCACAATATGTTCCTTTACATATACAATACTTGCCAAAATACATAAATTGCATATTTTTATAAAAAAAAAATCAGTGCTTTAGGTGTACAAACTTCGAAATAAGTTACTATTCTTGATACTATTTTAGATAATGTATCAAGTTAAAAAACATTAAATCTCTTATTTTTTATAAGTCTCATTAGCTTTCAGTTATATATATTTTTATTTTAATTGTTTAGTAGAAATAAATTATAGTAAATCCATTTTTCTCATTTATTTGTATTTATTTGACTATTATTGTAGACCGCAAAAACGTTTTTTATTATAATATGGGTTTCTAAAAAACATGCAAATACACATGCAAAGTATGTCAATAATATAGCAACTCCGGAGACTATTCAAGAATACATATACAGTACATAAAAAAATTGAATTTTTGCCGTTTTTGCCCCTTAATAACGGCCGTACTGACTAAAAATGGGCATTTCAAGCTTTGACTCCATTGAGACTTTTGATCAGGAATACAAAATGAACCATTTCCGAAATTTTCAGTCAATTTCACCGGAAGACCGAGTTCCATATAAAACGTGCAGGGTCCTTTGAAGTGTGCGTGAAATTCGTACAAAAATGACATAAAGGGGGGAACCAAAATTTTCTTCCTATTTTGTATTAAAGATTTAAGTGATAATTTAACAAAAACGGACTAACACTAAATTTGGAGATAATTATAGAAGCAGGAAGTGTGCCATCGATCGAAAACGAGCAAGGTCCGACTGTATGCTGGATGTGAAAGAAGTTTGATTGCGTTGTGTTCTTTCATCTTTTCTTCGGCTTGTTCCGAAGTGTTCGATTCTGCGTTCTTCTATTAGAAGGGTACTCGGTTTGTTGGCAGCTTCTGTTGACCATGCAAAAAGCGTAGAGGTGCCGAATAATTGATGTTTATGGAATGCCGAATTCAGCGGATAGTCTACGTATTCTGGTTGATGAATTGGCTTCGGTGGCTTCAGAGTTGCAGATTCCACAGTCGTGGGTCGGTCAGACTGTGGTTTAAGTCGAAGATCAGTGTGACCGTTGTTGAACTTCTTGAAGCAGAGTTGCGCCACACGATCCGAAGCAATAATGCCACCTTCCGCTTATTTTTGTGCCGCTGAGGTCGCGTCGAGACTTTTTTTCTAGTAATGGCACAAATGGATGCACATTTCAACTTTTTCAATTATTTTTCTAAATTTAATAAAATGTCCAAAACCAAGTTCTACTTTTCGACTTCAAGTTACATTTTGTCTCTTTCTAATATCGAACACATATTGAATATTGCATATGACAGTCAATCCACTCAAGGGCACTCAAACCATCTTTAATTTTGTAATATAAAACAAAATACAATTATTAAATAATAACAAAGAATAATAATTACCAAACCATAAACCACCAAAAGTTCATTAGTGAAGTTATGATGTCAAAATTTTCAACCAAAGAAAAACTCAAGTACAGGGTTGTTCATTATATTTTGACACTAATTTACTGATATTTTTAGAAAGAAGTAAATTGCTCAAAATAGGTGTATTGTGGCTCAAAAAAAAAACATTCAGAAAATTGCAAAATGTTGGACTGTTACATAATTCAGTTGTGAATTCAACTGTTGATATCTCTAAAACTACTTGATTTTCATCCATAGTCTTTTTATACCATTTTGGTCTAGAATTAATTTAATCAAAATCAGTCAATTTTAATTTAAACATAATCAGTTATAACTAGAGCCCGGAGTAATGGTCGGCAACGAGCCACCGTTCTTGTTGTCGGCAACAAGCAACATACAAGATTATTTTAATTGAAAAAGAATGTCCTTCTGAGTGGATTAATCTTATGTGATGAATTTTTGAAATAATTCGATAATAAGTCGAGAACGGTGACTTATAACTAGATAGTTAGAAAGAGTGCCGACTTCTGTTTGGAGACAGTGTGCATTTTCTTAATTTTGCCAAAATAATTGGCAACACCGTCAAGCTATTTAAACTTCTATTAATCAAAAATAAAAATATCTCCTTTTATTGGAGTCATAACATGATATGCGTAACACAAGATGTGCAGAAAATTTAGATGGAAAAAATCTGACAACTTGAAAGTTTAATAAAAGCAATCAATTGCAAGATTTTGTAGATACATAGGTAATGTAAGCAGATTCACTTGGCTCAGATGGGTAATTGCTTTTCTTGAATTATTCGTTAGCAATAACCTCATCAATAATCAAAGGTTCAATCAATCAAATACGCAGTTTTAGAACAAAATATTTCAGAAGAGTTATATGTGTATTAGTCACATCGTGAAAAACGTCTTTTCGTATAAAGCCTAGGCATTTCATGAACTGCCGGCATTTTATGTAAAAGGATCGATTTTACACTATTTGCCTACTGTCTAAGTATTTACGTCATTTAATGTAAAGGATAATTTAACACGAATTGCAGGTTTTAATTAGTCGTCACTTCATAAATCGACTAAATCTCTGCTTATCGTGAAATTTCTTCATTCACCATTCGGAAAAAGAATAATTATTTTTAGTCTAAATATAAAATCATGAAAATCTCAAAGCACCTGGATGAACAAAATTCTTCAGTTTTTTAATAACGCATTTTTTCCAACCCTAGTTATTAACATCGTATGATATTAAGTAATACATAAATAATATGTCCTCTAATTTTTTTTTTTCCGAAATAATTTAATCAACAATATAAGATAAGAAATAAAATATAAACAAAAATAACCTAACCTCAACAAATCATATTACAACATATAATCTTACCTCATTTAAATATATTTCGGTCTAAATACTTTTAACGGGTCCTCTATCTTCAAAAAGTTTAACGAAAAGGCTTTTTGTTCAGTTATTGACGTCACTAATAAAGGGCGCCACCTATAGCACATCGAGCTTGTTTCAAAGGACACAAGTATTTTGAGGTTCACTGTATCGCTTTGACTATTGAAGACATCGATTCTTGTACATTTTTTACGTAAAAAAAGTACACTTTGTTGGAGTTAACGCTTTCGAAATATTTGGATTTTAACCGTTTAATCGAAATATTTGGCAGAAAATTAAGTCTAATACGAATTTAATATGAATAATTAAGAAAGACATATTACAAGACAGTAAGTTCTCTTTAATTTTGTCAAAGAAGAATCAAAGGTTTTTCCTAAAACCCTGGTGGCCACCTTAAAAATTTTTTTTTTCCATTTTATTTCAATCAGAACAATGACGGAAGTATTAATAAACAAACCGGTCTACTTTCGGTAATAAATGTTCAAAGTGATGTCCGTTTACCTCAATACACTTGTGTACTCGTTTATTGAACAACCATCTAATTTTAAAAAATAACTGTTCGTTTCGAAGCGATACCGCAGCATCGTTAATTTTCTGCCATAACTCTTCTCGGGTATTGATTTCGTGTTCATACACCAGCGATTTCATATAACCCCATACACAGAAATCAAGTGGATTAAAATCAGGGCTTCGAGCTGGCCAAGGCATCTGGCTTCCGCGATCTATGCAGCAATCAGGAAAAGTGGTATTTAGATAGTGTCTTACGAGTCTAGAAAAGTGTGCCAGAGCTCCATCCTGCATGAATAGCATATTTTGTCATAATTGTAGGGGAAGGTCAGCTAAGTAATTGGGTAATTGAGTGAGAAGAAAGTATCGATTAAATCGCTTAAAAATAATAACAGTAATAAAATTACGCTTCCAAATTCGGTTATGGACGTTATGTTTGATATAAAGTTGAAAGCTTGAGTTGACATTACTGAATTATCGACGATGTTTTGTGTTTACTATTGTTCTACCAACGTAGAACAATAGCAGGTACTACATTGTTGAATTTAGTACTGAAAAAAATAATTTCAATAAACCTGTATCTTAAATGCTGGATGGTAACTTGAACTGGATGGTATGTCAAATTTGTATCAAACATCGATATTTTGTAACGAATAGTTAATGAAGTGGTAAGTATATCTACCGAAATGAAGTGTTTTTTTGGAAGTTTAAAATGTTAAATTTTTCTGGATAGTTTTGTAGATATCAACAAATGTTTAAAAAACAAATATTTTAAAATTTGAAAGAAACAAATTGCCTTGTATTTTTTTTGAAATACCACAAAATTTTGTGATTTTTTTTTTTTAGAAAAATTTAAAAGGATCCCGCACAAAACTAATAGGAAGTCAATAAACTTCAACAATGAAGAGATAGATATGCTTTTTAGTTTTCATTGTCAAGATGTTCAACTGTGTTTCAGATTCATTCTTCTGAATGGAAAATATTGGTTCCCGCTAAAAAAAATCTACAAGGCCAGGAATGGCCTAGAAATGACCTTGTAAATTTCATGGTCAAGGGCAAGTAAACAGACATGACCTTTAGGTGACATCTGGTAGCCAATTGACTTTATATCTGAAGTTGCTCGAACTCTTCATATATGGCCACATTTAAGAAAACAGTGATTTACATGTAAAAAATTAACTTGACCTTGAACTAACCTTGTAAGGTTCATGGTCATGGCCAATATAATACCTCTCAACAACTGTCTATAACTTTTATTGAAATATTTCTTGCAGACTACTAATTCTCCGAGTTTATGATCTGCAAAATACATTAGGCATATTCAGTAATATAGCCAAAGAATCAGCCTTCATCCCTCTATATCCTGAATCCTAATCATAGGATCTTTTTGGTACATGAGAACTTTTGTTCAGAAAGTCAAGAAGTAATATAATACATTTTTAGACAAATCGACCGGGACTCACTTTCCATTTGTTTTGTGCGGGGTCCTTTAGTAGATACCAAACGTAAAGTGACTCAGTTCGAGTAAATCATTTTTCATCAATTTAAAAACAAAGTAAACCCCAAAGATAATATTCGACCAATAACAATTTGGTAATAAATTAATAGATATATCATATTATTCTATACAAATTATTTTTTAGTTTGAATGATCACAAAATTAAAATCTATCAATCAAATGAGGAGCTTCCTATCTAATGTTTATCACCAGACATATCTGCATATATAAAAGCCAATATCTCAAACCTATTTTTAGCATTCGTCCCCAAGAAAATGGAGAATATTTTTGTCGTTGGACTGTTAATAATCAGCAGTTTAAATGATTTTGTCATAAGTCATCCTGTAGCTGATTCCAACGACACTTTAGTTTCTGTTGCAGTGGTGAGTAGGTATATAGAATTGTTATATTTAAGTGTACATATTAAACGAGTGTGGGCTATTTTTCCTATTGAGATGTGTTTCCTATTTTTTTTTTTCAAAGATAGAAAGAAATCGGCTTCAAAGTCCAGTTTTTTTTTCTCAACAAACAACAAATACGTACTAGTGAAGTGATTTTGTAGTCTTTTTTAAATTTCATAGACTTCTAAGAGATGTATAAATCAAACATAATTTGGAAAATAAATTAATTAAAAAGGTTTGATTTTTAGCTATTTAGACATGGTGATAGAGCTCCAAAGACATCTTTTCCAAATGATCCATATTTTAGCACCACCTATTGGCCAATGGGATTTAAACAGTTAACAAATGTAAGTACGTATGCTACTAAAAGTTTCAATAAGTGTGTAATACAAATATTCGGTTCACTCTACAAAAAAACCTTTACTTCTTCATTAGTCGATTTCAGTAATATAAATATATGTATTAAAAAGATATGTTGCCATATTGGACGTCAATTTTGTGTACTATTAATATTTTTACATTATTTTTAAATAATTAATGAATTGCGAAGTAATTATCTTTTTCATTCAAATAAACGTTCAAATAAACACTGCATTAAAATCTTTGCCTGGAAAAGAAATATTTACCTCATAAAGACGTTTACGAATTAATGCATATATTACTTCCTACAGTAATATATAAATAGGAAATCAGCTACAGCCAGATCGAAAAATACCCAGAATGAAATAAGTATCTCTAAAAATATATAACATAACGTTGGCCACAACGGACCTACATTTGGTTGTGTAAAATAACATGGAATATGTAATTCTATGTAATCACATGGAATCACTCACTCACACAATTCCACTTCCTACAAAATATGTAATATAATACACGTTCCAAGTTTTGTAATTCAGTAGGTATATACCTAGTACGATATGTATCTATTATAACTTATCTGTATAACTTAGTACTACGGTATTTTTACCTTAATTTTTTTTTTAATTCTAATTTTCCATAACCTAACGTAGGGCCTTTGGTGCCAACTTATCTACATATACTTCTTTCTGTGTATAAAATATAAATACGATATTTTTTCTTTTTGGTATTTGGCAAAAAAATGTATATATTTTTCCGAAAAAAATGTGTCAAAAGCGTTCTTCATTTCTCTGTTAGCATAACGATTGTAACTGTATATGTATATAGTAAACACCTAAGCTTTATTACAACAAAATAAGAAATAAAAAAAGAAAACCATAAACTATGAGAATAATAAATGAGCCTAAAAAAATAATAAGAATGTCGGAAGACATTTCTAGGAGAATTACAGCCCGAGTAATTGAACATCGAAAAATCGCTAATTTTCGCGGTTTTAATTTTTTTTGTACAAAAAGTTATTAACCGATTTTAATGATCCGAAAACTATTTTATTCGTCTTTGCAAGCTCTACAACGGCATTTTTTTTTTCGAAAAAACCTTTTTCCGCACCTTTTTACAATTTTTTCGCAATGGTCCTACAATCGGATTTTGTCCCAAACATTTTCATTCGATTCGTAAGATTTTTCTCCTAATTATCACGTTGAGAAAGTGCCGCAACTAATTATTTTAAAAAATCACTTATTTTTTGCTACTTCGCCTGGACTAGACGCCTCGCGCCGTGCCGAATGCCAAAAGGCACACTTGAAAATACAGAGATCTCACCGTAATCGTGTGTGAGCGACAGATATGAAACGTAACTTTGCAACCATCCAGATGGAAAATAGTTTTACTATTTACCATCTATTTACCCACTATTTACCATACTAAAGTCTCTTCCCCCACACATGTATTATAATTTGCGTTATGTTCTTACGTCAATATGTATCTGGGCGGATCGATTGAACTGGTTGTAAATAAAACCAAAACAAACCTATTGTTACACCGGTTGTCGCATGTTCTGTATATTGTTTTACGTTATAAGTTCTGTAGTTTTGTGTCTAATTTTTTTCGATGTGTTAATTTATTTTGTGTTTTATTTGTTTATTGGGTATTATATATTCTTATTTGAGAGTGAAATCAGTTGAGATAATATTACATTAAAAGAAGGAGGACTAGAACTGGTACCAGATGTGTGTTATAAATGAAACTTCATGTAAAGAAAGTTATGCCTTTACTTTTTTTTAGTTTATATAAATGGCTAGTTTCAAATAATTTATACTTAAATGTGATTGTTTCTTGTGAATGCGGATAAATGTGGTTGTGAATAAAGGAATCTTACATCTAAAATAATTTGATTTTGGTATTTAATGGTTTCAATATCTCAAATATCCTCCTTTTTCATCACGGAATCTTTAACATTTACTTTTTAGACATAATTTCTTGAGGAACGGTTTCAAATACTGTGTGGACTTTTTTAAGTGTTCCCTTATGGACGAAACGTATATATACCGGATGACCACGAGATTACTACCCAGGCTCTAGCTGAGGCACGAAAAAAGATATCGATTTCAAATTTTGGGAATGTATATCATTGAATGGGATGCAAAACTTAGTTACAAAAACGACTTATCATCACTTCCTGTTTGACCGGATATGCCCTAAACTTTGTTATTTTATATGGAATACCCTATATATTATATATATTTTTTTATTCTACTGGAAAAACTAAGACTAAAACATGTATCATGTCCTATACCTATCTTTGACAGTTTCCGAGAAAATCGCGTTTAAAGATGTCAAATTTGTCATTTATAAAATTCTTTTGAAAGAAAACAAGTGAAGATAGGGACAAACTCATATAATATCTTTAACTTATTTTGGAAGCACTAAAGCCTGATATCATTAAAATTTCGCACTTCCGGCTCAACCGGGAAATACCGGAAGTCATATTTAGTAGCAATTTACTGCTATAATTTTAATGGAATGCCCTATAACTAATTAGAAATTTGAATTCTACAAACAATTTCGAATCATTCTTATGTACACTTCCCTATACCCAAAGTTCATAGTTTTTGAGATATTAAATGTTTAATGTCAGAATGTCATAGGTATGAAGGATGCATAAATAGAAAACGATAGAATCAGTCAATGCATCTATCAGAGGTGCCTAGGAATTTTAATATAGGTAGACGCTACAGGCTTTTGTTTTTAAACGTCAGTTTCTTCATTGTTGCTTAATTTAACAATTAATTCTTACTGTTTACAACGTTTGGTGGTAGTGTTATTACTTCTCTTTATTTAAAATGCCACTTTTTACTCGCGAACATCAAATCGAAATGCTGCTAGTGTATGGAGAAGTGAGAAAAAATCGCAGGGAAGCAAAAGCTTTATATGGGCAACGATATCCAGATCGTGCACAACCACATGATAAATATTTCCCTTGGCTTGAACGTCACTTAAAACCCGAAAGAATTGAAGAAGAACCTAACGAGTTTATTGTTAGTGAAGAGGCGGAGATTAATACTCTGGCGTGTATTGAGGTAGATCCGACTACTTCAGTTAGACAAATTGCTGCCAATATTGGAATTGGACGGGAAAGCGTCAGAAATATTTTAAAAAAGCACAAATTTAAGCCATTTAAGTACCAGGTACACCACCATCTTTATGAAGCCGATCACCAACGTAGGCTGGAGTTTTGTAATTGGTTTATGGTGCAGCAACGCCCAAATTTAAGCCGCTTTATCCTTTTCTCTGACGAATCACTCTTCACGAATTTGGGTATGTTCAATAAAAATAATTCGAGATATTGGGCAAGAGAAAATCCTCACTTATTTAGACAGGGAGCTTTCCAGGAGAGATTTGGTGTTAATGTGTGGATGGGAGTAATTGGAACGCGCATCGTTGGACCAATTTTCTTTGAAAATCCACTAACAGCAGACCAGTATTTACCGATTTTAAGCAATGAAATAGCTGACTTTCTCCGAAAATTTACCAATAAATGAATATTTCCACATTTATTACCAGCAGGACGGAGCCCCAGCCCATAATGCTCAAAGGGTTAGGGATCATTTGAATCAAACGTTTGAAGATCGTTGGATAGGTACGTACGGACCATTAGATGGCCAGCTAGGGTCCTGCCATATCACTCCCTTGGATTTTTTCTATTGGGGGTCACATTAAAGAAGCAGTGTACAGAACACAGCCTACTGATTTACAAGATCTCCGCGACCGGATTACAAGAGCGGTGAACAATATAACTCCTGCTCAAATGGAAAATGTGTTAAGGGAATTTGAAAACAGGATTCATTTATGTCATCAAATGAATGGTGGACAATTTGAACATTTAATTTATGGATGATGTTGCATTTTTTTTAAATTTATTATTTTTTTATGTTTTTTTAAATAAAATATTATATCTCAAAAACTATGAACTTTGGGTATAGGGAAGTGTACATAAGAATGATTCGAAATTGTTTGTAGAATCCGAATTTCCAATTAGTTATAGGGCATTCCATTAAAATTATTGCAGTAAATTGCTACTAAAGATGACTTCCGGTATTTTCCGGTTGAGCCGGAAGTGCGAAATTTTAATGATATCAGGCTTTAGTGCTTCTAAAATAAGTTAAAAATATCATATGAGTTTGTCCCTATCTTTACTTGTTTTCTTTCAAAAGAATTTTATAAATGACACATTTGACATCTTTAAACGCGATTTTCTCGGAAACTGCAAAGATAGGTATAGCACGTGATACATGTTTTAGTCTTAGTTTTTTCAGTAGAATTAAAAAAATATTTAATATACAGGGTGTTCCATATAAAATAACAAAGTTTAAGGTATTTCCGGTCAAACACGAAGTGATGATCAGTTGTTTTTATAACTAAATTTTGCTTCCCTTTCAATGATATACATTCCCAAAATTTGAAATCGATATTTTTTTTCATGCCTCAGCTAGAGCCTGGGTAGTAATCTCGTGGTCACCCGGTATATATGACAATAGCATGATCATATTTAGTATACGCTAGATAAGGATACAAAACTTTATGTAACCAAGTATGATTATGCTATTCTTATATACATACGTTTTGTCCATAATGGAACTCGTAAGAGTTCGCAAACTGTATTTTATTTGAATTTGAATATAGCGCCATCCGGCATATTAGTTAAAATTAGTTTAAGACTAATTCAAGAGATGGCGCTTCACGGTTTCATTTAATTGTATTAGAGAGTTCCATCTATCTCTTCTTTTATCTATGTCCAAACCTACGAGATATTAACCGTGCTGGCGGGCTACCACCTGTTGAAAGAAAATGCAAGCTTAATACGACTAATTTAATATTAATCGTATTAATACTTATTAATTTAATGAATTAATCCGTATTAATTTAATATTCCGATTCGACGATTATTTCAATACGTATTCTCACATCACTATGAATGTTTGTGCCAAGCACAACAGGCGCTCAGTATCCTATACTACGTTTTTTTCTAACAGACCATTTACGAACTGTTCTTGAAAGAGAAATTAATTATTTTGTACGCATGTCTTAACTAATGTGTATTAATGAACTAATATGTATTATAGCGGATTTCTCCCTCCACCAGAAATTCAAATTAAACAGCTAAAGAGTTCTGTGAACATAACCTTAAATATACCTTCTTAAAATAGTAATAGTTTATTTAAATATTTTGTGACTGATAGTATTTACTATTTACGCAAAAGAATATTTATTCTTTTGCGTTTTGTCTTCAATCATAAATAATCTAGGTTGATGTCTAAGCTAAAGTAGTTTAGCTCAACAATTTAGTTTTGTCGGACCCTATGATATGGTTGGTGTGCATACTAATAGTTCTAAATCTCTATTCACTTGATTCGCTTGACAAATAATTGCCGATATTTTGATCACTCATTTTAAAAACATAAAACATAAATAAAATAGAATCACATCTACCAACCAAACAATAGCAAACCAAAACAAAATCTTTACGAGATTCTTCTGTCGTCTGACAGACACATGCTCAGGTTTACGTTAAGTTCGAAGTCGTAGTTACTACGCATGTGTTAAGGCGCCTACAGACACGCAAACATTTCTTGAGATATGTACGTGCGTACAAGTACGCACGTTCATATTCGCCAGTTTGTAGACAATATCTGCCTAAAATATCTGTCGAAGATGTATTCAGTCACTGCTTGAATTTTTGCACGCGTATACAAGTCGCACGTACACATCTCTCCGTGTGTAGGCAAAACGTATTTATGTATGAGGGATAATATCAGTGCGGTCTCGTCTATTTAATAATCGATTTTGTTTCTTCTTTATTATGCAAGTTATAGGTCATAGCCCCGTTTTTATCACTGGAAATATGACGCCTTTGTCTACGATAAACTTTAGCATGTAAGCATCTATCTCGGCGTACCCGCCAAGTCCTTTTTAATTATTAATTTAGTCAGTTAGTTGTTCTTTTAGCACTTGACGTGTTTAGAGCTAAACTAAGAATCCTCGTCGGGTTTTTGCAGACAGTCTGTCTGTAAGTTCCCAAAAACTTTGTAACTTAAGAGATTAAATTAAGTATTTGTATTCAAGTGTTTTTTACCATCTGAAAATCTTTTTTAAAAATTGTGTTAACCGAACCGAAATGTTAACTTGCACGCCACTGCTAATAAATTTAAATAACTGTTACTCACTGTCCCCATGTTGATTAGCAAACTGGATATAAAAATTATCTTTCGTGTGTAGGCAATTCGAACAAATCGTTTATGTACGCGCGTACATATCTCAAGAAATGTTTGCCTGTCTGTAGGCGCCTTTACGAAGTAGTTCCTTGCAGTTCCATCCTCGAACCAGGAACTAATTTCACCGTTCTCAAACCAATTCGGAAATAATTCGGTTGGTACTGGAACGCTCTCTGAATTAATACCGGAATCAGTTATGTGTTTGTTGGAACGCAAATTTAAATTTGCGCGTCCTCCATACGATTCTGAACTAATTCCAGTACATGTTAGAATAAACATTATTCCTAGTTCCTCAGGAATACATGAAGAAAGACTTAGGTGCATTTGATATTATATCTGCGGAAACACATTTTGTCAATCGAACTGAAATTTTTAATAATATTGTAATTGAAAATTTCGCAAACAAAAAATAAAGAATGAACTGCAAACTTTAAAATGGATACAATGCATAAAATAAATGAAACGAATGAAATTAGTTGTATAAATGGAAAGAAGTAATTAAATCCCAATGAGTTCGAAGGAGCGTCCATAGTTCATTATAATTCGTATTAACAGAGCTTGCATAAACTATTACAATGTCTACCATTGATGGAAAAATTATATTGCAACAATCAGCAAATTTCAAACAGAAATTTGCGCCAATTTTTTGACCGTGTCATTTATTTTTTAAAGGTTAAATGTTAATAGTGTCACATCTGAAGGACGCAGTTTGACGATAACACAAATATGATTTTGTATAATATTATAACTGTTACTTTAACCTTCAGTTAACTTTACGACATTATCCATTGTACATACGTTAGCCCAGGGTGTCACCACTGGGTTACTTACAAAAGACACGATGACGTCTGATCAACAGAAAATATTACTGAAATGAAATTAAATATTACTAACATCTAATATCCTGTACTTTACAGCAAGGAAAGCAGCGACACTACGAACTAGGCAAATGGTTCCGCAACAGATACGACTCTTTCCTCCCTAAAATTTACTCTCCGGATGACATATACGTTCGCTCGTCAGACGTGGATAGAACCCTAATGTCGGCTGCTGCGAATTTAGCAGGTCTGTACCCCCTGTAGCTGCCCAGCAGTGGACAAACGAACTCAATTGGCAGCCGATACCTATCCATACTTTAACTAAAAAAGAAAGACTTCGTCATCTCCATGAAAAAGAAGTGCAAACGGTACAATAAGGAACTAGAGAAGGTAGTCGCCTCAGATTTCTTTGTGAATACTAACACGGAAAACGCAGAACTCTATGAGTATCTGTCGAATCAAACGGGATGGGACGTTGACGATATAAGCTTCGTCAAAGATCTTCAGTCGATCTTCTACGCTGATAGGGAATATAATGCTTCTTTCGTGCCAGCTTGGGCTGATACGCTAGACGAAGACAAAATTAACTATCTGGCCGGACTGGCGTTTGCTAGAGATACATACAACACAAAACTAAAGAGGCTTCGAATAGGTCCTTTCTTTTATTTCCTCTTAGACCATTTCGACAACGTCATTAATGAAGATGAAGACACCCCTAAATTTCTGATGCTCTCTGGCCACGAGAGCACTGTAGCTGCTGTGCTGAACGGAATGGATGCTTTCGATTACTTAACTCCGGAGTTCGCTAGCGTCGTGATTTGGGAACTGAAAAAATCTGAAAATGGGACACATTACATAAATATGTTTTACAAAAAAGAAAATAGTTTAAACTCAATTGTTATAAATAATTGTTATAACGATTGTCAGTACGAAGAATTCAAAGCGCTTTTAGAAGAGATTACTGTTAGCGATTCGGTTTGGGAAGATGAATGTGGTTCTTAAAAAGATCCTACTTTATGATTTAACCGAATCAATAAGTGTGTCTCCGTATATCAATAAAGGCATTTAATTAAGAGTATGATTTTTAGGGTTAGGAACGTGTGCTGTAACACAGGGCTGGACTCGTAATCCGTCATGTTATTGACGGAAGACGACATGAGAGAGATCAAAAAGACAGGAGTAAAAATGTGTTAATAATGTGTGTACATACATATTGCTTGTGTCATTCAGAAACACTAACTCTCCTCAGTGCTTGAGCGCACCTTGCCACAACCAGTAGTTTTTTCTGCATTACTTCTCGTTAAACGTGAGCGATTTGGCCTGTATATATAAGTAGAGTATAATTGTAGAGGAAAATGATCGTTCCACATCTACTGTTATATATGCAAATTCAAAATAGTTCACGTGGACAGAGGACGACACACCACGCACATTATTTTCACGAATGTTGCACAGTTGTTTGTATCTTGTGTTTTTAAGTAAAACAGTTTTAAAAAATTTTATATTTATTGTTTACAGCTACAATTTTACTATATGTTAATGTATCCAATTTCATTTGCACATCAACTTTACTATCACAGACAACGTGTCTGATACACACAAAATGCTAGTCACTAGTTTAGTAATTGCTGCAACCAATATATCAAAAATTTGTCACCCAAATTTTTGTAAATATTTGGTTGCTGAAATATCCACTGACTTCGTTGTGTGACATGTGAATCGAGAGCCTCTAATTGTAACATAAATGTTTTGGCATTTGCAAAATATTTGGCACAATAAACAGAAGCGTGGATCCGCGTGCACCACCGCGTAGTAACAGGCCGGGCCGGGGAGGTAATGATATAATGGTATGTTATGAAATTGTTGGCTCCTTTAATAAATACATTTAGTATTCCAATTAAAGAACTCCAATGGATATTATTTGCGAACTTCTTCCGCCGCCGGTGTAAAGCATGTGCCAGACATGTAAAGTGAATTATATTGTTTATAATATGTTATAAACACTATATAACACTACCTCTGGGTAGTAATTCTCCGCAATCACGAAATATGTATATCGAGGATTGCAAGGAATACATAAAATATGTTATCCGTCTATTTTAAATCGTAGTAATTTTCTATCATCTTTCTCAGTATATTCAGAAATGGTAACGACTGTGCGACACAATCAGGTAATATGTAAATATAGTTAGTCACTCGCGATAAAAAATATTTTCAATGCGGCGGTCTTCCCGTTTACACAGACGGCACTTAAGAAACTAAATGTACACCTATCAACATCGTAATCTCGCTGTCTTATGGAGAAATTGTATTAAGGCGTCTTCTGTTCCCACACGGGAATTGCTGGACAGGAGTCCAACAATTGTATGCACGGTCAGTGACATGGGCGCTTAAAATTACTATTTATACTTTAATTATCATAGAGTTGTATCGTGCCGACTTCTATGCGCGACAGCATACTTTTCCGGACCCTAATAATTTTATATCGGTACCTATAAAAGAACATTCTACCTACACCTGGGTCGGCCAACATATACAGTAATCACATCAATATCAAGTGCTATTGTACCATACAGTGCAATAATTTTATACTATGTCAAATGACACATAGTATTTATTCACACTATAAAGCAGTTTTGCAAAGTGTTCACAACAACTAATCAGATAATTAAGATGTAGTTATAATTTTTATCACTATATTATATCCCCGGAGCAAGTGCATAATGTAGGTATGTATATCTTTAACAAAAATTTTACAGTTATGCTCCGTCTACCAATCTTTACAATCTTCGCTCTATAGTTTAGGATCTTGAAAAAAAATATAGAAAATAATTTAATCAATGTATTTATGAAGATTACTATATAAATAGATATCCTCAAATAAATAATTATTGTCCAGAGTGTACTGCTAGAAACGTTCACCCCTGCAGCTACAAGAGATGTGAGCTCTGAACTCAATCCCATGTTTTGTGTACTTGTGTGTTTTAACGGATTTTTTTGGATGTTTCCAAAACGTTGGATCGTAATAAATAAAATATGGCGATCATAATAAAATCATAATATGGCGATTAAAAAGCAATGAAGTGAAAATATAAATTAAACGATTTTATTTGACTTATGATATTATATAATTTTATTTGACCCCTTATAAAAAAAAAAAACGAAGAAAATCGCTGTTCTCCATTTTCGAGTTTCACCTCTTATTAATTTTATTTAATCCATACATTTGATTACAACAATGAAATTAACCCAGTTGAACTGTATTTTCTCGTATCCAAGGATCTTATCTGATAAATTTAAACAGAAATTAATAAATTTGCCATTAATTAATAACACAGGCCCACAAAAAAAATTTGTTTTGACTATGGATAAGAACATAGTTTTTCCCTGTATTTTTTGACGCTGAATCCAAATCCGGTGCCCGTTTAACCATAGCACGTCAGGATCAAGGTCATTTCAAGGTCAAATCGCGAAATAAAGGCTTAAAAGATAATAAACCCATGTGTATGTATAAATGTGTTTTTAGGGTCTCTGAATCCAAATCCGGTGTCTGTTTAACCGTTGCACGTCAGTATCAAGGTCATTTCAAGGTCAAATAGCGGAATAAAGGCTTAAAAGGGAATAAACCCATGTATCATTATGTTTCTGGGGTCACTAAATCCAAATACGGTGTCCGTTTAACCGTAGCACGTTAGGATCAAGGTCATTTCAAGGTCAAATCGCGAAATAAACGTTTAAAAGAGGAGAAGCCATGGATATATAAAGAAACCCGCACGTTAGGGACCCTGTTCCGATCGCAGGCGAGTCCGCTGTCCTAAGGGTGATAACCCTCATACCTCCCTAGGTCTAAGTATGAGGGTTTTCCGACTTTGACGAGGACAAAGTCAACTCGTCGTCGGACACACTACGGCATCATTCTCACACCCTAACGCCCCCCTGCAGGACAGCGCGCCTTTGCTGGCTTCGTTACTCCAGAGAATCGGAAAATGGATCATTCTACACATCCTCATTTGAGGCAGTGGTCACCATCTCCAGCATCCTCTGGGGCAACAGGCATCCTATATCCACGCACATGCACACAGTCACGCACACATGCATTTATATATGCACTTACTATACACGCAATTACTATGTAGTTAGACGATATTCAGTAAGGTGGCTACGAGAATTGGTATCAACTCATCTAATGTACATGGATACACGGACTTACATACCTTTTACCTTAACAAATACTAGCAATACATTCACGAAACCGAAAATCCTTAACCACATTTCCCCAATACAGCCCTAAGGTACCTACATGATGAAAGCGAGGCCATTTACGGTATTCTATCATGGGTTTCAGATTTGGATTAACAACTTCAAAAAATATAAAGATACAAACTTTTGCCTCATTAATGCGTGTTTTAGCGATTTGACCTTGGAGTGCTCTTCGAAGTCACGTGATATGGTAAGAATAACAGCAGATTCTAATTCAGCGATCCCAGAAACATAAATATATGGATTTATTCCCTTTTAAGCCTTTATTTCGCTATTTGACCTTGAAATGACCTTGATCCTGACGTGCTACGTTTAAACGGACACTGAATTTGGATTCAGCGTCAAAAAATACAGGGAAAAACTATGTTCTTATCCATAGTCAAAAAAAAATTTTTTTGTGGGCCTGTGTAATGTATTAAAATGTATTATTTTTTAATTTTCATGGTTTTACTGGGTGATCTGGAATCCCTAATATTCGAAAAAGTACAAAAAATGTAATAAACATACATATGGTCCAATATCGACGGTTATTGAGATAGCAATGAAATTATGTGTGTACAATACCGACTAAACGAAGTCAAAGGAAAAAAATAAATGCCAAAGTCACAAACAATAAATGTGACAATTACTGTGTATTTTATTTAGAAGACCTACTAAGAAGACCTATTCAAAATAAAATATCAAATAATAACCAAAATAACAACTTTAGTAATAATAAACAATAAAATACATATTTTCATTGTTAAATCGGTACTATTGATATATATATATACTACTGGCCGGTGCAAATCTTGGGTCAGCGCAGATGTGGTACAGAAAAGGATTGGTATAAGAGTATAATGCACATAACAAAGAGAAATATATTAACAGCGTTGCCAAGTTGTTGTTCGCCATTATAATTGGGCGCCGTCATCCCTTCTTATGTGTGTTAGCTTGGTTGCCTCTCCTACAAAGGCTTCTGGCATTGTCTCCTCCATAAGTGTACTCGATTAGTACATCTCGATACTTGATAGGGTGTATTACTTTTCCGTCAAAAATTACGTTACGTATAATACAGTTTTATATAAAACAGTTATTTGATACATTATTTAATGCTCAAATAAATGAACAAAATATTTAATTTCAAGATTTTTTAGCCGTACGACATGAAAATTAAACTAGTATTATTTACATACTTCCGGAATAAATGAAATTAATACATATTTCATTTTTATTTAAAAAGTATTTCTCTTTTAAAAACGGATCAATGAATCAGAGGTTCAAATATTCCACCCTGTTGTACCAGACAATAACCTAAACGATCAAAGAATTCCTTTCTCATATTTTTCAGCATGTCTGGCGTTATACTTTGTAGGGCAGCAACAATTTTAGCACGTAACTCGTCTAGATTACGTGCTCTTTCATGTTCGTGCCCGTAAATTGTATTTTTCATAAACCCCCATAAAAAAAAATCATTGGGTGCTAAGTCCGGTGACCTTGGAGGCCACTTAATTGTCCTCTCCCGCTAATAACGCGTTCGGGAAATGTCGTTTCTATAAACTCGCACACCTCCCTTGCGTTATGAGCGCGACAACCATCCTGCTGGTACCAAATTTCTTCGAGGTTAATATCCAGAGCTTGAACGGTAGGAATAATTTCATTACGTAACAAATTCAAATATTTGCGTGCTGTTGGGTTACCGTCAATAAAAAAGGGACCAATTATGGAATCACCTAGAATTCCAGCCCATACATTAACTTTTTGGGGATACTGTGTCCGAAGTGGTACACTCAAATGTTTATTTTCCTGGGACCAGTACCTCGTAATAGAGGAATTATGCCGACCATGCAACGCAAATGAACTTTCGTCAGTAAATAAAATATTTCTGATATTTTTAGTGGCCTTCGGGCCAAAACCTTCATATGACATTTTCTGCAAGGAATTCAAAGTCCAGACGCCCACCTGAACAACCTCAAAATCTAAACAGTTTTTGGATGCGTACTCAGCTTATGACCACTATTCATAACCTGTTTGATTTGTCCACCAGCTACGAAATGTTCAGATACGGTGCAACGATCTTCAAATGTAAAAGCAAACCGGGCAACAATTTGGCAAGTACAATGTCCGTAATACCACTTAATAATTTGCTTTCGTTCTTCGAGGGTATAAATTGTCATTTTTAAAAGAGTTACTGGGAATCGCAAACTAGCTTAATACACACCAACGCAACGGCACAAAAAGAATGATGAAAATATTCAATATGGAAAACAATGCCTACTGATCAGAAGCCACGCCCCACATCTCTCATTGGATAAATCATTTATGCTCCCTTCCACACACCGTCCGTGAACAAATCATGGGCTCATCGGTCCTTGTGCCTAAAGCGACAAGTTGACAACAACTTAGTTTCTCTCTGTCCTTTTTTGATACATTATTTTGCCGTTTCTGTTCTGTATTATCCTATACTGATATCGACCCAAGCTTTCCATCCGCCAATTCTGTATATATATTGTTACGAACGCTGCCCCCCCCCCCCCCCCCCCCGGCCAGTCCGCCCCTGCCTGCTTCGATGATCCAGCCCACCGCACGTCGATGACGTCCGGGCAGCGCCCGCGCCGAAAGAACACCCCGTCTTTCCCCCCGGTTGGTGGGGAACAACCCCCCCCCCGGAACAACAATTTCCCCCCCCAGGGGAAAAACCCCGGGGGGCCCCCCCCGGGGGGGGGGCCCCCCCCCCCCCCCTGGCGCGCCCCCCCCCCCCCCCCCCCCCCCCCCCCTATTAAAATTTAAAAACACAAATGGTCTTGGTTTTTTTCGCTTTTTTTTTTTTTTTTTTTTATTTTTTTTTTTTTTTTTTTGTTTTTTTTTTTTTTTCCCCCCCCCCCCCCCCCCCCCCCCAAACACAAAACCCCCCCCCCGCCGCCGGGTTTTTGGGGTGTGGCGTTAAAAAACCACACAAAAAAAACAACCCAAAAAAAAAAAACCCCTTAAACCCAATAAAAATTTTTTTTTTCTCCCCCCCCGCGGCGGTTGGTTCCCAAAAAACCCGGATCGGGGGGGGAACCCCCCCCCCCCCGGAGGCGCCCCCCCCCCCCCCACCCCCCCCCCCCCCCCCCCCCCGGGGCCCCCGCCCCCCACACCGCTATACCCCCCCAACCCCCCCCGGTTTATTCGCCCCCTTTCCTCCCCCCCCCCCCCACCCCCTACAAAAAAAACACCCCCCCCCCGCGCTCCCCCCGGCGGTTATAATTTTCCCCCCAAACCCCCCCCAAACCCCCCCCCCCCCCCGCAAACCCCCCCCCAGACACCACCCCCGCCCAAAAAACCCACCAAAAAAAACCCCCCCAAAAAAAAAAAACCCGTTTAAAAAAAAACTTCCCCCCACAACCCCCCCCCAAAACAAAAACCCCAAAAGGGGCTGGGGTAAAATTAAATTTTTCCCAACACAATTTCCCCCCCAATTATATCCCCCCAAGCACACCGTTTAAGCCCCGCCCGTTTTCCCCCCCCCCCCCCCCCCCGCCCCCCCCCCCCCCCCCCCCCCCCCCCCCCCCCCCCCCCCCCCCCCCCCCCCCCCCCCCGCCCCCCCCCCCCCCCCCTCCCCCCCTCCCCCCCCCCCCCCCCCCCCCCCCCCCCCCCCCCCCCCCCCCCGGGCCCCCCCCCCCCCCCCTCCTCCCCCCCTTGGTCCGCCCCGCCGGCCCCGCGGGGGCCCCCGCCCCCCCCGCCCGCCCCCCCCCCCCCCCCCCCCCCCCCCCCCCCCCCCCCCCCCCCCCCCCCCCCCCCCCCCCCCCCCCCCTCCCCCCCCCCCCCCCCCCCCCCCCCCCCCCCCCCCCCCCCCCCCCCCCCCCCCCCCCCCCCCCCCCCCCCCCCCCCCCCCCCCCCCCCCCCCCCCCCCCCCCGCCCCCCCCCCCCCCCCCCCCGGGCGGGGCCCCCCCCCCCCCCCCCCCCCCCCCCCCCCCCCCCCCCCCCCCCCCCCCCCCGGCCTCCCTCCCCTCCCCCCTCCCCCCCCCCCCCCCCCCCCCCCCCCCCCCCCCCCCCCCCCCCCCCCCCCCCCCCCCCCCCCCCGCCGCGGGCCCCCCGGGCCCCCCCCCCGGCCCCCCCCCCCCCCCCCCCCCCCCCGCCGCCGCCCCCCCCGGCCGGCGCCCCGGGGGGCGGGGGGGGGGGGGGGGTTTCCCCCCCCCCCCCCCCGGGCCGGCCGCCCCCCCCCCGCGGGGCCCCCGCCCCCCCCCCCCCCCCCCCCCGCCCCCTCTCTCCCCCCCCCCCCCCCCCCCCCCCCCCCCCCCACCCCCCCCCCCCCCCCCCCCCCCCCCCGCGGCCCCCCCCCCCGCCCCCCCCCCCCCCCCCCCCCCCCCCCCCCCCCCCCCCCCCCCCCCCCCCCCCCCCCCCCCCCCCCCCCCCCCCCCCCCCCCCCCGCCCCCGCCCCTTTTTCTGGCCCCGGCCCCCCCCCCCCCCCTCCCCCCCCCCCCCCTCCCCCCCCCCCCCCCCCCCCCCCCCCCCCCCCCCCCCCCCCCCCCCCCCCCCCCCCCCCCCCCCCCCCCCCCCCCCCGCCGCCCCCCCCCCCCCCCCCCCCCCCCCCCCCCCCCCCCCTCCCCCCCCCCCCCCCCCCTGGGGGGGGTTTACAACGAATATGAATTTATAAATATAAATTAGCTAGTTACGTTTTAAACGTTACAATATGATCATCTGTTTATTAGGCTTTTTTGTTCATGTCTTTCCCACACACACATCGCCGAATATTGAGGGTTCCATTTCAGTCACCCTGTATGTACCTGAACGCTAACCAAACATTGTTTTGTGCAGATGTGTATTGATATAGGGGAAACTGGACTAAAATGACATACTTTTTCTAAAATGGCTGTTAGTCCCTTGTTTACTATATTTGACAATCGCTGCTGATTAGGAATATGGTAAACAGTATACGGCATTTAGTAATCTACATTTAAGTGAATAAAACAAGATATGAACATAAAAATTGTGTTCAACAGAAAAGCATCATATCGTTTTAGGCTAATATGTGGTTAAAATGACACATGTATTTTTGAAATGTATTATTATTGTGTAATTATACATATTACGGGAAAGTAAAACTATTTATGGTACACATAATTCACATATAAGTTGTTATGTTTTGGGTGGTATTTATCTGCACATTCTGCATGACACCACGAATGACAATTTTAACAACGCAGACATAATGCGTTTGCTTTTTGACCAGAAAAACAGTTCATTGCAGTTTCCGCATATACGCAAGTTTCCGTCATCGGCATCAGTAAAGCTGACATATTTCACCATCTTTTCATCACTCTCTTCCGAAAATAAATTGTATTTCACTTTCTGTAACTTGTTTCTCGGCTACTTTGACTTTAAGTCCTCTATGTTTTGAGTCAAAGGTTAGTATTATCGTTCCCTGCTTTTCTGTTTTTTCTTAAAAGCCACTGATGCTTTGGGAAGTGGGGCTATGGATTCTATTGACACAATTATAGATTGATTTTCATCATTCATTGTGATCTTTGTCATCGAGGCTGTGGAAGCGGATGTTGAATGTCCTGGAATGTTTTCATCAAGGTCAATATCTGTAACGCTGGCAGCAGCAAACATCCACTCAGGAAATATCTGTGTTTTAAGTGGATAGATTCCAGTTTTCTTAAATTGGCGTACTATGTCGTTTTAGGCTTACTATAATATGTCATTTTACCCTAACAGACATCAGTTACCAAATGGAAACATACACATTTGTAGGTTATATAACAAAATATTTTGGATGCGTCCAAAAGTTGCAAAAACAATGTTTTTTCATATGGTGCACATACATATATATTACATTTATATTACTTACTTGCAGAAAAAGAAACACCTTTTGTGATTCGATAATAACGTATATCTGTACGCAAGATAAGAAATATGCATTGACTCTGTTCACAATCGCGATGCATTTAACAACTAACTGGAAAACTTATTAATAACATCCGTCACAGTCTACCACAGAGTGGCGTGTTTATATAATGGCGCCAAATTGAGAATCTCGCAATGTGTTGTTTTATCCTGGTATGCCATTTTAAGCCAGTTTTCCCTAGGTCCCTATTTTGTAATACATTTTATGTGAAAGCTGAAAGAAAAATTCAAAAAGAACTCGTTTTGTTTTTTGGATAATAAATCTTTAAAATAAAAATTAGTCTAGCAAAAACTAGACTAGATATATTTTTATCTGGTTTTTGAACATTTGCCTATACCTTTCTAAGATTTTATATGATTTAATTAGGTAAGTATAGAATTTTTCTTAATTTTGAAACGGAATTTATTTTTATTTCAATACAAGCAGAACATTGCCAAAATTCCTTGTCAATATTTACCTGAAATCAAAAATATATCATTTATTGCATGTGATGATTACTTTTCGGAAAACTCTGTACATAATTTGAAAGTTCATTGGACCACCCACAGCTCTCCAAATTAAAGTTTTAGGCGATTTTTCTCATCAAATTTAATTTTAAAATAGGATTGTACGTCATCTTCCGCACGCCCGAGGGATGAAAATTTAGTAGTCTTAATAACACCCGCCAACGTGGTAAGGCCCTTAACGCGCCTAATTGAACTCACAGGAACCAAGGCTTCTTGTTTTCATTAAACTCAGAATTGATCTTGAAGACTTTATCTCAGTTCCAATAATAACGGTTACTTGCTTCAGAAACTTAATTTAAAATACACAAATTGAGTTTAATAAGGCGAAGTTGGAATCCCTGAAATAAGGGTTCAATCATAGAACGTGTCAGGCGTTCTCTGGCAAATTCCCCGGACAAAGTATGTCGTTGTAACTCAATTTACCTTTATCAAAGGGCCGCCTATGGATTCTGAAGCCAATAGGGAGTTAGTGCCATTAGAAGTTGTTCGGACGAATACCGGTATTGTGTCAAAATGTTATTAGTTGTGATACGCGTTCAAATTGCAATTTAAGTTCTGTTGCTACTATTGTTTTTCTACCTGTTTCAACTACAATACAAACGAAACATTCAGTTACATCGCCTGATAGATACAGTGGAAGAAAATAATTCCTGCAATAATAACAGGCAATTTTGTTACTTCGATTCTAAGTTTTGTTTTTTTTTTTTGTTCAAGGGATGTTTTTATTTCCACTATATGGTGGAGTATCCAGACAAATACTTTTTTATTGAAAAATTAAGGGTAAAATACATTTTAAGGGTCAACAGAAACCCAGAGTGAAGTCTACAATAGTATAACTTTATACACTGAAACCCAATAACCCAAATAGTCCATGAATCAGCAGACAGCCTCAAATCCCATAGGCTGAGAGTCAGTATCTACAGACTTAATAACCCATAACCCCACAGCGCTTTACTTTGAACCCAAAATCTTAATAACCCGGTAGCTGCGTATATAAAACTAGAAACGTCTATAGATATGTTTGTCTAGGGACGTATTCAAAGTTTTTTGCAGACAACCTCAAACTCAATAACCATATGGCTTAAAAAACTCATATTCTATAATCCTTAACCCCATTTCTTCAAATTTAAGAACTCCTCAACCCTAGGAATCAATTCACCACAGAAAACAAATCCATTTCCACTGAATCACGTACCTCTGTAAATCGAATTTATTTGAATTTATCTGAATGTTATTATAGCAGACTCTATAACTTCATTATCCTGGGGACATAGAAATAGACATAGAAATCAAATAGGCATTATAGAATTGTGGAGTTCACTGTAGCGTTCTATTTATTACTAAACGGGGTCTTATGAGAAAGAGAGTTACAATATCTCTTCACTACTTTTATACTATAAATTATAATTCACGATTCAACCTTATAAATGACAAAATTGATGATTTTAGACCATTTCTTGTGATTAGGAATGAACTAGGACACGACGGTCTAAAACAATTGCGGATTCGGATTCAGCGACCACGGGATGATGGTCTAGTTTACTGTAATTTCCACTTTTTTTGTGTGTGTGCCGGTGTTATTTATGATCTGTATCAATGCAATGTTAATATAAATAACACAATTATTTCATTTTCCCACCACTCACAGGAAAATGATAATAAATATTTAAAATTTATAAACTCCTTTCATCTTTTCTTTAGCTGCATTAGGCTATATTATACCTATACACCTTCGTGGGAAACGCACACAAGTGTTAGGAACCGTTGTTTACGCTGATGAGTAGAAAGTTTCTAAAGCCGTAAATGTGTAGACATCACATGCAATTTGTTGTATAATTTAAATTGCGCTCTGGCAGACCCAGCTTGCGGTATCCCGTCTCATTCTGTGACAGCTGAGCAATTAAATCGAGTACACGGACACAACTCTGTTTGCCAACCATTTACCTACTTATGTTCTGGAATCTGAACTTTAATAGAATATTATTTACCTTTGGTTGAGAATGTAAAGACGTTTAATTCGCTACACAAACAGTTCGCCATGCTAAGAAAATGTTTAATGTAGGTATATCATTTTTAAGTAGATATTAATGTCACTTAAATAAAAAAAGGCTTTGGGGTTGGTTATCAGAATGAGATTACTATATCTGTAGGTTGCTCCTCATTTTGTATTATTGTGTATAAATACAGTGTGGAAATAAAGTATGGAACCTGTGAATTCGTCGCATGAGTTCCACAGAGTTCTAAGTACATTTTGGATAATTTTACAGGAAATCAATTTTAAGTGTTTAGTTGGTGTTTTAATGATGATTTTCAACTGGAACGGTCTAATGTGTTATAATTCTGAGCCATTTGCTAAGGAAAACTTCAAAATATTTAACAATTAAAAATAATCTGGTTTTTTTTGAAAGTTTTACATATGTACTTAGAACCATAACCCTGTAAGGCTTTTTAAATAAAACTGAAAATGCATTTTTGATAGATTTTATTTAATTAAATGTATGTGAAGTTATTAAGGAAGTTTGAAAAATATTAGCAAGTTATCAGAATAAAAAAAATAACATATTCGCTTAAATAAGAGCCTAATTTCTCTGCGCTTCACGGTATGCATTTAACAGCGCTTTCATGTATGCTTTATCCTCGGCGCTCATCATTTATAAGTCAAAAAATATCATAATTCGATATGCTTTAACTTATCTTCTGGAACTACAGGTTGATTATTAGTTAAGTTAATTTCATTAAAAATTGACAGGGGATCTGCTGGTGATGCTTTAGATAAAATGTTTACGCAAGTAAAATCATCACTGTGCTAGGTTTTAATGGAGAGAGGGAGTTTTTTAGGAAATTATCGATCTTGTATACACGAATGTAGGTACAGAGTACTTCATGGTAACACTATCAACATTAGGATTGTTCTGTAAAATTCTACTAACAGCAAAAGACACAATAGAATTTCGATTTTGCGGAACGCAACTATCGTTCCATGTAATTATATTTTTCACGTTAGGGTATAGGGCACATTTTTTTTTTAGAATTTCTATAAAGGCGTTGGCAATATCATTACCGGTTCTGCCACACAATGTTTCAAGCCATATTACACATAGCTGGCAAAATCTGACCACTCATCATAGTCCGACATAATTTTCTTTAAAAAGTACTTAAAACACTGCCAAAATTCGTTAAAAATCGGGATGTGCACTTAGAACCTTGTAACTTTAAAAATATTCTGAGAAGAACGTACTTAGAACTACATGGAAATAACGATTATAGCGCCATCCTTACTCCAATATCAATATTGTTAACACCCAAACATGCAGAATTCATTTTTACATAGTTGCAGCAAAAATCTCAATTTTGCCCAAAAGTGTACTTAGAACCCTGTGGAACTCATGCGACGAATTATTTCAATAACAGATGTTCGATAAGAGTAGGTACCACTTGCCTTTTGCAAGATCACTAGATATTGTTGTCCATTCAAATTCCCGTCAATGAAAATCGGTCCAATAAGTCTGTCATTCCCGCCTAGACGTTAACTTTTTGAGGATGCTGAGTATAGGCTTCTTGCATCCAGTGAGGATTTTCTGCTGCCCGATATCGACAATTATGTCGATTAACCGTGCCATTGAAGAAGGAGGCCTCGTCGGAGAACAAAATATTGCTAGCAAAATTTTCATCCTCGTTACATCGGATTTGCATTATTTCGCAAAATTCATTGCGACGATCAAAATCATCCTCTAAGAGCTCCTGCATTAAAGTGATTTTGTAACGTGGAATTTCTGTTTTTGAAGGATGTTTCGTACCGATGTGTGGCTAAGATTAAAATCGATGCCTATTTGGCGAGTTGTTGAATGGGGATTATCTTGAACCTGGAGCATGAACATCTAATTGAGTGTTTTCAGGAACAGGTGGTCTGCCTGATTAGGCAAATCCCTGACATGCCCCACAACTTGAAATTTTGCCCAATTTTAGTTACCGTTGATCGTACTATCGGTCGTTCAGGATGCGCTTCATAAATAAAGTAACCACGGAGTGGTCCGCGATGCCGCCCTAGCATCATAAGAATCTGAATCCTGTCAGTTTCATTTAGGTGTGCCTTTTTTATGCGGTAGGCAAACAAAGATAGCTCTATTAAGTCTTGAAAAAGACTAATTGAAGAAGAAAAAAGAAGTCGAGAAAAAAAGAAAGATAAGGTGAAACAGAAGGGTTTGATTTGAAAACAACGGTTTTGTTATGCCTCGTCGAAGAATACAAGACGTACCTAGAATTCGAAATCAGTTCAAAGCCGACAAATGCCAAGTAGTAAGTGCGAACCGGTGTGAGGCCAGAAAGCAATGAATCACGTAATACCTTAGGAGTAAAAATGCGCATGCGTTCCCCTACCCTTAAAACCCACTTTTCAGCACAGGTGCGTGCGCAAACCATTTGTACTCTGAATTATTCCCACTTCAACGAGTTACGGGTAGTCCTACTCTTGAATCTTTCAATTTCTAACCGGGATCGGTTTTCTTGAATATTCTCAAAAACTTTCCCGAGTAATCCCATACAAGTTGCACATGAAATTACTCAGAATGAGGTCAGCTTTGTAAAACAGTTACAAAAAATACCCCTAATAATTTAAAAAAATTGAGTCGTGACCTGTGGCGCCGCCATGTGGCACTTTCCGTCATAACTAAGTCCACCAAAATGTTCCTTAGAAAAAAAACTCAATGAACATGTCCTAGCGTTTTTCCAAAAATTATCAGTTTTTGAAATAATTCACAGGTTCCATACTTTATTTCCACCCTGTATATAAATCATAAGATGGAAATTTTAAATTGCAAAGCAAGTAATAATAAATGGAAAATATCTTGTTTTGAAATACATAGTAAATACAAAGGCACTGATAATAAGTGATAACTTGTCCAACTGTATGTGTAGACCTTGCATCAAATCATATTGTAATTACATAGCGAAATTTCAATATTTTCAATACATTCAGTAGTGCGGATCTCACTCTAAAAAACTCAGTGGTGGATCATAACATGCAATGCTACTTATTTCTTGATCACGATGGCTAAAAAAACTTTGTATATTTAGATACACCATATCAATGGTATGTATGGTATATTAGGTGTATCTAGATGTTTCCATGTAAAAGTTTCGATACCTATTACTAGCACATTATTAATATATTTTATTTATTTTTTTTCTAATCATATCCGAGTTCAGTTAATTACCTTATCATAATCATAACATAATATAAAACAAAGTCGCTTCCCGCTGTCTGTCTGTCCCTATGTATGCTTAGATCTTAAAACTACGCAACGGATTTTGATGCGGTTTTTTTTTAATAGATAGAGTGATTCAAGAGGAAGGTTTATATGTATAATACATGCATAATATAGTAGAGAAACACTGATAATTTTAGAGGTTTCTAATGTGATGTCGTAAATAAACACATTTTTTTGCGCTTACATTGCAAACGCTGGCTGAACCCTACGAGATAGATCAAAATAATGTACTACAGTATTTTACACCTTAAAAAAGGTCTACAAAAAAGTCCGCGTGCACACGTGCGAAGCCGGGGCGGGTCGCTAGTTAAATATAAATTAGACCTACTCTTTTTGTGCTTTATTTTGATCTCCAAATTTGTGCTCCAGGGACTGTTATTTTGTTTTTACTTCTTAAAATATTCGGAGCATGGTCACGACGAAATACTTTTATGACACGATTTTTGTCTGGATCAAATTTTCAGTTTTTGTATTTTGAATTTATATGTAGCATCTAAACAAATCGGACTTAAAACTGTTTTGATAATGTTTGTACCGTCTAAAATGCTATTGTTACGTGTTGTTTCATTTGATTCTTTATTATCAGATGATAATATTATACATACGATTTTTCCATCTTGCATTTCAGTAACACAAATCTCCATTTGAAGGAAATTATCCAAGCTACGTCCATTTGACCTAGGTTGTTGTTGTTTCATGTTACGTATTTCTTCTTCCAGTTCGGTAACTTGTTGCTTCAATATATGAATTTATTAAACTTATTTCACAGTCAGGATGTAAGATAATTAGTTTTCTTTTTCTTAATGTTAGGCATCATATTTCTTCTTTGTTAATTCTGAGCAATCATTACAAAAAATTATTTTACAGCTATCACAGTTGTATAGATCCCCATAGCTTATATATTGACAAATAAAGAGACATAAAAAAAAACGTCATCAAAGGCTATAAACGAGAGAGATAGAAATAGCGGTCATATCGAAGCTTTTCGGTTATGTCAAACTTTTGACAAGTCACAATTGTAAAATAAATAATGCAACAGCTTTGTCAATTAAATAAAGTTATTTTAAGATATAATATAAATACATCTTTTTTTACTAGGCCAACTTTGATGACATTTTTTTTTTGGATGGCTCGTTACCTATGATCAATAATGGAAGTAAGTAATCCCATTTTGTTAAAAATTGTAGTGCGATGACAATCAGGAGGTGGTACAAGGATAGCACTACCAAGAAAGAACTATGTTGTATGTAATATTATTTATACATATATTTCATAAAATACGAAATTATTACTAAAGCCAGCTAAACAGCGCGGCGGCCCACAAAGTTTTCACACATCTCAACGTAAATAACAGGGTAAGTTTAACACATCTCTTTACAAATTGCAACAGTTTATTGTTTTCATGAATTTTGTTTTTGCACATACAAGTAGAAAGTAGTATGACGAGTACGATTATAGCCCGCCGCCCGGATCTGCCGGCTTTAATTTTTACCTTTGAATTAAACAATACATTATTATCTGCAATTACAGGAGGATCATTCAATTGAACTGAATATTAATTGCGTAAATTTAATTCACAGTTATTTAGATAAATAGCCAAAGTGTGAATATAACAATATGTTTTAGAGATTCATAATAATTAAACATAAGAAACACTAAATTGATGTCGAAGTAGTGATTTCTTAGGCAGCTATTTTACTTCCACATCCACATAGTGAAGTGGACGCATGGTGTTCATGAAAATGTTTTTAAATTTGTATTGGCCAAATGGGCCTAAAATGTTCTGAAACATAGCGATTTTCAGTTTAAGTGACAAAGATATGTCTGTCTGTCTGTCTATCTGTATCTCTGTCTATCTGTCTGTCTGTTAACTTTTTTTTGTATACACAATAACTTGATAACGCGCTAATATATCAACTTGAAATTTGTAGCAATTAACATAGCGAGATCTGGAACTCGTTAGATTTTAAGCTGAATCAATCGGTTGAGAGGTTAGATGTTAAATGGGGGTAATACATTTCCAGCTTGACTATTCTAATTCGTAAACGAGGCAACATATGCGCTTCAAATTTTAGACAGGTGTACAACATAATAGAGTTTTCAAATATGGGTGTAAGTATTTAACGAGGGTAAGGCACGGGGGTAAAATAGGTGAAATACATTTTTTTAACCTTACTTGCATGTTAAAATGAATTAAGAAAGATATCCATGTGACGTGTCGCTTTATAGGTTTTGAGATAGAGAAATTGAAATATCACATTATTAAGCCTGTACAGTCTTATAAAAGTAATATGTCATACATGTCATAAAAGACACAAAGGTCGTATTGGTTGGCTTACGGCGAGCGACACATGACCAACTCGTTCAACATGTATTACCTCAATTTAATTTGATTGAAGTACTCCGGTGTCAGCTGGTGCAGTTGTATTACCTGTTATAACGGTCATATTGGTCATAAAGGTAATATTAGTCCTAAGGTCATATTAGCCATACAGATCATATTGGTCATGAAAGTCATACTGGCCATATTGTTCATAAACATCATAAAGATCATATTGGTCTCAAAGATCATATAGGTAACATATCCTAGACTACGATGAGTCGTACTGTTCGATGTGTCTCACTATATACAGTGCGCGCCTGAAGTATGGAATAAATTCAGTAAATGTAAATAAAAAAAATGTTTGGAAAATATCCTCGAACAGGCGATTTTGTTTAATAAAAACACATATTTTTGAGGGAACGTCTATTTTCAGATGTAATTTGTTTTTGAGTAATGACGTCATCAACTTATTTTTCAAATGGCAACCCCTCATTTTTTTAATTTAATTTGAGAGACCCTTTCATTGTCGATTTAACGGTATAAAAATGTTATCACCTTACATAACAAAATTTTTGAGTAAATGACAATTGAATGTTACAAAATGAAATATATATTTTTCACAATAAATAAACGAAAATTTCTTAAATAAGCAAATACAATTTTAAATTAAGTGTTCGAAATGCCGTCCATCAACTTCTTGGCAATATGCAAGCCTGCGTACAAATTCTTCTTGTACATCCTGAATGACTTTTGATGAATGACTGCAGTAAACTTTTGATTTTAAATAACCCCATAAAAAATAATCAAGTGATGTAAGATCTGGGGATCTCGCGGGCCATTCTATCGCTCCTCGTCTGCCAATCCACCTCTGAGGAAAGACGTCTAAATATTCACGAACTGAGTGCGCATAATGCGGGGGTGCTCCGTCTTGCTGAAACCAGAGTGTGTTATCTGGAATGTCAGGATCATTCTCGTTTGGGAAAATTACTGCAAGCGCTGGAACTAGATCATTTTGCAAGAACTCTAGATATCTTTCTCCTGTGAGAGTTTCTTCAAAGAAGAAAGGCCCTATTATTCTGTTTGCGACTATTCCGGCCCACACATTTAATTTCTGCGGATGTTGAGTATGTGCTTTGATGATCCAATGAGGATTCGTCCAACTCCAATAACTTCAATTTCTGAGGCAACTAGTGTAGAGGTACTCTGAGGGTCCTCTTCCATACTTAACACAATGTCAATCTTTTTATTTTGGGTAATTTTTGGACGTCCTGATTTTAGTAGATCTTTAACATCACCAGTTTCTCTAAATTTGGACTCCATCTTACTAACTGTGGATTGGGTGATAGGATTATCTGGATATTTTGCATTAAATAAATTGCATACCTCCTGCTGAGTTCTGATCTTATTTCCACATCCGATGAAAATCAAAATTTCAAGTCTTTGTGTCACAGTTAAATGTGCCATATTAAAATTGGAATTTTTATAAATACTAACGCGTTACATTAACTTTTCGCACAATTTAATGACAATTCTTCTGATTAACTGAAGACAAATAAATATTTAATAATATATTTTATAAAATTATATAAAAAATTAAAAAAATAAAAAATAAATAAATAATTAAAAAAATGAACATTAAAAATAATATAGTATTAAAAAAAAGAATAAAATAGATTTAAAAATTATTAAAAAAGATTAGTTTCAAAAATTTTTTTTAATTAAATTTATTCATATAAAAAAGAAGAAATTATCATCATTTTTAAGTTTGTAAATTCTGATAATGTTTGTATTACAGCATATTTTTTTTTAAATTATATTTTATATTTGTTAATAAGAATGCGATTGTGTAAAAATATGTAAAAAAGAAAATTTAAGTTTTAATAAATACCAGTGATGGATCGATAAAGGAAATTATGTATTATTTACTAATATCATTTTAAAAAAGTTTTTAACATAAGAAAATTAAAGTTGAAACAAAAATATCACGAAAATTCAAAATTCTACCATCCTATATGTTTTCTAAAAATCACTGTTCCTGAAATTTAAAAAAACAGAGAGCTAGAGGAAAAAAAAACCAAAATTTTTGTTGGAGAAGAGTGGGAAGAAATTTTTATATTTGGCAAAATTTGGAATTTTTTTTTTTTTTCAAAAATATATAAAAATGAAGATTTCCTTAATAGAGTAAAAGAAGGTATTTTTGAATATTTAGTTCTTTGAAAAATAAATTTTACTATATTAAGATATCTTTTCAAAATACATACCCTAATTTAATAAAAAATCACAAGCTAAATTTAAAGAAAAATATGTAATAAAAAATTTAGAATTTAAAAATTCAAAAAGGGTGTTAAATGACTTGTATGTATATATAATATAGACTATATATGAATCACAAAGGTCATACTGGTCATGGAGGTCATAATGGTCATTAAGTTGTATTACTCATAAAGGTAATAATAGGTCAAATAGATATATCAAGTCATACAATTTATAAAGGCAAAAGAGGTCATAAAATCCTTAAAGGTTATATCCAAACTTAACACTTTTAAAAATACAAACTAATAATTTTGGTGAATTAGTAAAAAAAATTGATGTAGAAGTAATGATTCCTTAGGCAGCAGTTTTTTAAAATTATTATGATTTTTAATTAATCTTGATTTTAAGATGAGAAGAATTTAATTTTGATTTAAATTGTTATTTAAAATTATTATTTATAAATTATTATTAGGCAGCAGTATTATGAAAATAACAATATTTTAACTCATGTAAGTGTAGTTAAAATTGACATTTAGAAATTTAATTAGCAGCATTGTTACCATCTCCCCGCGGATAGGTATAACTAGAGGTAAGTAGGTACAAAGAGCAATAAATTTCATCTACGAGTGCAATTAAAATAAATTGCATTGTCTGCTATATCCAAAAATAAAATTACACCAAGGCGTTTCGATGTTTATCCATAGCCCCTCTTTCGTAATCAGAAAAGCAATATACCAGCTACGACAATTAATGTACAATAATTAAAATCTGTTACAAGTAGTGAGTAATGCTAAGAGCTTACAAAGGTATTTCTGCACACTATCACACTATTCTAGAATGATCGGTGACTGAAACTAATACCAATTTTATTAAATCTCACACAATTGTCTAGACAGAACTGAGATTTCGTGAAACTGAGATTTCGTGAAATCAGTTAAAAAAAACTGGACGTTTTTCACGAAACACCGAACTACTACACTTTTCTCGACGCGCGTTTCGTCAACCAAGTTGGCATCTTCAGGAGAAGATTAAATCTAAATTCTAGCCTACATACTTGCACTATTTATACCAAATTTGTTGCCATGGTTCACTGAACCGTAACTGTCTTTGTTTATCAGAGCAAACAGTGGACTGGTGGGTATCGGACCATTGTCCTTATTCATACTATTGTTACACTTAATGATTTCTAAACTTTCAAAAGCATCCAACTGTCTACTGTTTGTTACATTTCTAATTAATTTTAAATTATTTATGCCTATCCTATGGTTGTTGTCAAAAGCGTGTTGGGCAACACAAGATTTTTCTGTTCTGCCATATTTCAAATAAGTCATGTGTTCTTTAAATCTAGTCAATACAGATCTTTTTTGTTTGCCCAATATACTTTTGATCACAATATTCACAACGTATTTCGTATATTCCTGACTTTTCGTTATTGTCGAGTTTGTCTTTGGGGTTACCCAAAAGCGTCTGTAGTTTATTTTTAGAATTATAAAAGAAATTGAATTTAAAAAATTTTATCTAGTCCACGGGTGAATTTAGGTTCATATGGTAATGAAGCAAATTTCGAATTGTCAGTATCTCTACGAAAAGTTGTGGAATTGTACAGGGTTTTCTTCAAGAGTATATTGGGCAAACAAAAATATCTATATTGACTAGATTTAAAGAACACATGGCTCATTTGAAATATGGCAGAACAGAAAAATCTTGTGTTGCCCAACACGCTCTTGACAACAACCATAGGATAGACATAAATAATTTAAAATTAATTAGAAATGTAACAAACAGTAGACAGTTGTTTGCTTTTGAAAGTTTAGAAATCAATAAGTGTAACAATAGTATGAATAAGGACAATGGTCCGATACCCACCAGTCCACTGTTTGCACATAAACAAAGACAGTTACGGTTCAGTGAACCGTGGCAACAAATTTGGTATAAATAGTGCAAGTGTGTAGGCTAGAATTTAGTTTTAATCTTGTCCTGAAGATGTCAACTTGGTTGGCGAAACGCGCGTCGAGAAAAGTCTAGTAGTTCGGTGTTTCGTGGAAAACGTCCAGTTTTTTGTTTCTACGCCGAAGGTTCCAGTACCCACTCCAGGATCAAGATTGCTTCTCGGTCAGCGGAACTGAATCTCTACTATAAGTACACTACTAGGATTAAGTTAATCTGTGCAGATATTTCTAAAAACATGCAAACGTAAATCTATTTTTCCAAATTTTATTCGGGTGAATTTGCCGAAAGCATCGTTTATTGCTGAAAAAGTTGAAAATTTTGCTAAACAGATATGGCTGGATTTAGAAATCAAACGTCTATATAGTAAACGAAGTATGCTTGAAATTAAAGCTTACGAATTGTATCAAAAACTAACTTTTAGATTAGGTACTATAGAATACGAGCAATGGTGCGGTTTCGGAGGAAAATGTTTGTACTTGTAGAAACAAAATTTATTAAAAAATATGTCTTCATTAAATAAAAAATTAGGCTTTAAAAGAACAAAAAAGATACTCCTCAGGAAGTCGTTAACATTGTAGAAAACTTATCCTCGCAAGAGTTTGACAAAGAAGAACTTAATCTCCTAAATAAAGGATTAAAATTCGGCCTCCCTGCCTCTGGAGGCGCCCTGGAGAAAGTCGTGGCGGGTGTTGAATGTGCAATACAGCACCTGCCCGATTCTTCCAGGGGGTTTGTCAGAGAAGCAGTTAGAAAACAAATTAGTTCCAACATTGTTAAAAATAAAATTAATACCAAAAATGTCAAGAAAGACAAAAACATTGTCAAACAATTACGAGAGAAGGATTGTTTTTATTTAAAAGCTGACAAGGGAAATAAGGTTGTTATCTTAGACAAATGTGATTATTTTGAAAGAGTCGACAATTTAATTAATAGTGGTCCTTACAAAAAATTGTCAAAAAAATCCTTTGCCAAAAATGACAACGGAAGTCAAAAAAATCTTTAAAAGAATGTAACAACCTTATTACTCCTTCACTGAGACAAAAATTACAATTGTCAAATCCAGTAATACCTAAATTGTATTGTAAAACCAAAAATACATAAACCAAGAAAATCTGTAAGACCCATTGTCTCAGCGATAGGATCCCCAACTTATAATTTGTCAAAATGGTTAACGAACGAGTTCGAAAATTTGCCTATTGCACAAACAAGATTTTCAGTTAAAAATTCTAGTGAGTTCATTGACAATATCAAAAATATCCAGTTGCAAGGAGGTGAAATTTTGGTCTCGTTTGATGTATGCTCATTGTTTCCAAGTGTTCCAATCCCGCAAACTTTGGACTACCTCAGGGAATTACTCGAATTAAATGGTTTCGACGATAAAATTATTAAGGAATACATTCGGCTTACTAGTATTTGTATGAATCAAA
Source organism: Aromia moschata (assembly GCA_029963805.1). Lineage (NCBI taxonomy): Eukaryota > Metazoa > Arthropoda > Insecta > Coleoptera > Cerambycidae > Aromia > Aromia moschata. Next base: position 137,564 of record JAPWTK010000260.1, read on the forward strand.
ATTGTTTTCAGTATAATGGTGAATATTTTCAACAACGTGAGGGAACGGCAATGGGTAACTCCTTGTCACCTTTCATTGCAAATCTTTTTATGAGTAAATTTGAGACAGAAGTAAAAGATAAATTCGAGTATTTCCCTAGAGTTTGGTTCAGGTATGTGGACGACATCTTCGCGGTATTTGATACAAAAGCAATTAATTTAGATAATTTTGTTGCCAAATTAAATAACCGTTTCCCTACCATAAAATTTACATATGAAGTGTAACACAATGAACAGCTACCATTTTTAGATGTATTAGTTATTAGAAATAGTGAAAATAAGTTAGAGTTTGATGTATATAGGAAAGAAACCGCGACTCTTAGATATATTCCCAACGATTCACACCACCCTTTTCAACATAATATGGCAAGTTAATTAAAGTAAGTTAATTTTCTAATTCACCGTTTGTTAAATTTTCCCCTCAGTAAAGAGAGGTTTGAACATGAGAAACAATTAATTAAGAATATAGCTAAGAATAACGGTTACTCAGTCCATTTAATAGATAAGTTAATACGGAAGCATGAATTTAAGAAAACCCTGTACAATTCCACGACTTTTCGTAGAGATACTGACAATTCGAAATTTGCTTCGCTACCATATGAACCTAAATTCACCCGCGGACTAGATAAGATTTTTAAAAATATTAATATCAATTTGGTTTATAATTCTAAAAATAAACTACAGACGGTTTTGGGTAACCCCAAAGACAAAGTCGACAATAACGAAAAGTCAGGAATATACGAAATAAGTTGTAAAGATTGTGATCAAAAGTATATTGGGAACAATAACAAAAAGATCTATATTGACTAGATTTAAAGAAAACATGGCTCATTTGAAATATGGCAGAACAGAAAAATCTTGTGTTGCCCAACACGCTTTTGACAACAACCATAGGATAGATATAAATAATTTAAAATTAATTAGAAATATAACAAACAGTAGACAGTTGGATGCTTTTGAAAGATTAGTAATCATTAAGTGTAACAATAGTATGAATAAGGACAATGGTTCGATACCCACCAGTCAACTGTTTGCTCTGATAAACAAAGACAGTTACGGTTCAGTGAACCGTGGCCACAAATTTGGTATAAATAGTGCAAGTGTGTAGGCTAGAATTTAGTTTTAATCTTCTCCTGAAGATGCCAACTTAGTTGGCGAAACGCGCGTCGAGAACAGTGTAGTAGTTCGGTGTTTCGTGGAAAACGTCCAGTTTTTTGTTTCTACGCCGAAGGTTCCAGTACCCACTCCATGATATAATAATAATAATACTTATATAATAATAAGACTCTGCTAGCGCTGGACACCCTCCTATTATGTGTTCTATAGTTTCGCCTGCAGATCCACACTTCCTACATCGGTCTTCGATGTTGTCTCTCAGGATATGCTTCTGGTAGTTTCACATATAGTCTTTATTCATTTTAAAGAAAAATACAATTATTTATAGGAAGAGTTCTGTAGGTTTACATATAATAATACTTATAACTATGAATTCATAAAATAACAAAACATGAATAACAAAAGAAATTGTTTTACTGATATATCAAGTAAAAGAAACACAGCAAATGTATGATGAAGCTAAGAGGGGGTCAAAGCGAGGCCCGGGCACGTAAGCTCATTTACGTTATAGTTATAGAGTCTGTCCGGTGAACATCTCGTTGTTTAGCAAACTTATTTTTTATAAAACGAGGGTAAATGTATAGTGGTGGATTGAAAAAATAAAACCTTCTTTGCATAAAAAAATTCAATTGAATACTGTATAGTGTCGGATCTTCTGATTCGCATATACTCGTAATTTCAGAGAGTAGGCTTACTGTTTATGGGCCCTCAATCGTATTTCTACAAAATAGCAGTAAAAGTGTGAATTTTTGTTAATTTAAAATACGTAATTTAGAAATTATTGCTATGCTTATAATCTAATATAATATGTAACTTAAAAAATAATGTTAGAAGATAATATATCAAACAGACCTGTAATCAAATGGAATTTGTTGAATTAGTGAATTGAATATTTGTGAGTTGAATTATTTGGAAGTTGAATATTTGTGAAGTGATATAGTGATGTTGAATTATTTGTGAAGACCAATATAAATACACAGGCGTGAAGAAAGCGGCGAACTTAAAAATATGTTACAATACAATTACGTAAGGGGTAGCTGCGAGCCCTGTGCCCTTAAGCCGATGCTTATTGTTCCCCCACATTCATTCCATTAGTCCTGTGTCCTTAAGAAATTTAAGGACAGTTTCTAGTGTGGAGCGTCTGTTACTTCTTTTAGTTCTATTGTTGTATTCCCAAAGTTCTAACAGCTGCCAGTGCTGGGCATACGCATAATATGTGGAAGGGGGTCTCTTCCTCATCTCCACACCTCCTGCAATAGGGATCATTTATCACCACAATTGTGGTGAGATGTTGCGTGAGTGGGCACTGTCCTATGAACAGTCCCACTATCCATCTCCCTTGTTTCTACCCAGTTTTTTAAGATCCATTGACTTATCCAAGGATGGTTCGCCAATGAACATCCGAGATTTGTTGTGACAAATACAGGTATGTTTTTTTTCTTAATAGGTCCTTTACGGCCTTCCTGGCTGTCCGATAGGCCACACCGCAGGTGGGTTCCGGCCCTATCAGTGGAACCTCAGCCCCTTTCTTTGCGAGAAAGTCCTCTCTTCGATCGCTTCGTGGCCTTGGTGTCCTCTCACCCACTTGAGAGTGATACTATTGTGTTCCGCTAGTTGTATTAGCGAATCCATACAGTCTTTAACTGCCTGGGAATGTATTTCTACTGCTCCCAAGGGGCTTTGAGTGCTGCTTGGCTATCAGAGATAATCTGGATCCTCTTATTTGTATGAGACCTTCTGATCACCTCCTGCACACAAGCGGATATTGTAGTTGTTTCTGTTTGAAATATGGTTGCCCAAGTTTATGCTGATTTCGAACCCTGAGTCTCTTGTTGTACCCGCTCTAGTGATTTGTTCTGTTTTGGACCCATATTTGTATCAGACGGTTCCATTATGCTGAACTTGAATGTGTCTCTTGTCTTCCTCTCCCTCATTTGGTATAATCATCCGATAAGGTTTGTGGCAGTCCTTAATGAACTGGTCAGCACAAGAAGCCAGCAGGTTTTGATGGTCCTCAAAGCTTGGCGAAAGGCGGTCCTGATTAGGTCCACCTGCTCCTCGCTTAGGGCTTGCTCTGGATAATCTTGTAGCAGTATTGCCACTCGAATATCCTATACAGCCGCTGCATAGGCGGTGGATGGTTTTGCCATCCAACCTAACCGTTTTTAGGTGGTCGTGCTAATGGGCATAAGTAACTTAAAAAAGTATAAGATTGTTCAAGTTTGATCCTCTGACCGTTTTAATAAATAACTTAACCCATTAACGCCCCCTGTACTCAACTGAGTACAGTTACATTTTTTACTCCTAAGGCCTTCTATTTTCAAGGGGCTGAATTATTCTGCGCATTTCTGTATGTCAAAGATATGGTTACTTTATAATTACAACTTGTAAAGTGAGTGTTTACATTAGAGTGACTTTTAGAGTGACTTTTTTCAGAGGAAATATTAGTGGCATGTACTCGTTTTATGTTCTTTTGTAGTTTTAAGTAGTTTCTTTGTTTTCTCAAATATATGTTACTCATAAGTGTATAATAAAAGTAAAGTAAGATATTAGTATAGTTTGTTTTGGTATTCGCCATAAGCGACAAGAACTAAACCTTGGTAAACACGGCTGTACCCATTTGAGTACAATGGGCTGAAAGGGTATAAGTTATATATTAATCTCATATTAATCTCAATAGTTTGTTATCTTTTTACGAATAAAAATAAATGTTTGTCATAATAACTTTGTTTTTATAGTGTTAACGCCCATTGTACTCATTTGAGTACGGCATCATATTATTTTTCAAAAACAGGTTAAAGTTAAAAAAATGGAATGTTTCTTCCTAAATTAAGTCTAGTAATCCTAAAACTAATAAAAATTGAGTTTTATAAAAGGTGGTTTAGCTTTGGGCGTTAATGGGTTAATGTATGTAACTCGAAAAACGTACATTTTAGACACCGACAGGGAATGCTAGGCCGACTAGAAAAGGAGTGAAAAAGGAATGTAGTAACTAATACATTCCATATGAAATGAACGATTTAATGAAGAATAGAGTTGTTCAAGTTTAATCATCTATTCAGCTTTACAGTTGTATATCGCTGTTCGAAGTTTTAACCAAAATGCACCGTTATTAAATTAATGAGGGTCTACTTTTCCTAGTTGTGTAGTGTGCCTTGATTCTTTTAGATGGCGATACCTATTTTATTATGGTAGTAAAGTTTATGCTCCTGAAGGAAAAAACGGCCACTGGGAGCCGTGAGGGAATCGGTTGAACGATGATAACTATTGTATGATACCCAATTCATTCTCGTTCTCACATTAACTTAGTTAACCACGGAATGTTCCCCTTTCAAAAATATTTTTGTGGTGCTTGTTGCTGGAAAAGTGTTTTTGCTAGAACCTTTTTTCCACACATTACCTGTATTTTTTGGTAAGTGTTGGTTTCTTTCCCAAATAAGAATTAGGTCATCATGTAGTTTTTCGTAACGTTTTTTTCTATTACCTTTTACCTATTTTCACTCGTTTCCGTAACTAATGGGGTGTTTAATTTGTTAACGTCTGTATTTAGTCTCACCGTTATATTTGTTTATTATATATTTATGTCTCTTTAGTTTAGGATATAACACTCCTCTTGCATAATAAAACCACCACGTTGTCCGAAAATTCTACTTTTATTTCTACGAACCCCCCTGATCATCTACAAACCCACGCCGTACAGACGCTGATTTTGTAACACAGTCTATGTAGTTACCAGTGGTGGTGCGTGATATTTCAATTAGCCATATCTTGAAATATTTGCAGTATATTTTTTCATAATCTAGAAACAAATATAAGGAGACGTTTTTCGATTTGTTACAAAATATTTTTGTTTCAAAAAGTTACGGCCATTTTAATTTTGGGAAACAAAATGTTCCTATAAAATTAAAATTAAAATGGCCATAACTTTTTTGAAAAAAAAATATTTTGCAACAAATCGAAAAACGTCTCCTTATATTTTTTTCTAGATTATGAAAAAAAATATACTGCAAATATCCCACAGAGCATTACTAAGAACCCAGGGAGTGCTCCAGTGTTTTTGAAAAAAATTTTCGCAAACTTTGCTGACGATTTTTTCACTATAAATCCTTTCTGTAAGAGGTGTATAGTCATCACCTAAAAAGTGAAGTGGGTCCCATGCGTCGTTTTCAAGATATGGCTAACTGAAATATCACGCACCGCCACTGTTAGTTACGTATAGACTGGACGAAATTAAAGACAAACCACTATAGCTTTAGGTGAAAATAAAACTTTGTGTTGTTTGTGTATACCTATTAATCTATCAACGTTTGTGTAAAGGAAAGTTATGTATTAGGCCCGTTGGGATTGTTGAAAAATAAAAGTCAGGATGAACATCGAAGTGAGTTTACTCGTACGTACAAATAGACTGGCGACTCAGTGCAAGTGCATCCGTCTGAATATATAATAGAAGCGGAATACGCTGAGTTTGTAAATTTTATCTACACAGGATATATTATTTTATGTAACTTTTGTTATGTTTTAAATATAATATGATAACAAAATAAAAATAAATAATTAGAAGTCTTTTCACATAATTGGAACTACCACGGTGTGACGGAATATTTAATAACATATTCTCCGTTACATTAAGAGGGCCTGTTTGTGTATGTATTACATCTTTCTACCTTACCTTACGTTTAATTAATTACTAAGATGGAAGGTGGGAACTTAAATACAGGACAAGATAATTAATTCTGATTTAAGCTGTATTAAATTACAAACTGGCTCTGAATTCCTATAATATTTCCGTCTCAGTGTTTCTCAAATATTGTGGAACAAAAGATGATACTGGAGGGGTAAAATCGGTATTACAGGTAGCTTCCAGATCTCAGTTTGCTATTTTAATATTCATATATGATGCATTAACGATGATTTTCAATAATGAAATACCATCTTAGTGATTCATTTATACATAAAACTGAATTTTCATATGAACTTACAACTTTTCCTATTGCTTCTTTATGAACATTGAATATTTATGATGATCGAGTGAATTGAGACCTAATGAGACAAAGGGTTATTGAACAAGGAGAGATAATGAATATTATTATAATTATTATACAGGGTGTCCCAAAAAAGCAACGGGTTACAGACAAGGCCCGCCTGGACATGTCACGAAATAAATATTGGATGAAAGTGTTTTGATTTTCGAGATACAAGTAGCCACTTTTCTAAAACTGGTGAAAAATCTCTTCTCTAAGTCAACATTTTTTGCCACAGCTTCAAATAAGGGCGACTGTTGATTTTTTTTGTTATATTAACTTAAATAACACAACATCTGGATAAAATACATATATAATTGAATTAAAACAATAATCACGGTACTTACAAAAATCAGGAATTCATTAAGGTTTTGGTTATTATCATTTCACTATATTCATTATAATATATATGGTTATTATCATTTTATTATTCACATACTATTCACCCTTTATAAAACATGTACTATCCGGTTGATTCAAAAGTATTGAGCCTTGCTGATATGTTCAAATATGATTATTTATTTTACAAACAGGATGAATTTAATTTAGAATGTAAGAGCCATCCGACTCTATAACTTGTCGTCAATGAGTAGACTGCGGATACCACGTTCCCGGAACTCGCGAGAACGCGGTTGTGATGCGAAAAAGTTGCGTATGACTACTTGTAAATGGCGATGATCATCAAATGATTTATTTATTAAATGTTTGCTGAGGGCACAGAACAGATTATATTCAGTGGGGGAAGATTGATAAGGTGAATACGGTGGAGGGAATAGGCAGAACTTCAAAACCTAACTGCAAGAGTAAGGCGTGTCTGGTTTGCTACATTGTCGTGGAGTAGTATAACTTTCTCCAACCGATGCCGCAGTAGATCGAGGTGGGCGGCTAATTGCGGAGTTGAGCACAATAGATACTGGCGGTGACAGTGGTATTGTCCTCCAAGAGTTCCCAGTGATATACGCCGCGAAGGCCCCATCAAACTATCACCTTTCTCGGGTGAACATCAGGTTTAGTTGTAAGTACGATTGTTGGAATTGGTCTATCCATTGGCGCTTACGGCTGTAATTTACATAAAGCACTCACTTTTCATTCCCGGTAACAATATTGTTCTACCAGTTAAAACGTCGACTGCAGGAGAGAAATTGTGTACAAATGTAACTCCGATGCTGGCGATCAGCTTCGCTTAATAAAAGTGGTGTTCACTTGCCCCACTTTTGGACTTTGCCTAGCGTTTCGAGTCCACGTCCTACCGTGATCTGACTACAGCAGTGCTCTCATGTCATCTCTCGTGTGGTTTCATACGGGTTTGCTTCAACAATCGTACGCAAGCTCGATATCTAGTTGAGGTGATCTACCGGATCGTCGTTTATCGTCGATGCTGTAGTCGCCAGATCGGAAATATGCGAACCATATTTCGCATGTTGCTAAATTAGGGGCGTTGTCGCTATGCGCGGCTACTAGATTTCGGTGTAATTCGGTTGTATTATGGCCTAAACGAAATTGGTATAATGAAGCATATCGAAACTCACTTGAAGTTTCGCTCATTTTCATCTTGAACATTACAGTTCCACTCTGAGCTTTAATAATGTTAAGGCACATAATTACATGCTTTATATAACTTGTACCCCATCTCTCCCAGACTTGTCTAGGAAATTCCAGGCACTTCAAGGGAATGGCTCAGTACTAATGAATCAACTGGACACATATAATCTACAACTGTCCTCAAAAATTGGCGAGTATAATGCAGATTTCAAAGTGGTAAGAAAAGTAGCATATTTAATTGTAAAAAAAAGAGATATTGCTATTCAAACACAATAAGTCACCAATTTCGCACATGTCGATAAGTCATACATTTGGCTATGTGTGAAACTTGATGTAAATTGTTTTCTCAGTTTTTTGTATGAAAATTGTGAGGATAATAATAATAAAACAATTAACTACCTATTTTAGTTAAAAAATGTTTAAAACCTTTGTCCTACAGGATGTCCCATAATTATCAATATCCAAGACAAAACTTAGAAAGCTTTTGATCTTTCCGCCACAGGACAGGACTTTCAGTTGTCGACGAAAACAGTCGCCGGTACCTTGAATTCTCCAAATCGTTTTCGATTTTGGAAACTTGAATTGCTATTCGAACTCGAATTATGTTTTGTTGCAGATTTGTCCGTTTGTTAGAAATCCGCTTTCAGAATTAAAGTTTATTGACAGTTTTTATAGATGATTGTCCTATAAGATCAAATGAATACATTATACAATAATATTAATGATTAGAAAACAGTCTACTAGAAATAAACTTTATTAACATAAATAAATGACAATTTTATTATAAAAAAAATCGACATAAAAAAGGGAAACGTACACGATTATAAAATAGTATATGTAAAAATCAATATGTCATGACTGTATGCGCTAATCACAAATTACGTTCATTCTTGTCAAGTGCAGTACATTTCTATTTAAAATATACATATGTAGGTAAATCACATGTTATTACGAGTAATTTCTCACATCCGTACCTACATCAGCTGCAACTGGGCTTTGTGTAAAGACTAAACACAAGTTAATTAACAAAGAGCCATCCAAAAAAAAAAAACGTCAAAAAACCTGGCTATGAACGAGAGAGATGGAAACAGCGGTTATGTCGAAGCTCAAAGAGAAACTTTGTTGTTGTTAAACTTTTGAAAAGTGGCTGTCATAATTGGAAAATAAATAATAGCTGACATATAATGACAGGCCAACTTTGATGACGTTTTTTTGCATGGCTCATTATAAAATAAATAGCATTCTTTTATACAGAGTGAGTATAGTATGTACGTATCCAAATAATAGGTACCTATATTTTATATAAGTTTTGTATAAGAGTACATTTTATATAAATATAAGGCAAGCATATAAAATATAAGTATACAAAAACTATATTCAAAAAAACATTGCATCAAACATTACATTAAAAATTAAATAAAAAATACTAACAAAATTTGTAAATTATAAACTTAGAATTATAAAAAAAGTTGCTACGTTAAATCGACATTACATTATTTAATTTCAGATTTATGAAACTGTACCCTGTACTATAAGATGAAAATGTTAACTAAACACTTTCACAAGTTAAGAAAGTTTTGGCGTATCTATTTGGTAAATGTTACCGATACCAGGTCTTTATTGTACAATAAAATATATGTAAATAAAAAATAAAATTTTCTTTATTCATTTTTTACCAGCTAAAATATAAAAGGTTATAGATTATTTATAGTCCATAAAAAAATAAGACTGAGTTTTTTACTTGTCACTAGTTTGTTCTAAGGCACATTTGTGTTGTTATGTAAATATCAGAAGCGTAATTGGGTACATTGTATAGCTATGTATCCATAGATCTTATAAGTATTTTTTGTGTATTATAAAAACAATATAGACTCGTCTATTATTGTTTTTACAATAATATATTTACCATAGCGTAACTAGATTTGGATTTGAGGGGGGAAAGCAAAATATATCAGTCACCTAATAGAGCGATATAATTTTGTTTATTAAAACTAAATGTTTATAGACCCCCCCCCCCATCCAAGTGTAGTTAGGCTACTGGTAAATAAAGGACATTAAAAAAAAGTCATGAAATCTGGCTATGAACGGCAGATATGGAAATAGCGATTATGTCGAAGCTCAAAACGAAACGTCAAACTTTTGACAAGTGACTCACAATTGTAAAATAAATAATGACTGTCATATAATGTTACAGCTTTGACAATTAAATAAGGTTATAAATTTGGGATTGAACAGAAATACGTCTTTTTTGCTCGGCCGACTTCGCTGACGTTTTATTTTTTTTGAATGGCTCGTTATATTGTCGTAAAAACAATAATAGACGAGCCTATATTTTTTATAACACACAAGAAATACTTTCCAAGTAGGCACATAGCTACACCTTACATTATGTGCGATGAATTTGCAATAGAAATACATATTTTACAGAATGAAATAAGGACTTCCTATGATTAATATTTTTCAGTTTTAAAAACGATATAATTTTAATAAATGTATCTGTAATCTCTATAACTGAAATTCAATTCTTTTGTAAAGTTTTTAAATTTTCAGTTTTATACAAGAATGTAAATATAAATAATAAAACTATAACAACTTTAAGTTCAAACCAATTAAGTGTTCAACTAGAGTAAACATACAACTTTTTTTATAATTGCTTTTCTAAATAGTCTGACACATTTTCTACCTAATAACAGAACAATAGTTTTGTTATACTTTATAGCTATAGTTTACATTCGACATCTTTGAATATACTTTATTATAACAGTAAAAAATCTTAAAGATCGACACTGCCATGCCAAACCGACATTTCTCTTTTATATATTAGATAATATTGGTAATCGAGCATTTAGTATTACGTAATTTATTCCTAAATATTCAGAAAATTTTCATCCACATATACAAATATCCTCACCATAATTTGGGGTTTTTTTTTTAAAGAGATTAAACCCCGGGTCCCCTCTTTTTTAAAAAAAAGGAAAAAAACCCCCCCCACCCCCCCCTTTTTTTTTTTTTTTTATTATCCCACAGACACGTTAAAACATACATACGAATTGCCATTTTACATACGTCTTAAATGTTTTGGCCAATTTTTAAAAGGCTATGACGCCAACGATATATTTTAAATGGGAATCCTAATTTTTTTATGAGGGAACTGTTTTTTTTTTACGTACAGTCATATAAACATTGAATACTACTTTTGTTTATTGCTAAATTTATTACTAATATTTTTTATATGTATATTAATATTTGATGCCATTATTTATTACTAAATCTTGTTTACTACTTATTTACATGTATTACCTGTATATGCATCGGAATTTCGAAATTATCAGTTTTATTTCATTTAGTATGAAATCCGTTTTGCCAAAGTGTCAACGTATAATTACTAGCGCATTCGCCATATTCGAGAAAATCAAATATTTTGTTAATTGTAATTGATATTGTTCAATAAGATTTTCTTGAGCATCTTACACATTGTCAGGATGCCAACTGTGCATAGTTTGAACACTGAAATTTATTATTTTCATAACTTCTTTTATTTAAAGTAAATTTAGTTTTTAACCTTTAAAGTCGATTTAATCGCCAAAAAAAAGTACAAAGTTTAACGTGTCCAATCTATTTTTCCATAAATCATCGTGACTATTTTATCCATTTAATCCACTACTTTACGAAAACACTGAATATTAGAAGGTTATGATCAGTTTTTCAGTAATGACACTCTAGAAAAAGTATGTATTTTATGTAACGCCGGCAATAATGTTTTGGGAAAAAAATCTGGTTTACTTTTGTACTAATTTTTGAGTTCGTATGTTTCAATGGTGGTTTATTGATTTTTTCAATTTTATTGACGATGCGTTGCTGAAGGTCTTCCATGTTGCCAATATATCTCTCTATCTTTTGTAAATATAAAATATTGTTTTGTTAAAATATCTCAAAACTTGTTTTATAGAAAACAGTAACAATATTGTTAATACAACTTAATGCGTGTTTTTAAAAGTACAGTTTGTTCTAAAATATATTTTACTAAAATTAATATTGTAGTTGTAATTTTTTATCCAAACATCTTTAAATAAAGAGTAGGTATACATAGAATATGTAAAAAAGAAAAATTTTAAAGGATATATTTATATTAAATTATATATAATATGTATATAAATCCTATTTGATTTAGAATATATACTTTTTTTAAATAGAGAACTTCTAAAAAGCTGTTTTACAGAGGATTTACCTTTGCACGGTGATTAAGAATCTGATCCGATATACATATGTATATAAATGCCTATTTGATTTAGAAATATATCTATCTCAACAATTATCTTTAGTCCAATATTTCTCAACATTATATTTTCTCTAAAAGCTGAAACATTTATTAATTTAAGGACTTCACTTTGTTTGAAATAGGGTTAACTTAGTTGTTAAATTCTGAATACAAATTTGGGTACAAATTGATATCTAAGAATGAAAATTCGAAAACATAGATGTCATTAAGTTATAAAAATTCTAAAGAAAGTAATAGTATAATAGTACTTATCACAGATTTCCAAAATGAGAAAGCTAAATCATCTTTTCTTTTTAAGGCACTTTTATAAGGCCCCTCGTCTTTGGGGGGGAAAACCTAGGGGTTAAAGTTACGACTCCGTTTTACGCTCCGTCATCTAATGTTGGGCTCAAACTGATTTACCAACAAAAAACAAAGCTTCTAATTTATATCGTAATCTGTGATGTCGAAACATTTTATTTCAATGAAAAATACCGAGAGATAGATACGATTAATTCTTGATTCCAACTGATTCCCAATTTGACGGTAATGTTTCGTCCTAATCGAAAGAGATCAGTTGTTTACATACAAGCCGTTCACTGTGACACTAAGCGTCGCGACAGTGGCTGAGATGGTGAAAAAGATGAGCATTTGGTAACCTAGTGTCGAAATTATGAATGCTGAATACGGCAATGCTACGGCAATTTTTTATTAAAATAGCTTCACCCGATGTCATGCTGCATTGAGATAAAGCTATTTTAATAAAAAAAATGCCGTAGCGCGTCTGGATCGGGCTGAAGTTGTGGGCATTCAAGCAGAATCGCTATTACCGAAGAGGGCGGAGCATGCCCGCTGTAGTCGCGCCCTGATTGGCCAATCTTCATAAATCGATTCCCCGAAAACTATTGCCCAAATCGAAAAATGATAAAGGACTTTTCGACTCAGAATTTTATACTCTATCCACGCCTACTAACCGAATCCGACGCTTGATAGACACCCTGTATAAATAGAATAGTTGGATTTTGGATTACATCGGCTGTCAGAAAAAACGTTTATAGAGGTTCAGAAGGATTCATTAGGTCAAAATGAAAGGAAAAAAGTTATTATAGGCATGTATCCGGATATGTTTCCTAAGGGAGGTAGAGCTCTCTGAAGGTCGCCTAAAAGGTCTTCTTCCAAAAATTCCAAAAATCGGTGGGGGAAAATTTCCTAAAAATTTTTTCATCAAGGTATTTTTCTCAAATATTGAGCATTTTTTATGAAGATCCGGATTTTCTCATCGATTTTCTTTAAAAAAATATCTCTTGTGTAATTTTCGTACGATGTATTAGAGAAATATGGAATATTCCTAAACCGTGTGTTGACTATAATAGTTCCAAACTAACAAATAGCGTTGGTTGTGAAAAATAATAATAGAGCAATCACAGTGGCCGTGATGGATCTGTCAAGCTAATTTGCAGTTTGTTTTGAGTTGTTTTGATTGTGATTCCTTTCTCAAAAATTGGAAAAGGGCGTCACCTTTAGGTGGCTCTGGCTCTTTTAGGAAGGATTTTCGGACACCTGTCAATGGACCTTTTTTTCTTATTTTGATAAAAGGAATCGCCCTCCGTAATTTTTTTAACGTTTTTCCAGACTGCAGAGACCCTGTATATCGTCACAAGTTATAAACATATTTTTCTATATATTTGAAAATAAAAATATATGTGATGCGGTCTGTGAAAAGGTACCAGATGTCGGAAAAACTGTTTTCGGGCAGGGGTCAGATTTCGATAGAGCATAAATGTCGCTTCATTTAAAAAAATGAAGTCTCTAGCGTTAATATAGCTCGAACTGAAAACATGTAAAGTTTCAATATGTAAAATCGTAATTTTGAGAAAAAAATCGATATCTCGTCTTCTATTGCTCCAATCCGGCTGAAATTTTGGTATGTCCTGCGAATATGTACCTACAGATCCTGCAGGTATATGCGATATATTTCTATCGATATATATCTATTGTATCGCTAGCATGGGCGATACATTTTTAGACTTGAAACTGCATTTTGGGCTGTAGCGCAAAATTCACTTTTCCGACATCTAATACCTTTTCACATACCATATCACATATGTTTGATTAATTGACTAAGAAATATGAATACCACGTGAGAAGGGCATCTAGTTATTTTAATAGTAGGTACAATATTATTATCTGAGGCATTCGTGGAAATTGTAGCGGAATTAGCGGTGTCTGAAGTTGGCACCCCATTTTTTGAAAATTTGTGATTGAAAAAAGTGATATAGTTGCGATGGTTTACGATTAATTTGCGAAGGTTTGCGATTTCCCTATTTTCGTTTATCACAACAATCGAATTTTTTAATTCAATCTTTCGCAAACGATCGCAAAAAGAAAATTTTAATATTCCCAATATCGGGGTGTTAGCATCAATTTTTGTCTTATTTCTTCGACAAGGTTTTTTTTTAAATTGATTGTGTCGCAAACAAAATAATAGTGAAATCGCAAATGAATTGCAAACATTAAAATATTGGGATGTTGGCAACAATATTGTTGTTCGAAAACCTTAGCATCGCAAACAAAAACAATGTAATCGCAAACATCGACAGGAAATCGTTTTCGAAAAATTCGGTTGTTGAGATGCTAGCTGTGGCAATGTACATTACCAGGAGAAGAAGAAGAACAGGGAGAACAGAGAAGTTAGTTCTCCCTAGACAGCCGACAGAATCGGGCGCGAACGCGAGACTTAACCTAACACAGTTTTTGATGTAACCGAACGGAAATAAAGAGTGTTAAGCATGAACAAAGTGTAACCCTTTATTTAACAACAACAACCACTCGGCAATAACACCACACTAGCCTCAATTTTTCTCCGATATTTTTGGTCTTTTTTTTAATCAATTGTGTTGCAAACGAAAATAGTGGAATCGCAAACCAGAATATTTAAAATTTTCAAAAATGGGGTGCCAACATCACACACATGGAGTGACCTGTTGAATTAAACAACTTTTGCAAATGCAAGATTTACATAGCTACAACAGATGCTTCAAAAATAAAAAAAAAGTATTAGATGCAAGATTCTTCTAAAAAAATAGAAGATATCCTAACTCTTGCTTCAAGTAGTCTTTAGTCAAAATAAAATACCTAATTTTGTATACCTAATATTTGGTAGATTGGTGGGTTTGGTTTCCTTATTTCCTTACTGAAAATTAAAGTATTGTGTTACTTATGATGTTGTAACAGGTGGCGTTGCAGTGGGAGGAGGTGTTATCACCGCTGGCGGTGTGATAGTTGGTTGGGGGCTCATCTGTTGGCTCTGTTGCCCTTGGATGGACTGTTCGCGTTGCAGAGTCATCATGCGTTGCATTCTCTCTGCGCGTTCTTTTCTCAAAGTTTTGAAGAATGTGTAAAATGCGAAAATGCCCAGAGCCTTTAAATGAATAGATAGGGGCATTATAGTATCACTGACTTTGTTTAAGAGGTTATAACACTGTAAACAGCGATATTTCATATGGTTTTTGTTTTATTAATTAAAGAAAAACGGCTTGACAGATTTAAATGAAACTTTACACATATGTTAATTAATGTTAAAATTATATGAAAAAAATTTTTTTTTTGGCGGTCATGTTTTTTTTTTCTGCAGCTAATCCAAAATGGCCTCTTTTTTAAATGACCCTTGGGTGGTTGACAGCATTCCAGCAAAACGGAGCGTAATAGGGCAAAACACAAAAAAGATTCTTTAAATATACATTACTGGCTATGGCACGATGTAGGGGATTTTGAAAATTTCGATAAGAAAAAAATGGCGGCTATAAAAAATTTTTTTCGCGTAAATTTTCGCACTAAATTGTTTATAACAAAACATGTATCAAAAAACGGCTACGTCGTGCCATAGCGACATATTTCCTCTACAAAATCCATTTTGAATCAGATCGATCGGATAAAAACTGTTTGAGTTATGCTGTCAACGAGGTCAAAAAACATGGTTTCGAGAAAAATGCATAAAACTTTCGTCAACAAAACAAGAGCACGTTGTGTTCATTAAATTTAGGGTTATGTTTAACGCAATATATATGTATATATACAGACACACACACACATATGTGTGTGTGTGTGTCTGTGTGTGTATACTTTTACATTTATGCTGCCACATAGGATTTTTTTGGAGCTAGTATAAGCAAAGCAAGCGGGAGAAGCGCCAAAATCGCTCGGACAACATGCCAGCGTTTAGCGCTCTTCATAATCATAATCATAACATAGTATAAAACAAAGTCGCTTCCCGCTGTATGTCCCTACCTATGTATGCTTAGATCTTTTAAAACTACGCAACGGATTTTGATGCGGTTTTTTCTAATAGATAGAGTGATTCAAGAGGAAGGTTTATATGTATAATACATGCATAATATAGTAGTCAAACACTGATAATTTTAGAGGTTTCTAATGTGATGTAGTAAACCGTGCGAAGCCGGGGCGGGTCGCTAGTTTTAAATACTTCAAATTTTCACTTGAAACTTTAGATGCATGTTCTTTGAGGTCTAAACTATTGATTTAGTGAAAAACAAAATTCGAAATTTTTTGAAAATTTTAGTGTAACCCCTTAATGTTATTACTTAAATAGCCTAATTATATTAATTATTTGTGTTATATTTATTGCTGTGATAATTAACTACACTGCCCAGTGTAAAATGTTTTGAAACAACAATATTTTAATGGGATCAAAATTTTTAGTAATAAGAATAAGAATAGTAATAAGCATAAAAGTTAAACCTTCGTTTTATAATGACCCAGTTCATGCAAAACATAATTTTTAGTAATAATATTAAAAATAAGGATTTGTTGCAGAACTGGGTCATTATAAAAGAAGGTTTAACTTTATGCTTATTACTATTCTTATTCTTATTACTAAAAATTTCTGCATGAACCCACCATAAGTTTTCGAGAGTTTTGAGGTTATTTCAAGTTTTCGAGAATTCGTCTCTCTAGGCAGACTAATGGTGGGCTCATGTAGATGTTTTTAGTAATTAGAGTAATAATAAGAATAAAAGTAAAACCTTCGTTTTATAATGACCCAGTTCATGCAGTAAATATAATTTTTAGTAATAATTTTAAAAATAAGGATGACCTTGAATGATGGTTAACTTTCAATCGGTTCCAGAAATTTTTATATAAGAATAAGAATAGTAAGCATAAAAGTTAAACCTTCGTTTTATAACGACCCAGTTCATGCATAAACATAATTTTTAGTAATAATTTTAAAAATAAGGATTTGCTGCATGAACTGGGTCATTATAAAACGAAGGTTTAACTTTTATGCTTATTACTATTCTTATTCTTATTACTAAAAATTTCTGCATGAACCCACCATTATTTTTACGTCTAAACGCACATTGCGCAATCGCAAATAATCTAAAATACAAAGCAAATCACCTAGTTTGTTTTGTCTTAAATAAATTGACTGCTAATGTTGTTAAAATTAATAACAACGTGGTTACAGTAAACACGAAGGCCATGCGGCTGTTCACTTTCATTTTATTAAAGTAATAAATTAAGATAAACAGACACAAAGGCAACCACACTTTTAGTTTTAGGTTATGTTATACAATATTAACGCATCTACTAAAAATTTTCTTATAATCAAGATATTTGGCGTCATGTTTAATTCGTCGACTTCTAAACTTTCGCAAAATTATCCAATCACAAGCTTACCTCAAAACGCTGCTGTGAAAAGTAATTAGTATGTGTCTTAAGCTTTTTTATACTTATTTTGCGATATGAACGCATACAGCTGTTAAATTTAAAATTATTCTTATCTTTATTACTATTCTTATTTCTATTATTAAAAACTTCTGCATGAACCCACCATAACAGACCTTTTCTACTTAAAAGTTAACCTTTTTGTCTACACGATAACTCGAGAACACTTTAAGATATCAACTTAAAACTTGGAGAACTTAAGCGGTCAAGGGATTGAGCAACATATGAGGGTTTTTCTCACTCTGGTATTTTTTTTTTATAAATCAAAGAACGACTTTAACTTAACTTTAACTTCTGTCAGATATACTAAAGCTCTGTTACCTGAAATAGACCAGATATAAAACCGATTAAAGCTCCGTCCATTAAAATATACTTCACGTATTTTATTAAGGGCTCCCGACATCCCTTTTCATAAATGTATTTAACAGTGCCATTAGATAAATCCGGGTTAGTACATGAAATCGGCGTTGCATCCTTAGTGGCATAGTCTGTAAAGCCATTCAAACCGCAACACTTGAGCTAAAATACAGTAAAATTAATTGATTTAAAAAAAAAAAGTTGACAGCGGTGGGATTCGAACCCACGCCCTTTCGGACTGGTGCCTAAAACCAGCGCCTTAGACCGCTCGGCCACGCTGCCGTTGTAAAATTATTTTTCCAAGTTACTTTCTTACTTACATCGCTTTGTAACCTTGACCATTCCTTTTTATCAAAGTTAATCATTTCACTAAAAGATTTTGACATCAAAACATATGATTCCACAGAAACTTCGCTCCATAACATCATCGTCCAAATACCCACAGCAAATTCAGAAATCAATAATATTAATGTGAATATCATAAACTACAAAACATCTAAAATGAAAAATTAAAACTTGAGGTTTTGTGTTACTCACCAAAATAATATGAAAATTGTGTTCCCTTGTCGGTCCTTTGATTCCTAACCATGTTAGAAATAAATGCAAAAACCCAAGTATAAATATCACGATAAATGGTCCTATTGTGCTTGATGGTATAAAATTAAAGTGATAAAATACTCTGTATGATAAAATTACAGAAAATGTTATCAATAGTATACCTGAAATCTGAACATAAATTAACTATGTACTTCTGCATTTAATGACTACATTTCTAATTACTTACAAAAAGTAGAGCTGAATAAATTATGCAAAAAATTTCTTTGCACTTTAAAGATGTCATTATTATTGATGGTGAGTAGGTAATATGCACTAGTTTAATTATAAAATCAGTTCGGTTTGAGCCTCTAGTTCTTATGTGTTTACCATTGATATTGTTAATATAAGGTTATTGTTTAGTTAAACGCTGTAATAACAAAACTCGTAATGGAAATTACCTATTAAATTTAAAAAAAAACACAACACATGTACCTATGTCTTTCTCTTAGGAAAGTGTAGTAAACATTTTTCATTCTTAACATGAATTTCTCTTCTAACACTTTAGTTAATCAGTTTTGACATTATTTATTTGTATAGTGTATTTATTAAGGTTATTTTCGTAATAGCTAAAAATAACTGTACCTGTAATTTTATTCCAAACGTGTTATGTATGTATTTAATAAATCCATTACTTTACCAGGCCCACGTATATGCAATACAAAATACATGAATAAAAAATATGTCTAGGCAACCAAGTATACACATAATTTTTCGCCAAACTACCAACATAATAAGACAAAACAATTTTTGCAGCAAAAATGGCGACGTGATGACTGATAGGTAACCGATGGGCAATTTATTTAAAAATAAACATTTATTGTGCTTTAAATTTTATGAAAATAATGTATACACTAGTATATGGGTTCTATAAGTATATGGTACAAAAGGACGAGTTCTGTGTGCTAATTTTAGGTTTAGATAATGCAGGAAAGACTGTAAGTGACAAAAGCTGTTACCAATATTGTGTAAACAAGACAATTTGCAGACCTATTTAGAAGCGGCAAAAACTAAGTTAACAAAAAACTACAATGGCATACACCCCACAAAAGTAACCACCACAGTGGGATTGAATATAGGAAAAATAGATATTGGTGGTATACGACTAAATTTTTGGGATTTGGGTGGTCAAAATGAACTTCAATCGTTGTGGGACAAGGTATGATAGTACCTAAGTCTTATTGTGACCAGAATTTTTAAAAATTTATTTGCAGTATTATGAAGAATCACATGCAATTATATATATTGTGGACTCTTCAGATAGAGACAGAATCGAGGAGTCTAAAGAAATTTTTGGTAAATTAATAACGATCAGGTATATGCTATCGGTCCAACTTACAACATTCTTTTTCCAGATAAAATGATTGCCAGTGAGGCTTTACAAGGCATTCCACTACTAGTATTAGCCAATAAACAAGATATACCTGAATGTATGGGTGTCAGAGAAGTGAAACCAATATTTAACAAGAATGCACATTTAATAGGAAAACGAGATTGTATGGTTATGCCTGTCTCTGCACTAACTGGGTAAAAATTAAAGGGATCCAGTAATATTATACCTCACTGACTATACAGTTTGTGTAAAGCTGACATCGGCCGATTGTGAAAAAGGACAAATGCTACACTTCTCGGTCTAACAACAAGCACAGCTGGTGAGAGGGCCGGTCTTATTCCCTCACTACCTTCGATGCGTGTGCGGTTGCTTCTTATCTGTCGTCTCACTTCTATTTGTCCTTTTTCATAACTGGCCAATGTTGGCTTTACACACAAGGTGTATAATATTGCAGTTAAGGAATAATAACATGTGTATTAACACATATATAGTAACATATGTATTTTGCAAATATACACTTTTAATCTCGTAATAATTATCCTAAAAACAATATAGTCCATAAATATTGATCAGAATATGCATAAAGGCAGGCCCCTATAAAATTTTTATTTAATAATAATGTTTTATAGCCAATATATGTTGAACAAGGACCATGCGTTAACCTTCTTGAAGATAACAAAATCGGAAAGAGTGCTTTTAAAATGATATTTTATTCTGAAGATGATTTTGATCTGAAATGCGTTTTTGCAATATTTACCTTCGACAGAATCAGAAATATATTCATTTGTATAAATTCAACCAGACGCGTAGTTGTATCAGGAGCATCGGTATAGGGACGAGCATATATAAAAGTAGATCTGTATTTAATTCGTTAGGTGCAATTTACATAAACAGTAAAAAATAGTTAGGTACATAGATATGCAACCATTGGCGTCAAATTGGAGGAAAAGGGATATATGCAGTATGTAGTACAGTAAAATAGTTCTTTTCTGAAAAAAGAAATAGTGAAATCATAAGTAAAAGTCACAAAATAAAATACAAAAATCGATAGGCTTCTCTTGTGTGATATTTTTCAAACTAGGAATGACGCAGACGCCAACGCCATAACCTTTCCATCAAAACCTTTTTTCCTTACAACCTTTTTTGGTATACATCTTTTTTGAGTCACTGTTACGCTTTTTTGAGTCACTGTTACGCTTTTTTGATGTACTCGGCTGAGAGACAAGACACTGCACCAATTATTTACAATAATAAGTGCTACTATCACGTGTACTGACTAACACCTAAACTGTTTACATACAAACCACAATCTACCACACTCACCACGAGTGGGGTAGCCGAACAGGGCCCATATCACGCGAAACACGTAAATGAGAAGGGCTCGTACCTATCAGTGTGACATTAGTTCCATCATCTACTGCATGAATGTGACTCATTATCACTAAATGAAAAACTATAAGTCCCGAGTTGTGTTCGGGACTACGAATGTATTCTACTCGGTGATATCCATTCAGAACACTATGTTTGTGCCAGAGTTGTACTCAGGGCTATCAATTTATCACATTGGCTTCCATGTCGGCCATATGTGTCCGATAATATGGATAATGCACGAGGCCGCGTAGGACACGTGAGCTACAATAGACAGGATTTTACATTGTATTTTTGTAGTGTGGCCCTCTATGAAGTCACTGATGATATTAGCTTGGCTGAATTAGAACACAATTATGCAAGGTGGAAAATATTTATTGCCAAATACAAAAAAAAAAATATCGGTTATAAAACAAAACTGTCAAAAGACACGAAATACATAGTAAAAATGAGTCAATTAGTTTTATATTCTTCACCACAGCACACTAAACACATGAGTGACTGATTTGGACAATAGCACAAACTGTAAAAAACCTTTTCTAGCAGTTAGCTTGCTTCACGTTCTTTCAACTTCCCGTAGCAAACATGGCATGTTCTTACTTTTTTATTGTTTTCATCCAGTTTTGTTACCTAAGTATGAACATTGCATTTTTTCGTGTGTTTGGTTTTCTTTGATTATTAAAGTTTAAACGTATTGTAGCTACCCAATATGATATCACAAACAGGTTAACAATAGACAACGAAATTATTTTATTATGAAACGGATTAAAATGATCATAACTTTTTTTAATTGTAAATTTAAGTTTTTTATTAACTTCCTTTTTGTGTATAAGATAAGGTTTTTTGAATAAAAAATCTTATTTCCTCCATTTTTATTTTAAAGTTGGTGTTTTTTAAGAATGTGTAGGGTAAATCATAACAATTTAGAATTTTTATAAAAATAAAAATTTTCATTTCAACTGGCTAACTCAGTGGTCGGCAAACCGTGGCTCTTTGGCCCCTTGATTGTGGCTCTGCCGCAAAAGACCACGTGCGGGCGCTAATGGTGGTTAATATTGTATAGAGCATAATAAAATAGCACATGAACTTTACTCAACGAAGTGCGTATGCTATGTTTGCTTTCCTCATCAAGAGTAAATTAAGAATCGTGCCTAAAATTAAAAACTACATACGAACCTAACTTATCCAAACTCGAATGAGATGCAAGGCCATTAATTGTTCACATTAAGTGTTTGTCAGTCAGTGTCATTACTAAATTTTATAAATCCTTTTATAAAGTTTTCCTATCCTAAAATTTTATAAAGATCGTTATTTATTAGGCATTATTATTATATTAAGTTTTATTGAGTGTACTTATAGTTTTAATCAAGACTCAATGAGTAAAGACTTAAGACAAAAGTCTTAAGACTTAAAACTAAAGTTTATTAAGTTAATAAACAAAGTACCTACCTATATAAATTTAAATTAGGCTCTCAATAGATATCTCAATCGTTGTATTTTTGATATTTGGCTCTTTTGCCTAATGAGTTTGCCGACCACTGGGCTAACTGAATAAATAAATCTAATATACCAACAAAACAAAAAACTATCAGGAACAAAAAAAAACAAATTTAAAGAACTTGTTTATAATGTGAATCATTTTATTTGATATATAATTCACACTTAGAAATAGTTGAACATGAAATGTTATTTAAAAATTCTCTTATTTCATTACATGCATCCCTACTCCTATTAATAAGTATATCTCCTGTTTCAACATGTGTGCATATACTTTTTCTTTTTAATATCCCTTCACAAAAAAAAAAAAATAGATTTGGGTCTGGGGATTGTGCAACAAACCTGCAACAGTCATCAAGCTGAAATAAAGCCGTTTTTCTTAAATGTAAAGGATATATCTGGCGGCTCAGTAAACAGCACACATTACGACAATTCAGTAATATGTTAAAGTTCAAAAGATTATAATAAATCATGCGAAAAATTAGTTTGCAGGGAACGATAAAAATCCAAAAATCTCAAAAAACTTTCAACTTTAGCGAATTGTGACAGATGTACCTGTTTAATTAAAAGTGCAGGAAATAAGATTTTTTAAAAAAACCATAAAGTACATTAAGAAAAAAATTATGAGCATTTTAATCTGTAGGTAAAGAGTACAATACAACAGTTACATTAAAACAATTAAAAACGGTTTATGGTATTTAAAAAAAATCTATTTTTAAAATCTAATTTGAACATCCTGTATCTCGAAAACTAAGTGTTTGAACCTATGTTTACATAAACCTTCTGTATTAATTTTAAAAGTTCTATCACTTGTTAAAGTCCTGCACCAAAAAACTGATACAACCTGAATATACCGTGGCATATATTATTAGAAATATACACATAAGTAAAGCTAATTGCATGTGATTAGCAAGTGTTTAATTTACTCTTAGTAATTATAATGATCTTTGCAGATAACATCCTATCTTCATTGAAATGTTAACCGCTTCTTATTATACCTACTTATACATACATATGGATCAAACATTTACATTACAACTCAATACAACGTTTCGTTGCTCTATTTAATGTTAAAAATGTCATGTTTAACTGTTAGTTACATTCTGAGAAATGTTTTTTCAATTTTTTAATTTTCTTCATGTGCAAAGTATCTGTAATGAAAAATGTCAGATACTATTTGACTTCACTTTACACTTCACTATTTTAGCATTATTTGTAGTCTAGGATATAGCGCGTCAAAAAACGCATGACTCTTAACTGTCTGCCGTGTGGTAAATAAGGTCCCGAGTCGATGTGGAGCATTTTTTTCTCATATCACGTGTATATGGCAAATCGGCCATTTTCGAGATAGAGGGTGGGGTGGAAATCTAGGAAAAAGAGTGAACCCTAACCGTCTGGATGCAACGGTAAGTCAAAGTATCCATTTTTTTATAAACCGGGAAAAATAGTGGCAGACAAAACTTCATGGCGGTGTCGGAGTGGAGTGGGGTTGACGAAAACCGGAAAAAAAGTGGATCCTAACCGGATCTACCAAAGTGCAATTTTCTTGTTCCAACATGCACTTTTATGAAAAAAATAGTGGCAGACACCGCAGACTGGCAGTATGACGGTAATTTGCAATCCAACATGGAAGAATTTCTCAAAACTGCTATAAAATAGCATAAAATGAGTAAAAATTGAAAAAAAATGTCTGTCGCTTGCCAAGTATGTTCCCTAACGACCGCACAACATTTCATACTGCTGGCAGACATTTCCCAGATTTCCACTCCACCCTCTATCTCGAAAATGGCCGATTTGCCATATATCGAGCCCAGAATCATATCGTTTGGCCCAATGTAATTTTTGGTGAGATTTCCGAAACAAAGACTATACTATGGATACGCCAATTATCGTGTATTACATTATTTATCATATTATTTATTAAATTATTTATCCTACAAATTACCAATAAAGGATAATAGTTGTATCCATAGTATGAAGTCTTTGTTTCACAAATCTTACCAAAAAATAACATTGGGCCAAACGATATGATTCTGGGCTCGTACGTGGTATGAGAAAAAGTGCTCCACGTCGACTAGGGACCTTATTTACCCCACGGCAGACAGGACTCATGCATTTTTTGACGCGCTATATCCTAGATTATTATAATGTGTTTTGTAGCTATTGTTTATTAGTCCTAAATATTTAGAATGATGAGTAGTAAGGAGTATACCTATATTTTTAAATTATTTAGGGTTTCTTATTATTTTTTAAGGTAATAATTAACACATAAATGTAAATATCCGATTTTATTATCCCACTCAATATCACAAAGAAAAATTACTATTTTATATATTTTACAACCACACACTTTCATGGTGGTGATAGATCTTAATTCTGTTGGAAATAAAAAAATCTATTTCTGAAAACGAGGAGAGGGTAATCTTTGTCTATTGGATAAAACTATATCTAACATATATTATAACAATATATTTATGTTAGGCATAACAAATAAAATAACCTACCTATTAAGTAAAATTAGAAAATATGTGTACATAAATTAGTCCTGGAGTGGGTACTGGAACCTTTGGTGTTCTTTTTCGGCGTAGAAACAAAAAACTGGACGTTTTCCACGAAACACCGAACTACTACACTTTTCTCGACGCGCGTTTCACCAACCAAGTTGGCATCTTCAGGGAGAATATTAAAACTTTCAGTTTTAATCTTCTCCTTTAGAAAAGTGTAGTAGTTCGGTGTTTCGTGGAAAACGTTTTTTTTTTGCATAAATTAGAACAAGTTTATTTTTATAATTTACATAATGACAGTTTGTAATTTAAGATAATAAAGAAAAACTTTTAAACTGCTTATTAAGTGATTGGAAAAGATTCATAATCATTACATGGTTATTTGAGATCCTACTAATAACATGTGCTTAATGACAATGACTAATGTAATATATGTACATACATAGGTATGATGAATTAGGTATTTACCACAGCAGCTGTTTTCTAGGGAAGGTGTTGATGAGGGCATAAGATGGTTGGTGGACTGCATAAAAAGAAACGCCTATTTACGACCGCCAAGGAATCAAGAAGATACCTAACAGACGCTGATTCTAGCCTAGACTGAAATATTTTTTAAATACCTACCTACATAATTGTTTATATGGAATTATATTAATATTTATAAGCGTAAATAATAAATCCTTTTATGTATTACCTTTGTTTATTACAAGGGAAATGTGTTTCGTTATTTCCACGGTATAAACACGCCGGCCCAGATAAATTGATAATAAAATGTGTAACTTTCTTATCTACGTTATTTATTATCAAAAGAGTTTCCGATGGATAATGAATTTTTTGACGTTACGTGTGGTGAATTTCCAGCATTTCTGTGAAAATTAACAAAATGTATCCGTATTACGAATCCGACTGGAGCGTCTTACCTCCAGAAGCAAACAGAAGGTAAACTTATCTGCAAAAAATTTAAACTAAAATTTTGGCCCACTTTTGCCATTACAAAAACGCTTTAAAGTTTGCCCGCTTATTGTTTTTGTCATTTTGTTGCAAACTGATTTGAATGTTAGCAGTTTTTTTTTTTGTATTTGCAATACGCTTAAGACATATGAGCGTGAATTTATCTCATTTTTTTTTGTTTGAATAACTATGTAAATTTGTGGGTAGATTGAAATCGTGGTCGATCGACACATCGCCCGTGACGTCACTCAAAGCCGGCCATATTGCATGAGTTGTAACGTCAAGTCGGTGGGATGGTCTAAAAAATTAATTATTTTATTGGTTTTATTAATACTTTTTAAGTTAAAAATCGTGAAATATAGGTTGTCGAACTATACGGTACTATACAATTTTGTTCAAAGTTTGTGATGAAGTAATACATATATATGTCATCTGTCAAATAAGCAAGGTGTAAAAAAACAGGTGAATTCTGTTGTAAAATTGTAAATAATTAATTTGTAAAGAAATATTCAGTGAATTAGTGTAAAACTTACAATTTGTAATAAATCTAGTGACTGAGTAACACGTAATATATCTCCTTTTCGAGATTTCTAATAAATGTTTGTGTGTTGCTTAACAGATTGTTAACCTGAATTTTTGCTGTGTTGTTTCGCCAAAAAAACTAATATGAATGCTTCGGAGCATGGGTAATACATTGATATTGTATAGAGTTTTATTTTGCTACTAATCCATAATAATTTTAGATTTAATCCGGCCTTTAATATGGCTACTATCAAACAAGTCGTTAATGAGGCTATCGAGAGAGGTATGATTCGAGTTTTTATCCTATCACTGTTTTATTAACTATTTATCATTTCAAGTCCGAATGCCTACCCCTATGCGGTTACGGGACCTGATAAGGCAGATTAGGGCAGCAAGAACAGCAGCAGAGGAACGTAGTGTTGTTAATAAAGAATGTGCCTACATAAGATCGACCTTTAGAGAAGAGGACTCAGTTTGGAGGTAAGTAATACAATCATGTTTTTTTAATAGTTTTATAATGTATTAAAACCATGTCCTTGCCACTCATAAGAGAACCTCGTTGAACTCCATGTAAACAATGTTAATGCCCAACAGTTAACCCTCATGTAAACAGAACATTTACATACCTACAAAAATATGTAGGATAAAGTAGGTACTAGAGACAGAACCAAATGTTGCTTTGTGCAACTTAACGGTATCACCAGATAATTCCCGTAGAATTCTTCCTGTGACATAATCACAAACATGTGACGTAGAGCAAGAATGTGGATGTTGTACTTATGTAACATATTTAACTTTTCAGCATGTATTTACAGAGCCTATCTGACAAAATAGGGACCAAAATCAGTTCACTTTCACAAATGAATGTTTTATTTTGCCCTTAGTAGGTAGTAGGTACATACTATATAAAAATATATTTCTTTAATTCAGCAGAATATAGTGAAATAATTGTGAATGAAAGTATCTACATATGCAGCTTACTCGTATGTGTACCTTCAACCTTCAAAAAACTTTTCGTACCTTCAACCTCAGCTCGATATTTTAATAAATTGTAACAATCTTTCTGTTTAGTCAAATGTTATATTAACACAAATTCTGTTGACTTCCATCACCATTTTAATAATTATGGGTAGGACGGGGGGGTGGGGGGGGGGGGGGGGGGTTTTTTGGTGTTTTGTGTAATATTATCCTGATACCTTATTGATGATTATTGTTTTCAGAAAATATTTTATCATTTCTTGTACAGTAGCATTTTCTTTATTATCAAATTTATTTCTTGTCTTGGCTCTGATAGGTCAATCTAGGTGTCTGAAATCATTGTAGATGATTTTCTTATTGTTTAATTAAATAGATGTCTGTGTGATGAATACATTACATTTTCGTTTTACATAATATTCATGCCTCCAATATTGTTTTATGATAATACCTGCATGACTTGATTCAACAATCAGATTTTGCCTAGGTATATAGAATGAGTTATTTGAGTGTTAACATTTTTTGTTTACATCTTTAATGGGGAATAATTTGAAACCAACGAGTAAAAAATACATACAATACAGAATAACTATACATTATTATATTATTTGTGCAAAAGACGATATCTCAGCTACCTTGATTGCTCCTAATAAATATAATTATATCTTAAATTATGTCCACATGTTATCTGCTGTAATAAATATAAAATATATGTATACTCTACTCAGTGGATGTTGTTCTGGCGTTCAGAAGACATACCTACCTATATTATGTATTTTGCTAAGCTTGGTTGAATAAAAAATATACTGAATATGTATTCATGTTTTTTGCTATGTCATCTATCAGTATTATATGTACATGTTTTCAGCTTTAATTGATGTCATTTGTTTGGGGTCTATCTGATTTTGTTTGATGAATCACATATGTTAATTTTTGTATTTACAAGTTTTATACTGTATTAACTCTTAGGTTCCTGTCAAGGCACATGTTTTGCATCAAATTCGTTATACCTACTTATTTTCTTCCAACCAAAACTATAACATTTATCTTATATTTTATCCATCAAAAGTACATATACAGTGTCAGACAAAAGTTAAGCAACTAAGGCAAGTTGTACATATTTAATGGTATAACACAATAAAATGTAAAAATCGGACAAAACATTTATCATACAACAGTAGGTCATATTCTTACAGGAAGTCATGTTTCAACAGAATTATGTTATTTGCACACTAGTAAGAGATATATCAAATCAACAGTTATGATGGTTGTAAAAGAGGTGACAAAAGTTAAGCAACTTATATTAAATACAATAATATTAATAATCTATTGCATAGCCTTTATGTTTAATGACTTCTGCACACCTTCGGGGTATAGACTCAATCAACTTCTGAATAGTAAGCTATGGTATCTGTGTCCACTCTTGCGACAAAGCCTCATACAATGCTTCAATATTGGAGTACCTGTTGTTATCCCGAATTCGACGGTTAACAATCTCCCACAGATTCTCAATAGGATTGAGATCTGGGTATTGCAAGGGCCATAAAAGTACTGTAAGTTTGTTGTCCACGAACCATTGTTTAACGATATTTGCAGTGTGCTTTGGATCGTTGTCATGTTGGTATATCCAACGGAGAGGCATTTCCTCCTCTTCAAAGAGTAACATGACGTGTTTTAAAATATCCAGGTATTGAAAACGATCCATAATACCTGTTATTTTATGCAGCGGTCCCATACCATTGGCCAAAAAACAAACCCACACAAGATAACCCCCACCTCCATGTTTTACACACTTACGTTAATAATGAGGGTCTAACCGCTTACGTCTTGGATGCCATACACACTGCATACCATAAGAATCTATTAAATTAAATTTAGATTCATCACAGCGATGACGTCAGTGATTCATCACATGGATTAAAATTCTGGAAAAAAAGTTTCAAACAAGTACATATAAATTCAACCCATTGAAGAAATTGTGCAAAATACCTATTCTATAATAAATAAATTGTTTTAAACTCATTGCAATTATAATGACCTCTAGCTTAACTATAATCAAAATGTCAACCATAGGACAAAAAATTATTTGTAAGGTATCTGACCTTAATTCTAATTGTTTTTTTACACTTGGACTAATAAAAAAAAAAAAAATATTTCTAGGTATTTACAGAAACTATTATGCTAGACTTCATGGTAAAATTTACCTATAATGCATTTAGAAGTTGCTCCAAGAACATTGAGTATTTTGTTTATATGCAATATGATGAATCCATTTTATACAGGGTGTTTTTTAATGAGTGTCCTTTATAATGTAAAATATTTTACATGATTTTTCAAGTAATTTTAACATAGAAAGTTCTTATATGTGGTCAAAAACATTTCATTTAGAAGATACAGATAAAAATTGTTTTTTTTTTCGCCGATTTTCCATAATCGCATTTTTTTAATTATCCATTTAAAACATAACAGCTAAGTAAAATTATTAACTTTCAACTTTTCATTTTTCACATCCTACATCAACGTTAAGATGGGCCTTGTAGTATTTTTACCTTATATAGATGGATATGTTGTTAAATAATTCTCAAATGGTGACAGATATAAAAAAGCATGACAACAAAAAGTTTTACAAGTATAAGCAACTTAATTCAAAAATAAAAAAAATCAGTGCCGTTGTAAAAAAAATCTGGATTTTTTTCATAATCTAATTATGGGATTATTTTAAAAAGCATATCCTTGTTGTATGAGAATTATAATGGAGCTGCTATTAATAACATGAAGTCCTGCTTGAGGTGATACATCATAGGCTTTATTATTTAGAGTTGTTAATCAGACAATAAATGTCCAGTGTTCTTTTACATTGTTGTTCTTGAACTTTTTTCTGTTAGTAGTTAATACAGATTCATTTGCATTATTGAATATATTAGTAATATTGATAAGCACAGTACAGGGCGATTAAAAAGTATGGGACCAAAAATTAGTGACAAATACTATACCCAAAAATAAACCGACCCATATTTTTTGTTTGTTTTGATCTAGGGTCGTTCATAACAGAACTGCAGCCCTTTGGCTGCAGGGGGCTGTGCAAACAAATTTTAAATATCTTAAAAACCACTGACTCCGTACGGTTCAAATTGAATGCAGAGACATAATAAATAGTCGCAAACAACATCGTGAGGCCAAAATTTTATTATCACGTAGAGGCCGCTAATGGAAAACGTGTCATAATTACTTTTTTATCATTATTTTTTTTTTCCATAGAGGAATTTCATCTGTACTTCTTTAATGTGATGCACAATTTAATACTCTACAGAAAAGGTATACTTGCTCCGAACACAAAAAAATGCATCGTTTTCTATAAAAATGCTAAAACTTTATGGTGAATGATTTTCACATATTCACACCAAATTAAAAAATTGAATTGGCGAGGAGACCAATACGAATATGCCGTTTTTATTATGCATTCATTTTTATTCAAAAAATGTAGAGTTAGTAATTTATAACCTGAAAGATGCATTTAGAGTACGTACTTGTATATCGAGGGCTGTAGTACTGTTAAGAAGGACCCTAGAGCCAAATGAAAAAATACGGCTTGGTTTATTTCTGATGTAGTATCTGTCATTAATTTTTGGTCCCATAATTTTGAATCACTTGATTGAATCAAAAATTACTTCAGCATATATAGTGCCTAACAAATAGATATATTAAAGTACTTTCCATTGAAATTATATTTTAAGGAGTCAATGTTCATATCAATGGAAAGAATTTTACAAAATATGGCCTTCAGTTATTTAGTTTCTTGTAAACTCTTTCTTTTAATTGAAAAAGTCTAAACAATTAGGTTGCAGTAATACTTTTCAACACCCCATACTTATAAATGTAATAATTATTGTCCCGCCCTACTTAGAAATACCTTGCTCATCCTATTGATTGGGTAGAAACTTAATTGACTGTGAAAGGATCGATTCCTTTCCTAGTATTAATGGTGACACAAAGTTATAAAATTTTATAGCTTTAGCAGGAATAGTGGATAGATAGGAATACAATAGCTTTTCTATAAAAGCCCAGGAAGGGGTGAAAGAGCTGCTAGTGTATTGTAACTTTTTATCTGATTTTGCATTCATTCAGTTTCTATTATAGCTCTTTATGAATGCAGGTGCTGACTAATTATTTATCAGATTCAGAATAGCGCTTAACATTACCAGATTTGTGGCAAAGTTAGTTATATTGCAGTATTTAACATTTAATTACACATTGTTTATAAAGATTATTATATAATAAAAAAATTATCTTGTCAAGTTAAGGCCTCTACTTTAAAGTTCTCATTTATTTCATAATTTTAAGCAGCAGGCTAATTACCATCTGATTGGAAAAAATTTTGTTTCAGATGTCGAAACATAGCTAAACTGTTGTATATACATATGCTAGGTTATCCGGCCCACTTTGGTCAATTAGAATGCCTCAAACTAATTGCCAGTTCAAGATTTACTGACAAAAGAATAGGATATCTGGGAGCCATGCTGCTCTTGGATGAACGACAAGATGTCCACTTATTGATCACAAATTGTCTGAAAAAGTATGTACAATAATTCGTAATGGATGGCGGAGGCAGAATAATTTTTTTGTTTCAGTGACTTAAATTCTACTACACAGTTTGTTGTTGGTCTAGCATTATGTACTTTGGGAGCCATAGCATCTCCAGAAATGGCCAGAGACTTGGCCGGTGAAGTGGAGAGACTGATGAAATCTCCAAATGCTTACATTAGAAAAAAAGCGGCTCTGTGCGCTTTTCGTATAATTAAACGTGTGCCTGATTTAATGGAGATATTCTTGCCTGCCACAAGGAGCCTTCTTTCGGAAAAAAATCATGGTAGATTTAAATCATCAAATTATTTAGTTTTTTGTTTTTTCTGTACTCTTCTTGTACCAGTATTTTGAAACTAACTTTTTGAAGATAACAATTATTACTTTCTTTTAGGGGTATTAATAACTGGAGTGACTTTGATAACAGAAATGTGCGAAAATAGTCCCGATACACTTAGTCATTTCAAAAAGGTGAGTATTTTTAGCTGAAATGCTAAAATAGCTTATACTTAAAAGGAATTTGGTTTTTCCTTTATTTAATAATCTTAGAAGGAAATATATATATAGCCTTCTGATATTCCTTCATCAAGTAGTTTTACCTTTACAAGACACATTTTCCTGATATTGACTAGAGTTAATATTGTTCACATTCATACATTATTCATTAATCAGCTCTAATCATCTGCAAAGAGGAAAAACCAGTAGGTAAATCTAATTTTTGTTTTCCTGGAAATATATGAATAACTTGAAAACACTCATAAAATTAAAAAATTGAAAGTAGAGTCAAACCTAAACCAACTTTAACATTACTTTTAATGATGTCTATATAAACTGTTTTTGGAAACGCTCCCATCAGATACAGTAATATTGATTAAATATGACATGCTCTCACTTCATATAATGATTACATATGCCTCAAAAAAATTTATGGCTGACAGGTTACTAACACTAAATGTTTTATTTAGGGCTCTCCTTCTAAACAAGAGGTATATACACGTATGTTACTATATATCTGTGCTTTTGTCATGCGTAACAAAAACAAACGGATTAAATGTGTTGGTACCCCAGTTGTATAAAGCTTCATAATGGCGACATTTAGCTTCTTTTTGTATCAGATTTTTTTTTAACTTATTAACTTATTGTGTACTGACATATTGTATCTAATGTATTAATTAACTCAGTATTTCCCACGGATGGCTCCTGTGTAACTACTCTAGATAATACATTTTCATTTAAAAAAGAAAAATCATAGGATTGGAATGTTTAACTTTTTTTTTAATTTACTAGATTGCTAGGTACCTACTTTAACAAAAAAAATTATTTCCAAATATTATCAACCCCTTAAGCTTTTATAGTAAACCTTGGGCTAAGTGTCGAGGAAACTTTAAGGAGGCATTTTTGTATTTACTTTTTTCTTAATGTTATGTTTTGTGTGCTTTATGTGTACTAGATGTTATTTGGACTATTACCTTTTATTCTTGTTGTTGTTTCAGATAGTGCCAAACCTTGTACGAATATTAAAAAAATCTAATACTAGCTGGCTATTCGCCAGAACATGATGTATCCGGGGTTAGTGACCCATTTTTACAGGTAAATAATATTTATAGTTTATTTCTATGTGGTTTGACTTCTCCATTATTTTTAAGGTCAAAATATTGAAACTCCTACGTGTCTTGGGAATAAATGATGTAGATGCTTCAGAGGCCATGAACGATATTTTAGCACAAGTTGCAACTAATACGGAAACAAGTAAAAATGTAGGAAATACAATACTGTATGAGACAGTGTTATCTATAATGGACATAAAATCAGAGACCGGTCTGAGGGTAAATATGTTTCCATATCTATGAAAAAAAAAAAGGAAACTCATAAATTGCATTTAAAATTAACCTTGTTATATTTTAGGTATTGGCAGTGAATATATTGGGTAGATTCCTCTTGAATAATGACAAGAATATAAGATATGTCGCACTCAATACCCTTCTAAGAACAGTGCACGTCGACACTTCTGCTGTTCAGAGACATAGGTCTACAATATTAGAGTGTCTTAAAGATCCCGACGTGTCAATAAGAAAAAGAGCAATGGAGTTGTCCTTCGCTTTAGTGAATTCGCAGAATATCAGAACCATGATGAAGGAACTCTTGTCTTTCTTGGAGAAATCTGATGCGGAATTCAAAGCACACTGCTCAAGTAGCATAGTGTTGGCTGCAGAAAGATATTCTCCGAACAAACGATGGCACTTGGACACATTGCTGAAAGTTATGGTGGCAGTGAGTAGAACAAGATGTTTTTATATGGGGTGTTTCTGCATGAAATAACATAAGTGGTACCAATTAATGTTGAATTCAAAATAAGTCGATTGAATTAAATATACCTTAGCCTGTTTGAAAATAGAGTCCTAAAGTTTTCTAAGTTTACATACAGTTTAATAAACCATGAATGCAAATTTATTATGGTTATTCTTATTGTATAAATTAATATTTGTAGATGAAAATTGGTACATTTGTTCCATAGTTGACTATGACCATATGCATGCTATGCATCATATGAAATTTGAGATATAATTATTTAAAAGGTAATTTTTTTAAGACCTTAAATATTGATCTGTTTTGATGTTTCAAGGGGGATAGCCACTGTGACGGCCGAAAAAGTAAGCGATTTGCGGGAATTTTTTTTCACCAGGATAATTAAGGAATATGGGGATCGGGGTTTTTTTATTTGATTAAGTCTATATTCAATTTAGTTTATGTATATAAATTTTTATTGAAAAATATTAAATAGTTACAAAGTTATGAGCCTTGCTGTAGTCATAAAAAAAAATCTCCCTCCACGGTCACATCAATTTTTCGAAAACGGGTTATCTGAAATAATAAAATTAAATTGCATTAGAATCTGTATGAATGTAGTTATCGTTGTACGTAACCGATTTTTTTTATTTTGATTTTTCACAAAATGGCGACCGATTGAAGTTTTTTTCACTTTTTTGTCTATTTATAAAATAGTGAAAATCAAAATTTTCAAAGTCGGCTACGCTTAACCTTAGCTATTGCAAAGACGAATAAAACAAAAACAAAAGTTACAAATCAGTTGATAATTGCTCTAGTTATTGATGCGACAAGTTTGAAGTCGTTTTAAGAAGAACGTGTTTAAAGTTTTCAGTTCATTTTTACTCTAAAATCATGTCTTCTAAAATATTTATACTTACATCAAACTATCGAGTCCTGGGCCATATGATGGTTCTTCCTCTATATCTCCAGTGGTGTCAAAATTTTATAACTAATATATAAATTAACCTCACATTCAGTGTCATGTAATATTTTTCTTTTTGAAGCACTCGTAGGCCGTTTGGGACCTACATCTTCACCTTTTTCAGTTTCAAATCTATAGACATCCAAAAAAAACCTCATCAAAGTTGGCCGAGAAAAAAAAGACGTATTTCTATTCTTAATCGAATTTATAACCTTATTTACTTGTCAAGACTGTCACATCATATGACAGGCATTGTTTATTTTACAAATTGTGACAGAAGCTTGTCACAATTTGTAAAATAAACAATGCCTAAATAAAAAGAAAAAACATCATCAAAGTTGGCCGAGAAAAAAAAAGACGTATTTCTATTCTTAATCGAATTTATAACCTTATTTACTTGTCAAGACTGTCATATCATATGACAAGCATTGTTTATTTTACAAATTGTGACAAGCTTGTCAAAAGTTTGACATAACCGAAAAGCTTAGACATTACCGCTATTTCCATCTCTCTCGTTCATAGCCAGAGTTGATGACGTTTTTTTTGGATGTCTATATTACACGGTCGATTTAATTTTCTACCATTTCGTGAGGGTCTACTTTTACAGTTTTTACTGCTCCTTCTACTTTTACAATCCATTTGTTTTTACAAAACAGAAGATATATACAACTGGAGAAATACGTCTCCTAGAGAAAAATGACCTTCATAAAAGCTGTAGGATTTTCCCTGGCAATTCAATTGTGACCTTGACCATAACCTTGATGGATATGTCAGGGTCAAGTCCGTTTTATCACATAGGACCCCCTATTTTTGACACCGAAAATGGAAAGAGCGGAAAATTTTGCAATCAATTATGACTTTGACCAACTCTTGGGATTTGACCTTCAAGGCTATTCCAAGGTCAAATACAAGACGAATGCGATGTACACTAACACTCAAAAGTGTTCGAACGACACGAATCTAATATTGCATGGTATTTGAAATAATAAAGTTGGTATTCAGTTCCGGTATATCTGGAAATGGCACCATTATTTTAGACAAGTAGAGCATATCTGAAAATACCCAAATACAAATTTTCAACCCATATTATTTATAGTTCTGCCAAAATGTTTAATTGTCATTGTGAAGTACCCTGTATATATGGTTAACCTGTTATTCTCATTACTGTTAACCCATTTTTCTCATGGAACTTTATATTAATTTAGGCTGGCAACTATGTGAGGGACGACGTTATTAGCTCCACTCTCCAGTTAATCTCTGAGAGCACCAATCAACAGTCATACGTGACCTTGCAGCTGTTCCGAGCCCTCTCTGAAGACCACCAAAATAGGCAGCCACTTACACAGGTCGCAGTTTGGGCAATTGGTGAGTATGGTGATCTACTGCTGCAGGCCTCCAGTGACGACGATAACAATACAAGGCCTCCCACCGAAGATGAGGTTATCGAAGTGTACCAGAAATTGCTGTGGTCACCGCAGAATACTGTGACAACCAAACAGTATGCGCTTATGAGTTTGACGAAACTCAGTACCAGGTTTACTAACACTAAGTGAGTATAGAGGTATAATTTATTTACATTTTTAACATACTTTCTCTAACACTATTTTAACTGCATTAGAATAAATCACATTCCAATACACTTGTATGGAATATATTCCTTAAGAGTTTTTGATCGATCAGAAGTCGTTTAAGCACATATTAGCACGGTATAACAAGTACCTTGGTTTGGTTGCTATGGTTACGTCTTACAAATACATAAGATAAAATTAACAGATATAAAATGTATTTCTGGATTCGTGTTTGACATTTATGAGTTCAAAATAAACTGCTCGTCAAAATTAGCGTAACACTTTTTAGATGAGCGCCATTTTCGTTTTGTTTGAGCTAGAGGCTTGTGGTTTAAAAATTCCGGTAGCCTATAGGGTTGTTTTTAATGCCCCGAAGTCGCTACACTATGACTTAAACAGTTCGCCGTCCACACCCCAAAAACCAACCCCATGTCGAAATTTGAAATTGCAAGATTTTGACGGCAACTTCAGAGTCCTACAAGATGGACTAAGAAGGACGCTGTCTGGTAAAAACTGTTCTAAAAACCCTATTATGGCATACATTAGTATGCCAGAATAGGGTTAGGGAGGTCGTAATCGACCTCCCTGTCACAACCAATTTTCACCCGCACGCCATTTAAACATCCCTCCAGACCATAGCTACACCTACCCCCCACCCACCCCCTCCGGTTCCACCACTGTTGAAGGCTACGTGGGCAGTCGCTTGGTCTCTAATTCATGTCTTAGCATCACATGAAGTATCTCGAATTTGACTGGACTCCAGGTAAACCAAACCAAAGGTGGACCAAAGGTAAAATTCCACCCCCCAAGCTACCCCTTGCAAATTTTCTACGTTGAGGAGATGTAAGCAGGTCTCTACACTTGGGGTGACTTAGAAAGAGTTCCTGAGTAAACCTGAACCCATTCCGGACCACTCCGAGTAGTTTTTCGCCCTCAAAAATTTTTTGCAGGATGTTAAAAAAGAGAGTGCTGGAACACAAAGAAGGACTTGAAAGAGACGAACTACTCGGAGTGGTCCGGAATGGGTTCAGGCTTACTCAGGAACTCTTTCTAAGTCACCCCACGTGTAGAGACCTGTTTACATCTCCTCAACGTAGCAAATTTGCAAGGGGTAGCTTGGGGGGTGGAATTTTACCTTTGGCGCTCAAACGACGGTCTCCAGTGAGTCCAGTCAAATTCGAGATACTTCATGTGATGCTAGGACAGGAATTAGAGACCAAGCGACTGCCCACATAGCCACCAACAGTGTAGCTATGGTCTGGAGGGATGTTTGAATGGCCTGCGGGTGAAAATTAGTTGTGAGACCCCAGACCAATTGATTTTAGCAGCATTTGGATCAATGAAACCACCAACCAGTGGTCAGAGCATGTTAAAACCAGCATAACTGCAGAGTGATGAATCACGGGGGCTGGAAATTGATTAAAAGGGTGAGGCAGCGACCAACTGCTCAGGACTTGTTAGGGAGGTCGTAATGTATGCCAGAATAGGGTTTTTACCAGACAGCGTCCTTCTTAGTCCATCTTGTAGGACTCTGAAATTGCCGTCAAAATCTTGCAAATTCAAATTTCGACATGGGGTTGGTTTTTGGGGTGTGGAAAGTGAACTGTTTAAGTCACAGTGTAGCGACTTCGGGACATTAAAATCAACCCTATAGGCTACCGGCATGTTCAAACCGCAAGTCTCTAGCTCAAACAGAACGAAAAATGGCGCTCATCGAAAAAGTCTTACGCTAATTTTGACGAGCAGTTTAGTTTTTTGTATGGTTTCTAAAGTCTTATTTGGCTTGCATTACAAACCTTTCGCTGGTGTGGAATATGCGCCATTCCATAACTTGTAAAATATACATTATTTTGTCTTATAATTAATTTGTCATTATGACAACTATAAAAATTTGGCCATTTGCAGATTTTGAATAATTGTTTAAATATCTCTTTCAGTAAAATTCAGCAGATAATAAGTTCATTCTGTTCGAGTCTGCATGTAGAACTTCAGCAAAGAGGCGTAGAATTTTCTCAGCTATTTGGCAAGTACTCTCACCTCAGGCCAGCCTTATTGGAAAGAATGCCACCTATGGAAGTTGTTAGACAATCTGACACCCAACTCAATGGCGACATTAGCGATGTCGAACCAAAAACTGCAGAAAATAGTCCACAACATATCACCAACAGTGAATCGGTAAGGAAGAAATCCACTTCAAATTAAGAAAATACCACTTGTGTAATTTATGCGCAAACACATCACATGTTAACAGTTATTCAGGAAAAATCACAAAGGTACTATTTTTTCAAGTTAAACAAGCATGACTGTTTTAGACAGGACTACACCCTATAAAATACATAGTGGCGGTCATAATTAACAATGGTATGTACAAGGTTTTTCCTTATAATTTGCCACCTCTTTATAAAGTTTATTTCTTGATAGAAAAAAAGAAAGATAAAAAAAAATTGTATGATTTTTGTCAAGTTTGACAACAAAGTTTCGCCTTCGAGCTTGGACATAACCGCTCTTATTTCCATCTCTCACTCAGTCATTTCATGACTTTTTTTTTGGATGGCTCATTTAGTAATAATGTCATACCTAGTGCAATTAATTTGTTTTGTTTTCTATGGTGATCCATGGCCAGGGCGATAAAATGCCATAAATTTGAAATAAAAAAGTGATTTTTTATTGGCTTCAAATTAATACCCGGTGGTCAAAAAAAACAAATTCAATTTTTATCCATAAAGTAAAGCGTAAATTCATTTTTTTGTGCTCCGGTAAAAGTTAATTCATTAAAAGCATACATTCATATGTCATTGGATTGTATGCATCAGACTTGCAATGATGAGATGTTTGAACACATTTTCAGTTGCATCATAACTAGGGTCCGGAAATATGTGCCATAATGCAGGGTCGGCACTGTACAACTCTATGATAATTAAAATATAAACTGTAGTTTTTAAGGGGTTAGACCACCTTGGGGACCGGAAAACAATGCCTCAATTCATGATTTTTTTAAGAAAAAAGTATACAAGGTAAGAAAAATCCATTTATAGTGTTTTAATAGGCATACATTAGAGTAGTGGAAAAAGTTTTTCCAAGTTGTTTTATAGAAAAGTAAAGCCAGTACGGTCTTTTTCGCATGGCCTCTCTCGCAGGTCGGGTACAACTGGTATAGGGTGTAACAGCCAAAATTTTCGTCCTGCTGCAACAAACAAATTTTCATCACCAATAAAAACATATTAGTTATGATTCATCGTAAGGATTTGCTCAAATATAAATTTGTTATTTAATTACAAACGTTTGAAAAAATAATCACTTTTTTTACCCATGTTTTTTTGAATACATAAATTGTTAGAAAAAAAAAGTATGTGATATCACAAAAAATCCTACGATGGATTATAGAGGATCGTATTGCCAGTTTTCGAGTATAAAAAACATTCACCCCCTTTTAAAAATCGTGTTTCGAGAAAAACGCGTTTAAAGTTTCTGTACAAGTTTATGAATGCAAGGAGTCACATTATTGATTCATACCACTAGTCTGCGATGCCAGGACCATATATTTGACCTTCTTGATAATTAAAAACAAACATATTTTTTATCGGCAGATTACATAAAAACAATGCAACTTCACAAGGTCGGTGTCGCCCCGAGCCCCGACCGACGCGGTTTCGCTCGCTCGGACGCGCATGACTTCAAGCGGCTAGAAAAGCACTTTCATTATCGAACTTATTTATAGATTATACTTTTCGTAATCCTGAAACTATTAGGAAACTTTTAAGCAAATAAAAAAAAACGTGATTAAAACATTTTTTGAAAGTTTGAAGGTGGCCTAACCCCTTAAGCACCTTGTAAATTATGTACGCGTGTATTTCTTGCCTATGCATACCTACGCCACTGACCATGCCTAGTAACGCGCTGGGACTCATAATATGCCGGACCTGTGTGGGTGCTCTGGATAAATGAACACACTTTAACTAA
Source organism: Aromia moschata (assembly GCA_029963805.1). Taxonomy (NCBI): domain Eukaryota; kingdom Metazoa; phylum Arthropoda; class Insecta; order Coleoptera; family Cerambycidae; genus Aromia; species Aromia moschata. The sequence continues at coordinate 178,744 of JAPWTK010000260.1, forward strand.
AGGGTTGTGGCACACTTTCCGGACCCTAATTATAATATTAATAAACAGAAGTGGTTTAATGAGCAGTACAGTGACACTTTTTTTTTTCAGAATGCGTTATTAGATCTATTAGGAGGGACTGACGGTAGTTATGACATAGACATAATCAAACCCAACACTCATCCCACGCCGCCTATCACGAATACTAACAATCAGGACCTGTTAGATTTATTAGGACTAGATCCCTTGCCCAATGCGCCTACCACAGAAACAGGCAACAACATGGGCTTGTTAATAGAGAATAACAACAGTAATTTACTACCAATTATGAATAACCAGAATTCTAACTTCCTGCAAGGGGACTTGTTTAATACTAACACAGTTAGTGGTGAGTATTTTCTATAAAATAATAAGCCTACAAAGCTTCCTTGAGAGTACAAATTTTTTTACTATAAGCAGCAACCTGGAGTTTCTAAAACTTCATATAAGCAATGTATAAAAACAAGTAAATTGTGTACCAATTGCAGTAAATATATAACAATATGTGTGTAACAGACAAAAATTGGATGTCATTTCAGTGTAACAGTAGTGTTTCCAGACTTTTTGGCAACCCTATATAACATTCCTCCAATCTGGTAAAGTGTTGTGAATAAATTTTAGTCCATATGTTAGATTTTGTGTTGGGCAAAATTTATTCCAATGACCAATGACAAAATCTGGATAAACGTTCATTAATAACTTTATAAATGACAACTTTTGATCTATACATGTCTTCATGATGTCATGAATAATTAATAACTTGAAACATTAATTTTTTATTTGATATATTCACGAATTTATTCAAATAATTATTTAGATAAATATTTCTGTTAATTAAAAAGGTTATTTGTATTTAGATAAAAATATTTCTTCTTCAATTTCTTGGCATTTTTTATATTTTCTTCTCTTCACAAATGAATTGATGAGGTATCATATTTTAATTAAAGTTAAAATAACAAAGTTGTGTTGATGGTTCTTGTCATACACCTAATAAATCAACATTTATGATATACAAGGTGAGTTAACTTTAAACTTTGTTTTTGAGATAGAAGGCATTAAATTTTTAAATAAAATAAAAATGAGTTATTATGTGTATCTTGGTAATACATAAGCCGATTTGTATAAAATTCAGTACAGGGTTATGAATCTTAGATGGACGTTTATTTAACATACTTTTAGCTCAGTCGCAATAACTAGTGGTGAACAGTAGAGGGAGGAGTTTTTCAAATCTAATGAAAAAATCTTGAAATCTCTTGATAAAACAAGGCCTTTCTGAGATTTAGGTGTATAAGTTTTGTGTTCAGTTGCAGCTATTAAGCTACTTTTGCAGTTATTAACCTGACTATTGAATCTATAGGAATATTAGAGGTGGATAAATTATGTAAAATTCAATTTTACTGGTAAATTACCTTTCATAATTACAGAAATTTTCATTTTAAAAAAATTAAAAAGGCGAAATGATTGTCATATTCATGAAATAAGTGTGAAAATTTAAACTATTAGGTCTGAGTTTCGTTTTTAATTAAAAAAAAAAAAACAGTTCAATAGTTAGATTCCCTGTGACGAGAGCTTTCAAAAAAATATCTAATACATTTATGTTTTATTATGTTATGTACTTCTGATAGAGCAACTGGTAAATTACCTATTTGAGTAATTTACTTAAGGTAAATTTCGGAAAGTAATAAACACCAAAAAAATCTGTGGTATTTTGTGGAAATTTGTCATAGAAAATCTGAAACTTGTTAACAAGCAGATTTTTTTTATAGAAAATTTACTGAAAACAGTACAACAATCAACATGATTATATTTTCGCCATCTTTCAATTTTCCTTTTGAAAATTTCAGTAATTTTGAAAGGTAATTTACCAGTAAAATTTAATTTTATGTAATTTGTCCACCTCTGACTTCTGATAACAGTTTTTTTTTTATTATTCTAAGTATATTTCACATAATAATTATAGGTTATTTACAGAACTGAACTTGATATAAGATAAATAAAACCATTTATAAAAATATAATATCAAATAACATTGAATTTAATAAAACTAAATTTTTGTATATAATAAGAAACTTTGTTCATAAATTTAAGCAAATCTACCTATTTAAAAAAATCTACTTGTTAACAAGACAAGATTTAGACGAATTTCTAGGAAAATTACCATGGAAAGGATAATGTTCTTTTTTGGTGTTTATTATATTCATAAATTTACCTTTTTAAAGTATATTACCTAATGGGTTATTTACTAGTTGCCCACCTCTAAAGAATATTGCAGATTTCCTTTGTTCTTTGCTGTAGTTTCTCTCTTGTCTGCCTATATAGTTAAATATTTTCTTTAAAAAGAAATCCCAGGTCTTGTTGTGCCTAGATTGTCTGTATTTACATCAGATACTTAACATTATTAAAGGATTCTATTATCCCATCTATTTTATTTATTTCTGTATCCATCAATTTTCTTAAATCTGAATACATACAACAAATCATTTGTATCCATTATCCATTTAGTTCTCTTACTATTGTCTTCTTAAGTTCTCTTACTATTACCATTCTCTTACTATTCTCGGCAGTTTCATTATAGGAACTATATATGTAAAAGAGAGTTGACATCACCTTTATTAGGATCGTCAAACTCCTTTTGTTTTCTATTCACATTATTCACAAGAGTGACAGTTGACAGATAACTAATATTTAAACCAACATATTGTGAAATAATAGCTTTAATGTTGTTTCTTTGTTATTGCAGAGCAACTCAATAAGTTTTATTTTACGCCGACAACACATATTCCGTATTTATACGAGAAAGAAATAATACATTATAAAACGACATTAAAGCTATTATTTCACAATATGTTGGTTTAAATATTAGTTATCTGTCAACTGTCACTCTTGTGAATAATGTGAATAGAAAAACAAAAGGAGTTTGACGATCCTAATAAAGGTGATGTCAACTCTCTTTTACATATATATTACATATTATAAGTATATGTATTATGTTATGTTTTCAGCATTTCATTGTTTGATAGAGAAATGAACTATAACTTTTTTAAATTGTGAACTAAACAAAGCACTATATATGTAACATAAGAACTAGGAACTAGTAGTGGTTACAAAAAAGTAAGTGGTCGTATTTGAAACACACATATGCCTTTGATAGGATCAAATTATTGACTCTCCTAGAATCGATGTTAAGATATGAGCTTAGTTAAGTGGCTTGGTATGGCATGTTCCATAAGTTTTACATAATGTGTGAATTTTCGCCTGAACATCCATGAAAAATAAAAAAGAAGACATTTGCAAGATAAATGTGCGGGAAACAAAACGAAAAATTATAATAACATTTCAATTTACTTGCAGTGCTGAATAAGGTGAAAGTAAAATTACTTATTAAGTAGGTGAACTGTTTGTTATAAACATTGTTGTTTAAAAAATGTGGTTTATATTACTGGTATTTAGATAATATGGATTAATAATGTCATTAATTAAAATTATTGTCTCTTTTTATGTTTATCTAAATACATAATTCTAGTTGGTATACTGGAAAATAGGTACAACGAACATAAAACTTATGCACCTAAATGCTTTGTTTTTTCAAAAAATTGCGGAAGATTTTTTGTTAGATACTGGAAGGTAGCATCGAAATTTACTACCTTTTGTCCAGGAAAACTCAATGCCCTAATTTTTTTTTTTTTTTTTAAAGAAGGATGCCCTCTGCTGTATGCCACTGGTTATTGCAACACGCTAAAATTGTGTGAAATGAATGACCATCTATCATGTATACATTGTACTGTTCATACAAATCGGCTTATGCATTACCAAGATATAACAATTTATTTTATATAAAAAATGTATGCCCTCTACCTCGCAAACGAAGACTCACGAGAGACAATTATTTATAGCAACATACTTCTTTTGTAAAGGGTAATGAATGACCATCCATCATGTATATGCTGTACTGTTTATACACATCGGCTTTATTTAATAATAATATTTAATTTATTTTATATAAAAAACCTATATGCCCTCTACCTCGCAAACGATGACTCATGAGATACGATTATATATTGCAACATACTTCTTTTGTAAAGGGTAATCTTTTATTACAGCTTCACATTTGAAAGTGAACTCACCTTGTATATATTGGGTGATGTTGATGTCAGATCACTTCATTTCTGTCAAAAAATAAGAGAATGTATCTTTAATCACCACTAAAAATCCTATTTTGTACCAGTAATGAATTTTAAGTCGTTTGTGAATGTGATAATAGAATATATACATATAAACCCTGAAAATTATAAATAGTACATAACAAGTATTTTATTTCAGAAAGAGATGTGCCTACGATAATTGCCTACAACAGAGAGGGTTTAAAGATTGTATTTTCTTTAGACATAGTGCCAGATAGTAATATGTTAACTATAAATGTAACTGCGACAAATCACACGTTATTGACTATGACTGAATTTTTGTTCCAAGCGGCTGTTCCTAAGGTAACGATTATTTTTTTTCTGATTTGGCGAATTTTTCTCAAGTCTCGCGATTTTTTATCAGACATTCCAGATACAAATGTTGCCACCCTCGGGAACCGTAATACCACCAAATGGCCACATGACGCAAGTTTTAAAGATAGTGAATCCTAGCAAGGTGAGTTTTGTTGTGTTGTGAAGTTATAGGTATTACTAATATCTAACAACAATATTGTTCCAATTGCAATTTCTTTATTTCAAAAACAATTTAAAAAAGTGTTTTAACTTGAATTGTTAAGATTTAACCTTAGTGCCTAGTTAGGAGGCCAAAATCAAGCACTTTTTCATGATTTTTTTTTACAAAGAAACTATACAATGGATCTTTTAAAATTTTTAGTTTATTATGCATATCTTATATTAAGTATACAAAAAAAATTTTTCATAAGACTTCATTATTTTGCAAATTTCTTCAGTACTGAGTGCACGATAAGCGTCCCACAGAATCATTTAAAACACAATTTTTTTTTAATATTCCTATGACCTCCGCGGAGTCCGGATTTACCGATTTTGAATTTTTCCATGTGGGGTTGACTGAAACAAATCGTTTACAGCAGAAAATAATGTTGACCTATTACATGATAGGATTAGGGAAGCTGTTGTTTCAATATCGTTAAAAGAGATCAGTAAACGTTTTCATGAACTAATTATTCATTTTCAAAAATACATAGAATATGGTGGCGGTGTTTGGGTAGCAGTGTATAAAAATTTGCTTTATTTCCTATTGCAAGCATGTAATGTAATTAATTAAACCTTTTGGGATCATTTTGTTGTATTTTTATTTTTAAAAATAAAATATTTATCCTTTACCTCTAAACTTTTAAGAATTTTTTATTTTCTGAACACTCAGTACACGGTGTTTGTTTTTCCTGACCACCCCATTTTTTTCGTAAATGACTAAAGGAAATTGCTGTCTGCAAAAAATACATAGATATTATGTTTTTACCATCTGAGATTAGAATTTGGCATGTATACTTCATACAATATAAAATCAAGAATACGTCATTTGTGTCAGTGACGTGCAGTGTTGTCTGATTTTATTAAAAGTTTTGAATTACAAGAAAACAGCTGACTGACATGCAGCTATGTAGAAAATATATATGTTATGTCAAAATTGAAGTACAATTAATAATTACTGAGAATTACTCTTTATTTAAAGAGTAAGTTGTCAGCAAGAAGACTAGAACTAAGGAGACCGAACTCGTTCGGTATCTAGGGATCAAATCTGTCCACCTCCAGGGGGCGCTGTAAACAGTAATGTACTCGAGTCACGTGATGAGCAGCGGTCAGCGGTCCACATGTGAATGTTTATCATAGAAAACCATGCTATGGTTTTATATGACGTTTATCATTAAGCTGTCAAAGCGGGTGCTTACATGCCGTTTGGCTTTAACAAAAATATATACAAAAATAAATATGGTTCAAATGTGCTGTGTTGCATTTTGTGATTTAAGAAGCGGTCCGAATAACCGGACATTATTTCAAATTACTGACGTAAAACGAAATATTTTCCTTTGTTGTATTGTTAACGTTGAAGCACGTAACATGAAATATTTTGAGTACATTTTCATATTGATCATTGCGAAAATTTGTAATTGCAGACATTACTTGTGTAGATTCAATATAATATTCAATAACAACAAATTAACGAAAAATATCGAGTGTCTGTCAAATGTATTCGCACCACGGACATTCACACGGACTCTAATCTCTAATGCATACAGATTAATACAGAACCACGGTATACGTATAGATATCTGTTTATATACCGTAGCAACCAGAGTACACAACTGTTCACAGCGCTTCTGGAGGCGGACATATTCGAGCCCGTCACGTTATACAGCGAAAAGCCGCAGTTCGGTCTCCTTAGTTCTAGACTTCTTGGTTGTCAGTTTTTTACTTGATTAAGTATATCTGGTTAATCTGATTAATTTTATTTGAAATTTATTTATTAAAACAGTGATATAAAAATAATGTAAAATTATATTCCTGATTCATTAGCGTCAAGAGTCATTGCTACCATTTCCATCAAAATTAATTATTAACCCTAGAACAGTAGACTTACGTAAAAATAATGTGTGGTGTCCATGTTTTGTGGTGCTCTCCCCACCCATTATACTTTTCCGGGCCCATCTCCCGCCAGTGCTCTCATCAACTAGTATTGAAGTGAGCCACGTGTGAGGTTCCCTCACCATCCCAATGACCTGCGGCGGCACCATGTTTTTTCAACTGTACCATCCAAACGGTTTACATTTCTAGCAGTTTTCATGCAGCAAGTATCTTATATTATCTTATTCTTCACAATATACTACTGACTGATAAAAAATATATATAATTAGGAACATTGGTTGAAACTTTTTGGCATACCTAGCATAATTAACTCATTTGTGAATTCATTCAAGTTTTCTCATTTGTTCTTTTTTTTGTTACTAATTTGGTGATAGTAATTTTTTTTTAATATACATTTAGAGACCGATGATTCTATGACTTAACGAGTGTTGTTCCTTTTATAATTTTAGTTCCAAAATAAAGGTTAGGAAGGGCACAAAGACTGTTTTTTTTAATGATCACGCCAATTTATGTACTCTACCAACAAGTAGATGGGAGGAGTCTACTGTTCTAGGGCTAAAGGCAAATGCTTTTCATTGCAGTCCATAATTTGTTCCCTTTCCTGTCCCAATAATATTTAAACAATCCCTCCCTTCGATAGTGCCCTCTCGACCTTCCTATTGTAATTTTTTTTTGCAATTCCAGAGTGTCGATAGGGTTAATTATGGAGTGGGGAGGGAAGGCATATTACTTTTGCCCAAATACTGCCCATATATATTGGTTCGGGTTTTTTCTGAAAAAAGTTTTTACACATTTTTGTTTTATTTTACTATTAATAATAAACATGTTTAATATCATTAAACATGTCTGATTTTATTAAACAACAACAAAGTTTCAATTTGAGCTTCAACATAACCGCTATTTCTATCTCTCTCATTCATAGCCAGATTTGATGACTTTTTTTAGTGGCTCGAATGTCCCATAAAGACCATAAGGTTACATGTTTCACTGTAAAGTTTTCATTATATGTTACATATGTATGTACATACATGTGCCTATACTTTACTACACAATAATATTGTTTTATGAAAGGTTCCTGGTTCATACATGTCATAAATCGTACTTCGAATTGCAGCAACATCTAATGTTATGGTGTTTGTCACTTTTTGCTCCTAGAACGTTTCTTCTTAGATTTCAACACCTCATTGTGTTTTACTGCCTGATATATTGTGGTAACAGTAGATAGGTCCAAATTTAAGACTGCAGCAACACGCTATATAAAAAAAAACAAATGTAGCTGTAAATATAAAACATTGTATTATAGGGGCATACCTCTCGAACAGATAACGGTAACAAAGGGCCTTTGTTATCCCGTTCGTGTTAAAAATAGTTGATTAAAGAAGCCACAAATTCCCTGCAGTGACTATTGCACTAACTGCTTCGGCATTTTCCAAAGAAGCGTTCGATTACGTAATATGAAAGTTATCAAACTAAACTCTCGGAATGTGTGTTTGTAAAAGAACAGTTGTTCCTTGACGACTATTTGCAGAATTAACATATTACTTTTGCCCATAACATTCTGCAAGGTCTTTTACCATATATATTTGTTCGGTTTTTTTCTGAAAAAAGTTTTTACACATTTTTGTTTTATTTTACTACATTAATAATAAAACATGTTTAATATCATTAAACATGTCTGATTTTATTAAACAACAACAAAGTTTCAATTTGAGCTTCAACATAACCGCTATTTCTATCTCTCTCATTCATAGCCAGATTTGATGACTTTTTTTTAGTGGCTCGAATGTCCCATAAAGACCATAAGGTTACATGTTTCACTGTAAAGTTTTCATTATATGTTACATATGTATGTACATACATGTGCCTATACTTTACTACACAATAATATTGTTTTATGAAAGGTTCCTGGTTCATACATGTCATAAATCGTACTTCGAATTGCAGCAACATCTAATGTTATGGTGTTTGTCACTTTTTGCTCCTAGAACGTTTCTTCTTAGATTTCAACACCTCATTGTGTTTTACTGCCTGATATATTGTGGTAACAGTAGATAGGTCCAAATTTAAGACTGCAGCAACACGCTATATAAAAAAAACAAATGTAGCTGTAAATATAAAACATTGTATTATAGGGGCATACCTCTCGAACAGATAACGGTAACAAAGGGCCTTTGTTATCCCGTTCGTGTTAAAAATAGTTGATTAAAGAAGCCACAAATTCCCTGCAGTGACTATTGCACTAACTGCTTCGGCATTTTCCAAAGAAGCGTTCGATTACGTAATATGAAAGTTATCAAACTAAATCTCGGAATGTGTGTTTGTAAAAGAACAGTTGTTCCTTGACGACTATTTGCAGAATTAAGATACTCACAACATATAAAAAGAAATGTAAACAAATGTCACAAATGCTATTTTCTAACCTTAAAAGCTGTCAAGTTAGTAGCAAACTAGATCAAGACGGCAACATGGCAAACTTGCAGAGCCGCCAACTGTACAATAAAAAATTCCTGTCTACTATCTCTCTTATAAAGCATGATATGATGACATTGATGACATATTCTTGATTTTATATTGTATGAATTATACAAAAGAAAGAAAATTGCACGACACCAAGTGTCACTCTTTGAACATTTTTTTCCAGAAACATCAGTGTTATGGCATCGTCAGAAAGGTCTTCTAATTTGGTTAACAGTGACTCATATTTTTCAGTTAAGTTGTGAAAGATCATAAACTATAAAAAATCCTCCTTATTTTTACAGATTGTTACCCAAAATTGAGGTAGAAACAAAATGTCAGTAATCTTACTGTAATGTTCGGTAGCCAAAAAGAAAACCTTTTAATTGCAGAGCATCTGCTTTATTTAACTTTGGAATTCAACTGTCACTGTCACAGTTCACAGCCACTTAAAGACTCCAGTGCTAGGTTATTATGTAAATATAAAATAAATATATGAATCGAAGTAGGCTATTCTATTCACAAATTGGGATTTAGACAAAAATTTTAATTCTAAGCAACTTTTCGTAATGACTTTTTTTTTATATTTCTTAAAATAGAGGTAGTTTACTCTTTACGATTTATTGATTTTATAAACACCCAGTACATATAATGTTAAAGTTATTGATGTTAATCTCATTCTAGAACAAGAAAAACTTTTTCTCAAGAATTACTTTTTTCAATAAATTGTTAAATAAAAGTGTTTCCCTCTTGGAAATCCTAACCATTTGTATACTGTACAAAAAAAAAATTAACAAACATCGATACAACTTTTAAGTCAATAAACCTTTGCGCTTTACCAAAATTTCGAGAGTAAAACTGCCCAGGCTCATAATAGTTCGGCCACCAAATATTTTCAACTACATTTTATCAAATTATGGAGTCTTGAAAAAATACGAAAAAAATCAATAAAACCGTCTTAACTTTATTAAAATATACTTTCATCTTACAGGAACTGAAAACTCTCTTCAGTATACATATTGTATTGAAAAATAGATATATAATAAAAAAAATGCGATACAGTAGTGAGGAGTTGTAATAATTCGACCACTAAAATTGGTGCCTTAGAGGCATAATAATTGCCATGAAACTGATGTGTCGAGTTAAAATGAAACACATACTGAATAAATAAACAAATATCCCATGTTATTTTTCAGTTTCCAAGCAAAGTACCTTGTGGTAAATCTCTTAATAAGGATTTGTGCTTGTCTATCATTGATGCCCATTCAAAGGATATTTCAGCATGTGCAATATTTTTTTCTCCCTAAAATTAAAAGCTCTAATAAAGCATTTCTATAGAATTTCTTCGCAATTAATACAGATGTCATAATTTGATAATGTCTAGCTGAAAATGTTAGGCGGCCGAACTATTATGAGGCTGGGCTTGTATGTAGTAGGTACACTAATAATTGTGTACTGATATATTTGGTTATTTATTTTCTGCACCGTATTTAAATATTACATAGAACTCATTTGGAAAAATCTAAAACACTTGTCATTATCACCTACATACATATTTCTTTTTTTTTTGCAAGATATTTTTGTTCACAACAAATTTTGGCTTCTAGAACGTCTTAAGGATGAGAATACGACTGTCTTATGTGATAGATGGCAATCCCATGCAGGATCAAGAAGAAGTGAACAGTTTCCCAACAGACATTTGGGATTGACGGAGAGAAAGCGGCTGAAAAAAACACCGTATGAATTTTCTCATATTGTTAAATATTTATAAATATACAAGTCTATTTTTTATCGTAGACTTCTGTATAAGTGAAATTTAATATTTTCTATAATTAGATTTAGTTATTTTTTAGTGAGAATACACCACCCCACACCCCTGTAAATATTTTAATATTGAGTACTTAATTACTATTAATCTGTTTTATATATTTAATGATTATTGTTATATACCTACTTTTCCAAATCAAGGTCCCTCCCATTTTAATTCTAATTTCCTTTTTTTTAACAGTTTTATTTTTTTTATAATCAGCAACTAATCAAACGATTATATCGAGATTTTCGAGTTGACTTTAGTCCAGGCTAAAGGTGTTCTTTTTAAACATGTGATCATTTCCTTTATATTGTAATCATGCATTGGTTAAGTTTTATTTAATGCTTGATTCGTTATACCATGTTATTTGCGTCCATATTATTAATTAGATCAATAAATTGTAAATAATTTAACGATGTTTTCATTTATATCTGATATCATTTATATCTGGGTATTTGGATGGGATGTGGGTGATGACAAAATCGCAATAATAATAATAATAATAATAATAAAGTAACTTTGCTTTCGGGTGTGGCAAATCCGCATACTCCAGGTAAGCACGGAGAAGCAAGGTTGGTGAGAGCAACTTTGTTTGCCGGTATGGCAAAGCTGCATACTCTGGCTATGAATGAGAATCAAGATTAGTGAAAGTAACTTTGCTTTTCGGGTATGGCAACCCTGCATATCTCAGCTACGCACGGAGAGGTAAGGTTGGTCAGAGTTTTTGTTTAGGGGTGGTAACCCGCATATTCTGGCTAGATATAGGGAGCAAGGTTAGTGAGAGTAACTTTGTTTTAGGAATAGCATTTCTGCATACTCCAGCTGTGCACGGAGAAGCAAATTTAGTGAGGATAATTTTATTTTTGGGTATCGCAATCCCACGCACTCCAGCCAAAACACGAAGAAGCAGGCTTGGTGGGAGCTTCCCTGTTTTCGGGTGTGACAACCCGTTTACTTCAGCCGCCACAGGAACGTGGCTCATGGTGTTCCGAATGGAAAATGGATAATTCACACATTTACCGTTCTATTTGAAATCACAAGGGTCAAAAACTGGGCTGAGGTCGTGTAATTCATTTCAACGGAAGGAAGGAAATTCAGCATTGCCGTGGGCGGAGTTTGTGTAGTACGCATTTCTGTCTAGCGACGTGTTTCAGTGCCGCCTGTGTTGTCGACGTTCATCTGCAGTGATTGTTTTTGCTAGCGCTGTTTTGTTCTTGTTTCGTTTTTTTATGATGGCAAGTTCAAGTGAACAACGTGCAGCTGTGAAATTCTGCTCGGTAAAAATACTGCTGAAACTGTTTTAATGTTGAAAACAGCTTACAAAGATGACACTATGGGACGAGTGTACGAGTGGTTTACTCGGTTTAAAATGGCGACATGTTGATTGATGACAAACCTCGTTCTAGACGTCCATCAGCTGCCCGAAACGACGAAAATGTTGAAAAAATTCGAGAGCTCGTGCTCACAGACCGTAGACAGACAATTGACCAACTGTCAGAGATTAATGGGTTATCTTGGAGCTCGGTTCAGCGAATTTTAACCGAAGATTTGGGAATGAAAAGGGCTGCTGCTAAGTTTGTTCCTCGGGTTCTGACTGACAATCAAAAGAATGTCGAGTTGAAAGATGTCGTGCTTTGAAACAACAGCTTGAAACTGATCCAGATTTTCTGTCAAAGGTTATTACTGGTGATGAGTCATGGTGTTATGGTTACGACCCAGAAACAAAGCAACAGTCATGCCAATGGAAAAGGCCATTATCACCCCGTCCAAAAAATGTCTTCAAGTCAAATCAAACATGAAAACAATGCTGATTTGCTTTTTTGATGCCAAGGGCGTAGTTCACTCAGAGGTTGATCCCCCCAGGTCTGACCTTCAATCAAACCTTTTATTTGGAAGTTTTAAGAAGACTGTGCAACAGTGTTCGTCAAAAAAGACACGATTTGTGGCAGACAGGAGACTGGTTCTTCCACTACGACAATGCACCTGCACACACAGCCATCTCTGTTCGCCAGTTTTTGACTAAAAATGGCATGGTTCCTCTGCCACGCCCTTACACACTTGACCTGGCGCCATGCGACTTTTTCTTATTTCAATGCATGAAAAGGGGCATGAAAGGACACCGATTTGACAACATTGAAGAGGTCAAGAAAAAAAACAAGGAGGAGCTGTCAGCCATTTCTAAAGATGACTACAAAGAATGTTTCGAACTCTGGAACCACCGGTGAGACAAATGTATTAGTTGTAATGGAGAGTATTTTGAGGGGGATAAGGTTGTTTTGTAAAAAATGTGAAAATATATAGCTTTTAAAAAATAATTCCGGTTATTTTTGGGTACCACCTCGTATGAGAGACCAAAAAAGACGAGTAAAAATGTGTTCATAATGTATGTACATATATACCTATTGCTTGTGTCATTCAGAAACACCGACTGTGCTCATTGCTTGAGCGTCCGTTGCCATGACTAGTAGTCTTCCTGCATTTATTCTTGTTAAACGTGAACGATTTGGCCTGTACATATCGCACCCTCAATACAAGACTACCACAACTCAAAAAATGTCGATTTTGACTTGTGTTGTGCAAAACGATACTTGTATATATCAGACTTGCTTGTGCAACAGTAACATAACACAAAATCTAAGGATAGTTTTTTTATTAGCAGATATGTTAGTATGTAGTACAAAAATTATTAATATGCCAAATGCAAGACTAAACAATTTTAAGTTGTGGTGGTGTTGTATTTGAGCTGCCAGCCTTCAACATCAATTTGAGATCTGTTACTATGGCATCAAACGGTTTTCATTTCCGAAATGTTTATTTACGTTCAAATTAGACTTGTGGTGACTTGTTTGGTTTGTTTTCAGTTTGGTTTCTAAGATTTCCAATCAGAAGGTGTTTTATCCACTGTGCTTAAGTTTCTAGTTTAATTATAACTATGTAAATAAGTTATCGTTTTTTTTTGCAAAATGAGTGAACGGGCAAGAGTGATAGTGAAATTAGCACGAAGTTTAAATCGAAGCCCATCACCAGCTGTTAAATTGGTAAGTTACTTACATTTTTCAACCTAACCTAGCTTTTGCCTATTCTTATTTTTAAATAGGTTAATTTGAGTTTCGACCAAGGTATCGATAGTAGATATAAAGGCATTATTTTGAGGCAAAAGCATGTGTGCCTAATCACACTTATGTTTGCTCGATTTCAAATTGGTATTATTATGTTTTGCTGTTAGTAGCTACTACGAGTAGTTTTGGTTAATTTTGCTCTTTTTTTTTTTATTGAATTTAAATTTTATTTAAATTAAAAATGTTTTATATAATAAAATAAAATAACAGCTTAAAGTGTCATCGATGTACAAATAATAATAGCTGACGGTCACCCGATGTACTGCTAGTTACACCGATAATAATAATAATATTATTGTGAATCTTAATTATTTCTAGGCAGATTTAAGTCCCTTTCCGTAGGACAATTCCGATGAAAGTTTCTCCCGCGGTGTATATTGAGCTATCACCTGCTAAATGTAAATGATAAACTAAATGTTGATTCCCAAAAAGATATAAATAATGCTGGATCTTCTAATATATTAAATATAATAAGCATACACACACTTTTCCTGTTATCAAAAACCTAATTTTTTTTTCAGTGCTTCCAAAAAATCCTGCCGCCCAATGCATCAGAAAGCTGCGACTGAGATTTACAACATTTCCTAGTTCAAGAAAGTTTGGAGGGTGATAGACAAAGTATTTTACTCGGTGGAGGTAAGATGTCTAAATACTGAACCACCAAAAATTTCAAAAAAAAAAAAGGGGGGCCTTTTTTAGGGGGGGGGGAAATCCATTTTTTGAAAATTTTTCTGAGTTTAATGAGTTGTAGTATTTTTTATTTTTTGTATTTAATTTGAATAAAACTTTTTCTACTTGCTTTTTTATAGTTGTTTTTTATTAGTTAATGAAAAAAAGCTTAGAAATCGCACTTAAGTAACTTTTTAGTGCCCTGTTTTACAATTTTCTTTAATAAAATACTACCACATCTCAAAATAAGTCATGTATTTAATTGGTTTATTCAAGATTATTAATATAATATAAAAACATTTAACTTTTTAACAATCGTCATCTTAATGCAAACACTACAAATAATTTTAATTGTAAAAATAAAAGAAAAAACTGGCATATGAACAGTTACAACGAATTGTTCCAACCGCCAAAACTTTAAATTTTCCAAAACTATCAATTTTGAGTTGTGGTAGTCTTGTATTTGAGGGTGCGATATGGTTGTAGAAGAAAAATGGTCGTTCCACATCTACTGAAGTTAAAGTGCAAATTCAAAATTGTTCATTCACATGGACAGAGGACAACACACCACGCACATTATTTTCAAGAATTTCAGTTGTTTGTTTCACTAACAGTTGTTTATCGTCACTAACATCAGTAGGGTCCGGAAAAGTATGCTGTCACGCAGAGCAGGCACTATACAACTATATGATAATTAACGTATAACCCGTATTTTTAAGCTCATATTTCTTGCCCCTGTATATCCACGCCACTGTCCGTGCGTAGAATGCCGTCCCGAAGGAAGTCCTACGCGGGAACCCGAGACGCCGTAATACAGTTTCTCCGTAAGGCAGTGCGCTATTCCGATAATGTCGGATTGGGTGTGACTTTACTATGTCACCTGCCGTAGGTGTATACGGCTCGACCGCCGCATTGAAACCATTTTATGGCCGCAAGTGACTAACTCGTGTACTGTGAGTTTGTGTACTGTATTTACGTACATACTACCTGATTTTGTGTGGTTTGCGCAATAATGGAACAGTCGTTATCACTTGTTAATAGACTGAGAAAGATGACTGAAAAATTACAAAGATTTTACAATAGACGAATAGATCACATGTTTTATGTATTCTTTGCAATCATCGATATTTATTTCGTGATCGACGAGAGTGTAAAATATATTTATATTCGAATATCCATAAAAAATATACCTGGCACTGTTACAAAAGAGGAATTTCGGTTTGATTTGTGCATAATGTTTTGCGTATATAGCCTTTGGTGGAACGTAGTCGACAACATTTACTTTAGACGTTTTTTTGCCAAATATGTATCCGATTTTCCATTGGCTAGTAGCCATATGTTGCGTAAAACATATTTACAGAAGACATATTAACGGGTTGTGGGAAGTATTAAAGAAGACATACCTACGCAATAAATATCTATGGCTGACAGTGGACGAAACAACATATTTTCGCGGTAATAAGGTCGTTAATATTCTGATACGAATTGTAGATGTCTCAGATATTTCGCCCCCGATATTGATAGCTAATAAACGAGTTTTGTAAACAACGGCTAAAGATATAGAAATAGTAGTAACATGTGCATTGTCCTCGGTTGATGAAAAAATAATAAAGTACTTATGTTAGCAACAGACGCAGCTGCTTATGTATATGGTGAAAGTCTAGGGCAGATGATTCACGTTACATGTCTGGCACATGATTTAAACCGTGCGGCGGAAGAAGTTCGCAAACAATACCCATTAATAGATTCTTGAATTGGGAATACTAAATAAATATTTATTAAAGCGAGCTCCCAAAAACGAAACTTTAAACGACAATTTCCTACAGCTGCGAATTTTGAAATGTTGACTGCAGCAATTACTAAATTAGAGACTAGTATTTTGTATGTGTCTGTACTGGTCATTTTAGAAAATTAAGTATCGGTATTAGCATTGTGCTTAGTAGAACCCCAAAGCTATGCAGCAATGCTTTTATTATTTTTCAATTATGTACAGGGTATTTAAACTACCATTTAGCCCAACTTCAAACTATCCAAACTCTATTTTTTTATTTTACATTTTAGGTAGAATTAAATTCCATATACAGCTATGTGTATAAAAATAGCACCGACTGTATTTTACATTAAAAACATGGAATATAAAAGGCAATCCTTAGTTGCATCTGTTTAGCTTTTTATTACAAAAGAGTAATGATATAACAAAACATTATATATAACATATTGTTCCAAATAAACTAAAAATAAATGTAGCACATTCAGTTATCTTATAATATTTCAAGTTTTTACTGTGCAAAAAATAGCACCGCTCGTGAAACATACAAATTACTGTACAAGGAATCAAATAAAATTAAAAAGTTAAACTCTAACATATTAATACTTTGTTGTATAACCTTTGTTTTTCAAAACAGCAGCACAACGCCGTGGCATAGAGTCAACCAGCGCTTGACAACGCTGTAATGGAATAGCCTCCCACGTATTCTTCGGTTTGCTTTAAAAACAGCTTTTTTAACATCTGCCCAAAGATTTTCAATTGGGTTCAGGTTTGGTGACTGCGCGGGCCATTCCATAACCTGAACTAGATTTTGTGCAAACAAGCCTTTTGCTAGTCTGCAAATTGTCCTGCTGTAAGACCCATCTGAGCGGCATATTCCAGTCCACATAGGGCAACATTACTTCTCTCATTATATCAACGTAGACTAATGCGGTTATCGTAGGCTTGATCCAAAATATTGGCCCAGTACCATGATACGAGAAAGAATCCCACACATTAATTTTTGCTCCGCCATGTTTAACGGTCCTGACTGTATACTGAGGTTTAAGTTCATCTCTTGTTAGTCTGCGGACAAATGTTCTACAGCCTACATCGGTCCAGAGGATATTTCTCCATTGTGCGAGAGGCCAGTTTAAATGTTCCCGAGTGAATTTGATTCTGTCACGAAGATGTTTTTTCTTGAGTAACGGTACGTTCCTAGGAGTTCTGGCCATCCACTTTTTCTCTATGAGCCTTCTTTTTATTGTAGATGTGTCTAAATTGAGATTTAATTCCTTTTTAATTTGAGTTGACGTTATAAAAGGATTTTTTTGTTAGTCTTAGGATGCTTCTTTCATCAGTTAAAGATGTAGTTTTTCTTTCGGCCTCTTTTTTCTTCTTTTTCTTTAATTTTTTGGCATTACTGATCATTTTATTAGAACATCCGACCACTTCCCTAATAAATTTGTATGTTTTCCCTTTAGCCAATAATATGTTTATGAACAAGCGTTCTTCTTTCATGCAATGTTTTCCACGACCCATTTAATATTTAAATTAAATCAAAATTCAATTCAGATATTAACTATAGGCTTATATTATTTTACCTTTGACTTCATTGTTTTATGCTGAAAGATGTTTAGATGTTACGGCGTCGAACTGCAATCATATACTGAATTGGTGCTCTTATTTTACACAGGTCAATATTGGTTTTATTTATAGAAACAGGGATTTCCCCTACCGAAACGAGAATTTTCCGGACTTCATTAGTTTCAGAAACTCAGTGGATCACAAACAAATAGCTTGAGAACACTTTTGAATGCATATAGCAGAGCAGTCAATACGTGATTATGGAGTTAATTTGAGTATTCACTATTGTGCTATTTTTTTGCACATAGCTGTATATTAGCCAGCGTCCATCTACATATATATTAGCATTCTATATAACCTATATTTAATAGTTATTTAACGTTTTTCTTTTTAAATTTGCTTATAACTTATAACAAATCGTTTCATTTTTCAGTAGTGTGCCATGGAAATGATACTACTAGCGATTCTAGTGTTATTATTGTTAATTATAACCACACCTACTCATATTGTATATTCTGTGACTAGGCAAAATAAAATGTATCTACTGATATCTATGAAATACATATATAAATAAGTATAACGAAAGACTTGTATAATTTTTTAATTTTATTATATTTTAACGTTTTAAATAATAGATATCGTACTGTATCTAAAAAGATCATAGTCATGGTGTCACTGCGATGTTACAAGCATTTTAAGCGTATAACAGATTAATGTTCAAATTTGAATATTCTTGATTTTTCATGTTGATGAACACAGAAAGCGTACTATACAACTAGGTTGACCCGAATGTGACACAAGTTATACTATTGCTTAAAACATAATAACAGTAACATTAGCACATCATTTCCATGGCATAATATTGAAAAGTCAATTGATTTATTAAAAGTTATTAGTCAATAAAAAAAAGGTAAATAACTAAAAAAACTATTAAATATAGGGAATGCTAATATAGATCGATGCAGAATTTAATTCACTATTAAAATATGACGTAAAATATGGGTCGTTGTATTTACAAAATTTGAGTTTGGATGTT
Source organism: Aromia moschata (assembly GCA_029963805.1). Classification (NCBI taxonomy): domain Eukaryota; kingdom Metazoa; phylum Arthropoda; class Insecta; order Coleoptera; family Cerambycidae; genus Aromia; species Aromia moschata. The sequence goes on from JAPWTK010000260.1 coordinate 197,771, forward strand.
TTGAAGTTGGGCTACATTGTAATTCTATTTTAAACATCCTGTACATAATTATTGAGAAATAAGAAAAGCATTGTTGCATAGTTTTAGGGTTCTACTAACCACAGCGCTAATACCGACAATTAATTTTCTAAAATGACCACTACAGATAGTTTCAAATGTTATGGTGCTAATGAACAAAGTTTCAAAAAAACGGAAATAACTCAAAATTGGTAAAAGAGAGATATAGGGACATCTCTTGAAAATCCATCTATAATTACGTGTAGAATCGAAATATGTAATAAAAAATGTACCATTCCATTTAAAATAAGGAAGTTGATGCTGACTTCCGGTATAACCAGAATTGCAGCCATCTTGAAAATACTTTAATGAAGTCCTCCATAAGCCTATTAGCTTAAGGCCAAATTTTCAAAAATCAGTCATTTCTAAGGGCTTGTACCCTTATACTTTTAACGAATGGTTTCGATCAAACACCCTGTATAAATACTCATTTTTATCTTTAAGATATTTTCCAGGGATAAATTGTCCTTACCTATGAAATGTTCCTCCCGACTTTTTCACCGTCTCAACACCGTATAACCATTACAAACAATGTTTACAATATTATATTATAAACACGACTTGCAAACGACTTACTGACTTAAAAAATGGCTGCTGTTCAAATCCGCCGAAATAAGCGGAATGGGGACTTTTCTACTGCCTGTCCAGTTAGTATACAGATCAGTGGGTAGCGGTCATTCACACATTCTCATGTTTCTGCATCCATTGTGACACCGGGCTTAGGCCCGCTGAATATTGAACCCAGTCCATGCGAATCCTACTCATATACCATCATAGAAAACCTATGCTATTAGGTTTTATATGTATTCTACACTTGGTCGATACGCAACCCAAGTGCACGTTTTTTTCGTAGATAGTGCATATTGAATAGAGCACAAACCCAAACTGTTCGACGATGGCTGACGAACAACAATTTCTTTTCAGTAGAGCATCTGAATTCGAGACCGAAGAAGAACGATCTGTTTCACTACATTTGTTCAATAGAAAAGGTACAAAAATATTTACGAAAAAGACATCAATCATGGAGAGGTTAAGTTATTTAGTCTAATAGTTCCAAATGCCGTATTTAGAGTCATTTCGATTGATTAGAAGACAGTTTAATGAATTATTTAAAGAGTGCAATTTGCAAAAACCTATTGGAAGTGAAGATAAACTAGCAATATGTTTGAAGGAACTATCTTTAATAGCTGAAATAATGTTAACATTTTTTGGATTCACATGAAATAAAATGCACATAACCCAATGGGTTATGTGCATTTGTTTTGTTTTAAATTCTATAATGAGAATTTAAAACAATGGCCGTGTTCTAGAATGTCGAAACGTTTTGCGTTTCACGAAATATTGCGAAACACTGTCATGGTCGTCATGGCGTGTTTTGATGGCCCAAAGTAGGTTATGATAAATGGATAATGCAGTGCAAAACATTTTGGAGCTCGAAATACTGGACGATGGAGAATTTGGTGGAGCAGCACTTTTTCATCCAGGTTGAATATAATGTTACGTATTTCTCTTCCAATAATTCAAATCATCACTTCAAAACACTTTTATTAATACACTACAACTCGTTGACCTTAACTGTGTAACATTCAAAACATAACTAACTCTATCCTAGCAACAACACCAGTATTATAGTATTTTAGTGCATGTTCTAGAAAATTCACTTGACATGTAGAATATTAAATAATATGTCATTCCATATAATTCTTTACTAACAGCTAGTGTATAAACTAAAAAAAATAGTGTATGTAAACTATAAAACTTAATAAATGTCAGCTGTCACTAATGTGACTTACAAAAGTCACCTCCTTAAGGTTATTCGTCCGCAATAATACTCCCCGAATAATAAATTCTGGCAGAGATCGTTCCTGATTTTCTTCTAGGGGACGGCCAAGTATGAGGTCAGTAGGCAGCTTCATTTCTCTTACAGAGGTCAGCATAGACGGAGTGTAGGTAGTCGACCCATGCTGGGAACTTCGATACGACAGCAAGAACAGAGACACCAATTTGTCCCAGTCCCTTTGATTTTCAGACACGAATTTAGACAGGTAATGGCATATGGTTCTGTTGTGACGTTCAACCATGCCATTTGACTGAGGATGAAGTGCAGTACTTCTGGTTTTCTTGATGCCCAGTATTTTGATTACTTCTTGCCACAGCTCTAATTCGAAGTTTCTTCCTTGATCTGAATGCAGCTCGAGGGGTACTCCATGTCTAGCTATGACATTCTCGATGAACGCTTCGGCTACAGTTTCTGCCTCTTGATTGGGGAGGGGCACTGCTTCGGGCCATTTAGAGAAATAATACATTACCACCATCAACTACTTGTCGCCACGGTTGGTTACAGGTGATGGTCCAAGAATGTCCACTGCTACTCTCTCGAATGGTGCTCGGAATGTCTACGCTGTTTTTGGTCCCTTTTTGGCAGAGCACAGATCACATCTCTTGCACCATTCTTCTACGTCTCTGCGACAGTTTATCCAATAAAATCGGTCCCTTACTCGAGCCAAAGTCCTGGTTACTCCAAAATGTCCTCCGGATGGGCTGCTGTGCAGTTCTTCTAACACTTGGTGAATTCTTGCTTTGGGCAAGACCAACTGGTAGACTGTGGATACTCCATCGGGGCTCTCCCACTTCCGATGCAGTAGGCCATCGCGAAGACAAAGGAAACTCCATTGAGCCCAGTATCCCTTGATAGTCGTACCATATCTGGAAACTTCCTGCCAAGTTGGCCGATCTCCATTCTTTCCAGTTCTTTCAAGTCACTGTCTTTCTTCTGGCTCTTCTTCAGTTTCTCCGAGGACCATTCATCTTCAACTTGTATTGTTGTTGCCATTAACAGTTCATTGCAGATCTCATTTGAATATTGCTTAATCTCAATATTCTGGCAGTAGCGACATTTATGTTCTAAACAAGGTCTTCTTGATAATGTATCTGCATTTCCACTGCATGGGTGCATTATTTAGAAATTATACTGTTGTAGTCTCTCCATCCATCTAGCAACTTGTCCTTCCGGGTTCTTAAAATTAAGTAATTCTTTCCTCGTAACACAGTAATTCCTTTCGGTCTTGCTGAAATAGGCGATAACTTTTTCTTCTTCGTCTTGAACCTGGGATAAGACTGATCCAATTCCATGTTGAGAGGCGTCGCAATCCAAAATAAACATTCCATCTTGTTTAGGGTATGCCAGGATTGGTGTTGTAGTTAGGCGCTTCTTCCGTTCTGTAAAAGCTTGCTGGCAGTCTGGAGTCCGATCGGAAGTAAGATTATTTTCTATGAGTCGATGGAGTGGCTTAGCAATTTTTCCAAAGTCCTTTACAAATTTCCTGTAGTATGTGCAGAGTCCAAGAAAACTTCTTACTTGATGTTTATCTCTTGGTCGGGGCCATTCTCTTATTGCAGAAATCTTCCTTGGGTCGGTTTGAATTCCTTCGGCGGATACTATGTGTCCCAGAAATTCTACTTGTTTTTGAAATAGGGAACATTTCTTCGGATTCAGCTGTAATCTGGTATTTCTGAATCTTCTGAAGATATCCTCCAATTTTTTAAGATGCAAAATGACTTCCCCATTACAATGACGTCATCAAGGTATACCAAGCAAGTTTTCCACGTCATTCCTCTGAGTACTAACTCCATCAGTCTCTCAAAAGTGGACGGTACATTACAAAGACCAAATGGCATAACTTTAAACTGATAAAGGCCTGTACCAGCAGAAAACGCAGTTTTCGCCTTATCATCGGGATGAAGTTGAACTTGCCAATAGCCACTTTTCAGGTCCAGTGGTGAAAACCATTTTGACTCCGAAAGAGTGTTCAGGGTGTCGTCGATTCTAGGAAGAGGATAACTGTCTTTCCTAATAACATTGTTCAGCTTCCGATAGTCCACACAGGCAAGGATTCTGCAATAGTTGGATCACATACCTTTGCTTGATTTGACTGAGCTTGGTTGACTTCCTCACATTTAACTACCCTTTCACAACATCCTCATACTTCATTCTTCTTAAGGATAATCTTCTTGTTCGCTATGTTGGCAATCCTTACTGGAATTTGGTTATTCATTTGTACTAGGCTTCTTGCAACCAATAAACCATCGTTCTATTCACTGGCCTCGACTATTCCAGTACTCAAACCTTCACCATTTCCATCCAGTTTCGCAATGACGATGTTCTCCGATCCCTGGGGAATTTGGATGTCCTCTTCAACGACGATCTTTCTTGATTGATTGTAGTCTTGAAGCTTGGGGGCCATAACTATTTCTTCATTTTGAATTTGTATAATTCTGTTTTTAACATTCACGACAAAACCATGTTTACTCAATATGTCTAGTCCTAATATGCAGTCGTCTCTGATATCAGCTGTTAAAACTTGGTGATACATGATTTTCGAACCCAGTTGAATTTTTACATTTCGCTCGCCATGTACTGGAATCAATTCTCCAGTAGCTGTTTCCAATTTCACATGTCTGGATAATTCCTTTGATGATTTTCGCAGAATGTCAGGACGCAGAATAGTTCTTGTAGCACCAGTGTCAATGACAAAGGAACACCATTTATCGTCCAAGTATCCATGGATTACTAGGCTTCGTTCGTCGCTACTTATTTTTGAGACATACATCTTGGGGCATTAAGTGTACGTAGTCGACACGCGCCCCCTCAGCATCGACTAATTGTGGTTTTACGAATCTCTCGCTGGCGATCTGGAACTAGATCTTCGATATGGCTACTCCAGATCGAAGATCTAGTTTCGTTCCTAGGGAGCGGCTACCCCTTTGCTGTGAGGTAGTCGATGTCCTTTTGTCTTTTCTCCAATTTCTTTGATTTGGGCTCCCAGATCTGGATCTCTGCTCCGGTTGTCGGTCTGGTGAGTTAGCTCTTGACGGGGACCTAGATCTGGCTCTGCAAAAACGTTGTAGATGCCCAATTCTCCCACAGTTATAGCAGCTTCTAGTCTCCTTTTGTGGTGAATTTGTCTGTCTCATTCCATTTAATGTCTCTCGCATTATTTTCTCTATGGTTTCTTTAAGCAATTGGGATTCATCAAAAGTAACTTGCCTTACTTTGCGTTTGTTGTTTCTCGAGGCTTCTTTAGCGGCTTTAAATTCTAAGGCAACTACCAGGACATCACGGATCGTGGCGTGTCTCCCAAGCCGCAAAGCTTGCTGCAGTTCTGTGTCTAGTAGTCCATCAATAAAAGTCTGAATGCCAATTTGTTCAAGAAATTCTTTAGGTGCTTGAGGGTAAGCCAAATGGACGAGTCGTTCGATGTCAGCTTCGTATTCTTAAAGGGACTCATTGCTTCTTTGCTGTCTACGTTTGATTTGGGACTGGTAAACTTGACGGAGATATTTATGTCCATACCTTATTTCTACTTATATTTTTTATTTTGCTGCTCTTCCGGGATGCTCTGTAAGATTTCTAGAGCTTTGAGAGATATGACAAGCGAAGTAGCCATTTCTGGAGAAGTCCATCCGTTCGCTTTTGCAGCAGCCTCAAATTGTCTGCAGTACATGGACCATGATGACTGTCCATCGTACGTAGGAGGCTTAAGCAATTTATATACTGATCTTTCAGCATGCATAAGGCTTGAGTTCTGTAAGGGTGTACATGGTGAAGTCGAACCATCTCCTAAATCGGTTATCGACGTACGATGCAATTGGTGACCCAGTCCTATCTTTTCCAGTATTTCTCTCTGTACTTGCCGTTTGGTGTCTTCTAGTTTTTTTCTCGAGTTTTCTTTCGATTTCTTCCTTATTCGCTTCAACCACCTTCTCGATTCGGTTAATGTGTTATTCTACACCATCAATTCTTTCGGAAAAGTCAGTCAACATAGAGCTTATTACTTCTTGGGACTCACAAATTTCCTGATTTTCACAATGCCTCTCTGCCTCCTCACGGTCCTCTTGTCGTGTCGTTCTGCCTCCTCACGGTCTCTTGTCGTCGTCGTTCTGCCTCCCCACGGTTCTCTTGTCGTCGTCGTTCTGCCTCCTCACGGTCCTTCTGTCATCGTCGTTCTTCCTCCTGTCGTCGCTTTTCATCCTCTTGCTGTCGCTTGTCTTCTCCTTGTTGCAAAATTTTAGTATTTCACTCACATATATGATTGTCGTTTCTTCGTCGTATCCTTTTGCCCTCGTATCCACCATATACAATTTTCCTCCTTAAATTCTTCCCACTGTCACCAAAATGTTACGTATTTCTCTTCCAATAATTCAAATCTTCACTTCAAAACACTTTTATTAACACACTACAACTCGTTGACCTTAACTGTGTAACATTCAAAACATAACTAAGTCTATCCTAACAACAACACCAATATTTATAGTTTTTACATGTTCTAGAAAATTCACTTGACATAATATAGAATATTAAATAATGTCATTCCATACAATTCTTTACTAACAGCTAGTGTATAAACTAAATAAAATAGTGTATGTAAACTATAAAACTTAATAAATGTCAGCTGTCACTAATGTCACTTACAAATGTCACAATAATAAATATATTAAGTTTGCCCACTTAATTTCTAAACAGCAAAACACAAATCGTTTCGCTGCTGTCCACGGTGTTCATAAAAGCACAACAAAAATGGCTACCGTTTCGCGAAACGCAAAACGTTTCGACATCCTAGAACACGGCCATGTTTAATAGAACTATTTCAACAACAAAGCAAGATAACGAAGTACCACAACCCACGAAACTGATCAACACACAACTCGTTCCACATGAAAACTACCTTGTTCATCGTGAAATCGGTTTAACCCTTAATTATTAACCCTCCGTCTTTCATACGGCATCATATACTTACCAAACTTATATTTTGATAAATGGGCATATTTAGTGGTCCTCACTTTATGTAATTTCAATTTATGTTAAAATACGCCTGCAATCCAAAAATCACGGTTCTGTGTTGTACTGACTGTTTTATATAGCGAATCAAAGTGCTTGTGCCGTCTGAGAGACGTAGGGTTAGCGTGTATGTGACATTTAATGGATATGGTGTACCTCCAAAAAAGTGAAATCAGATGAGCCCCGATATAAGAAACAGCTTTTAAAATGGTACAAGAAAGAAGATAATTACTATAGTAATTACTATACGATAATTGATAAGAACTATGATGAAAGAGATGTCATACATAGCGACCATGAGACTGATTCAGAAATTGAAGGCAAGTAATTCTTCGTAAGCTATTTAAAGTACATTATTATTTTTTATATTTCAGGGAGCACTAGTTAAAAAGAAAATTAACGCGAAAATGAAGAATACCCTATCTATGTGAACACCCGAAAACTAATTTGTCTGGAATCTGCCAAAAAAATGTTAATATTTTTCATATAATTAAACTGTTTTTGTTGGTTTTGTGCATTTTTTACATAAGAATAAATATTTTGATTTTTTTTTTTTTTATTTTTTTTTGGGTGTTTCTTTGGGGGGGGGCGCTCAATGCAGTTCAAAAAAATAAGCTTTAAAAAAAAAACTAAAAGGGCAACCGCATTCCCCCGAGTATTTCGGTTTTTACTTGACCCTTTAGGGGGGGGGGGGGGCAATCGCTGCAGATGAAACAAATAAGCTAAAAAAAAAAAAGGTCACCACAGGCAACGGCAACCGCATTCCCCCGAGTATTTTGGTTTTTACTTGACCCTTTGGGGGGGGGGGGGGCGATCGCCCCCATCGCCCCCCCTGGCTACGCCCTTGGGCTGAGTTCAATTTGCGACGGGTCTTATTTCCGCTATTTCGCTGGTAATTTATCATAGCAAACTTATTTAATTTGTTTTTCTTTACCAAAAAAGACACTTTATTATCTATTCTTTCAAACTTCAAATTACATTTAACTAAACATTTAACCAAACCGATATTCACAAATTATTCCTAATAGGTAATTGACAGTTGTCGGGCTGAACTTCCACATACATGTAGTTCTTTGGTGTTGCTAACTCAAGAATTCGTTTTGATGGTTTGTATTTCAGGGCACTCGGATTAACATACGAATGTTTGACTCCGCGGAACATTTTCTCCATTTCTTCTAATTTGGGATTAATCCATTTAGGTTGAGACAAGTTTTTGATCGCCTGGGTAGCTAAAATAGTAATTAATAAATACATTTTTGTGTTTCTAATCCCTTTACTTACTTGCATGGTAAGGTAAGTATGTATGTAAGGACAAAATTTAGTCTGAACACGATAAATATAAATTCATTACGGCATGTGCACAGACGTGCTTTAAATAACAACATATAGAAAGCTAAACCAAAGCCTAAAAAATATTAATTCACAAATTATGTGCGTTGCAGAATCTGTACCTTATACTTGTTTAATACTACTTCAATCTGTATACTAAATGTTACTCCCATCTGAATAGATACTGGAAATTTATATCTTCCCAAGTTTTGGGACAGTAATAACTGTTTTGTTTTAAACGGTGTGTTATTAGCATAGCACAATTTCGTATACTGGACATTTCTAAGGAACGAACTCCTGTAAAATACATATGGTATATACCAGTGGCGGCTCATGAGGCAGTGTCATGGAGCAATGACATTATTTCAATTATTTTACTACATGTTTCATTAAAATATCTTTTTATACTTTATGCTCTTCTCCCCTTTTTGTTTAAATTCATAATTTTTCATACAGTCCGGTAACATACAGGGTGTGGAAAAATTATGGAAGCGAAGGAATTCCGCGAAATTGGTTACAACATGAAAAATCAAGGTCATACCCCATGGTAACTTTCAACGAGGAGTTCAATGGTGTAATGGTGACCTTGGATTTGACCTTGAACCTCAATATCAAGGTCATTTGACGGTCAACTTGTTTTTTTGTAATGCCAACCCACATTTTTGATGCCACAATCGAAAAGAGCAGGAAATTTCACGTTCAGATATGTATTTAGATCTGAGTTCAAGGTGACCTCTATGGGTTGGATAGAGGTTAAACTACTGTAATATGGAACCACGTAGGAATTCCGCGAAATTGGTTATAAAATTAAAAATCAAGGTCGTACTCTATGGTAACTTTTAACGAGGAGTCCAATGGTGACCTTGGATTTGACCTTGTACCTTAATATCAAGGTCATTTGAAGGTCAACTTTGTTTTTTGTAATGACAACCCACGTTTTTGATGCCACAATCGAAAAGAGCGAGAAATTTTACGTTCAGATATGTATTCAGATCTGAGTTCAAGGTGACCTCTAGGGGTTGTACAGGGGTCAAACTACTGTAATATGGAACCTCGTAGGAATTCCGCGAAATTGGTTAAAAAGTTAAAAATTAAGGTCGGACTCTGTGGCACCTTTCAACGAGGAGTCAAATGGTGACCTTGGATTTAACCTTGAACCTCAATATCAAGGTCATTTGAAAGTCAACTTTGTTTTTTTTTAATGGCAATCCACATTTTTGATGCCACAATCGAAAAGAGCGGGAAATTTCACATTCAGATATGTATTTAGATCTGAGTTTAAGGTGACCTCTATGGGTTGGGGACCGATCGGTCAATCTATGATTGGTGACCGATCGGTCTCGGGTATTGTCGGTCACCGTGTCAAATGCTAAAATACACACATGAAAAGATAGAGATCTTACCGGGATCAGTGTGAGCGACAGATATGAAACATAGACAGTGGCGGTTGGTGATATTTCAGTTAGCCATATCTTGAAAACGACGCATGGGGGGGACCCACTTCACTTTTTTAAGTAATGACTATTCACCTCTTACAGAAAGGATTTATAGTGATAAAACCGTCAGCAAAGCTTGCGAAAAAAATTAAAAAAAAATGCAGCAGACCCTAGGATCTCAGTAACGCTCTGTGGAATTTTTTGCAGTATATTTTTTTTCATAATCTAGAAACAAATATAAGAGGTTTTTCGATTTTTTCAAACAGTTATGGCCATTTTAATTTAATTTTATAGGAACATTTTGTTTCCCAAAAATGTTCTCCTTTCTGTAAGAGGTGTATAGTCATCACCTAAAAAGTGAAGTGGGTCCCATGGGTCGTTTTCAAGATATGGACAAGTGAAATATCACCAACCGCCACTGAACGTATAATTTAAACCTTCCATATGGTAAATAGTGAGACGAACGAAAATTTATATCAGGCACAGAATGGGGAAATGCTGTCCCTTAAAATCCGTCTGCTTGAATGTATCATGCTTGTTTTTATAATAGGTACGTTACCTACGATAACATAAACGTAGTAGAGACGTGTGACTGTGAATTTTTGACGGATAATTTTTAATAAATAATTGACTTTTAATTTGATAATCATAATTAGCTTCTAATTTATTTATGTCAGAGGAATTTTCTGCCTATAGACATGAGGTTTCTGAAGCATTTCTAGGTGAAACATGTTTACAATTTTTTTAAAAAAAAAGTCAGCTCAAAAGTGAATGTGAGTGATATAACACATATCAGAGAGACGAATTAAGGAGGTACTACTTTTTGATCTGTTCCGTTGTTGATTTTGCTGAATGAGGAATAGTTAAAATGTGCGCGTAAAGAAACTCTTACACTTTAAAGTATTTTGATAAGAATACCGCTGTAAACCTCTGAAACAGAATGCTGTTTTTCAATGCTTAAACGTATTAAAACATTCCTGAGGAATCAGGAATACATGAAGAAAGATAGACTTAAGTCGAAGTTAAACGAACTTAAGTTCGTTTGTCAATAGAACTGAAATTTTCAATAATAAAAGAATAGAAAACTTCACCAAACAAAAAAGGAAGGATGAAACGCAAACATTAAAAATAGCGTTAAAAATTTTTATTCGCCTGTGTAAACTTTATTCTTTAACTTTAACTGTAAGCAGCCAATAATTACTGGCTGTAAATGATCTTCTATAATATAATACTGATCTAATATTTTGGCACCACCTGCCTGAATCGGCAAGAACCGCCACTGGTAGATACAAATTTTTTCTCTCTCTATCGCAACAAACTGTATAAACATAAAACAGACATGAAGTTGTATCGTTCTTCCATTCTATTTTGTAAAATATGCTATATACACTTAAATGATAGTGCTGCATATCAATGGTCACTTTATATTTCTTACTTTATAACAGAGTAAATATAAGATCTTATGCCTCTTCACTGGTTGCAGTGGTTTCCCGAGAACAAAAAAAATAATAATAATAAAACTGTAAGATGTCACCACTCATGTATGATATTCTTAATATTTGCAGTCTTTTTGTCATTTTATTGGTACTGTCTGTGTATAGGTCGACGCTGTAGGGAAAGGTAAGACTCCTGTTGGAGTCCTCCGTTTTATTTTCCAGCAATTTAGTATCAAGACTTCATAGTGTTCTGGCAAATAGATCCGATCGTGTTTTCTAAGGATACTAAAATCTCGGTCGCAGAGCGTATAAGAATGACAAGAATAGTAATCACATATATGAGTATCCAAGTTTATGCTAGCGGGAGGAAAGTTGGATAGGGGCTGGAATAGTATTAGTATTTCACTAAACGTCAATTAGAATGACGCTGTAGGTGCGTAGGCATACCGAAAGTTATAATGTATTTCGGCTCATTAAAGAGAGGCACATTTAAGCAAGTATTCAATGTTTTGCTGTCTCCTTTTAAAATGCCTTTTTTTAGAGTTATGCTGTTCTTCCACTCACTGATTCGGTTGTACAATAAGAAGAACAATAGGAGCCTACAAAACTGACGACTCTACTCTAATTAATTTGTTACTAATTAAACGAATAAAACCCATACTGAGATGGTAAAAACTTTATATTAGTATTTTATTTTAATTATATGCTTTCATGTTTGTCGAATTTAGTTACTTCCTCAGCGAATTCGAAGCCCTTCGGTAACGCCAGCTGTAGTATTCTGTCCGTAGGTTTGTACTTAAGCGCTTTGGGGTTGACACTCGAATAGGACGCCGCGTCGGACGGAACTTCGTTAACTACTTTTTTGTTTTGCCATTTCGGTTTTGCCAGTACTTTTATTCTTTTGGAAGCTAGAACAGATAAAAATGCATGTTGAACGGATAAATGTTTACATAGAAACAAAAAGTAGGAATAAAAATGTGGCAGCAAAGGTGTACTCACGACGACAGGTTGGTCGATAGAAACACGTCAAGAGAAATACTACGTTTCAGTATCATAAACTAAGCTTAAAAAATTATTCAAACTATATATTTTATTATAAATGTCACGATTTGATTTTATTCACTTTCTAAATGTTATTGTTGGAAGAGGTCGATTGATTTTGTGACAAAATTGTTTTGAATTCAAATAAAAAGCATTTTATACGGCAATACGAAGATACTGCAAAACAACACAAAGAATATATTTTCTGATTCTCTGATGTGACTCTATTTTTAAATTTTGAATATTGTTGGTCCCACTAGGAAAGAACTAGCAGCATTATAAAAATATATACGTAAATCATATAGATCATTTCTACCAATCTGAAAATGTATGATTCATACATATACTTGCAACATTCTCTTCGTATTGGACATAGAGTACCTATTATTACTTCAATGCGTATCGATAGTTATAACGGTTGGTTAGAGAATAAACTTAGAGACTATAAACAAAATGAACGTACGAAAATCTTCTCAATGAATATCAATATGGATACTAACACTGGGTGACTTAAATAGGTCATTGAAAAAGTTCTTATAAAATAAAACAGCAGTAGCAACGTTTCTAGACATAGGAGTGTTTAATAAATCAATTCTTTAATTAATCCGTTAATACACTCAGGAGTATCAGTGATAATAAGTCAATGGATCAAAGTCATCTTAAATAAAATAGTCTATATATAAATAAAAAACTAAATCTCTGAAAAACCAGGTCAACATTTTTGCTACAAAAAGAGTTTTAACAGTCCTCTTCGCCATCAATGGAGAGAAAATATGTAGGATTCATGTTTGGCAAAAGGTTTACATGGAACTTTCATATACAAAGGACCTCACAAAAAGCAAAAATAGCCTTGAGAAAGTACAAGAATATATGCGGAAAGACTTGGAGGCTAAACCTTAAAATGACTATGTGATTAGTGGCATGGTGGACGAAAACAAGGCAGTGGGAGGCGATCAGCTATTGAGTGGCGTACAAAGGCTGCATGGACGTGTATCACAGGAACTATGAAACACATATTCATATAATATTCCACACACGTAAAAATATAGGTTGATTCAACTCCAAAGTCTATCAGGCAGCAGCATGAAACATGAAATACAGCATTAGAGGGTGCATAATTGAAGTCAGACAATTATTACGAAGTTAGAAGAAACTTTCGAGTAGGAAATTTCAGATGATAAGTACTGCTAATAATGGAGTCCAAAGTACGAGATAAAAGTATTAAGCCAACCACAGAAAATCTGGTACACAGATGGTTTCAAAACAGAACAGGATGCAGGGCCGGAATTTAAGCCCTAATAAAAGCCTATAAAAATATTGTAACGAGCGTAAACAATGAGTCGCCCTTACGCTATGTCGGCTGCGCTGATTCTAAGAGACTGACGTACGCTTCTCCATCCTTTCGATGGGTTCGCGTAAATACTAGAATACTACCACTTTCGAAGAGAGCAGAAAGGCGGAGACGTTCAAGATATCCGTTAAACATTACAATATGCAACAGTATTTCAAGCTGAAGTGGCCGTAATCCAATGTTATGCTACGTAAATATTAAGGCAAAGCTGGGAAGCAATCGTCGTTTTTTCCAATAGCCAATCAACGACTAAGTGGAGATGTTAAATAGATATGAAGTTAAAACGGACTGACATTGGCTTGGACTTCAGAAAATAAAGGTAACAAAAAGGCAAATACACCAAGAGATGCGGCTTCGAACGTCGTAATAAGACCACAATGTTTGCCCCAAGGTAAAATCATACATAGAAACGCCCTTAATAAATTGATAAATAACAAATCGCGGGAACAAACTTTGCAGGACTTTTAATTTAATTAAAATCGAAAGGATTTCAGGGCACCAGTAAGTCTACTAAAAGGCATTGCTGAGTAAATGGATAGGTATGTCCGCCTATTGGCTTGGCAGTGGAGACATGTAGAAGGAAGATGAGAGCTTAAGTAGTGTGCTATGTATTTATGAAACTCTGACAAGACTGAGGTTGAAGGTTCAAATTCTCCGGAAAGAACACTCAAAGATTAATAGCTGTGCAAAAGAATCCCTATAGAGGCTGTGGAGTTTGACAAAAGAACCAAGCTGGATAAAGCGGTCTAAAACAAATTAGTGTGTTACGATAGATTTCTAATAGTACGATAGACCAACTTCCGTATATTTAATGCTTAATATCATGATTATACATAATGCTATTCACATAGGAGGCGTGGCATAAAATTTGTGTATCATTTCGTTTTTTTATTCATATACATTTTATGTCCATATATGTATATCAGTTTGTTTATGTATTTATAGTTTTTAAATTTTCTATTGAAGCACTGACCAATCATTGGCCAAAGTCATTATGTACACTTATGGTATACACAGAAAAGCTATAGTCTAAGACTTTTCAGATGTAAACGATAGAAAATATGATAGCTACCTATGCTACTTGACTACTTGATAATGAACTAACTTTACTGCTACTTTTTATCTGTGTTCCTTTAAAGTAATAAAAGTACTGACCAGTAGTAATACTTATAATTCAATTTATTTACATACATATGCACATTTGAAATACTTAACTGTTATTGTCTATGGTCTATGGTACCTTACTTTAACAAATGTAATTATTTAAAGAAAACTGTTTGGATAACTATATACTTCGCGTACCTACACATAATATTACATAAAATAGGTATGTGTAACTCACACTTATACACCTATAAATCCTGCACAGTATGTCAACTTAATTTACAATACAATTTATGCCTACTTATTGGTTAGATAAATTTCCCATTATTAGACACTTTCAAAATTACCCACACCTTGTTTGAGTAACAGTCAATAAAAATATACTATTTTTTACGGTTTAATATATGTTTTCACCGCTTCATTCAAATATATGGACTAATATTAAATATTTTGCAATACAAAGATGTAGAATAAATAATCACACGTGTTGTATCATAACTTTTTAAGAAGTGAAAACATAAAAAAAAATGGTGTTTGGGGAATAAACTCACAATTAGATGAACTTTCCAACGATGCTAGTATTAGATGAACTTTCTTTAAAAAGTTTAAAAAAATGCCCCTTTAAAAAATGTTCAAAGCGTCTGGTCGCCTAGCGTCGTGCAGTTTTCTTTCTTACATACATACCAAATTCAAGTCTTAGATAATATGAACATACCTAATACATTTTTAATACATAGAATACAGAATACAGTTTATTTTACCCGTTTACGAATAAAATGGGGTCAAGATAAAGCAATCACCCTGTATATCTAAATTTCATATGCCCTCACGTAAATTTTAAAACGGGCAGTGTGATAGATAAGTACTCACCATATCAAAATTTTGTACATAATTCCAGATGTCATGCAATTAATTATAAAAATGTAACAGAAAATTATTCTTTTCCTACCTTTGTATTTGAGACTGCTTTGTTTAACTCTCCAATGATCCATATTCAAAACTGGTTGCGTTCTCTCCTTTGGTTTAGACAATTCGCCTATTTTTTGCTTTTGAGAAAAAGTAAGGGGTCGTACAACCTACGTGGCACATGGAGATGGGGATAATATAATATAAATAACATCCAAAGCAAAAATACATCTAATACACCCTAGATGTGCATAATAAATTGACTAACTTACCTGTTTGGAGTTCTTCAGACTCTCATAAGAAATTGTAACCGATTCTGGAATAGATGACGTATCTATGCGCTTAAAATCACTAGGGATAGGGTTAGATGTTTTTAGTATTCCTTTTTTCATGATATTTTTAGATTGTTGAAATCACGAGAATTTTGAAATGTGACGTTTGAATGATAAGTGACAAAATACCAATGAAAAACAAACGTTGTAATTTATAGGCATATTTTTATGCGTTAACTAGATCTCTTTTCAGTTTATTAATTCCCTAGTACACAAACACATTAAAATACAGAATTGTTTGTATATAAAAAATCTTGTTTAGAACAGTAATGTCGCAACTGTTAGAAGATCGAGACTAAATAATCTTCATATGAGATCTGCAATGAACTGTTAATGACAAAAACAGAACAAGTCGACGATTAGCGGTCCTCAGAGGAAGTCTACCGCATCCAGCTATCTCCAAGTTGAATAAATTTTCCGTTAGAATTGATGGTGTGGTACAACAAATGGCTCAGGTAGGCCTAAAAGTCAATCGAATCGAAAAGGAGTTTCAAGAGAATAAGGATTAAATAGAAAGAAAACTAAAAGAGATCAGACGGCAAGTACAAAAAGAAACACTTGAAAAGGCAGAAGGACTGGGCCACCAATTGCATCGTATGCCGATAGCCGATTTAGGAGATTATCGAGCCCACTAAGTACTCAAGCCTTATACATGCAGAAAGATCAGTATATAAACTGCATAAGTCTCCCACGTACAATGAACAGTCATCATGGTTCATGTATCGCAGACAATTTGAGGCTGCTGCAAAAACAAATAAATATAATAAATTACAGCATTAAAAATAAGAGCATTAAAAATAAGGCATGGGCACAAATATCTCCGAAAAAGTTTACCTGTCACAACTGAAGAGTAGACAGCAAGCAATGAAGCAATGAATCTGTGCATGAGTCCGAAGCTGACATCGAACGATTTGGCTTATTCTCAAGCACCTAAAAAATTTCTCGAACAAATTGACATATAGCCTTTTGTTGATGACTAGACATTGAAATGTAGCAAACTTTGCAGCTTGATAGATATCTCAGAATCAGTGAATGAAGTCAAATTTGATTAATGCCAGTCACTTAAAGAAATCATGAAGAAAATAATGCGAGAACCAAATGAAATGAGACAGTCGAACTCACAAAACTACAAAAGGAAACAAGGCGCTGCTATAACTGGGAAAAATTGGGCACCTTCGGAAGTGGGAGAGCCCCGATTGAGTATCTGTAGTCTACCAGTCGGTCTTGCCTAAAGCAAGAATCCACGAAGTGTTGGAAGAACATCATAGTAGCCCAACCACAGTTTACCTAATAAAATCTTGCCTAAAGCAACGCTGGCAGAGAAATGAAGCTACTGACCCCTTGTTGTGACTGATCCTCATCTTGTGGATGGCCACCACAAGATGAGACTCAAGTTTACAGATTTACCAGGGAAAAGTTTAAAATGCAGAGCGACAAAATGAAGCAGCTTATGGACTGTATATCAACAGATACTGCATTTAAGCCTGGTGATGCAGTATCTGTTGTTGTGATCTATCTGTGATTGTATCAACTATCTGTGATTGTTGACGGTTGTACGCCCCGAAGAGGATGACCGGAAGAAGTCGACCGAAAATAAACGACCTGGTATACCGCATCCAGCTTTTTCCAAGAGGTAAACCGAAGGTGGTCCATCTGGAGAGACTCGCATGACACACAGGACATGATTCACCCGAATGATTCTTCGTCGAGGATCCACGACGCTAGAAGATATAGCCTAGGTTAGAAGATATTGTTATCCGGAACGAATAACTTTAGAGAGGAGAGCATTGTGACATTTGTCAACTGACATTAATGACAGCTAATGACAGTTTTGTAGTTTATGCACAGAATACCCTACGGGTAGGTATTCTGTGGTTTATGTATTAACTCTATTTAGTTTATACACTACTTAGTAAAGAAATGTATAGAATGGCAGATGAACATTCCAGAACAGGGAAAAAGTTACGCTTCGGAATAACAGAAAAAGGCGTCGACATAACCGCTATTTCCATCTCTCTCGTTCCTACTCAGTCTGAACGGTATAAATAGCCGTGTTGTTGCCTGATTAAGAGTTATTTGTGCTTGAAATGTTATAGAGTTGTAATCGAGGAGTTGCAAAGTGTCAATAAAAATGTTTCAAGAGTAGAAAAGTGATTTATTCGAGGCAGAAATAATAACTATACAGGGTGTCCCAATATTTATAGCAATCGACTAGTTTTGACGTCAGGAGCATGTGGTAGCTCGTTGTACATAGAATATTGGGACACCCGGTATATCTATATACATATGTAATAAACGTAAACATATAAAAACACAAACTATCTACAGGACAGGAGAACACGCTTTAAAAATCATTCATACTATAGTAATATTTAAAGCGTATTGTCTGGTCCTGTAGATAGTTTGTGTTTTTATCTATTTACATTTATTACATATGTATATATTATAGATAGAACTGCCAATGCTCGTAACATACCACCTAATGTGACAGTAACCACAACATTGATTAAGTTCTGAAGAAGGAGAAATAAATCTCCGAAACGTTAGCAAAAATTCAATAGTTGTTTATTCCCGGACCTAAAATCCAACAAACCAAAAAACTAATAGGGAAGGTTGCCAAATTCCCTACCTATATTATTTCTAATTTTATTGAAACACGTTATATTTACATTACATTTTTTATTTACCTTAAACATATCTAAATCCTTTAGGAAGTGACAAATCTATGATACGCTCAGTTGCTACGTATCTCAAAGCACTTGGGCTGACGTTTGACGCAAGTTTCGTTTTACGTCTTCTCCTGTTGCATACTTTTGTTACTATCCATCTTGGATAAGCCAAGCCTTTTATCCTCCAAGTTGCTAAAAACAAACTGGAAAATCATTATTTGATTTTATTTGAGGAACAAAATTTGTATTTGAATTTCATGAACCATAAACCACTATAAAATTCTATTGGAATGTGGATGAAATCTATTCTAGTAGAATTAAGCTACCAACATAAACATGTTTACCGCACAAACCTCTATATTTTAGTGCTTTGGGGGAAGGTCTCCAATCAGTTCTGATTTTCATTTCTTTCCTTTTTTATCGGTTGAGCCAATTGAATTATTCTTTTCATATTAACCTATAAATAATTGAACTTACATGTTCCGTTTTTACTTCTCTGGATTATGAAGCACTCAATAAAATTTGCGCCCTGAACGATATCAACTATATATTTCGTACCTTTCTAGTAGGTTTATTTTCCTGCTCTTCTGGCTCTTTTCCTTTTGACTCTTTTGGATTGGGCTTAACGTTTTTTTCTTTGGGCTGGTTTCCTGGAGGTGGCTTCATATTCTTTCAGTTTGATATGAATCACGTGAATTTGGATTGTAATGTTCGAATGACAGTTCCTGATACTCATTCCAAAGCCGTTGCTATCGCTTTCTAACAACTTTATGCACTAGTGAATGACAGAACTCTCCGCGACTTATGACATACGACTTATGACAGTTTCAAATTTGTTTGGCATTCAGCAGACCAAACAGATGACAATGAACTTAAACCTAAGGTATGTCAAAGTCTGTTTATATATAGAAATATACAAAGGCTATAAATATAGAACCTGTACATAGGATTTAAAAAAAAATAATATAACGGCTATTGACCCAAACAAGGAAATTACCGAATGGTAGTTCTGAAAGTTCTGAAAGGATAGAAAATAGGAAAATTGGAAATAGACATGTGGGAAGACAAGATAGTCTAACAGTGGTGGCCGGTGGAATTTGACATGCTCCTATTTCCGTAAGGAGACATGGGACCTACACCATATTTTAGGGGGTAATTACTAGACCTAAGTAGAAGGCTATAATGGCAAAAAAATCTTCAGGGAAAACTTACGAAATGTTTTTTCCAAAAATGCCTGCCTCCGGGCAGATCTTGGAAACGGCTTGCAATATATAAACGGCAAACGACTTTTACATATTTTAAATATATTTTTTTTTTCATAATCACCAAGTAAATACAATTTTTTTTTACTTGTGATTTTTGCAAAATTCTTATTTTGGTTAAAGATACAACTGTAAAATCTCACAGACGAAATGTTGGGATGCAATAAAAATTCAAATTATCATAACTTTTACAAATCTCAGAATGTCAAGAAAATCACAAATATAAAAAAAATGTATTTACTTGATTACGAAAAAAAAAAATTTCGCAAATATTTCGCAAGCCGTTTCCAAGATCTGTCCGGAGGCAGCTATTTTTGGAAAAAAATTTCCCTGAAGATTTTTTTGCCATTGTAGCCTTCTACTTAGGTCTAGTAACCACCCCTAAATTATGATGTGGGTCCCATGCCTCCTTACGATACGAGCATGTCAAATTCCACCGACCGCCACTGGAGTCTAACCATATTTGTAGGCTTGTATTGCTTCTAGGCCGTATTCACCTCGATTTAGCAGTATCATATAAACCAAAGAATGAAATGAATAGTTTAATGGATACTGGTTAATTAATATCTATTCATATAAAAGGTTTTCTCATTTAAATAGCACTTCTTTAAATAATCTTTGTAGAGTAATTAAAAGTACTTATACTGACAGTATTAAGTATTTTCTCTAATAGTTATTAACCTAAGACCACGGGGATGCTATACCGCCATATAAAATGCCAATAAATGCAAGACCATTAGAAAAACATTTTTGTTATTTTCCTTTTTGTTCTATATATGGTAATAAAACTCGTGTTTTTCTTTTTTATTTTGTGAACATAATAACAGTTGCGGGTAGTCTGTGAGTTGCAGTGTCACATCGACAGTCAAATTATCGTATTTTCGTAAGGAAGTATGATGTGGGATGTGGGATCTAATAATAATAATCATGATAATAATAACAATTGTATGCATGGGGAGCAAGGTTAGTGAGAGTAACTTTGTTTTCGGGCCTGGCAACCCCGCATACCCCAGCTACGCACGGAGAAGCAAGGTTGGTGAGAGCAACTTTGTTTACGGGTGTGGCAAACCCGCGTACTCTAGCTATGCATGGAGAAGCAAGGTTAGTGAGAGTAACTTTGTTTTCGGGCCTGGCAACCCCGCATACCCCAGCTACGTACAGAGAAGCAAGGTTGGTGAGAGCAACTTTGTGTACGGGTGTGGCAAACCCGCGTACTCTGGCTATGCGTGGGGAGCAAGGTTAGTGAGAGTAACTTTGTTTTAGGAGTAGCAATCCTGCATACCCCAGCTGCGCACGGAGAAGCAAAGTTAGTGAGGGTAATTTTGTTTTCGGGTGTGGCAAACCCGCTTACTTCAGCCGCCGCAGGAACGTGGCACATGGTGTTCCGAATACCCCCGTCCGGGCCGGGGACCTGCACGGCATCAAATTCCCTAGGTTTGAGCGAGGAGTTGCTCTTGACCAATATTTGGCAGAAGAGTGGCTCTTGCTCAAATTGGCTTTGAAAAGGGATATTTTTGTCTTTTTCACCCTCAAGAAAAAGATACAAATATGAATAATGGATATAAGTATTAGTAGTGATGGGTCGCTACCTGGGGTTCACCAGGGCATATCTGGAGCCGGCGCTGGACATGACAGCATGCGGGACGTCGGTGGCAGGCAGCTGAGGAGGCGGGCACCTGTCGTTCAAGAATGGACGACACGAGAAGGGCCGAAGACTACGAAGCCCCTCTGGGTTCGCCTGGCGTGCGACGGAGGGCTGCCCGAAGGAGAGAAGATACCAGAAGGTTGAAATGGACCGTCGAAATGAACATAGAAGTTATGAGGACGTTCTACATCATCAACCACTGCAGAGACGAGCCGCTCCCTGGATGGAGACATACATTACATGACGAATTCCTACACAGAAATCCCACTTTCAACATATCTGAACAAAATATTGTAGACAGGAAAAACGTCATCGTTACGAAGCGCTACCTCACAGATCTTCAACTACAGGAAGTCAAGAGAGAAGTTGGCCAGATCCTATACCAACAAGAGGAGTTCCAAAATCTACCGGAAGTACGTGCGGAAGAAGAAATCCAGCCACAGCAAAGACGTATCTTCCGAACGCCATCATCGTCCAGATCAGAGGGAAGAATTAGTGATGTACACCTATCGAGAAGCCAGCATGAAGAACGACGAGAACGATTTCTGCAACTAGTGACCCACTATGAGCTCATGAATCCACTAAATAGGCCCAGAATACCTAAACTCAGGAATGTCAATAAAGCGCGTGACATAATATCCAGTACCAACAGTATTTTGCAACAATATTTGGACGACACGAATGATCTACAAAAGGCACATTTGTGTGTGTATTGTGCATCAGCACTCATCTTTGAATTGAATGGTCAGCAAGTATATACTCCAAACCCCAACCGAAAGAACAAGGACAGTGACACCCCGATGTAGAAGAAGAGACTTGAGAAGAACATCGACGAGTATAGAGATGACGCTGATGTTCTCAGTGAATTTCTAGCAGGAAACAACTCTCGAAGGGTCATGGCTAAAACACAAGCCATAGCTAGAAAGGCGCAGATAGACCTGAATAACGCAGACCATCGGCAACAATTATTGAAACTCAAAGATCTTCTGAGACAAAAGGCGAAAGCGAAGGGTGCCAGGCTACGTAGATACAACAAGCTGCCAAAAGAAAACAACAGAATGCTGCTTTCGAGGACAATCAAAAGCAGTTTTTGAGGAGCTTGGAGAAACAGGGTGAAGAACAACCTGCAGAAATCGATCCAGTGCGATTCACAACATACTGGAATTCTATTTGGAGTGACGCCGACACATACAACGAGAACGCGCCATGGATTGAGGAAATTGAAGCACACAACGAAGATCTCAACCAAATGGCTGTCGGAATTATTACAGAAGAGGACGTAACCTCGGCAATCAACAGCACCAAGAACTGGAAAGCACCAGGCCCCGATGGGATACACAATTTCTGGCTGAAGCACCTACCTGCATCTCATGGTATTCTGGCAAAGTGTTTCTCGGAGGCGATCAACGATCCGCATGTCGTACCTGATTTCCTGATGACAGGCAACACGTTCATGCTTATCAAAAAGGGTGATGCTGCACAACCGAAGAACTACAGACCCATCACATGTCTGTCCACAATATATAAGCTGTTCACGTCTATCATAAATGAAAAAATCTATCGTTACTGCTTGGAAAACAACATCTTTGAGGAAGACCAAAAGGGATGCATCAGAGGCGCAGCGGGGTGTAAACATCAACTGACAATCGACGCTGTGGTATTGAAACAAACCCAAGTAAGAAGAAGAAACCTGCATATGTGTTACATCGACTACAGCAAGGTGCTCGACTCGGTACCTCACAACTGGATACTTAAAGTCCTGGAAATTTACAAAGTCTGCCCTCGGATAAGAGCTCTTCTACAACATCTTATGCAGTCATGGAAAACAAACATTTGGGTCTCTGGAGGGAACACAGGTCAAGTTGAGATCAAGAAGGGAATCTTCCAAGGCGATTCACTCTCGCCGGTTTGGTTCTGTTTGACACTCAATCCATTATCTACAGTACTCAATAAAACAACAGTTGGTTACAAGATCAACATGAGAAGCAGAGCAACACTCACTCACCTGCTCTACATGGACGATCTGAAACTATTCAGTGGGTCCAAGGCAAATCTCCAAGCGCGCATTGGAACTACTAGGACCTTCAGCGACGATATCAAAATGTCCTTTGGCCTGGATAAGTGCGTCCCATTGAGTATTGTGAAGGGAGCACCGCTTAACAACCCAGAGGTGTATGCTGACATTCATCAACTGCCACCGGAAGAGCAATACCGTTACCTGGGAATATGTCAAGATAACAAGATTAACCACACACAACTGAATAAAGAATTCCAAGAGAAATATAAGAGCCGCGTGACAAAGTTGCTGAATACGCTTTTATCTGGAGGCAATCTTATCAAAGCCATCAACTCGTGGTCTGTCCCAGTGCTGACATACTCTTTCGGAATCGTCAAGTGGTCCGTTACTGATCCTGAAGAGCTCGACCGACTTACCAGGCGGCTCCTAACTAAGTTCAGGCACTTACACAGTAACTCTTCCGTAATCAGACTCTACCTGTCTCGAAGACGAGGGGAGAGGTCTATTGAACATACAAAATCTGTGCCTTAATCAAGAAGCTTCCTTAAGAAGAAAACTGCTAACGAACAGGGATCCGCTAATAACAGCAGTAGCAAGAAAGGACGCTAGATACACGCCTTTGAGCCTGGGATGTGAAATTATCCCAGTCGACGTACCAAAAGAAGAGAAGCTACGGACACAGTGGATGAAACATGCTTTACAGGGCCGTTTTCCGAAAATGCTACAGCCAGACTACATCGACAAAGATAATTCATTAAAATGGCTTACCGATGGCTATCTCTACCCCGAAACCGAAGGCTTCCTGACTGCTATTCAGGACAGGGTGATAAAAACAGAAGCATATCCTGAAAAGCGACGTCGAAGACATATGTAGAAAATATGGATCTGCAGGCGAAACTATAGAACACATAATAGGAGGATATCCCGCGCTAGCAGAGTCAGCATATCTCGGTAGGCACAACCAACTGGCGAAGATGGTGCACCAACAACTAGCGCTCAAGTATGGCCTGTTAGCGACGACCATGCCATACTACAAATATACACCGGAAGCTGTACTAGAATCGGAAGTGGCAGTGATGTACTGGGATAGGCTAATCATCACCGACCGAACAGTGGACTTCAATCGACTAGATATTGTGCTGATCAACAAGGAACAACGAAGAGGGATCATCATAGACATCGCAGTACCACTTACCTACAACATTCAGAAGACTGAACGGGAGAAGATCGCGAAATACGAAAATCTATCAATCGAGCTGAAGCGCCTATGGAAATTGGAGAAGGTGGAGATATACGCCCTAGTGATATCGGCAGAGGGAATTATGACGACCAGATTCAACAAGAACATCGCGGCATTAGGACTGTCTTATAATATAATTAGAAATGGCCAGAAGGCAGTTGTATTACAAACATGTCATATTGTTAGAAAGGTTTTGGGACAGGATGAATTTCCTCCCCTCGCCTGAGCCTAATTTCTGCTGGAGGCGGGGATGAGATATCAAGCCATCACTGTCTGCAGTAGGAATAGGTGAATGTTTCCCAGCGTTTACGCTGAGAAGTGTGACTATAAAGTCGGCGAAATAATAATTATAAGAATGGTTTTGGGATAGGATGAATTTATTCCCCTCGCATGAGCCTAATTTCTGCTGGAGGCGGGGATGAGATATCAAGCCATCACTGTCTGCAGTAGGAATAGGTGAATGTTTCCCAGCGTTTACGCTGAGAAGTGTGACTATAAAGTCGGCGAAATAATAATTATAAGAAAGGTTTTGGGATAGGATGAATTTATTCCCCTCGCCTGAGCCTAATTTCTGCTGGAGGCGAGGATGAGATATCAAGCCATCTCTGTCTTCAGCAGGAATGGGTGAATGTTTCCCAGCGTTTACGCTGAGAAGTGTGACTATTAAGTCGTCGAAATAATAATAATACTCACCCTATAATTACTCCGAAGAGTAACCCCTTAGGTCCCTCTCAGGGATCTGTGCGGGAAGGAGTGTGGATATTATTATTATTTGCCATGGCGCACTGGGAGCGACTTAAGCTTATTTCGGTAACGCATTTGCTTTACAGTTCTGAGGAAAACCAGAAAACTCAGAACATTACCAAATCTAGGGCATGTGCGGTTGGATTGGCATCTATGCATCCACACCTATACACTAGTGTATTAGTGGTTGCATATCAAGCCCTGACAGAGAAAGCGAGACAATTAAAAATCGTCTTCCCCGGCCGGGACTCGAACAACGCGCACAGAGGTATCGCGACTGGAAAGATGGTGCTTTAACCCACTCGGCTACCCGTGCCCTCTATACTATACTTTCAGGAATTATTATTAGACGACGGATAGTTACCAAGTAGAACGCTATAGTAATAATAAAAAAAAACGAAATTTATACGAAAAAAATAATAACAATAATAAAAAAACGCGTGCCAAATGTTCAAAATATTCATTTTATTTAAATCTATTGTAAAATCTCAAAATGCTGAGGTGAAATAAGAATTGCACTTGTCATTACTTTTACAGATCTCGAAATTTCGAAAAATCAGTATTTCGAATTAGTATTCGAAATTTCGAAATAAAGCTAGTTGTGAAAAAGCACAGATTATATACTTTTCTTTCTAACGACTAACGTAGTGTGGAGAGAGTTATCTGTCGTCTCACGTCTTTTTTGTCCTTTTCATAACTGGCCGATGTCGGCTTTACACATACGATATAGTATGTGTATAGCAGACACCGGCCGGTTGTAAAAAAAGACTAATGCTACACTTCTTGTTCTAACGATTAGCGCAGGTGGTGAGATGGCCGGTCTTATTCTCCCACTACATTCGATGTGTATGCTGTTGCTTCTTATCTGTCGTCTCTCTTCTATTTGTCCTTTTTCACAACTGACCGATGTCTGGTGTACACACAGGGTATATACAAGTATACTCACCCGAAGATATTGGAAACGGTTTGCAAAATATTTGCGAAATATATAAACTGCTGGTTAAAATTCACTTAACACTTTTTAGATTAGCGCCATTTGCGTTCTATTCGAGTTAGAGACTTGTGGTTTTTTTGTAGGGTTGGTTTTAACACCCCGAAGTCGCTACGCTGTGACTTAAACGGTTCACCGTTCACACACCAAAAACCAACCCCATGTCCAAATATGAATTCACAAGATTTTGTCGGCAATTGAGAGATTTACGGGATAGAGTAAGAAGGACGAAGTCGGGTGAAAGCTCCATCCCGGCACACATTAAAACCTCCTCAATAAGTTCTGTGCATTTGGTCGCTGTCCCATCTGTTCAATCCTTATCCAGACTTCGTAAGCTACTCATTTGCATATACGCTGGGTTTTGCGTGGTTTGACCCCTGTTGGGTGAATCCATTGATCCTAATACTGCCAAATTAATTAGTGTGGGTGCCACAACTCGCTTTTTACCGTTTGACAACTCAAGCACCCCTCCAGGCCACATTTACACCGATGCCTCACCCACTTCCTCTGGTTCCGCCTCTGTAGGAGATTGCGTGGGATGTCGTTTTATCTCGAATTCCTGTGATGGCATTCCACTTCCAACCCACATCCTGAAAATTTGCTGTGTTGAGGGGTTGCAAGCATGTATTCATGCGTTGAATGACTCCTGAGGATGCTCGAACCCTTTCCGGCACACTCCGAGCCGTCCGCCACCCAATCCATTTTTGAGTGGGTGAAAATGAAAATTCCTGAAAGAGGCTCGTTGGGTAGTCGGAACCTTCCTTTGCACTTGCTTGAATCGGCAATCGCTAATTTCGTGAGAAATGATATACGCGCGACAAGTGTTCATTGTGATTTGGGCACATGGACTTTCGACTGGGCTAGCGCTTGCAAGGTAAGCCACCCAAACATGTTTTCGTTCGTAAAATTAGTGGAAACAGGTGCTGTTTGGGTGGTCTGCCTTATGGCAATTCCAGTCGAGAGTTCACGCGCCCAAGTTACAAAGAACACTTGTCTTTAATCAATACATCATTTGTTAACAATAATATTTTAGTGAATAGTTTTACTACCTAATCACAAGTTTATTTTCTAATTTGTTTTTGATAACAATATCAACAGAAATAAAATACCATTTTTAGTCGTTATCACTGTCGTCAATTAATCAATCAAATCATAGTCAAATAAACCAGAGAAATGTGAAAAATTATAAGTTGCTGATAATTTCAAAATAGTACCGCCATTGTTTACAATTACAAGTCTACCGTTTTAATGCATTTACAATTTAAAATGGCATTAGTTTGATTCCATTTTGATGATTGATTAAAAAACTAATATTGAAAACCTCAATCTTGCTTACGGTAGTCCTGAGGAAGAATCTGATATCAAATATTTATTAAGTCCGCAAATGGTACTTCTTTATTTTTCGCAAGAAGAAGGATCTCCTAGTTGGCCATGACTTAACTTCACGGGCTGCTTGAAGTATTAAAAAAATAATGAAAATTGGACACAGATAAAGATTTTAGAAGGGTGGTTAGACCTTTAGTGGGACATACTGTGCAAATATTTTGCAAACCGTTTCCAATATATTCGTTTGAGACACACATTTTTTGATATATTTTTTTTCATAAATTTCGTTCGATGTTTTTTTTTTTGCTTCTATAGCCTTCCATTTGGGTCTAGTAATAAACCCCGAAAACCTATTAATTACGCCCTTAAAATATTATAAAAGTCCCATGCTCCGTTACAAAAACACGAAAATTTCAAAAATTGTATTAGCCACCACTGCCATAAACAAATAATTGTTATCCAGATTGTATTTCTCGAAGCGGCTTTCACTGTGCAGCTACAACAGAAATGAGCTCCGATCACAAACTGCGCATTCGGCGACTAGGGGCAGAGACAAATTTGCTGCACATAAGATTTAAATAAGTAGGATAAAAAAATGTTTGCAATATATATTTTTATTTTTGTTTTATAATACAATTATGTGTCAGTCCTTATAAGAACTATAGTGAAAGACTGCGGCAATAATAAAATAATCAATACTCAATAGTCAATAATCTTTTGATGAACGGTAGTTTATTGATCCTTATAACTTCATATTTTTCTACTTCATAACTTCCACAGAATAGAGCTAAAAACTTATTAAAACATGCTTTTTTCAGATGATATGAGCCATGCCATTTTTTGAAGTCTTATTTATGAAAACAAATTAATGAATTTGTACTGATTATTATTTTTAATTTAATCCCTTGTCCATGCCATATTGACTTTTGAATGCTGTTTCCTCTAACAATAAGATAAATTCTATAATGTACACACCTTTGTACATATTATAATTATTAATGTCCATCATTTGTTAATGAGAAATAAAATAAAAAATGTAGTGTTTCCTACGTATCTACTACATATTGATGGAATGTATTAATAGTACTTAAATACATACGTTCCACCACAGTAGCAGTTTCCTCAGAATGTACGCGTCAAAATAATGAATTATTGGATTTAGATAAACTTACCTTGTCCAAATTATTGACAATAACCAATATATAGGGTGTCAGAGTTTTAGTTCATGTAATCCAAGTATTCCTAGACACAAAAGAATATCTACTTATATTACTGTATTGAATGTAAATAAAATTATTCGTGAATTTTATTAAAACAAAATACCTTACCTTAAGCACAAGGACAAGACAGGTAGTCTTGTTTTTATTATTTAAAATAATCGAATTAAAGTAACAATAAAAAATTGGTATATAATTAATATACCGATTTATCTTATTTATTTAACTTCCACGGAGTGCATATATAGTACATTCATAAAGTAGTGAATATAATTTATAAAACGGATATTTTTCGGAAGAATCGCTAAGAAGAGTCGGAAGAAGTTAAACGATATTATAATATATGAATTTCATTTTTTTATATGGGCATTAATTTTTTTGGGCACTTGTCAACAGGCTATGACGTCATCGATATATACACATATATTTTTTTTAAATGACAATACTATTTTTATGATGGAATTGGAAAGATCATTTTTTTGACATACAGTAAAGTAAATATCGACGTACGTACATAGGTACATAAGGAAACATTTTTTCGAAATTCGAATTCGAAAAGAGATTAAAAACCAAATTTACTATGAAAAAAAAATAGCAAGAATAACTAATTTCAATCTCAATCTTTACTATACTCTAGAATTGGTTAAAAACTCAAAAAAGTTTTTAACCAATCATTTTAAAAATTGATAGTCTCTTTGTATAATTACACTCTATATGAACCCAAATTTAGAGCAATATCACTATTTAAAGTATTTTTTATTGTAAAAAAAGTTATAAAAAAACGAAAAAAAAATGCTCTTTTGTTTAAACACCTCTAAAAATGCAATTTTCAAATTTTTGAGGGGAAGTTAGGTTCATATAGAAGACATGTACTTAAATAAATTTGAAACTTTGGTATCAGATGAAAACTGTGGTCTCCAAAATGTACACAAACACCTAGTGGTGATGGTGACATCCCATGGGTGGCAGCTGATGTTTTTCAAATTTTCTGAGGAAATACTTAAAAAAAATACAAAATCTAATTGATTATGTGTATATAAAATGTTCTCAAAGTTTCAATAAATTATATGCATTCCTTTTTTGGCAACACAATTCATGAAGATCACTAAAAAACGTAGTCCTAAACCTATCCCCCCCCCCTTCTTAATATGATTCTTGTATTAAATACAACTTTTTTTGCAAATGCGTACAGTAAAGTTTTATATCGAAAATATTACCTAGGTAGAGCAAACATTACAAACTCAAAAAAACACTAAAGAAGTATGTTGCAATTGCTTTATTATTTCTATATTACAAACTTAGTTACTCTTTTTGCTTATAGTTACATACGTCACAGAAGTTCGATGTGAATGGTTTAAGAATTATTAATCTCGTTCAATCGGCTTTGCAAGTTCTATGATTCTTGGGGTTGCTTTGTATTTGAGAGCGCTCTTTGAAATGGTCCAAGGTCCAGCGTCGTCCTCCGTCTTGGCTTTTTCACTTCTTGGCTTTGGTACTGCGAGGGCTTCGATCTTCGGTGTGACTAAAGGAGTGAAATAAAGAGAAATGAATAAAAATAGCCAGAATAAGTTTATTTTGCTTCCATATTAATATAATAAAGTGGAATGCTGTTATGTTTTACATGTGTCACATTGTGTGCATACCTTGCATCATTTGTGAATTACATACAGACAAGAAAAAGGTGTATTAAGACCATTTATCTTTCAATACTGTATCCAATTAAGTTCAAAATCAAATTAGCTCCAGGCGTTACCATGACACATATTATGTGTTTCAAATTTCAAGTTGGTTTCCGCGTTCTCGAGTTATTGTGTACACAAAAAAGGTTAACAGACCGACAGACAGACACATATGTTTTGCGCTTAAACTTAAAACCTGACATTTCAGAACATGTTGGGCTTATTTAATCAAGACAAGTTTTTATAATATTTTTTCATGAATACTTCCACTCCACTCCGCAGATGTGGAAGTAATTGATGTAACACTATTGAAGTTTTTGATAACTACAACAGGAGTGCTAACATGAAAAATTGGACTGATTACTATGCAAAATAAATGCATAGTGTGTTCGTTTTATTTTGTCCCACTTTTAAAAGGTTGTAGAAATATTATTTTTTGAGATAGAAAATTCAGCGAAAAATCAGCTTCTACAGTCTTTTGTAAAGTTTTATGCCATAACCTAATTATTTTCTAAAGGAACACCCTATATATTTGAACAGAATACTTGAACAGAAATTTTTATCGTGATCACGAAGATATGCCGCATGTAGCTTTTAGCTTTTTATTTTTATCAATCTGCGTCAAATTGATAACAATTCAATTACAATTTTACTGCAGCAATTTTTAGTAACATCTAGAAAGATGAGCTTATTGTTTGTTACATGTTACTATCGTGATTGGTTATTATCAGTATTATCAGTATGTTGCTATTAAGTAAAACAAGCGAATGATTTCATATAATTCCACATGTGGCATATCTCTGTGCTCACTAAAGCCGGCTAAACAGCGCGGCGGCCCACAGAGTTTTCACACATCTCAACATAAATAACAGGGTAAGTTTAACCCATCTCTTTATAAATTGGAACAATTTATTGTTTTCATGAATTTTGTTTTTGCACATACAAGTAGTAAGTAGTATGAGGCGTACGAGTATGGCCCGCCGCCTGGATCTGCCGTCTTTAGTGCTCTCCATCAAAAGTTATATTCTAGTAACTAAAAATATACAGGGTATTCCATTAGAAAAAAGGTTATGTCAATAAATTTGACATTTGTAAATTTGTCTCATCTTGACAATATGACAAAAAACTATATTGATTTTTGGCTGAATTTTTTTAGCCAAAAAAAAAAACATTTCTACAGCCATTTAAATGAAACAAAATAAGGGTGTCCGGTAAGTATGCAGCAATATTCTAGGATTTTAATATTCAAGGACCCCAAAGAGGTACCTTGAACTTTACTGTTCTGAACTTTTATACTTTTCAGTAGATTTTAATAATTTTTGAGCGTTTTCCGTGTGTCATAAAAACTCATAAAAGAATGATTTTACGGGACATTTCAAAGCATCAGATACCAGAAGTGGACTGAACTTTTTTGCTAAAGGAAAGATACTCTCCATCAGTTTTGTAAAAATTAATGGTTTTTGAGCTAACGGAACTTTTATTTGAACAACTTGATCATTATGTTTCATATTCACTTATAATTATTATACAGTGAGGAACAGCCAAATGGAATAAATTCAGTAGCTCCATTATTATGCATTTTTTTAGAAAATTCTAAGACACGTCAATTTCTAATTCTAAAATGACATCTTGCGACGTAAAAAATGTCATCCCTAAATTCAATTCCTTTCAGGTGACAGCTACAACCCCTAAAATTTTAAACTGAAAGTAGGGGCTTGTGATACTTCATTTGAAAGGTATGTTCATTCTCTATTCAAAACTGCTATGGTTTTAAATTTTATTGCAGAAAATTAACAAGAAAAAAAGTTTCTCCAGCGTAAGAAATTCGTTACATTAAAATAAAAAACAAATCAATATTAATGCAGCAGATGTTCAAAGTGCATGACTCCAGCATCTTGGCAGCATCCTAGACATAAATAGAAATGTCTTCTAACTTTAGTTAACATCTGCGGGGTAATCGACCTAATTGCAAGTGTTATTCTTCTTATTAAGCCAGCTAAATCGTCGGGTTAGGTTTTGTAGACCATACTTTTTACATATCCCCATAGGAAGAAGTCTAACAGCGTGAGATCAGATGATCATGCAGGCCATTCTACAGGACCACGTCTCCCTATCTAGTGATTTGGAAAGATAGTGTGGAGATGTTGCCGGACATTGACTTCGTAATGTGCTGATGCACCATCCTGCTGGAACCATATTGCATTACCTGGAAGTCGTGGGTTTCCTTCAGCTGGATACAAGTTTGCCATCGTCGGTACACATTATTTTTTAACAGCGCTAAATAACTTTCTCCATTCAAATTGCTGTCAATGAAGAAGAGACCAATGATATTTTCTCCAATTATTCCTGCCCAAACATTAACTTTCTCAGGGTTTTGCGTGTGTAGTTCCCTCATCCAGTGAGGATTTTCTGTCAAGGATTGGTAGGCAAAAAAATGTACGTATTTATTACTTAGTAAGTTTTTATCTTATGGTAGGGAATGTCGGCAATTACAGACATTTATTTTTTGTTATTATTAACATTTCAGAACCTAAAATTGACAAATAGTGTTACTTATAAAAATTTATTTTAATGTAACGAATTTCCTACGCTCGAGAAACTTATCTTTTTTTCTTGTTAATTTCATAAAATTTAAAACCATAGCAGTTTAGAATAGAGAATGAAAAGACCTTTCAAATGAAGTATCACAAGACTCTACTTCCAATTTGAAAATTTAGGGGTTATAGCTGTCACCTAAAAGGGGGTTGAATTTATGGATGACATTTTTACGTCGCAAGATGTCATTTTAAAATTAGAAATTGACGTGTCTCAGAATTTTCTAAAAAAATGCATAATAATGGAGCTATTGAATTTATTCCATTTGGCTGTTTCACACTGTATACCAGTATCTACTATTTTATTGTGGAAATTATCGTAGCTGAATGAACAAGATCCTAATACTACACTCTGAATGAAACTTAATTGTAAATATTTTTTAATGTGTAACGAAATATACATATAAGGTCTGTTCGTAGAACCATTTCTGATAGTTTCCAATCGTCAGAATTATTTGACCAGTTGCGTTTGACGTTTTAACTTGTTTCATTTACTTACTACCAAACTCAGATGGACAACTTATGGTTGGAAATTATTACAAACTGGCTTTGCGAACAGAGCAAATGTATTTTTTATAATAATAATAATAATATACGGTGAAAGTCACAAACATATACTTTTTCTTAAAAATAAATGTATGTTTAACAGATTCTTGTAATTCAAAATCTTGGTATGTAAATTATTGTAGGACAAAAGTATAAATGGTCGAAATTGAGCCCGTGTCCCCTCTAAGACTAGATGTGGTTGGTCGAAAAGGTCAACGGTTTTTTGAAACATCTTTTTTGAGGAAATACATTATTGCTTTTTTAATAACACGTAATACTTACTCTTGTATTTCAGAGCTCCCCGCTTTACTTTTCCCGGCATTAGGGGTTTAGGAACACGCAGCCACCTCTCTGGTACTTGAGCCAATCTCATTGTTATTTCTGATGGGGTGCAGGTGAGAGCAGCGGGATTGACCTATAATACACATTCATGAAAAAAAGTTAAATGGGAGTCTATTTCTCTTCTCTTACTCCGACTCTCTTTGGTTTGGGTTCGGGACGCGACACTGGAGCAGCCATCACCTCTAAATGCTTATAGTCCGAAAATATTTTCTTTTTCTTCTGCTGAAATAAACAGTACAACTTTTAACGTATTTATTATTGGTATTCACTACGTTTAGGGCGATCCTTACCCCTTTAGTTTCCGGCAAAAATTCCTTCTTTGGCATGGCGAGAGATTCGGTTCTCTTGAACACCTTCGGTGGCGGCTTCTTCTTCTTTCCATCTGATTTTGATAGTCTTTCTTGCCTAGAATTTGGTAAAATATAGTCCTAGTATTATATAATTTAGCTTTGAATAGCGAAGTAAAGAGTAACCTTGCATTTGATCCAAGTGATGGGAAATTAGTTACCAAAATTTTGAGTATATTATTTTTCTGCATTTGGGGGAAAAATTGAAATGGAAATGATGTTATCTTTTGTAGAGAGCTTAACTTGGTACATAGAGGGAGAACTTACTTTAACCTACTTTACTTTAACTTACTTTAGCCTTACTTTAGTAGTAAAGCCACAAACAACACATATTATTGAATAATAAACACACTTATCTACCTTCGTTTCTTTTGTCTTTCCTTTAACTTGTAGTAATTGTAGATGGAAGCCCATGTCTTATTGATGCGCTTCCTCATCCGTCTCCTGTATTTACTTCCGTTCTGTTTGCCCCATAAGTCTTTGTTTATTACCAACGTTCTAAAAAATATTATCAGACTTAACGTGATGAATAAATGATTATTGACCTCATTCAAAAGCGACACTTGGATTGGTTCTAATTCCACTTTCAAGTGTACTTAGGACAATTATAGCACACTCAGAATAGCTTTGGCCACGAATTGTGCACAACGAACGTAGTATGAACTAGAACGACCATACCCGAGATATATTCCTCAGGTGTTACCAGCGATATGTACAATCAGCTGCAGAAATATTTCAAGCAAGTAAAGTATAATGTATCCACCTCCTATTTATTTCGATTACCTAATAAATTAATTAATTACTTTTAAAGATTAATTTACTTAAATGACTTAATAAATTCGTTCGCAATAAAAAGCGTTTACTGCTGCAGCTTCAAGAGAAATGAGCTCTGGACACAACTTCAGGTTTTGTCTACTGTGCATCCAACGGCTAGCGGCAAACCTACTTTTAGTGCAATGTAGTAAAATAGTTTAATGTAATTTGTCAATACTATCCCTATTTTGGCCAGTGTTGAAGTGAGTTATTGAATACTAATAATAATAGTGGTAATAATAGAGGGTCTATTATTACTACTATTATTAGGGGGGGCTTGGTTGTATAAGAGGGGGTGTTAGCGGAAATCTAAAGAGCAACGTTGCCAGAACTAACTGTAACTCTTAACTCTGCATAATAAGTCTTTATAAAAACCCTATATTTACAAAATGCATTGATGTACGATCAATTACGTATCGTATAATAAAGTTTACTGGTATCTTTTTTCAACCCAACTACTGTGAAAAAATTATTTATTAAACAGTTAATATTACTTTAAACAGCTGTGAAACAATTTTAAAATATCTAATAGGGATATTATATTGATATGACAACAGCGAACGCACGCAGTGAACGAAGGCAGAACGAACGGTCCAATGGTTCACTCTAAGCTCCACCCACTAATGCAATCTCCTTGCCCCGTCACGGATCTCCGCGGTTGTCGGCGGCCGCGGTCATACCGTCTGTCATTTAATTATTTGAACTTTTTCGTCAATGTGATAAATATCCATTTTTATTTTTATGAATGTATGTAGTGCTTCTACAATACGCTCGTAATAACGCACTTTTCTGATCAGGCACTAGACCAGTATAAAATATAAAATGGTATTTCAAATTTTAACTCAAACAGCCCTACCGACAAACCGGATGCCTTTCATACGCCTGCGCTAGCGATTGGATCGCGATTGGTTCTCACCTCATGATTACTCTACTTACAAAGAAGTTAAATTATCAATTGCCCTTCATTCGGCTATGTACGCATTAGGCTGCCGCTTACTGTATAGGTACGCCGAATCCCAACCGGAGGAACGAGGACAGTGATGTCCCAATGTGGAGGAAGAGGCTTGAGAAGAACATCGACGAACATAGGGCTGACGCTAATGTCCTGAATGAGTTTCTAGCAGGAAACAACTCTCGAAGGATCATGGCTAAAACACAAGCCATAGCTAGAAAAGCGCAGATAGATCTCAATAATGCAGACTATCGGCGACAACTATTGAACCTCAACAATCTGCTGAGACGAAAGGCGAAACCGAACGATGCCAGGCTACGTAAATACAGAAACCTGACAAAAAGAAAACAACAGAATGCTGCATTCGAGAGCAACCAAAAGCAATTCCTAAGAAGCTAGGAGAGATAGGATAAAGACCAACGTGCAGAAATTGATCTATCGCGATTGGACAACGTACTGGAATCCAGTATGGGTGACGCAAACGCATACAATGAGAATGCGCCATGGATTGGGGAAATTGAAGCACGCAACAAAGATCTCAACCAAATGGCTGTCGGAATTATTACAGAAGAGGGCGTAACCTCGGCAAACAAGAGAACCAAGAACCGGAAAGCACCTGGCCCTGATGGGATTCAATTTCTGGCTCAAGCAGCTACCTGCATCTCATGGCATTCTGGCAAAGTGTTTCAGGGAGGCGATCAACGATCCGCATGTCGTCCTTGATTTTCTAATAGTCCAGGTAATCTTTCAAATCACAAAAACAAATTGTAAGTAGAAAAAACCAATGGTAGCTTATAGAACAAATCAATCCGATGAAGATGGCACTTCTTGCTCCTTCATAGCTATTGAGGAGAATTTGCAAAATAGCTCTCAAAAGTGAAAAAAATGGGTTTTTTTCGATTATAAAAAAAGACTACATCTCCTATCGAAAAAAGTTTACTGAGAAAGTTGTAGCTAAAAAAGCCTATCGATTGACCCCCGAAAAGTTGAAATCGGATCAGTAGTTTCCGAGAAAAATCGGAAAAAACCGGTGAAAATCGCGTATTTTGGTTTCCCTTACCAAAATTCGAGTTTTTTTATGAAAACGTTTAAAAATTCACACGGTAGTAGTACTAAACGAGCAGAACAAAACCCTTTTTGAAATTTTAAAAAAAAATAATTTCTGCCCGAGTTATAGCCATTTTGCGAAAAAAGTGACATTTTTTGCAAATGGACTTTTCCGGTGAAAATTATGGTCCGACAGAGTCTACCAGGGCTCATTTTCTTCGCTAATAGTTGCACTACAGCTCTATAAAAATGAGACCTTGCTATTATCAATTTATCACAAAAAAAATTGCTCTGAAAATTGTGAAATTTTCAACTGAACAGCCCTAGAAACATTCTTTTGTACTTATTTTGGGGTAGCACGACAAGACGAGTACGAATTTTATATCTGTTAATTCATGAAAGCATATATTGCACAACCCGAAAGAAAATAATTTTAATTTTTCAGTCTTCTTATCAGTTTTTTTCTTTCATTCCATTCGTACAAATTAATACTAACAACTGAATTATTCATAGATTAGAAAATTCATTTAATATTAAATAATTCATAAATCAATTAATATTAAATAAATTAATATTAAATAAACAACATATTTGTAAGAAATTAAAAAAAAATCTATTTATTTCATAAAGTTGTACAGCTGCGTGTTTAATTGGTGATATGTCCACAGTCGGAAGCCACACCCACCGTCGTGCCGAGCGGCGGCCGGCGCGAGCAGCTGAAAATTTTACAATTTTCAAAGCAATTTTTTTACATGATAAATTGATAATAGCAAGGTCGCTTTTTTATAGAGTAGTAGTGCAACTCTTAGCCAAGAAAGGGAGCCCTGGTAGGACTACGTCGGACCATAATTTTCACCGGTCCATTTGCAAAAATGTAACTTTTCCGCAAAATGCCTATAACTCTGGCAAAAATTACTTTTTTTAAAAAAATTGTTGTCAAATATTATTCTGCTCGTTTAGTACTACCACCGTGTGAGTTTTCAAACGTTTTCATAAAAAACTCGAATTTTGTTCAGGGAAACCAAAAAACGAGATTTTCATCGATTTTTCCGATTTTTCTCGGAAACTACTGATCTTCTGAATTACTGAACTACTGATCTGAACTTTTCGGGGGTCAATCGATTGGTCTTTTTATGAGCTACAACTTTCTCATTTAACTTTTTTTCGATAGGAGTTGTAGTTTTTTTATAATCGAAAAAAATAATGTTTTTTGCATTTTTTGAGAGCTATTTTGCAAATTCTCCTCAATAGCTATGAAGGAGCAAAAAGCGCCACCTTCATTGGATTGATTTGTTCTATAAGCTCCCATTGGTTTTTTTCTACTTAGAATTTGTTTGACTTTTACATAGGGCTCAAAACAGATTACCTGGACTA
Organism: Aromia moschata; assembly: GCA_029963805.1. Classification (NCBI taxonomy): domain Eukaryota; kingdom Metazoa; phylum Arthropoda; class Insecta; order Coleoptera; family Cerambycidae; genus Aromia; species Aromia moschata. The sequence continues at coordinate 236,406 of JAPWTK010000260.1, forward strand.
TAATGAATGGCAACACGTTCATGCTTTTCAAAAAGGGTGATGCTGCACACCCGAAGAACTACAGACCCATCACGTGTCTGTCCACAATATATAAGCTATTCAAGTCTATCATAAATGAAAAAATGTATCGTCACTGATTGGAAAACAACATCTTTGAAGAACAAAAGGGATGCATTAGAGGCGCAGCGAGATGTAAACATCAACTGACAATCGACGCTGTGGTATTGAAGCAATCCCAAGTAAAAAAGAAGAAACCTGCATATGTGTTACATCGATTACAGCAAGGCGTTATTCAGTGGCGGGTATTCATTGGGTCCAAGACAAATCTCCAGGCCCTCATTGGAACTACTAGGATCTTCAGCGATGACATCAAAATGTCCTTTGGCCTAGATAAGTGCGCCACACTGAATATTGTGAAGGGAGCACCTCATAACAATCCAGAGGTGTATGCCGACATTCATCAACTACCACCGGAAGAGCAATACCGTTACTTGGGAGTGTGTCAAGATGGCAGGATCAACCACACACAAGTGAAGAAAGAATTCCAAGAGAAATACAAGAGCCGCGTGACAAAGTTGCTGAATACGCTTTTATCTGGAGGAAATCTTATCAAAGCCATCAACTCGTGGACTGTCCCAGTACTGACATACTCTTTTGGAATCGGTAAGGGGTCCGTTACGGATCTGATGCGCTCGACCGACTTACCAGGCGGCTTCTAACTAAATTCAGACAATTGCTTACGAACTCTTCAGTAATCCGATTCCACCTGCCTCGAAGACGAGGTGGGAGAGGTCTATTGAACATCAAGAATCAGTGCCTTAACCAAGAAGCTTCCTTAAGAAGAAAAATACTAAACAACAGTGACCCGCTAATAACAGCAGTAGCAAGAGAGGACGCTGGATACACGCCTTTGAGCCTGGGATGTGCACTTATTCCGGTGGACGTACCAACAGAAGAGGAGTTCCGGACCCAGTGGATGGAACATACTTTGCAGGGCCGTTTTCCTAAAATGCTACAGTCAGACCACATCGACAAAGAAAATTCGTTAAAATGGCTTACCGACGGCTATATGTACACCGAAACCGAAGGCTTCTTGACTGCCATTCAGGACAGGGTTATAAAAACAAGAAATTACCAGAAACATATCCTGAGAGACAATCTCGAAGACCTATGTAGGAAATGTGGATCTGAAGGCGAAACTATAGAACACATAATAGGAGAGTGTCCCGCGCTAGCAGAGTCGGCATATCTCGGCAGGCACAACCAACTTGCGAAGATGGTACACCAACAACTGGCATTCAAGTATGGCTATTAGCGATGGCTCCGCCATACTACAAATATACCCTGGAAGCTGTGCTGGAATGGGGAAGTAGCAGTGATGTACTGGGATAGGCGAATCATCACCGCCCGAACAGTGGACTTCAACCGACTAGACATTGTGCTGATCAACAAGGAACAACGAAGAGGGATCATAATAGACATCGCAGTGCCACTTACCCACAACATTCAGAAGACTGAACGTTAGAAGATAATATGAAAATCTGTCAATCGAGCTGAAGCGCCTATGGAAACTGGAGAAGGTGGAGATGTACGCCCTAGTAATATCGGCAGAGGGAGTGATGACGACCAGACTAGCCTGAGCCTAATTTCTGCTGCAGGCTGAGATGCCATATCAAGACATCACTGTCTGCAGCAGGAATGGGTGAATGTTTCCCAGCGTTTACGCTGAGAAGTGTGACGATAATGTGTGGCCAGTCGGCGAAATAATATTACTCATACCATAACTACTCCGAAGAGGTCCCCAAAGGTCCTCTCAGGGGTATGTAGGTATTACCTCATTACCAAATCTATGGCAACTACCATTGGATTGGAATTTATGCATCCACATTACCACCTGTGTAATAGTGGTTGCATATCACACTAGGACCGAGGAAGCCAGACCATTAAAAGTCCTCCCCGGCCAGGAATTCAAACAATGCGCACAGAGGGATCGCGAATGGAAAGAGGTGCTCTTTAACATTCGGCTACCCGTTCCCGCGAAAATAAGTAAATAATTTAAAGAGAAAAACATACGTTGCAATACTTTTAGAATTTGCGGTAGTGAAAAGACAGCGAAAGGAAAAACAGTGAATAGAAAACTGGATGTAAAAACGACACAAACTGTCACATTGAAATCTTATAGGAGTTTCCTTTGAGTTATGTTGATTTTAAAAATGGCACTTTAAAATGAAAGATAGTTATAGCTTTTAACTATAGTGACATCATTTTTTAAAAGAACAAGGTACGCATATGAGAGCGCTATAACACCGGACAAGAAATTGGCTTTAACATTGCGCTTCCTTGCAACTGGTAGATATTTTGAGGATTCAAAATTCTCTATAATAAGATCAACTGGAGCCATAAGTACAGTTATTATGAATATACGTAAAGCCTTGGATTATGTTCTGCAAGATATATTAAGGTAAATAAAACAGTACTAAGTATATTGATTATTGAAAGCAACATTGCCTGCTACCGCGTTACTTATTATCCTGATATTGACGAACGTATCAATAATCATCAATACCTAATCGATATTATGTTCTGCAAGATATATTAAGGTAAATAAAACAGTACTAAATATATTCATTATTGAAAGCAACATTGCCCGCCACCGCGTTACTTATTATCCTGATATTGACGAACGTATCAATAATCATCAATATCTAATTGATATTAAAGTATCTACAGGGTTCGATTGTCCAAGATTTCAAAGCCGAGCATTAAAATATAGAAAAGAATAAACTCTTCGAGTAAAGGGAACTGACAGAGAAATATTATATCCATAGTTGCCAGACTGATATGTCATTTTAAAATTTTTATGAGCGTTATTCTCTGTCTTTCGTGATAGGGTAGCAATAAAATATGTATGTGGGACGCCCATAAATTATAATGCGCACGTGTGAATTGAATTATTATATCGTTATTGGTCAACGGAAAATAAGCACTTGAGTATTTCTGTGCGTACGCACTACGCAGTATCCCGAGAAGTTAAATGTTTGGGTTGGTATTTTAGGCGATTCCATCGTTGGGTCATTTTTTATAAACGGTTCCTCAAATGCCAACAAATATTTAACAAATAAAACAAACTGTTTACGGACATGAACATGAGAAGCCACGAGATTTAAATGATTTACGGGCCACAATTGTACAAGTCTTAAATAATATTTCCTCTGAAGTGTTAGAAGTTAGAACGCATGAGAACTGAGTTTTACGATAGACTAGGTTTTTGCGAAGCACAAAGGAGCGACACCTTTTAACCACTTATTCAATGGGCACTTTTTCTTATATTTATATTTTTATTTTTTTTATTTTTTATAGAACTTCAATTTTATTTTCTTGCAGACCGGTTAGTTAAGGAATACAAAAATTTGAAAATAAATACAATTATGTTCGTACACTTCTTTTAAGTGTATGGGATAATTGTAAAAGTCAGAATTACGTAAGAATTTCGTTTCATACAGCTAAGTCGATGTACACATCCATAGCCGCGAAAAAGTACTAGAGTTCCATTCTAATTCGGCGATAGGCGTGTAGTTAATACCCTACTCCAATTTATATTAGGCGCAGGTTTTATACGTTTCTAATACGTGCACAAGCGTGAAACAATGTGGCATCTAACTGTCTTTGTCTGTTCTTACTGTTGTCTTTTAACTTATTCTCTTCTACACATGTACTGCCAATATGTAAAGGTGCAATTTCCTAGGGTGTATATTATCGTCAATTCATCAATACAATCTGCACTCTGTTAAGATTATTGTCAAATTATTGTAAATAGTATTGGAAATCATATTGATTGGTATGGTTAGCTTTAAACGTACCTTAATAATGGCCTAGACATTTGATCCGAATAGTAAGCAGTTTCGTCTATTAGGTCTATTTCCTTCTTCTTGTCGTATCTCGGCTTAACCACTTCGGGCACGAATTTAGGAATTATAGGAGGCTTAGGCTTTGCCAATTCCTTGATCCTCCAACCACATTTTTTGTACTTCTTCAGGAGGGCCAGTAGTTTGGCAGGAATGCTGGGCGGTGGCGGCGGGGGCGGCGTAGGCCTCGTGGGGAAGACGCTGATGCCCACTTGGACGCATTGTTTATCTTCGGGATCGGTTTGCATGATAAATGAAAAGAGGTGCACTGAAATGTTTGATGGGTTTGACGATAGTGACTGAAGTGTTTGACAGAAATAGACAAGAAGCCATGGTGTCCGAGATATTATGATTAAAAACGCTTATATCACTGCCTCAGTTCAATAGTGGCACTACGTCCTACCCCTTGAGTTCAGTAGTGATCCCGAATTTTCGATCATAGTATTCCCAGGACTAACAAGTGTTTTTTTACTTCAATAGTGGCACTATGCGCCACAAGAACGGTTAAATCCTAATACAATGAAATGGACGAAAAAAATCTCAAAATGACTGCGGAACAGGAACTTAAGTTGAAGTTCATAGAAAACTTTAAACTCTTTTATCTCAAAACAATGTTTTTGATATAGTGCCATTTTTTAAACTCGAGGGGGTAGGACGTAGTGCCACTATTGAACTCAGGCAGCGATATGTTACCACTGAATTCAAAATAGACTAGAGGAAATATATCTAAACAACGCTCTTGGATTGTTGCGGCAGTCCGGTATTATATACACACACTTCTCAGGATTTCTAGTATTTACAAATACAGATTATTAAAATAGAATTGGTTTGGGATTTCATATAAGATAAAAAAAATAAACCATTATTTATCAATTTAATTTTATTCAGGAATAATTATAACTTATTTAATGCACAGTCCTCCTTATAATATAGTTTTTTGATTTACATTCTTGATTTTGATTTTCATTCACACATACATACATTAGCAACATTTAAAACACTTGACTATATCAGACCTAATTGAGTTTTATCTAGTTTCGGAATTAGTAGATGACGTCTCATCTTTTGATTGTCTAGACGTTTAAATTTTGGGATCGGTAGGCCTCAAGTCTGCGAATTTCTCAGAGAGCTCCCACAGTTTCTTAGCCTTGGACTCGTCCATCGCTCCTCTGTTGAGTGTCCTCTCAGCGCAATCCATGAAGTATCTTCCGGTGACCCCATTCAACTCCTCAGAGCAAGCCACGTACACGCTCGTTTGACAGCCCTGCGCAGGCGTTTTGAAGAAACCCTTGACGACCAATTTTAGGGCCCAGTTGAGGGGGAACGGAACGTTCCTCCAAATGCCCGAGTCCACCATTCCGGGGTGCAAGCAGTTGGCTGTGACACTGGTACCCTCCAGCCGTCTGGCGAGTTCGAGAGTAAAGCATATGTTGGCGTACTTGGAAACGTAGTACAGGTAGGCGGGGCACCAGGAGCTGGAGGGATTAAGGTTATTGAGGTTGAGGGAGGCTAAGCGATAGAGCTCCGAGGCGACGACCACTATCCTGGAGGGAGCCGACCTTTTGAGTAGGTCTAGAAAAAAAAAACACAATTATTGGAGGAAGTTAACGCAAGTTACAGAATATTCCTGTTATAGAGTAGGTTTGAATTTTATAAGGTTGAATTTTATAACCAAGTCCCACTCTTCGTATTATATACGTATTTTATGGTTGTAAACATTATAGTATATCCATCAATAATAACCTAAATAATAATTTCATAACGACTATATGGTCACCGACAAATGGTGTGAGCAGTAATAGTTGGTGCAATTGTTTGCAGGTTGCGAAATCTCCAAAAAGTAAAATTAGAATTGTTAGTTATAACATTAAGAAACATACAAATTTTGCAAAATCCATAACGATAAAAAAGTTTTTATATTAACATGGTAGTTATAAGAAAAAAAAAAATATTTTGCAGCCTGTTACAAGATTTTCTGGGGGTGCTGCCCATTTCTATTCTAGCCTTCCGTTTGGGTTTACTAATAAGATCATAAAATCTGATGAATAAAACCATTTTTTTTAATAGAACTCCCTGTATATTTTGTATTTGTTGAATTCCGCTAGTTATGACGCTGCCACTGGAGGCGCGCCCATGCGGGCTACCGCTGGCTGGAGCCGTTGCCTGCATCACGCTATGGGTCACGCCACCAGGAATCCACTGCCTCAGCATTTCGGGAACCGCTCCGTGGCCTTGGCCGGCATCCCGACGAGAAGCAGAACTCCACATATTTTTATATTCATTCGGGTTTCAACTTTTGTTCGGCAAACATTTCAAAATTCCAAATCATTGTAAAATCAAATATTTTTAATCAAAAATAAATTGTATTTGTCAATCAAACCATTTTTTCATTGTTACACCGGTCACGCGGCGTAACTGGCGCAGTCGCCGTAGGATAGTGCCCAAGTTTTTTCAAAAATAAAAAAATATTCGTTTCAACGATTAAGGCGCTATTCGAACTCAAGCACCGGTCCATTGGACACCTGTTCAGTAACCCAGCAATCCATCGCGGATAGTGAACCACCGTTCAAAACTAGAAAAAAGAGGAAGAAAAAAAAACGTCTCATCCCGAATCAACAAGGGAACCAAAGCGAGCAAAAAAACGGAAGGAAATACGTGGCAGGCTACAGTTTCTACATTAGCTAGGAAGGTCGCTCGTCTCGCTATACTTCGCTCGCCAACGTCTGAAGAATGAAGACAACTTGAATTGTATTTTGTAAGTGATCTTGATCATTCCGCTTTTCCCATTTACCCTCGTTTCCCACCATCTCAACACAAAAACCCTTATCGTTCTGAATTTTTTAATTAGTTAGAAAATTCAACCGTCAATTTTTTTCCCAAGATTTTGAAATTACTGTCTGAACTGAGTAGGGCAGGAAATCAAAATCCGCCGTAATTAAGGTTTAATTAACAACTAGATTTAAGGAATAAACAATTTTAAAACCCCAAGCCCCGCAGACAATTTACACACAGTCTGGGACTAGAGCACTGTTGTGGCTATATACAGTACGTCCCTCGGTTTCGGTAACCGTATGTATTGAGTCTGCAATAAAATAAATAAAACTTAAACCAAAGTGTGTGACTAACATTATTTGTTCAACGTCATATGAATGAACGACATTATCGACAAACTAGCCGATCGTCTATCAAACCTGCATACTTCTCAACCACAAAATTTGCAATCAAATAACACCAACACAATGGCTCTACCACAAATTTCTGTTCGAGATTAGTCTCGTAGGATACTACCGTCGCTTTATTCCCGACATGGCAAAAATTGTAAAGCCATTGACATCAATTTTGAAGAAGGGTGCAAGGGTGATTCATACACCAAACATTCTAAGAGCATTCGAAACCTGCAAAAAGATTTTGACTGAAGCACCCGTATTACAGTATCCGGATTTTTCAAAACCTTTCATCCTGACTACAGACGCATCTAACGAAGCAATCGGCGCAGTCCTATCTCAAGGCACTGCAGGTCAAGATCACCCTATAGCATATGCGTCTAGAACCCTAAATGAAACAAAATGTAGATATTATGTTACCGAAAAGGAACTCTTATCTACCGTATGGTCTGTAACCAAGGTTTTTCGACCCTATTCATATGGACGTCATTTTACCATATATACAAATCACCGCCCATTGAAGTGGCTATTTAAATTAAAGGAACCCACCAACATGAAACTCACAAGATGGAGATTAAAACTCGAAGAATTTGACTATCACATCGAGTATAAAAAGGACAAACTTAATACAAATGCTGATGCATTATCCAGAATCCAAATCCACCAAATAGATTCGGAACCCTTGACTGTAAATACTGATAGAAATTTAAAAACCATACTTCGAGACAATGACGACGCAATGGCACAAGAACGACAATCAAACACGACCATTTCAGAAAAGGTTCGACAAGTTTCAGAACCGACTGATACTAGCGATTCTACAAAAAGAACACCTTCGAAGAATAACAGTTCAACCGATACAGCGCACTCTACATCTGACGAATACTCCACGTCCACCATTCCTGTTTAGATAAAGTCATAAACCCCAAGGAGAATCAAATTATCTTCAAAACCGCCCTACCAAATCCCAATTACCTGACCGGACACAAGACAAATATGAAAAGATGAGCGAATCCGCAAGTTAGAAGATAATCCCTGGCTATTACCTATTCGATTAGGTAGAAGTAGTAACGTAGTAACCAGATGGATCCTAGTGAAATCCATAAAATTACAGCCGCTTGTAGATGAATATATTAGATTAAGAGATAATGTTCAATATTTAGAAGATACTTAGATGCTAATTCTATTTTGTACACTCATAGTGCACGATTTCATCAAGATAATGAAGTTTACCTTGGAAGAAATTTCCAAAAAATGCAATAAAATTTATCGATCTACCTATTCCTGTGACTGATGACCAAATCCTAAATTTTGAAAGTTTAATTATCATGAAGGCTTATCAGAGCAACTCTAATATAAATTTATGATCCTTTTTAATTTATAATATCATGGAGATTCCAATAACCGAGAACAATGTATATAGTGTCTACCTCTTATGTCCTGTTCTGCAGAGCAAAAATACCTTTCGATTAATTATCCCAAACCAAAAATACCTTATTCTATCCCATCAATATTACAGTTCAATGAATCAGTTGTCATGTAAAGTAGTAAATGGAACTTACTTTTGCAATTTAGAATTACTAAATTTAGGAATTGACCAACCATGCGAAGTGTGACTTTTATTTAAGCCTCTATTTCACACTCTAATTGTCAAGTACACTTGTTAAAATTACCTGATCAAAAAAATTCAACCTTTTGAAGACAATCAATTATTAGTTGTGAAACCTTCGGATAGTCAAATGGGATTTTACTGTGACAGCTTATTAAAAAGAATAATTTTAACCGTAGGAACTTATATACTAAAAAAATTATAAGAATTGTACCATTCAAATTTCAAATCAAAAAATTTGCTTATGTACAAATAAATGATAACAGAGGAAATATATTTATACCTCGATTAGATTTCAAAATTAATGTTACCAATGATTATGAAGTAAGGAATCTGAATTTACTACAAACCAACCTCGATGAGTTAAGTCATATCAAATATAAAATGGAACAAAAATGGACAAATTTAAACTTAATCAATTCAACATCCCATTGGTATCAGCCCAGCGTTTGGACAGTTTTACTATATGCATCCCTCATATGTTTAAGTACTTAATATATTTAGTACTTTATATAATTCGAAGGATAAGGAGACGACTTCCAGAAGCCCTGAACTTTAACCTACGCTTAAAGTTCAGTTTAAGAATGGAGGAGTTATGACGCCGCCACTGGAGGCGCGCCCATGTGGGCTACCGCTGGCTGGAGCCGTTGCCTGCATCACGCCATGGGTCACGCCACCAGGAATCCACTGCCTCTGCATTTCGGGAATCGCTCCGTGGCCTCGGCCGGCATCCCGACGAGAAGCAGAACTCCACATATTTTTATATTCATTCGGGTTTCAACTTTTGTTCGGCAAACATTTGAAAATTTCAAATCATTGTAAAATCAAATTATTTTTAATCAAAAATAAATTGTATTTGTCAATCAAACCATTTTTTCATTGCTACACCGGTCACGCGGCGTAACTCACTTATAATTCTTCTTCATTAGTCCACAAGATGGTCTGAATTGATTGGCTTTATGCATGAAAAAAAAAAATCGGTTTATTAGAAACATTAATCATGACCTCCAAATCATTACATCATTCATATATCCTGACAAAATTTGCCTTACAATTCTCTTATTTAATTTTTGTATTTATGGCAATACTTTAGAAACCGAAATCTACGCATGTACAAAAAATAATTTTCAATAAGTTAAGACTATAATAAACTAATAGACTATAATAAACTAAGACTATAATAGACTATGAAAACACTATTTTTGCCATTTCATGTGTACTACATGTATTTTGGTCTCTCCGAAAGTGACAGTAAAAATTGCATATATGTATGTACTCGCCGTTTCTTCACTGACCGCATAAATCAATGTTAAATAATATATACAGTGAGGTTCAAATAAGCAGAATAAATTCATTTAATCATAAAGCTTGATTACAGCATGATTATGAACTTTTCGAAAATACCCTGAAAGAGATTGATACTATGAAGTTGCCCTTTTTGACATAAACATATTTTTCCCCATCTTCATCCCCTTTGAATTATGACGATTTTAAGTTATGAAGGGGTTGTGAGGCCTCTCATTTGATTCTCTTTTTTCCAATATACAATTATTTTTGCGGATTAATAACCGAAAAAATTGAATGTGAAAAATGTAAGAGGTTATTAATATCTTGTAAACTCAGTTGACTTGTCTTTAGTTAAATTATTGTTGTGGGAAAAAACTTAAAACTGATATAATGTAAATAATAGAAGATAGGAAAAAGGTCTTTTAAAGTAGACACTACAAAATTCGTCAAAAAACCTAAACAAAGGAAACCATTAACTGGTCTTTTTAAAAATTATCAAGTAGGCTATATAATAGAATTGTTTCCAATTACTGTCACTTCATTCAAACTACTCAAACGCATCAATGTATTTAATACGATTTCATTATTATTCTTAATTCTGTTACGACTCATCCGAAACTTAGAGAATAGACATTCTAACTATGAGTGGATGGGGTAGTAAAACAAGAACTTAAAAGGAGGTTTGCGAAATGTTAATAATAATAAATACTCCGGAAAAAAATATTTAAAAATTCGAAAGAATAACTCTTCGATTTGATGAGGAAAAACATGATTTTTAAAATTATTTAAAAAATGAGATTTAAATTAGACATACATACGTATGTAGATGAAAATCCGTATAGACCAACTAGACAACTTTCTGCTGATAATAATGTGGGTAAGTAAATCTTTCTGCGAATTTTAAAGAAATAAAAATATCATCTTGTTCAAGTTCAGTCGGTTCAGGAATTAAAAGAGGATAATCCTAACGAAGACTAGAATTCTGTGAGATAATGATCGATATAATGCTAGCAGATGAACAGTTTAAAATTCTTCTTTCGGATGAAACCACATTTAAACTCTTAACAAATGGAACTGTAGAGTAAAGAAAATCCTCATTGGGTGATTCCTCACACAATTTCTTTAAAAAGTAAACGTGTGGATTGGTGTAACAAATAACAAATTATTGTCACTTTTTACTTATGTTAATTGTGCAAATGAAACAAATAGGTCTATTTGTACAGGTATCAACATGATGGAGAAATTATTTAAATGAAGTTTTCATATGGATTGAAAAAACGTAAAGGAAATATTGTGGACCACGTTCCACGAAAGGCTATATGCGCAAAACATTATGCACAAATCAAGCCAAAATTCCTGTTTTGTAACAGTACCAGTAATATTTTATTGATAGATATTCAAATCTAAATGTCTTTCACAGGATAAATAGACGATTGAAGGAATACATAAAATATGTGATCCATCTATTATAAAACCTCCGTAATTTTCAAACCTTTTCAGAACCTTTTCAGTATATTCACAAATGGTAACAACTGTGCCATTATTGCAAAAATTCACACAAAATTAGATACTATGTAAATACACACTAACTCCCGAGTTAGTCACTCACGATATATACAATTATTTTGAACTCGGCGTTTTAGCGTCCATCCGCTCTCATCAAGCTAACGTAAAACACTACGGAATTGGAGCAATGAGGTCCCTTCGTAATTTAAAATCTTTACGTTAGTTTTCCTAATTCAAAGGGGTGAATTAGGAGGAAATATTATATGTTAAAAAATAGTAATTTCAATATAATAATCGACCTCTTTCAGGTCGATTAAAAAAGTGAATAATCACGCTACAAACGAATTTATTCCGTACATATGGACCGCACTGTATATGGTATACACAGTGTATTACTACATTATTGTAGTAATTAGTTAGTAAGTAAAAGAGACATTGGCCACGAAGAATGAAATTTGTACCAGGGAACAATAATATCATTGCCAGTTTCTTGTAGAAAGAGAGATCTTTCTGTTACCTATGCATGTCAAATTGAATACGATGAAATATTTGCCGCATGTGATGTTAAAATAAGGTATTTTCATAGGTCCAGACATGCGGAAACGATGGCAGAAGACGACTTCCCGAAAATAATAAAAGACATGCAATGAGGGGGCTGTACTGCATTTAAGAGTGTAGTTCACAAGTTTTCTGGAAAACAATAGTGATTCTGACTACGTCCCCATTGTTGAGAATATGCTAACAACATTCAAAATAATAAGTGCTCAGTGTGTTTGAGGCTGGTCTTTTTAAATGCTCGTTTGGACTTTTATCATGAATACCTCGATATTGTCAATGAGGAGTAGGTAGCAGGAAAGGGGGGGGGAGTGGATACAAGCCATTTCAATTTATTGTAGGAGGAGTGTTACCCCGCACTAAAAATGTCGCACTCGCAGTACCACCCCCAAACTAAAAATGATTTGTTGGTCATGGACAATTTTCAAATTTAGTGTCAAAATTAAGTTAAAAGTCAAAGATCAATGGCAAAATTAACGCTTTTGTTATACTCCGACATTTTAATTAGTGTAGGAATTATACCTTGTTGTATAAATCGTTCTGGGGTACCCTGTATATATCGATTATATGTACGTACATGTAATACATGCAACGTAACCTGGTAAATTAATTATCATTTGGTGTGTATTGTTTTTTAGATATTTGCTGCCAACAATCAATACTAAAATATCTACTAATGTCATACATTTATTAATTCTAGTTAAAGTTAGACGGCGACAATATTTTTAGTGACATACACTCTGAATCTACTTACCTACGAGTAAATGTGTAAGAAGAAATGGTCCAAAGTGGTTAGTGGCCATGGTCAGTTCCAATCCATCTTCTGTAGTCTTAAATTTACTTTCGCCTGTACCAGCATTGTGTATTAATACATCTAGACGGGGTTCAGTACGAATGATGTCTTCGGCAAATTCCCGAATAGACTTTCGAGAGGAAAGGTCCAGTTTTTTTATGATCACATTTTCGTTTTTGGTGCTCTCGACTATCTCATCTACAAATAAAATAAAAGTGTATTACCTATTTACGTGCAAATGTCGGTTAAAAAAAATAAAAGTTAAACTTATTTGTAAATTTGTTTTCATGCAATATTTAGCCATTTCTGTTAAATTACAGGTAACTAATTTTTATCTTTAACATTTGGTTATCAAAGAAAGGAATTTATTGTTGCTAAACTACACCTGGTTTAAATAAAACGCAGTTAAACGTGTCAAGTGGAACTTAATTGTTTGTATCCTATTTTTTAATTAACTGTGTTAACTGTGGTATTTTGTGATTCTTTGAGCATAACATTAATTTATGCTGTTAACCGTCTATAACAATTCACTGTTCGTGGTCAATGAGGTTTTCTATTATTAGCAACGTAAAACATGTAATTAGTGTGTATCAAGGTATTTTAACCATTTTCAGTTATCTGTACTTACCACTGATTTTAAGATAAATGAAATAGTTTTAGTTTTTCATAGAAAATAGAGCAATAGAAACTTGTTAACTTTAAAGCAAACACACTAAAAGTGTGTTTGCTTGTTATTAAATGTACTCTCAAAGCTAAATATTTTTTTACACATCACAGCCACTATTGTGCATTGTGATCGAGTGCATTCTCCTCGAAAAAAAAATTGGATTGTAAATTACGATGATAGTTTTGTAGTTTGCCCCAAAACTTTATTCTAACATTGAATTTTTTGATATTTTCATTGATGATTATTACATGCTACTACGCGAAGACAATGTTTTAATCTGTCAAGCACAGGCATGTAGTGGTAATTTGAACTATTGAATTCCTCTGCTTGACCAAGATCCTGAAATACGACTGACATTTTAATCACGTTGTTTATTTCTGTGGTCACCGTTGACATGTTAAGACCTGCTGAAAGTATTTGGAGATCCACCGACACCCCGTGCATGTAGAATCTGTATATGTATTAGTTTGTTTTTATGTAATATTTTATATTTTGAAAGTATGTATACCTATTAAAGCATTTGTTTAAAATTATTTCAATAATATATTTTATGTTTATAATAATAATTGATTTGCATAAAATGTGACATTTTAATATTTATGTTTTTTAAACATATTATAAACAAATATGAATGTGATATATGTGACATATAACATATTATAAACAAATATGAATACAAATATAAGCAAATAAATATGTTGACATACCTAGAAAAGGTGTCTCACTATTGGTAAATGCGGAAAGACAACTATAAAGATATTGAAAAGGCTGCATGATGTCAGTATATCTGGAGTGCTACAAACGCCCCACGTGACCGACTACGGCTCAGAAATACCTGTGCCTGCTTAAGGGTTAATATTCTGATACACGTATATTTATTCCAAAATATACCTAAACATACACTTGCCAGTCTTGCATACATAAAAAAATATATTGAATTTCCCTAGGTACAAATAAATCGTGGCCTGTTTTTTTAGTTTTTTTTATGAACGACCTGAAAACGCATATATTTGCAGTTAAAAGTTAGGCCCAACAACGTATAGGCTTGCAAATAAAAGGCTCCATCGTATATATTTTCTAAAGACAACTATTTTGTTTAATCTGGTTGCTGCAATGACTGGTTTATGCTGGTTAAGTTTATTATTTATTATTTTAGTTCGGGCTCAGTTGCTGCGAGGAACGCAGAAGTACCCATTCATAAGGTAAAGGAGACTGGTGCTGGTTCGTACACTTTTTACATTAATTATTATGTTAAAATGTTTTATACGTTGGGTGAAAATTGACTGTCTTCTAATAATATCTTATTTTATGCCACACCTCATAGAAAACAAGAGAATTAAAAAATTAAGTACACAATAATTATCTTAACTACAAATGTATCAAGCAACACAGTGTATGCGTAACGTTGATACATACAGTAATCATCATAGTACACATCATCTGGGAAATACTTTTATTAACAACTTTTTTGAAATCTGACTTTGAGGTTAATTTGTGGTTAAAATAATGATGACTTTGGGGTCAGAGAATTTGTAATAAGAATAAGAATAGTAATAAGCATAAAAGAACCATGCCAGTTCATGCAGCATTTTTTGTTTACTGAAGGGTATTATAAAAAGTTTTTTATTATAAAAATTTTGATGAAACATTATGGAATAGGGTTAGGGCCCATTTTAAGAGATTATTTTGGAAAATGTCGAATTTGACAGGTACCGAAAGTCACGTGTTCCCGTTCGGGTGGGTCATTTTTCATTAAGTGAATTTCAAAAAAAGTCGTTAATATTTCTTTCCCATATTATGCGCACTTAATGAAGGGCACTGTATATTGGGGAAGATTGGCACAACACACATTCATATTATTTAATTCTTTTTTATAGATTATTGGACATATCCTGTTCAAATAAAACTATAATAAACTGAAATAAGAAATCGAATAATGAAAAGGTTAACTTAAGCTATAAAAAAGAGTATGTAGTAATAGTTTGTTTCAAATATTGAGAAATATAATCTTATTTCTCTTTAGTAAACACCTGTATTAAAAAAAAGAAATTTGTATGTAAAGATATTTAAAAACATATTATTGTGTGTACCTTTACAAACACGTATTAGAAACGTTTTAACTAAATTTTCTATTTACACAAAATTTGCAATAACTGACAACAAACTAACTCCAGAAATATAGGTGACACTAATGTCAACAGATAATCAATCTGTAGGATATGCCCTGAGTTGCAGCCCTTGTGTTCAACCAGCCCCAACATACAAAACGACTTACCTCTAGCCGCCTTTCCAGTATCCAAATTCCTGCACGCCATTATCACCCGGGCACCCCGTTTGGCTATTTCTCTGGCGGTCTCCTTGCCGATGCCCCCGTTTGCGCCCGTGATAATCACTGTCTTTCCGTCCATCTTCACGCGATCATGGAAGTAGCCGCAGGAGATATACGCGTAGAACTTCAGAAGGGAGACAACTGTCAAGAAGCCGACCACGAGGATCGACAACAGAGCCTGAACTAGCGGGCAGCCGAGGTCCACACCGAGAAGAATCATACTGGAAGGATGGACACCAAGGTTATGTGGGATTTCGTTCGACCCAAACCGGTGTAAATATCGAAAATAGTCTATCAAGGTAAAACTTGCAGCGGAAAAATTACCTTGGCGGCCACGCCTTGGCCGGACGACAACGCTGATATAACTTACTCAAACAAAATTACGTAGTGAAATACACAACAATAAAAACTACCGCCTATGGAATAACTACACTGACCGGTATGAAAAACGGGCACCTTAAAATTTTAACAAAATTTAAATGCTTATAATTTTTTTATGACTAAACCAATAATGTTCTTTTTTTGTTAAAGTAAATATACACTCTTTTCTTGACTTTAAGTCTTTGAATACATACTGCATCAAAAACATTGCCTAAGACATGACATACGAGACATACGAGGGAAAATATTCTTTTTATACGTAAAAATGTTTTTAGGTGTTAATTTAAAAACCATGTGGAGTTATTTAGTACATCAAAAATTATAAAGTGATAGATGTTGACGTTTTTTTCTATAGATATCTTGATATATGTATTTATTTTTGGCATATATGTATATACATTTGGAAATAATATAGTAACAATTTCAAAAAAACATTTGGTTCAATAATATTTTATTTTAATAAACAGCATTATTTCGAAGGCTTCTACCGAACATATCCTAGACAGGGTTAAATCTGGACTATGTGGTAGCCTAGTTATATGAGATTAGCTGATTAGTATCAGATTGCGCGTTATTATGCATTAAAACAAAGTTATTTCCTACCAACTGTGTATATGGAACAACATTGTTTGCTAGTATCTCATTAACGTATCGTTCAGCAGTTTTTGCTAGTATATCCTCTAGGAACCAAATGTAACTCGGTGCATTCAATCACTGAACCTTCTTGAAAGCTTATTCTGGGACTGAATGTACATTCGACATAACATTTTTCTGTTCGTCGTCATTTCCCGTTCGCCTAGGAATCTACAAAATCTTGATACATCGGTAAATAACACATGAATCCAATAGTCATTCATCCTTATTCTGCTGTTCTCTAGATCGCATGCAATTAAGCCGATGTTCCCTATCAAATTCTGGTCCTGTAGCGAGTCCTCTTGATACAAGATTTTTTTTATTTAACGCTCTGCTGACTGTTCGTTTACTTACATTGACATTTCTGATATGATATAGTTAATCTTAAATAATATGTACTGCTGTTAAATGGCGACAAATTAACATAGAAGTGATCGCCTTTGATAAGACTTGTTAAGAGTTTCTACGAGCACCTATTCCTGGACGACTACTATACGAACCTGTCTCAAGGAAGTGTCGGTAGACACGATATACAGTATTTCGGACAAATCTACAAAAAATGTACTGGTAACTTTGATCTTTGCCATATTCAATCAATTCTATAACAGCCGATACGAGCTCTTGACTTATAACTATATTTGTTAAAGTAACTGACAACAATAATTGATAACTGTTTTCGAATGACATTCGCAAAAACATTCCACGGAAATCCAAACAATATTTCATGGTTCTGTTGGTTAAGACTCGAACTGACTTGACTGAAATGTTACCGTATTCCTCCCGAGCGCATATCTATGCCAAAAATAAAGCTATTGAGATGATTTAAACAAAGAAATATCAAGAAAAAACGTACCTACCTCTACATTTAATTACTTTATAATTTTTGGTGTGCTAAATAACTCCATCCTGGAGTGGGTACTGGAATCTTCGGCGTAGAAACAAAAAACTGGACGTTTTCCACGAAACACCGAAGTACTACACTTTTCTCGACGCGCGTTTCGCCAACCAAGTTGGCATCTTCAGGAAAAGATTGAAACTAAAATCTAGCCCACATACTTGCACTATTTATACCAAATTTGTTGCCACTGGTCACTGGACCGTAACTGTCTTTGTTTATCAGAGCAAACAGTGTACTGGTGGGTATCGGACCATTGTCCTTATTCATACTACTGTTACACTTAATGATTTCCTAAACTTTTCAAAAGCATCCAACTGTCTACTGTTTGTTACATTTTTAATTAATTTTAAATTATTTATGTCTATCCTATGGTTGTTGTCAAAAGCGTGTTGGGCAACACAAGATTTTTTCTGTTCTGCCATACTTCAAATGAGCCATGTCTTCTTTAAATCTAATCAAAATAGATCTTTTTTGTTTGCCCAATATACTTTTGATCACAATCTTTACAACTTGTTTCGTATATTTCTGACTTTTCGTTATTGTCGTTTTGTCGAAACGGCAAGTTTTAATCTTCTAATTCACCGTTTGTTAAATTTCCCCCTGAGTAAAGAGAGGTTTGAACATGAGAAACAATTAATTAAGAATATAGCTAAAAGTAACGGTTACTCAGTCCATTTAATAGATAAGTTAATAAGGAAGCATACATTTAAGAGAACCCCGTACGATTCCACTACTTTTCGTAGAGATACTGACAATTCGAAATTTGCTTCGTTACCATATGAACCTAAATTCACCCGCGGACTATATAAAATTTTTAAAAATAACAATATCAATTTGGTTTCCAATTCTAAAAATAAACTACAGACGCTTTTGGGTAACCCCAAAGACAAAATCGACAATAACGAAAAGTCAGAAATATACGAAACAAGTTGTAAAGATTGTGATCAAAAGTATATTGGGCAAACAAAAAGATCTATATTGACTAGATTTAAAGAACACATGGCTCATTTGAAATATGACAGAACAGATAAATATTGTGTTGCCCAACACGCTTTTGACAACAACCATAGGATAGACATAAATAATTTAAAATTAATTAGAAATATAATAAACAGTAGACAGTTGGATGCTTTTGAAAGTTTAGAAATCATTAAGTGTAACAATAGTATGAATAAGGACAATGGTCCGATACCCACCAGTACACTGTTTGCTCTGATAAACAAAGACAGTTACAGTTCAGTGAACCGTGGCAACAAATTTGGTATAAATAGTGCAAGTATGTGGGCTAGAATTTAGTTTCAATCTTTTCCTGAAGATGCCAACGTGGTTGGCGAAACGCGCGTCGAGAAAAGTGTAGTAGTTCGGTGTTTCGTGGAAAACGTCCAGTTTTTTTTGTTTTTTTTTTTAAATAACTCCATATCGTTTCAATCATATGTTTAAAAGAAACACTATAGTGTTTCCCTTTTATAAAATAGAATATGTAATGTATGTTTAATAGACTACATATACAGAGGCTTAAAGACGAAAAAAATGTGTTTAATTTAACATAAAAAATCATTATAATCTATAGGCATTTCAATTGCTTTAAAATTTTAAGGTGTTCATTTTTCATGTAGCTCTAGACAATCTATTTTTGCAAATGATTTTTCCTTACGTTACTATGAAATTCCAAAGTATAGTTAATATTGATTTAACAGCGTCATATTTGAATTTAGTTTTATACGAGCCCAGAATCATATGAGTTTGCCTGTACTATACTACATTAGTTAAAAAAGTTGTAGAACGACAAGCCATACAGCAATGCGAATGAAATCCTGGATTTTGGAAAAGGAGTACCAGATTAAATAGAATCAGGCACTCCTAGCTTGTATATTATCTTTGACTGGTATCTTTGATGATAATGATAGCTATTACTTGATGGTATCATGAAATTGGTACCATTTACCTACAGTAAAGAATTGTACGTTCGTTCACCACGACATTGTTCGCCAAAAAGTCAGCATCTTAATAGGAACATTTCATTGTCTGAAACTCGCTTTTATCCTTATCAGATGATAAGACCCACTGATTTTTACTTAATTAGAAAATGACCGTTTCCAAAATTGTCGATATCTACTAATCCTCATATTTTCAAATAATATAAGAAAGATTTTAATGAGATTTTCATATCATGTGGCAGTTTTAGTTAACTGAACTTCCTCAAAGCCATAAAACAGTTTATTGACTTTTCTTTAATTTCGGCAAAAAGTGAGTTCTTCAGTTTTTACTAATTTGTTCCAAATTTCACATATTTACTAACACTTTATTGTAATACTCCATTTATAATATTTAGGGTAAAAACAAAATAGGTTAGCAATTAGAAAAATTGATATAAACTGTTACTATTCCTTTAGATTTTTTATTATTTATCGTTTAATTTGACATTACTATTAGTACCATTAGTACCTACTAATGCATTTTTATATTCTATTTGAATGGCTTAGGAAAATGTTGTTGTCCTGTTAACGAATATGTGTTAAATAGTAATTAAATAACAATTAAAAATAACAATTCTGTAAATGTCTCGTTACGGTCACCTAGGTAACAGTGCGATCCAGGGGCACGCGGAATTATCCACGACCCCGTGATTCCCTTTAGCTACATTTCCAGATTCCGAGCGGCCTGGGATCGCACTGTTACAAATTGGTGTCAGGTGTGGGGTGAATTTAGGATATTTTCTAGAAAATATACCGTATTCATAAAAACGTGATAAACCCGAAAAACTTCAGTTCTTTTCTCCCACTCAATGAGTTTTTACGTTGTGGTGTTGGCTCTGATTAATCCTTGAAGTTTGCTATTTTTATTGGATTTGTTCAGGAATATTCGATTTGTATGTGTTGATCAAAGCGCCTTCAAGAATTAATTAGTTATCGTCGGAATTAAGACGTGTGACCAGGGATTGGTTAACGGCATTTGTTACAGTTTGTTTTGGTTAAATTAAACTCCCTTACATATGTGCACAGCTGTGTTTTTTTTTTCGCTCCGGAACACTAATGGTACGTTTCCATTGCACGCTATGCGATGCTATGCTATGCCATGCGAGGCGATGCTAATAAAACAAACATATGAATATTTATCTAAATGCGCTATCTGTATAGCACGCTGTCAGAACGCACGATGCGACGCAATGCTAGTAGCGCCGAGTGCGGGCGTGTGTTTGAAAAACAAATTTGTTTGATATTATCGCGCTAATTAGCTCAAAGTAGACAGTATCGTGAAGCTGTGAATTACGGCCGCATTAGCCGTAAGAGCTCGACCTCCATTATGGGATCAGCGATCCAAACAATATCACAGCAGAGATGTTACCTACAAACTATGGGACGAAGTGGCAAGAAAAAATGAAGTAAGTAAATATGGTGAAACTCTCCAAATCGTCTTCTACTTTTATTAATTGTATGGATCCAGAGGTTTCTCTTTCCGACCCTTCTTTTATTTTTTTTCTTCATAATCATGTAGTATTTTAATACAGAGTTTTCGATCAGATAATCACTAGTATTCATGACCGATCGCTTAGCCGAAGCACAAAAGCTCACTGATACCTGGATAGCGGTGTATGTAAACACGTCTGATTAAAAAAGCAAGATATATAGCAACGCATCGCCTCGCATGGCATAGCATAGCATCGCATAGCGTGCAATGGAAACGTACCCTAAGAAGGCTGGGTACCTTTCGTCGAGTAACTGATGCATTGTCAGGTAAGCTAAACTCTTCTCTTGGACGAATTAATCAACGAATCCACATAAAATATGTAATATACATTATTAGTGGGACAGATTCAAGGCCGCTCGGAATCTGGAAATGTAACTAAAGGGAATCACGGGGTCGTGGATAATTCCGCGTGCCCCTGGATCGCACTGTTACACCTAGAAGGGAAGCTTTTCTTGAAAGAGCACATTGCATCAAATACATACGTGAAAAATATAGTACTTTACAAAGTACAATAATCATAGTACTTTACAAAGAATAATATTGTTATTATTCTTTTATCTTATTATTATAAGGGAATAGTATAATAGAATAGTGTGTATTGTGTTTATTATTACTTCTTTCTAATTACTAACATTTGATCTTTTTCAATAAAAACTTGAATCATGTAAATAAGTCTTACTATGTAAAATTTTGAATAAAATAAGGAAAAATAAAAAAAATCGTACTTGCCAAAATAAAACATTATTTTGTTCCCTCGAGAAGGTTCAGTAAACTAAAACTAATATATAATAGGAAATTCTCATTGAAATTTTGCGTACTCTAAGAAAAAAATACGAGCTTTTACATTTTGATCAATTTCGAAAAACGCCATTTGCTAATCAAGTGAAAATCATTCGGAGAATCATTTGATTTCGACTTTATATGGCGATCACTGTATATTTATTTCTACTACCAACATTATAATTGAGTTTTATGTGAGTTATGATTGCGCGCAAATCGTTTCGAATAGTAAATGTATAAGTAATATGTAGGTGTATAGGTAAGTAAAAAATAAATAATAATAAAAAATAGTGTGGTGTATAAGTAAAATTATTTTTTTAACATTAAAACACGTTAAAAATTTGTTGAAGTAAAGTAACCCCCCAAAAGCAGGATGGATCATAATTAATAATTTTAAGACGAAATCAGCCTTATCTGTATGAAAAATTTCTTCAAATGAATTTAACACCTAAGCAATTTACATATATTCATCAGGTAATGCAACTGATTTCGAATAGTCGGTACCTAGATAAAACAAACTAATGATTTCTGTGTAATTTTGCTTAGGTACCTACATAAGTGTCACCGCAGGAGGTTTCTGATGCAGTTACTAACATTAGAAACAAAATATATTATGGTGTACATATATATCAGTGGCGGCCTGGTGGAATTTGACATGCTCGTATTTTCGTAAGAAGACATGGGACCCACACCATATTTTAGGGGGTGGGTTTAATAAATCTTCAGCGAAAACTTTGCCGAGTAAATACAGTCTTTTTATATTTGTGATTTTTGCAAAATTTTCATTTTGATTAAAAATACAACTATTGTAAAATCTCAGACAACATGTTGGAATGAAATAAAAAATTCAAATGGCCATAAATTTTGCAGATTCTTTTGTCAAAGTTTTTTCAGTTTTGTCAGTGGTACATATCCATACATTCTTAGAAATATTTTACATAATTTGCTACCACTGACATTTAATTACACAGCGAAAAGCATTTAGACTAGACTATATGACTAGACTATAACATTGATGACTAGACTATAAAATAGACATGACTAGACTATAAAATTGATGATAAAATCTTATAAAAACTATTAATGTACAGAAATACACAAACTTGGTTACCATATTAATTTCTTCAGTAGCTACAGGAAATTTATTAGGGACCAATAAATGTGGTCAAATAGGAACGGAAATTATTCAAAAAGTTGCTTACAACACAAAATCAGAAAAATGAGAAAAAAATATGAGTATAATATGAACCAGTCAGAATAGAATCACCTTCGAACTTACTCGTATACGAGCAAAATTTGTTACTTAATTATTAAAGTATAAAGTTAATACGTATAGCTCTGAGATTTTTTGGCGCTTAGTGTACATTCTCATTGCAAAGTGATCAAAGTCAAAGGAACTCAACCAAATAAGAAAATAATTTGCCGAGTTATTATTGTGGTTGCAAGATAGTACTTCATTACACAGGACCCAAAGGATGAATAATAAAGACATTCTACTCCGTATTATTTTATATTACAGCAAGGTTGTTAACAGTTGTAGGAATCAGAAACCATGATCATTTAAAAAGCTAGTTTGTAATAATTGTATAAGAGTGATAACAGAGCTGTTATACTACAAAGTAATTCAACTTAGGCTTAATTTTCAGATCTTCGTGGTGTTATCATTAGCCTTTCATGCCTCATATGTAAGTAATTACAGGGTGAGTTCGAGAAAATTCCCATCCTTTTTTTCTTCGTTAGTTTTAGAGTTTCGAAAACATTTTTTTTTCTGATTACGACGATATAACATATGTCATCTTTTTTCCATATGTTTTTGAATTATTATGTATTGAATATATAAAATAATATACTCAGGAATATCACGGAATTTATACTGGATAATTACTCTCTTTGGTCAAAAATAAACACAAAAATTTATGTCTTGGTTCTTTTGTCGCTTATGTCAGTAAAACACATATTTTAAAGGTTGTTAGTTCGTTTAACATATTACTGTAAATAAGTCTTATTTGAGGTGCACTATCTCAAACGATTATTTAAGGTAGCCATGAGAGAACACATTTAAATAAATTTTCACTTTTGGGTGCATCATTAACCCTTCATTTTATATTATTATCTATTCTGATAAAATAAATATTTCGCAAAATTGAGATGTATTATTCATTAGGTAGGTACTAATAATGATCGTTTAAAAAACTATGTTAAATAAATAGTTAGTAGTCTTTAAAATGCATGTTTCACAGACATAAACAACAAAGAAACCGAGAAAGCAATTTTTGTGTTTATTTTTGACAACAAAGAGTAATTATCCACGTCTTGTTGTAAATTACGTCAATTACGAGTATAAATCTATGGCATATGTTAAATCGTTGTAATCAGAAGAACAAGCGGAATTCAACAAATTAAAAAGATACAGGGTATTCAATTCAAAAAAAAAAAGTTCTGTTAATTAAACAGCTGCTACATTTTTGTTTAATTTTTTTGCTTTTGAGAGCATATTTTGAAACATCAGAAAAAAATAGGTTATCCTATGAGAACATTTTTTTTCGTAACTCCGTTAAACGGAGAAAGAAGGAGTGGACATTCCCACGAACTCTGAACCCTGTACATACGTATCAAGTATTACTCGTGGTCATAGGCTAAATTTCTGTGTAGTTGTCTTGAAAAACATTGTTCATATGTATTAACATTCACTGTATTTATTAAATGCTTGTATATAGTTGCTTGTTGTAGGAGTGTTAGCATTAAAAATGCCGCCCGCAATTAAGCCACCTTCGAGGTGCCGCCACAATTTCGTTTTATTTGCTTCAAATGACATCTCGTATATTTTTTGGACTAACTTATACATCCAACATATACTCCAACAATAAACGGGCGGTTTTGTTGCATTCACATATATTTATTAATGTAGGGGTTACAGCTTGTACAAATCATTTTGTGACACCCTGGATAGTAATATTTACTATTTATTTCTCAGAAAATAATATTCTATATATGTACCTAATTTAATCAGATATCCACTGTATGTAAAAATGGAATGTATATATATTTTTTCAGTAACCAGTTTTTATTTTGTTTTCTCAGAACAGCCAACTCAGTCAACACACTTTGGTATGATACGTTCATTTTTTGATATAAACTTCCATCTATTAAAAATTAATTTATCAAACTAATTTTAATTTTCAATCACCTCGCATGTAGTCTTTGTTTTGCGCTAGATATTTCAATTTTATCTTTTTCTGTATCAAGCGTGCGAACGAATAGAAAACACTTTTCAGCGTCTTTTGTATTCGTGATGAATTATTTGGATATATGTATGTATGTAGAAATCTACATACAGATAATATATGTACATACATTTAAAATCAACCGACCACTTAGGTTTTCCAAATTATGTTTCCAAATTAGGAAAATTGATCATATTTTAGAATATGCACTTCAAATGGGTGGAAGTTAATACATAGCGTTTTTTTTTAAATAAAATCGTCCTACTGCAGCTTTTCGGTATTTTATGGTTATGACATTAAATTCAATACTGATACAAAAATAACGATTCGATAACGACATTAAAAAAGAGTATAGTAACTGAATTTACAGACTTTACATTGAACTTACAGGCAGCATTTTAATTTATTTTTTTAAATCGTGTCTTAGTAAAATAAAAA
The DNA here is from genome assembly GCA_029963805.1 of Aromia moschata. Taxonomy (NCBI): domain Eukaryota; kingdom Metazoa; phylum Arthropoda; class Insecta; order Coleoptera; family Cerambycidae; genus Aromia; species Aromia moschata. The sequence continues at coordinate 262,043 of JAPWTK010000260.1, forward strand.
GTACAGCATTGTAGGAAAATGACTTTTTAAATATTGACGTGTAATATATTGGTATAGTGAGCGTATAGTTGTGCCTAATATCTCGCCTGTGAACTTGGTCTCTAGTTAATAGTTTAGTCTTAAGGTATCCAGGAGGTGAGGTTATTAGCAAACGATGTATAAAAGTAACTAAATGGTATTTATAACTGTTGACCACATTTAACCAATTCAGTTGACGAAACTTTTCCGATGATCAAATATTCTCAGGTTGTTGATAAACCGGGATTGTCTAAACCGGGATAATACATGATGTCAGCATAAGAAAATATCGCAACAAAATTGTTTCTCACAGGTTTTTTCTTGTTTTATAGTTTAACAGTTTTATTCGCATATAGTATTTTTAAACATAATATGTAAGCCTGAAATGAATTGACATGTTCTTTGAATTTTAATTCTGTATTGATTATGATACCTAAATTTTTTGCTGTATCAACAAAAGGTAATTTTTTGTTTTTCAATTTTAATGTCTAATTTTGACTAGATTTTCATAGCCATTTTAAGACAAAATAACAGTAATGCTTTTTTTCTGGGAATTTAATTTTAATTGGTGTTTAATACAGTTTTCTGCTATTTTGCTGAGGTCTTCGTTGATGCTTTTGGAAGTTAACTCATAGTCTGTCAGTTAAACTTTATAAGTATAATAATACTTATAAGAATAATACTTATAATAACTTTATAAGAATAAATTAATTGAGTATCATCCGCGTAACTGTGGATTTCTGAAAACTTTAAAAGAACAAGATAAACCTTGCGGTACTCGTAATTTCACCAACTGTAAAGACGATAAACCCAATCTTGTGAGTACTAATTTTAATTATGACTGAAAAAATGACAATGATATGTTATCAAAGCCATAATATTGTAATTTTGCAATCAGTAAGTCGTGATCCACTGAGTCGAAAGCCTTTGAAAAATCTAACAAAACCAATACGCTTGCTAGTCTCTCGTCAAGGCTTTTAGTTAAGGTGTCCGAAATAGTTAACAGAGCTGTGGTTGTACTGTGGCCACTTCTAAATCCCGACTGATTTTCTGGCAGCAGATTGTGAACTATAAAGTGTTCTGCAATTTAGTTATACACCGTCTTTTCCACCGTCTTGACATTTTTTTGTTGCCTGTGTTATTTACGTTATTCGGGTCTAACAGATTATCTGGTATTTCAATGTTACGCTTTGTTTGTATATTCATAATTTTTAATCTTTTCCACAACTCAATCACGTCACTTTCTTTAGAGTGTTTTATGTATGCAGCTTTTCTCTCCTTATTGCTGCCGAAACATAATTTCTAAGGATCGACGATCAAACTAAAGTGTCAAGGGTCCCAGTTGCTCTTGAACAGTTACAGTGAGCAGATGAAATCCGAAGTGGACAAGAAATACCCACGTTTACAGACGGCGTATGGTAAACTCGCAGGTAAGTGAATTTTTTTTTCATTGTAACGTGTTTTGTTACATAATGAAGCTACAGAATTTTTTTTTTTTTTCGAATTACGTATATTTTTCTTAGTGTCAATGAAAAATGGAACAACGGTCGGCTGAGCAGGTGACACGCGTACTTCGCCAACGCGAAGTAATTTATTATGTCGCAGGCATCGAAGAAGAAATCGATAGTATTGAGGAGGAAGCCAGCGACACCAGTGAAATTATTGTTTCCGATTTGGAATCGTCTAGTTATAGTTCTCGAAATAATCTTACTCAGGGAAAAATAATTTAACAATGTACAATTTTGTTTGTATCATTATAATTAAGAAATATAAGATTAAAATAATTCCGTTAATAAAATAATACATCTTGATAATAATAATACGTTTATACCAATACATGATTAATGCCCAGTTTACCCGCCAAACTTAAGCATTTAATAAAAGAAATAAAATCAAACATTTTTTTCTCTTAAAGCTGCGTGATTCAGCCTCAATTTGCCGGATTTGCATTTAAGACATCTCAATTTTTCAAAAAGTTACGATTTTTTAAATGAACTACTTTACGATTCTTTACCGAGTTGTTCCATTTTTTTTTTAATAAAAAGTATATTCAAAAAATAAACTTTTCACAAATTTTATGATTCGTATATCAAGTTGAGGATTCCGAACAGTACCTAGCTCAATTTTTTATGAATTTTCTCGAGTTCATTAACCTCACGAAATAACAGCCGGACACGAAATACCCAGGTTTACAGACGGGAGGTGCCGATAAAACGTTTACAGATGAATGGTTAAAAACTATATTCCTTAACTTAAGGAATATAAACTATGATGTTTCCATGTTTCTCCAAAAAATATCCCTTAATCAATTTTAAAATTGTGTACCTACCTCTAGCAAATACTCCAAACAATCTTAAAATATCTACGTAATCACACACTTGTTATGCCTTTGGCACAAGTACCTAATACTAGAAATCGCGGTACCACCGTGATCTTCAGAGTATTCTATCCACACATACTACACAAAAGAAACTGACCGGCAAGTCTGTCAATGAGTACTTTCACCTTTACGCAGTCGGCAACCAGGGAGTCAAAGACACGCAAGCAGGCCACTACTTGATAATGAACTGCTCAGGGAATAGCGTTGTAACATATACCTGAATTGGCTTACAGTCGCAATTAGAATAGCAGACAATCAATTAAAAGACGATTTGTAAACACCATTACATAGGTATATCATAATGTTTCTTCAATGTGATGAATTGCACATTTATTATTTGATGCTAAAACAGAACTTTCTCTGGCAATAAATAACTAAATGATTGTACGAATGGATATCAAGTAAATTTGCTCAAATACCATTTTTCGTTTAGACATTTTTGATGCTATTATAATCCTAATTATCCTTAAGCATTTTGCGATAATTTGAGTTAGAAATTTTTATGTAGGTTGGTTAAACCGAACATTTGTTCATTTCTTTACTACAATGGGATGTAAATTTCCCTCCAATAAAATTGCATATTTATGAATTTAAAAGATATAGAATATATACCAGATATTTGTTGCTCTGATTTTTTAGTCGATTTTTTTAAGAGGTCGCCTCTCGTTAAATGGCCGGTAAATTTAACTGCCTGTTAACCTAAAAATATATTTGTTTTCCGTTTTCAACTTAACTTTTTTCACCTCCTGTTAGTTTTATTTGATTCATACATTTGATAGTAACAATGCAATTAACTGATTGTAAGATCAGTATGGTTGATTTTCATGTATTTAAACTAATCTGTCAGATAAATGAAGTAGAAGTGAAAAAATAGGACCTTAGTTCGTGTCATAGTTTATGAAAATGGTATATTTGAAAATAAAGCACTGTTCTTAAAACCGTGTTTTTTTTTCACAAATACTCAAACTTCAAAGCTTTTTTCACTTCATTTTTTTTCTTTTCAAAGCTTTTTCATTTCAAATCTTTTTTCACTTTCAAATATTCAAACTTCAAAGCTTTTTTCACTAATATTCAAGCTTCAAACAAATATCGTGAACTATGTAGGTATTAACAGGCCCAAATTAAATTGTTTATAACACATCATAATTATCTAGTATCTAATCGTTGGATTTAACTAAATCTATTTTTAATTAGCTAAAAAACCTAATTAGCTAAAATCGAAAACTGCTTTTTTCGGTAAAAATATGAAATACGATTATTGCCGCGTGTTGATATTATACCAGTTGACTAGCACCAGTCAACTAGCGCTAATTTATTAGATTTTGTGAATCTGTTTACATATTAGTATCAGTCAATTAATTATTGATAAATTAATTTTAGAAATTAACGTAAATTAATTTGTCTTTTTACTTTTTTCGTAATTTTCTTTCCACGTGTTACTTATATGTCTAATATAAGCGAAATATCACTATTTCGCTCTATTTATGTAGATTTTTGTAATTTTCATCTCGAATATTCCACAATACTTCACACTCTTTATATAAACTTAGGTACAAATATCATTGTCATTTTCCATTCAACTGTTAGTTGGCGCCATTTTGTATCACGGCACTGGTATGTTATTATAAAAGTACAACGTATTCCAACTTTACTAGCCCTAGTAAAATAAGCACGACACTAGCGCTAGTCACGGTTTACATTAGCTTGTAACATACCAGTCTACTGGCACTAGTTGACTGGCGCTAAGGTACAAAATTTAAGCATGACAGATTTTTAAAATTTTTAAAAAATGACTGTTTTGGAAAACGAAAGGCACAGGAATTTCGAGCTATTTTCGAGCTCTTTGCGATTTTCGAGCTGTCTGTAGTAAGCACCGTTTTTCAGTAAATTGGAAAATTATTTTTTGTCATGCTAACATTACATCTTAATTTTGTTGAATTAATTCTCTAGAAAAAAATGGAAAGCACAGGAATTTCGAGCTATTATCGAGCTCTTGAATGCGATTTTCGAGCTTTTTCTAGCTCTTACCATTTTCCAGAAAATCCAGGAAAACTGATTATTCGTGCTAGAATTACACCTCATCTCGAGGTCACAGTTTCAAAAATGCAAACACATCATTATACAAAAAATCAGTTTTTCCGAATTTTCCGGGAAATGATGAGAGTTAGAGAGAGATTGAAAATTGCATTGAAGAGCTCGAAAATAGCTCGAAATTCGTGTACCTTTTATTTTCTTCTGCAGGGCATAGTTTTCAAAATGAGGTGTAATTCTAGCACGAAATTAGTTTTCCTGGATTTTCTGGAAAATGGCTAGAGCTAGATGAAGCTCGAAAATCGAATTCAAGAGCTCGAAAATAGCTCGAAATTCCTGTGCCTTCCGTTTTTTTCTAGAGAATAAATTTCACAACGTCAGATGTAATGTTAGCATGACAAAAAACAATTTTCCAATTTTCTGAAAAACGGTGGATGCTACAGACAGCTCGAAAATCGCATTGAAGAGCTCGAAAATCGCTCGAAATTCCTGTGCCTTTCGTTTTCCAAAACGTCATTTTTTTAAAATCTGTCCTGCTTAAATTTTGGACCTCTGACGCTAGCCAACTGGTATAATGTCAACGCCGCTTTAGTGCAGAATTTGTTACTAACTGAGCTCTAGAAGATTATGCTTCATTTACTAATATCCATGTAGTAGGGTGAAAGTATAGCATATATTTTGCGTTTTTTTTTATTTTTTTTTTAAATTTTGTATTATCTGAATATCTGAATAGACCCAAAGTGTTCTAAAACGCTGTAAATTTTTGTTTTAAGCGAAAAACATTTTATGTGGGGGGATAAATGGAGGTATTACATTTTTCTTCATCTCTACATAATTCGCAAACGATACTAGAAAATGCACTTTGAAATTTGATACACTTGTACAACATAACAGAGTCTACAGCAGTGGCGCAGCCAGGGGGCGAGGAGCCAGCCCCCCCCCCCCAAGCTCCCCAGCAACCAACAAAAAAATCATGGTCGTTTTATGCATCTTCATATTTAATTGCATAATGTTTGTTTTTTTATAAGTTTATCATTGTTTCATAGACTTTTAATAAAAACATACTTTTCAAGATTTTTGTTTTCACGGAATAATAGCATATTGCGTATGCTACTACAAAGAGAATAAAATTTGACTGGAAGACTCGCCCTCCCCCCAAGAATGTTTTCTGGCTGCGCCACTGGTCTACAGAGTAGTAGTTCTTTAGCTTAATAGAGAAAAGGGGGTAAAAGGTAAGTAATCAAAATAGGTATAAAATGTTTAACAAATTTAACTTTTACTTTTTTTCTTTCACACGTCAATGAAGTCCTATGAAGTGATTTAGTAGTTCCCTTAAGATCGGTAAATGCGATCTGGGTCATCTTCAGAAAGTTTATCCTGTGCCTAATTTAAGTTTGTAGAGATGTAATGAATTTTCCTTTAATATGTTAACCACTATTGACCAGTTGTGGAGTTTCTTGGAGATTGTCTCGTAAAAGTCGTAACTTCTACGTATTTATCTGTTGGAAACATTTCCAGTTGCATAACTCTTTTTACAGATTCACTAAGGAATTCTATTGATTATTTGGCATATTGTATTAACCCTTAAGTCCTACTCCTCCGTAATGTCCATGTTGTTGCTACTCAGGATGAAATAGACCCTTTTGAATTAGCTTCATCGGTTTGGGGGTTAAATGGGTTACATGGGGGCAATATACTTTTTCCTTGACTGTTGGTAAGTCGGAAACGATGCAACATATGTATTTAAAATTTTAGATGCACGTACAACATAATAGAAGTTACAAATATAGAGGTTAGTTAGCTGAATTTGCGTGGGGGGTTGAGAAGGTCGAAAGGGGTAATTATTTCAAATAGACATTTTTAACATTCATTTTAGTAATTACAGAGTGAACGGAGTTTCAAAAAAATTCTCACTCCCCTCCTCTACCATCGGGGGTACAGTGGTAACTAAAACAAAATGAAAGGAAGTCTTTAAACATTTGTAAAAACGTGTATGTATGGCCAAGCTAAATCATACATTTGTTCTGATTTGGCTGATGGTGTTATTTGTTGTCCCACGGTAAGGTCACGGCAAGGAGGTTTAATATGAACTAAAAAAGAGATTCATGTGACGTCTCGTTATAAAGTTTTTGTTTTAAGGTATTTTTCGTTTTAAGGTATTCAAATATCACATTAATAAGCCTCTACTCTCATTTTTACTGCTATACCCATTTCCAATACATCAACTATGACCTATCTAACAGTTTATAAAGTCATATATCAGAGTCATAAAGGTCCTGCAGGTCATAAAATTATATTGGTCATAAAAGTTACATTGGTCATATTGGTTACAAATTTCATATTGGTCATATTGGTCATAAAGATCATTTGAATCATAACGGTCATATCAGTCATGAAGTGCGTAAAGGCTATATTGATCATAAAGGTCACACCGATCATATTGCTCATAAAGGTCATATTGGTCACAAATGTCAGATAGTTAATATGATCTAAACTATGCTGTGTCTAGAGATGAGTCATAAAGGTCACGCAGGTGATAAAGGTCAAATTGGTAATTAAGGTTACATTTGTCATAAATGCTATATACATAGATATCATAGGTCATATACTTCATAAAGACTGAAAAGATCATAAAGGCCATACAGGTTATATCCAAATTTAACACTTTTAATAACACAGACTAATGTTTTTAGTGAATTAGTCTAATTAAATATTATGATAGAGGATTATCTAATTAACACTTGAACAGGTTTTTTGTACTGAATTAAAAGAGTACAAGAAAGTAGAGTGGACACATTTTGTACTCAATTAAAAGAGTTTTAATCAATTCTTGATGACATCAATATGGTTGGTGAAACGCACATTGAGTACAAAAAAAGTGTTTCTATGTCAAGTTTGTGAAAAGTGTTCAGGTGTTAATTTCAATAAATATGGAAACATTTGATGTGGAAGTGTAGATTCCTTAGGCACCGTTTTTTTATATAAAATTTTTCTTTTAGAAGCAAAATTTTGGAGGAGAAAGTATCGCGATTATTTATTCGACAGTTCTATCTAGTCCACTATATTATATATTTACTTAATTTAAATTGTACGTTAATAATAAATATAAATTTATTGTAGCAAATTTGTGCAACATAATTTTATTTTCAATAATTATTTATTTATGTGGTCGAATTACCATCTAATTTATGGAAAGTACATGCGTCAGTAAATGTATTGCCTCACATTGAATATTGTCTAATTAATAGATCCTTAGCAACCAATGCACCCAGCATTTTTATGAACATCCACATACACATTAATAATATATGTAATTATCAATATTATCAATTTCTTAATACCATAGTACATACTTCAAGGTGAAAGGTATCATTAAATTCATGTTAATAATAATTCTTCTTACGTTTGTGTATATTAAATATCACATTAACTTTTTTGCATTACATTGCCAAAGGAATGGGATATTTTTTAATCAAAAGGACGCGTTTTCACAATTTTAATATCGGTACATTATTTTTATGTCAATGATAAAATACGACATTAATAATCATTACAATATTACAACCAGATAACACAGGTCTACAAAAAAAAGTTCTGTCTTCTCAATCAGACCCATCATTTCCTATGTATTTTGATGCACTGAAACCAAATTTGGCAAAAAAATATTTCTACCGCATCAGTTTTTTTCTACACCCCCTCATAAACTCTTATAGAGGAAATTTTTCGAAAAAATTTCTTTAACTATTTTTTATGGCCTTTATTTTGGTTTTTTGGGTCGCTGATCATGAATCTGAAGTCAAGACTAAATTTCAACTTAATGACAGCTGTCAAATTTCACTCAAAAGTATAAAGTTGATATTAAATGCATATTCCTACGTTTTTTAGGATGCTCATTACTGTTTTGTTGTAGATGTTGTTATATTTGTAAAGGAGCTACTTGGATCTTTTTTATTTATATCTATTTTGTTCTTTTTCTTGTTTTGGTTTTTGTAACTGTTATACCGGATGGACCATTTTAACCTTTAATAGGAAATAACTCGGCCGGTAAGCGAAAAAATAAAAAAAGTTGTATACAGAAGTTGTGGGCAAGGAGGAGGAAGTACGACCGTAACCTTTTTGACCTCGACGTTGACCTTGAGGGTTATTTGAAGGTCAAAACAACTTTTTTCAAATGGAAACAACTATTTTTGACCCCGGATTTGAAAAGAGCGGCAAATATTACATCCAAAATGGTACTTGTCAACAAGGTCATGGCAAGGTCCAATAAAAGTAAAATTTTCGAAAATTGTTAAATAACGAGGGCTAGCTCGGGATAGAGATTGGAAACAGTAAAATTTGTCGGTTTTTAAGGTTATTTCAATTTCAAAGTGATTTATCAAGCGTGAAACCCTACTTTTGACCTCTGATTTGAAATGTTTAACGTCAAGGTCATTGATATCAGGAAGTGACCTTATTCGACCCTGACAATTTTAATCAGAAAAATTGTACTGTTTCCAATCTCTATCCCGAGCTAGCCCTCGTTATTTAACAATTTTCTAAAATGTTACTTTTATTCGACCTTGCCATGACCTTGTTGACAAGTCCCATTTTGGACGTAAAATTTGCCGCCCTTTTCAAATCCGGGGTCAAAAATAGTTGTTTCCATTTGAAAAAGTTGTTTTGACTTTCAAATAACTCTCAAGGTCAACGTCGAGGTCAAAAAAGTTACGGTCGTACTTCCCCCTCCTTGCCCAAAAACTTCTGTATACAACTTTTTTTTATTTTTTCGCTTACTGACCGAGTTATTTCCTATTAAAGGTTAAAATGGTCCACCCGGTATAACAGTTACAAAAACCAAAACAAGAAAAAGAACAAAATAGATATAAATAAAAAGATGTAATTAGCTCCTTCACAAATATAATAACATCTACAACAAAATAGTAATGAGTATCCTAAAAAACGTAGGAATATACATTTGATATCATTTTTTTACTTTAGTGAAATTTGACAGCTGTCATTAAGTCGAAATTTATTTTTGACTTCAGATTCGTGATCAGCGACCCAAAAAAAAAATAAAGGTCAAAAAAAATAGTTAAAGAAATTCTTTCGAAAAAATTTCCTCCAGTAGATTTAATGAGGGTTATATGGGGGTGTAGAAAAAAACTGATGCGGTAGAATTTTTTTTTGCCAAATTTGGTTTCTGTGCATCAAACTACATAGGACATGATGGGTCTGATTGCAAAGACAGAACTTTTTTTTGTAGACCTGTGTAATAAATTAAGAATGATTTTATTAATATGGTTTACCTGTTTACCACGATTATGACGAACACTGTGTACTAAGCTGTGGGCGTTGCCGAACGTTACATCACAGAAGCCACTATTCAATAAGATTGTTGTTAACCATAACCACGGCTATGGTATTTCACTATCTGTTAACATCAACGTATACCGATCTTCAACTACATGAAGTCAAGAGTAGAGTTACCACCTCTCCGGTTTCCGGCCGGAGACCTAAGCAAGTATCTATGTCTCATTTTAGAGCATGGGTAAAATGAAATAGAGAATGAAAATCAAAGTAGCCTAATTAATTAATGTTCACAAATAACAGATGGCGTTGCTGACCAACTGTATTTTAGAAACACGTCTTTATTTAGCACCAGGCCTTCAAATCATTTCATTTTAGATTGCAACTGTCACCTGTCACTATCACGAAAAAGTAAAATTTCTAAAAATAAAATAATATGTTTTTATTAAGTTCAATTTTGACGACCCCCCCCCCCCCGATGCATTTAAAATCTCCGGCCGAGAGTAGGTATCGAGGTGGTAACTCTAGTCAAGAGAGAAGTCGGCCAGATCCCTATACCAACAAGAGGATTTCCAAAATCAACAGGAAGTACATGCATGGGGAAGACGAAATCCAGCCACTACCGCAAAGAATTATTATACCGTCGTCTAGATCAGAGGGAAGGGTTAGTGGTGTACGCCTAGTCAGAAACCAACATGAAGAACGATGAGAACGATTTCTACAGCTGGTGGACCACTATGGGCACATGGATTAAAGAAATTCTAGAATACTAGCGCTTGGAAATGTCTACAAAACACGCCTGTGCCAACAATATTCTACAACAATATTCAGATCGTACCAACGACCTACAAAAGGTACATTTGGGCTTATATTGTGCATCAGCACTCATCCCAGAATTAAATGGGCAGCAAATATGTATATACACCGAACCTCAATCGGAAGAACAAGGATAGTGATACAACGTCGTGGCTAACACACAAGCCTAGCGGGAAAGGCGCAGATAAATCTTAATAATGCAGACCATCGGCAACCAGTGGCGGTGCGTGATATTTCAGTTAGCCATATCTTGAAAACGACGCATGGGGACCCACTTCACTTTTTTAGGTGATGACTACACCTCTTACAGAAAGGATTTATAGTGAAAAAATCGTCAGCAAAAGTTTGCGAAAAAAATTTTCAAAAACACTGGAGCACTCCCTGGGTTCTCAGTAACGCTCTGTGGGATATTTGCAGTATATATTTTTTCATAATCTAGGGAAACAAAAATAAGGAGACGTTTTTCGATTTGTTGCAAAATATTTTTTTTTTCAAAAAGTTATGGCCATTTTAATTTTAATTTTATAGGAACATTTTGTTTTCCAAAAAAAAAAAAACTTTTTGAAACAAAAAATATTTTGTAACAAATCGAAAAACGTCTCCTTATATTTGTTTCTAGATTATGAAAAAAAATATACTGCAAATATTCCACAGAGCGTTACTGAGAACCCAGGGAGTGCTCCAGTGTTTTTGAAAATTTTTCGCAAACTTTGCTGACGGTTTTTTCACTATAAATCCTTTCTGTAAGAGGTGTATAGTCATCACCTAAAAAGTGAAGTGGGTCCCATGCGTCGTTTTCAAGATATGGCTAACTGAAATATCACGCACCGCCACTGTCGGCAACAACTATTGAACATCAAATATCTGCTAAGACAAAAGGCAAAATCGAAAGGTGTCGGGTTACGTAATAAGCTGTTAAAAAGAAAACAACAAAAGAATGCTGCATTCGAGAACAACTATGTAACAGCAATTCTGTCAAAGTGTTTCACGGAGGGTATCAACGATCAGCATATCTTACTCAATTCCTGATGACAAGCAACACGTACATGATTTTCAAAAAGGGTGATGCTGTACAACCGAAGAATTACATCACATGTCTGGTCATAATATTTAAGTTATTCACGTCCATCATAAATGAGAAAAATTATTACCACTGCTTGAAAAACAAAATATTTGAAGAAGAAAAAAGGAGGTACAACGGGTTGTAAACATCAACTGACAATTGACGCTGTGATGTTAAAATAAGCTCAAGTGAAAAGAGAACCCTACATATTATGTATGTGTTACATCGGCTTCAATAAGGAAGTATATGCTGACATCAACTCTAACCGGAATGTGTCAAGACAACAAGATCAATCACACACAACTGAAAAAACATTTCCAGGAGAAATATAAGAACCGCATGACAAAGTTGCTGAATACGTTTTTATCTTATCAAAGTCATTAACTCTTGGGCTGTCCTGACATACTACTTCCGAATCGTTAAGTGGTCCGTTACTGATATCTACGAGCTCGACCGATTTACTAGGAGGCTCCTAATTAAATTCAGGCACTTCACACTACCCTTCGATAATCAGACTCTGCCTACCTTTTGGGCCCTAGTTCCGAGGAACCTGCGGAACCACGGTTGCATTTTATCTACTCAAGAAAATTAAACGCTTAAACTTCGTTCTCCCGTTTAAACATCCTTTCATGGATAAAACACTTTCTGCAACCCTTATTCACTAAATCACTAGGTATTATTTCATCTTTCCACTTCCACATTCGATGTTCATCAAAACTTATCTCTACATACGTAACATACCTAGCAGGGTTTGTCCGGAAAGTAATGTCAGTGAATTTTTTTTTCGAGACTGTACGCGCCAGCCCGCGCTTTACATGCTGGGATTGTGGTGGGGGGATCTGGCAACAAGATCCAACAAGCGTCAGTTGGCTACCGGTCGTTGTAGCGGTCGCATCACTCGTTCTTTGAGAGTCGTTACAGGTACCCGGTGCAAGAAAAATGCAACGTTCGCTTGAGCAACGGATGACGATCAAGTTTTGTGTGAAACTGGAGTTGAAAGAGTGTTGCGGAAACCAATCCAATGTTGAAGAAGACTTCGGCGTCGATTGTCTTTCGGACAGGCAAATTTGCCGGTGGCACAAGGCCTTCGCTGAAGGTCGGGAAGATGTCAACGACGAGAACCGCACTGGACGGCCATCAACCTCCAGTTCCGACGACAATGTGAAACGTGTGCGTGACTTGTTGAACACTGACCGTCGTCTAAGTGTCCGTTTAATTTCCGAAACATTAGACATTACGAAAACCATTGTTCACGAAATTGTGTCGGGAGTCTTTAGGAATGAGGAAGGTGTGCGCGAAGCTCGTGCCAAAAGTGCTAACGGACGATCAAAAAGCGAGGCGTGTCGAAACCTGCCAAGAACTTTTGGACACCTGCGAAGACAACCCCGCTTTCCTTGATGACGTCATTACCGGGGACGAAAGTTGGGTCTTTGAATACGATCCGGAGACGAAGAGGCAAATTGCGGAATGGCACACGTCGAACTCCCTCGCCCCAAGAAGGCCAGGATATCCAGGTCAAAGATCAAGACAATGCTGATTGTCTTTTTGATTGCCGGGGATTGGTCCATCATGAGTTCGTTCCGCAGGGGACAACCATAACCGGAAAGTTTTACGTCGAGGTGCTGAAGCGGCTGAAGCGCAGGGTGAATCGCGTCCGCCCTGACATCTCAAAATCCTGGAAGCTTCACCACGACAAGTCGCCTTCGCACACCTGCTTCCTCGTGGCCGATTACCTCGTCAACATCACCGTTGTTCCCCAGCCTCCCTACAGCCCCGATGTGCCCCCCCAGACTTTTTTTCTGTTTCCGAGCCTCAAAACCCCAATGAAAGGACAGCATTTTGGGTCGGTGAAAAACATTCAGAAGGCTTGCACCGATGCTTTAAAGGCGATTCCGGAAAACGAATACCGTGCGGCTTTTGATGCGTGGAAGACCCGCTGGAACCGATGTGTGGACGCAGGAGGAATGTATTTTGAAAGTTTCTAAAGATTTGTACACATAGAACCAATAAAAACCATTTTTCAAAGCTCACTGACATTACTTTCCGGACAAACCCTGTATATGAAATAATTAAGGGAAAATCGCGAAACATTTTTGAAACAACCACTTCTAGAGCAAAATAATATGACCACGGCAAACATTGGGATCGTGACCACAAGGTGACGTCATGCGCAGAACGTATTTCGATCACCTAGAATTTATATTTTCTATGCCTAAATCGTGAATCAGGCCTGTTTGACAATAAAAGTTTGAATCCTTACTCTATATTTAATACCAGAGGTACCAATAGTACAATGTATTTCTAAATGCTCAAACAGTGCTTATAAAGCTATACCAAACACCTTACAATATTACTGTATGAAGGGTTGCAGGAAGGAAGGCACTGTAGCATGCATAATAAATTCATAAATAATTAAGTATATACATATGTACATACGTAGGTAAAGTACGAGCCAAAATAAATCGTTCATCTTTGGGATTCATTTATTATTTAACATTCAATATAAACATGTAATACATATTAAAATCTAAGCATGGGAGTTTTACTTCTTAAATATTGTGCGTGTTAATTGCCCACCTCCTTTAACCATGAAGTCTTCTAAGTGAAGGAACGAAATTAGCCATTAACTCATTCAAGCAAATTCTGAGGAATAGCTTCAATTTCTTCCTGGACGTTTCTTTTAAACCTCTGTAGATCTCTAGATTTGTTCACGAACATTTTGCTCTTTAAGAAAAAAATAATTATATATTATATATATAAATATTTAAATAATCTCAAAGAAAAAAAGTCGGGGACAGTAATGTCAGGAGACCTCGCAAGCCAATGCTGATCATTCTGATCACTATTTCGAGAAATGGTCTGCCGTAAAATCTAAATACTTTGTCTTGTTGTGTGACAGGTGGCACCGTCTTGTTGGAAAAAGTAGTTTCTTCTTCTCTTGCAGTTGCGGTATCTCTGGAGCATACACGTACACCGTTCAGAATTGGCTGTTATTGTTTCATTATTTTTCTCAAAGAAATACGGACCGATGATCCTTGATGATGATACAACACACCAAACAGTCACTTTTGGTGACTTTAACGGTTGAATTCCACAAAAACATGAGTTTTTTGTCGCTCAGTAAGAAAAAATATGTTTATTGACTGTGCCATGTAAAGAAAGCGAGCTTCATAACTCATGGAAAGGCGTTGTGCCATACCTTTTTCAATTCAATAACTCCAAAAACTAAAACAAATTCAGTATGGCACTGCTTATCACGTTCAGTTAACGTCTGAACTACTGCTAATTTGTATGAATGGAATTTCATCTTGTGCAAAATTCTTCGGATACTTGTTGCAGAAATTTAACGTTGCTGCAGGTCATCTCACTAGTCGACTTGGACAAAGAAAAAAACGGATTGTCTCACCGGTTCTTAATTTTTTAAGATTGCATGCAGATCCGCCTCTTGTCAGTTGATTTTCTTTTTCAACTGACTCATTATTTTGCCATTTGCACAGTCAATTTGAAATTACACTCTAGCATCACGAACATTAAATTGACCACAAAATAACCGTTGAGTTACAACTATATAGAACCAAATTAGACAAAAACAGAAAATATGTGTTGCTATTTATTCCAAAGTTCCATTTTGACAAATATGAAAATATCTTCAAAAACTCATATTTCAATTATTACTATTAAAGTTTGCGACTGAAAATTATTTAATTTTTCATGGATTTTTAAAATTTGACAAACCATTTTGGCTCTCACTGTATAAGTAATTAAAGATATCATGTACAGCTATTGGAACAACTCATATTAGACTTATATACAGGTAGTTGCATTGAAATTCGAACTAAAAGATAAAGAAGTTATAAAAGTGCTTTCACCAAATAAAATAAAAATTTATATTGTAACTGTTTTGAAAATGAAAATCTAATATAAAAGTAAACCTAACGGCATACAGGAATTGCAGGTACGTACAGGGAAAAAATCAGTGTTCTAAAATAAATTCGATCTATGCTATGCCAGTTATAAAACATAATAAAATATGTACGATATTGATTTGTGCTGGATTTGATACATTGTAGTATTCATATTCAATGGGAACTTATGTTCTGAGATACAAAGTGTAATCAAACCTACAGTGAATTTTAAATTCACCTCAAACAACTAAATTTGGGACAATGTTCTTAAAAATATATGTATTCATATATCCCTAAATGGAATCATTAATATTTGGATTTCATATTATTAGTTTACTTTATTAGATTAATTACCCTAAACAGACTTAATATATGAAGTCGCACTGAGAACTATGAAACCCCATAAAATAAAACAAAACCAGAAAACTATTTTCAGATCAATAATTGTACAGAATATTCACCCTACACTTCTTAATAAAACACTGCACGTGTGACGTAACCTCACAGAAATAAGTCTAAAGGTTATATATTGGGTGATCAAGCCGGTAATCCAAAAGGCCCACGTCTATGGGAGTTAGCAATAATAACAAGATTATCAGGAAAGAGGCCATTAAAAATTCTTTTCGGCTACATGTAAATTACAGCATGTTTCAGCTTATATTAAAACAGCTTAATTAATATTACTACTTGTATACTCAGTTTGAGCTCAAGATGTACATTGTTGTGCCAATAATATAAAATAATGCTGTATTTTTAGGAAATACTTTTTGAATTTTATGAATGAATGCTAAAGAGCATACTTTTTTGGATGATGGTGTCATCATCCTTTCATGGGATCATCATTAGTTGTTTTGCTTAATATAAGTAGTGTACGCCATCTAAGCTAAAATGCTGCCAAATCGACTTCTTGAGTCGATTAAGCTCAAAATCCATCGAGTTTAGTGTTCTGAAACATCTAAAGATTCTGAAGTAATAGATATTAAGGTAAATCGCGGTTATGAGATAATGGCCTAGTAATTTAAAAACTTTTACAGTATTATTATAGAGACCACTTCCTTACAAATAGGTAATTACTTTTCCCACTGAGGGCAATTATATAACAAAAGATATCATTTGTTTTCGTCTCCAGACAAACATTTATTACCTAGATAATTCTTGACTTGCTTAACGTGTTCCTCCAAGCATAAAATCATTCAGACAAATTAATTGAGATTTGGTTGACCTCTAAGAAAATATCTGAAAAACAATCCTTTTTGTCAATAATGATGGACAAATAGTACCAGAATATAAGTATTTTAGCAATTTTTATTCGCTCCGAATTGGGAGGATCCGTGTCACTTCAATACCTCACATTTTACTGTTAACATTTCCATTAAGGTAGAAAGTACTTTGGTCACTAAAATAAATTATTTTTACATAGTCTGGCTGTTGGCCAATTTTAGTGGTCATAGTTTCATAGAATTTCAGTCTTAGGTTGGTGGCGTCATCTGAAAGATGATGCATTATTTTTAATTTGTATGGGTGAAATTTGTGTTTTGTCAACACCCTGTGTACTGTACTTTGACTGACTTCACAGGTGGATGCAATATGTGGAAGACGCGTTTACTATCATTTATGCAACTTGTCACCGAGGACGCTTCTCACGCGGGAACAACTTAACGCATAAGCTTCGTCGAAAAATTGATAAAAGGGCGGAGCTTACGCGCACGGCCGCACATCTGGCCTAAGGGGCGATAAAAACGGACGGCAGGTCGGCAACACGCTCTCTGTTCCTTCCGCCGCGCCAGCGTTAAGTTGTCCCAGGTAAGCCCTGACTCCCGCTCTAGTACAATCTACCTAGGCACTGGTTGCGGTTGTTTAGGGGACCCACATTACATCCACGTGGCGTTTTATTTCGCCAACACCCCACCGTCTCGGGCCCCCATTTGGAGCCCTAGACGCACCTTTAAGGATCCTTCGTCGACGCTTACAGCGTCGCTTACGGCACGGTAGGCTACAGGGCTATTTTCACAGCTTGCGTGGCCTGCCTCAACGCTTCGGGCTTCACCACGTGGTTACGCAACAGGGCGTACCATGGAAGACTGGGAGCGACCGTCCCTTCGCCGCCGAGTGGTCGCCCTACTGGGATTGAGGCCGCCTAGGCCGGCCCCATCCTCCAGGGCGTCCCTCGAAGCCGAGGACGCGTCCCTGCTACACCACGAAGGGAGCGTCGGCGCGGACACCCCAGCCAGGGCTAACGCCGCTCACGCCACGCCCGAGGATATGGCCCCACGTTGGGCGCCATATCGTCGTGCGCGGTGCGGCGTTAGCCCGGCTGAGGGTGTCCCGTGCGCCGACGCTTCGTTTGTTTGGCGATCTGCGTCCCTTGCCACGTGGGGACGAAGGAGGGAACGCTACACGGTTATGGAAATAGTGTGCAGCGTCGTTGTGCCTCCCTGAGTGGCGAATTTGGGAGTTCACATCGAGAGTTCCGGTGCGGAACTCTACGACGTGGGAAAGAAATTAAATCACTTACTTTGTTGATGCGGGCTCCCAAACGTACCACATCAGTGTTGTTCAGGTCCCACTAGGGAGACGAGCGGAGAGGACTTGACCCGGGACGGTCACGAGCGCAAAAAGAGCGAGCAGCGCGGCGCTTTGCTTTTGTTCCCTACGGAGCTGCGCGCGCCGCTCGTTTGTCGACGGAAGCGTTTGCGGGTCCAAGTCGTTCTCGCGTGAGAAGAGACACTCTCCGGTGACAAATTATTTTTACATAGTCTGGCTGTTGGCCAATTTTAGTGGTCATAGTTTCATAGAATTTCAGTCTTAGGTTGGTGGCGTCATCTGAAAGATGATGCATTATTTTTAATTTGTATGGGTGAAATTTGTGTTTTGTCAACACCCTGTGTACTGTACTTTGACTGACTTCACAGGTGGATGCAATATGTGGAAGACGCGTTTACTATCATTTATGCAACTATATAAATTATTTCGTCATAAGAGATTTTTGGTCGACCAGATCCTTTGGCATCACTACAGGGAGAGTTGCTCCACTTAACAAAAAAGCAAACTTCATCGGCAGAAGAAAAATTGTCATATTTTATTTTTTTAGTTTGTTGTACCTTTTTTGTTTAAATTTTGGCGGACTGTTTCCTTTATACCGAGTAGGCATAGCTGGAACAAAGTTCAGCCATTAATACACCACAAATATTTGCAAAATATGCACAGAGGCTTGTGGCATCTATCCCGTATTATTTTTGGCCATCTTTTTGTACGGGAGAAATGTCCCGGAAATATTTTATAATGTATAACATCCACTTACCTTCTTTTTAAATACGGAGTCAAAAATATTTTATTAAACTTAAAGACTGTGGCATCTATCCCGTATTATTTTTGGCCATCTTTTTGTACGGGAGAAATGTCCCGGAAATATTTTATAATGTATAACATCCACTTACCTTCTTTTTAAATACGGAGTCAAAAATATTTTATTAAACTTAAAGAATAGCATTCTGCATATATACTCGTAACTATATTACATCACAAAAGTAAATGTTTACTACTTACCTGTTTTTATTGAATAACTTGCGACTGAAGCGATATAACACGATTATCTGCCGTGACTTCCCTGCAATGCACAACACAAGTAAACGGCCACTAGATGCCTGGTGGAAGCTACTGACTCCATCCTGTATATTAGCCGATCGGGGCATCTATAGCGGTGGGGCGTCTGTCCTGGAATTACCTTACGTCCTCGATAGGTATAGAGCGATCAGGGTACCTACCTCTCATTAAAAAATGTGTTCCGCTGCATGCTAATTGTTTCCACGTTCACCAAGTACGAGTATTAAGATAGAGCTGCTACTTTGTTAGCTAGAGCACGTACCATTTTTACTTATGGAGACACTTAAACGTTTCGTTAAACAATAATTAAACTTAAAGTTAAAGGTATAATCAACTGAAAAAATGTAGCAAAATAAACGAAGTTGGGTAATTAAAAAAAAGTCAACTTTTTTGACAATTATCCAGAATTGAAATGCTTTTGAAACTGTATTAATTGAACGTTCAATTGAAATTTTAGTGTTGATTTAATTATTCCATCAAAACTACCCTAAACCCAACCAAAATGAGTATGACAGAATAGGTATTTCAAATACCTTTCAAACGAGGTAGCACTTTCCATAGGGTCCCATTTAACGTTCGTAACGGTTCCATTACGTCACCTGTTACCACTAGTAGAGAAGCTTACATCCGTTTATTTTCACTCTCCAAATATCATTGGTCTAAGTATAACCATTCAAAAGACACGAGGGGAGGGGACTTTTGACTAGCAGTATGTAAGTTGTTCACGTCTATCATAAATGAGAAATTTAACGTCACTGTTTGGAAAATAGTTAAAAGGAGAAACATGCATATGTTTTACATTGACTATAACAAGGTGTTCGATTCGGTCCTCCACGATTCGTTACTGAAAGTCCTGGAAATTTACAAAGTCTGCACTTGAATAAGAGCTGTCCCTCTACATCTTATGCAGTGATGGAAAACAAACATGTGGGTCTCCGGAAAGGCCACAGGTTAAGTTGAGATCAAGAAGGGAATATTCTAAGGTGATTCACTCTCACCGGTTTGGTTCTGTTTGGCACTCAACCCCAGTGGCGGCCGGTGGAATTTGACATGTTCGTATGTTCGTAAGGAAGCATGGGACACCATAATTTAGGGGGTGGTTGCTAGACCTAAGTAGAAGGCTCTAATGTCAAAAAATCTTCAAGGAAAACTTGCGAATTTTTTTTTCCAAAAATTACTGCCTCTGGGACGATCTTAGAAATGGCTTGCAAAATATATATTTTTTTTCATAAGCACCTAGTAAATACAAAGTTTTTATACCTGTGGTTTTCTCGACAGTTTGAGATCTGTAAAAGTTATGGTAATTTGAATTTTTATTTCATTCCAATATCTAAATGATTTGATTTGATCATCTAAAACTATTCATATGCAAAACATCAGGTCCTTAAACAAATTTTAACTATATATCAATGAAAATATCGAGTTCTGTACATTTTTGTACATCCAAACAAAAATGTTGTTCACCGTCCCAAAAATGAAAAAATGAAGGTGTAAATTTGGTACTCAATTCTGAAAATTTTTGAAAATTTTGAAGGATTCATATGTTTATACATCATCATATAGGGAGATTTTGTAAGTTTTTCTGCAACTAATAATGCTTTTCGTACACCATATTTAACCAGCCAAAATCGAAATACAAAAATGGTACTCAAAATTGAGGCTTCTGTACAAATTCACCAAAAAACAAATTTCAACTGTGCCAGTAAAGAGATCGAATTTTGCATATATTTGTACACACACAAATTTTATACACCTTCCCAAAAATGAAAAAAAAACAAGAGTCAAAGCAGATACATCAATCTTGACAATTTTTAAATACTTTTAAGTATTCCTATGTTAGTTCATATGTTAGTATGAAGAAAATTGGTTACAATGAAATTGGGGTATTTTTTAATACTGCTCTGTTGAGTACATTCAGTACAATTCTTGTATTATTAATTAGAAATAAAAAAAAATATCAACTTTAAAATTGTAGTCTCACATATATGTATGTTTAGGTAAGGTAGATAATTGATAAGGTAATGTAGATAATTTGGTTATATAGGTAGATACGCATTATGTTATTTAAAGTCACTCGAATATGTACCTACATATCTACCAATAGGCGTTTTGTTGGAACACTTTTAAAACGTTTATTAGTAGATTAATGTGCTGAAGTAAAGTGCTCAAGTAGATTAATGAGCTGGAGCAGTTAAAAATCACTGTCAAATAGAGCATTAAAATTGGCGGCTTTTAAATTCCTCGCGGGTTGAAATTCGACCAAGCCGCCATCACAGTGGATCGAGCCAATGCATTTTTAGTGGACATAACCCAATTATGCAAAAATCGTTATTTGATACAATTTTTTGAATCATTGTTTTCTAAAAACTCCAAATTATATAAAAATAAACATAAAATATTTTGTTGTTAATTCACGTAGCAGTACAGCGGGCATTTTTAGCGAAGAAAATTTGATTTTTATTGTCTCTACAAAACTGAGTATTAAATATTAAAGAGCATATCTCCATACTTGACCACAAACTTAAAGTTTTTATTATATTGTTACTCAAGATGATGCATTAGCTTGCAAATGGTCGAGTTACTGTCATATCGTCACTTACTTAGTAATAATAATAATAAAAATTATTTTTTATTCTATAGTGAATTACGAAATAAAAGTTTTGTCTTGGGTTTTAAAAAATGCTTAAATTTGCACAACATTTTATATCCGTTATTGAGGTCAAAGGTTCCTTAAAACAAATATAAAGAGATTTGCTGCCACTAGGCGCAACTTTAGAAAATACAGGGTGGTCATGCGTTAAATTTACGTATTAATTTAAATTATTACGTTAAATTAACAATTACGTTAAATTTATTTATTTCCAAAAAACATGGAAAAACCTAAAAACCAATTATGATTTATATACTCAATTAACATCGTTGGGTGTTAATTTAAGTGATTTTAAATCATTAGTAAGTGTTATAGTGAATAAACTTCATCCGGATAATTTTAATGAAATGGAAACAAGTATTTTAAGTGAGTGCTTAAGAACATTTTGTTTAAATATATCAAAAAAATGGAGAGGATGCAGACGTAAAAAAAGTTTTTAAAGAAACATGAATTATGGTTTAAACGAGATTTTACTTGGCCGCGCTTTCTTTTTAATACGTGTAAAGCCGGCATTCAACATTGTAAAAAAAAAACGTAAAAAATTTGAAAATCTCTTTAAGACAAAAAGAAAAGAAGAACAGAAGATCTAAGAAAGGAAAATATCGAGGAACTTTCGTTTGCTATAATATCAAAAACGGGTATTTATGAAAATCAAGATCTTAATGAGGTATTTCAATTTTTGTCAAAATCCCCAACATGTGGAAAAAGTAAGACATTTTATAACCAAAAAACACATTTTATAATTTATGTAGAGTGTTTCTAGTTCAACGTTGTTTAATGTACGTATTATGTAGAATTTTATAATATTAATCGATCTTTATTCCAAAAAAAATAAATAAATAAATAAATAAATAAAACACCCTGTATGTTAAGTAATTGTGCATAACATTGATTTTCGTGACCATCGAGGTTATATTAACAAATGATTTTTTATTTCAATTCCATAAAGTTGTTTTTTTGCTCACTTTGGTCCTTTGTCCACAAATCCCTATGCGTCGATCCACTGTGCGCCATCTGCCTTTGCTTTACATATTGCTTACAAGCGCTATCTGGCGGTGGAACAAAATTGTTCTGCATATTTGCTTGCTCATCTGTAGCAATTTGTGCTCGCCAGTGCAATGTGATTGTGTGACAAAAATACTCTGTTTCTGTTCCGAACTTCTAATTGTTTTAAATTCGTAATGGAAAAGGTTAGTTTTTATTTTTGTCATTATTAGGCTTCGGAATGTTTGTCTGCTCGCATCTAAAACTGCGTAAGAGTATCCTGCGTTCCCACTGTGGGATGGCGTACTACTGCGCATACGCGGGCTCTGAATCGGTTTCGGGAACTGTCAATGTCGTATCGTATGTAACACAGGCAAGAAATACATGTGTATATAATGTACAAGGCCCTAAAAAATGTGGTTTATAAGTATAAACCGTATTCATTATCACAGAGTTGTATAGTTCAGAGCCCTGCGTTGCCGTACACATTTCCGTACCCCAGTCATTATCATTTGAAGACGTCTAGCATGGAAATTGGTATAATTTAGAAAAATGTTATGCTTTAAAATAACAATTGAGGCGAGTTTAAAGATAAAAAACAAACTCTAAACATTTAAAATATTCCAAGTTTCAAATAAATGCACGATTACATTATATCTTTATTTATGTATATACATAACTTTTAAACCCCTCATTAGGTTGACATATATTTCCACGAATACCAGTAGATAAAAAATAGTGGTATCTTCAACCTCAAGTCACCGATTCGTGTCAACTAGAATCCTCGATCACTCCGGGTTACGACAAAAAAGACAAGCAGGTACAGAATACTGCGCACTCAATAAGCGGAAAGGCTTCAAAAACCAATAGAGAAATTGAAACCACAGTTAAAACTGACGAACTTGATTGCTCCATGAGGTTGAAAGACAATAAGCTCGACTTAATCACATTGCCTAACGCAGAAATAGTCGACAAACTACAATGTGAAAGCGGTGCACCCGACAAAAAATTACGTTCAATTAAAAACTGAGAAGGATGTCGCAGGTAAAGTTGAAAGTGTCGCAGGTAAAGTTTATAAATCACTTTATAGAATGTTCCTATTATTCAACTGCGCAATTCACCAAAATAAATCGGTGCTGCCATATATATGACTCGGATGTTCACAAACGAAAAGAATGCTCCACATTGACAGAAACAGAAGATGGCTTAAAGTAAAATACCTTACCTGTCAACTAAGCTGAGCTATTAGAGGGAAGTGAAGTTCAAAAAATTGGCAGATAAAGTAACTGAAAACTGGCGTGACTTCATTTCTAAAGACTCACGACGGAACTCTCTTCTGTCATGTACAAGTATGATGGTCTCATCATACTTGTAAAATAATTCTATGTGGAATTATTAGTACATAAAAAGATTTATCGAAAAGAAAGTTTCTGTACCATTGGGAATAATAGAGAAAGGAAATAGGTGTGTGCTATAACCCATCAAGATAAATAAAGAATTCGTTGTTCTTAATAACACGGGTGCTTTGGTGCACTTTTTCAAATACTATGTACAGCTTACCTTAAAGAATACAAGGCTTTCGTCGATGGGGATGAGAAAGAATGGCCTGTGGGCAAAATTATTTTCCCGCGTTCCCCCACGCGGTGGTGGGGGGAACGCGCGCGATCGTTTTCTAGGCGCCCGCTCCGCCCGCGGAAGAGAAAGTTCCCCTACCACCGCGCCACTTCCCCTTCGCTCGTGCGTCCACGGGACCGCTCTCTAAAATTGCACGTTTTTCAGACGCGCTTTTGAGGTACTTAATATTATCGGATAGACTTCAAATTTGATATGGTAGAGGAAGTCTTCAAGAACACGTAGATTTTTGCAAAATTGCTCTACGACAATTATTGTGGAAATAGAGGCCGTTTTACTAAAGTACCTGTTTTTACTTTTTCGCAATTTGCGCGAAACCATGAATATTTTTTGACAAAAATTTAACTGTAGATAGGTGTTGGAAAACCCTACCTGTTTTTTCGCAATGATCCTACAATCGGATTTTGTCCAAAATATTTTCATTCGATTTGTACCATTTTTCTCCTAATTATCACGTTGAGAAAGTGCCGCAACTAATTATCTTAACAAATAATCTACGCCGCCTGGACTATATGTCAAAAAAGGGTATACAGCCGGTTCGGTTAAATTATTCATGAAACAGGGTGCACACTATGTGCGTTTTCTATCACCATAGGCCACCATTATTTATATTTCAATTCTTTGATTTTCGTTTAATGCTGCCGTAATAATTGTTATTATTAATCGACTGACTTTTATACATATTACAGCATACCGCATAGCGTGCAAGTTCCTGCTAGTAAGGCTATTGAACTACAATAAACTGCGACTGCCTTTTTTACCTCCAATCACCAGGAAAACTCATTCCATTATTTGTTTGATGTACTATAATTAAAGATTTTATTTTATTGCTGCGTATCAATGTCAAAAACTTTTTATAATAAATGGTGCAAAACTATATAAGTATTTTAAATGCTTTGATTTAAAATTGCAAATGCACGCTATGAAAAACGCCACATGGTCTAACTCAAATCATTACTCGTTTTTTCTTCAAGATAAATTGTTGTGCCACAGTGGAGTAATACATTTCCGTTATTCTAATTGTCTCCTTACCCTTCAAAGTTCTTCTGTAGACCCGAGCCAAACTTATTTGTTTTAGTATAAAAACAGACCTATCGTACTTATTCAAGAGCGCGTTATTGAGCGTTTGCTATCCATTCAGTAAGGCGACCTTGCAAGGTCCTAGGTCAACGGAAGATCCCTTAAAATATCGCCACATCTCCTACATCTTTCTTATAGGACTACTCTGTCAACTCGCCTTTTTTCGTGAGTCTGTTCCCCTAAAATTATTTTTCAAGCCATTTAAAATTTGCGTCACGTGCGACATGTTGATGCCTTTACAACTTTGTCGGTATTTAGTATTTGAAACGTGCATATTTCCAAAAAGGATGTGCCAAAGGGCGTTTTGTAGCAATAAGCAATTTCCGTTTATATTCAGGCGAATGTCGTTCGGAAACTGCCAATACAGATACAATAGAAAAACTTTTTCCCGATTCTGCTAATAGCTCTAAACAATGCAAGATTTTATTAAACAGAGCAGCTGATTGAAATATAATTTAAAAAATGTTGCTTGGCAGTATATGTACATATTATTTATTGTCAAAAAAACTGCAGAAAATAAACTTATCCATATCGGGTGTCCCAGAATGACGTTAACAGGCGATATCTCCGTTATTTGGAGAGATACGAACGTAACCAAAAAGAAACCTAGAATTTGTACAAAAAACTGGTAGGTTTTTGTATGATACAAATAGTTCGTATCATTTGGAAACATTTGTCGTAATTGCACAATTATTACACGAACGTAATTGGAAATATTTGTCTCTCCTCTCTCTCTCTCTCTCTCCTCTCTTCATTTTATACAGTGAGGTCTATAAGTAACGGATAAATTGATTATCTAAGCAATTTACAATTTATGAGTAAAATCCTGAAACACGTCAATT
Organism: Aromia moschata; assembly: GCA_029963805.1. Classification (NCBI taxonomy): domain Eukaryota; kingdom Metazoa; phylum Arthropoda; class Insecta; order Coleoptera; family Cerambycidae; genus Aromia; species Aromia moschata. The sequence goes on from JAPWTK010000260.1 coordinate 288,333, forward strand.
TTTAATTCTAGAATGACATTTTTTGAGCATAATTTTATACCTTCCCCTTCCTTGGAGTGACAATTACCCCCTTTAAAATTTTTAAATGGAACGAGGGTGCGTGTGATAGCTCATTTGAAAGGGTTTTTAATTCTCCATCCTGCTGGATCAGCGATAAATAACATAATACAATAATAGGTTTTCACAGATGTAGCAAATAAAGAAATTTAAATGTATTATTTTTTTTCTGATACGTAAAAAGAAACCCTTTTTAGTTCTTTCTTTTTGTTGGGTATTTTGCGCAGAGTATCAGGGAAACCGATACATTGAATGTTGACACAAAATTAACTAAAAACGTCAGATTTGACAGATATTTGGTATATAGGCACTTGATTGTATACATTTCATAATAATAATATTTTGAAATTATCAAATTTAATTTTCTTGATGAAAAATATACGAAATTCAAAAAACCTTATATTGCTGAATAGATACTTAAGAACCCTTTCAAATGAGCTATCACACGCACCCTCGTTTTATTTAAAAATTTTAAAGGAGTAGCTGTCGCTCCAAGAGGGTTGGAGGGGAGGTATAAAATTATGCCCAAAAAATGTCATTCTAGAATTAAAAATTGACGTGTTTCAGGATTTTACTCATAATTTGTAAATTACGTAGATAATGAATTTATCCGTTACTTATGGACCTCACTGTATAATAAAAATATGTAAGTTATAGTTTACCTTCATAGCAGGAGTGAATTACTGTGGTGCCATCTGAGGGACTACAATTATAAACTTAGATGATTGATGAAAATGTAGTCATTATTCAATATATTTTTGAATCAATCAATCTCGACAATCTAAGGAGGTAAAGAATAAAAAAAGGAACTTACTAACTAGTTCAGAGCTTTTTCATGTTAACTGAAATAGAAAAAATATTCGATAATTAGAGATTAGGGGAGATATTTTTTGAAACAGCGCAGCGGTAACACATTTATTTATTTACAGTGCTAATCCATTTTTTTTGCTCCTGCTACCATTCACATCGGGGAGATATATGAAAAATGAGCTCGCGATTTTTCCGTCCATTGTTTTTACAATTCGGAATACAACATCACGGGACTACTCCTACGTTCATTTTTTACAGCTGATGAGAGATCATCTAATAGTTGTTGATGACATCCAGCAGATAATGGTGTCGGCGCTACGCAGGAGCTCCAAAGCCCAAAAAAAAAAAAAAAAAAAAAAACGAAACATCAAAATTAGTTTCAATTTTTTTTTTCAAATCTCTTATACAGGCTGTCCCCTAAAAACACCGCAAGCCGTAACTCCGTTATTTATAATATGATAAAATTAATCTGATTAATCTGATGAAAGTTAAATGAAATGGCTCTAAATTCACTATACAGGGAGCCACCTGCAGTATTTTAAAACTTTGTTTTTGAAAGGCGATATTCAACTCTTTTTTAATGGCAACATGGATTGTTTCCTATTTACTATTGTGCATATTTCTTTTCTCAATCCAACGATGGATAACAAATTGATTTTTGCGAAACATTTATCACATCATCAGAGTCAAAATAATAAAAAAAATAAAAGACACAGAAAGAGAAGAATGCGTAAAAATCTGGGACGTGGACGTTGAAATCCACAGAATCGTAAAATACTACTTACTAGAACCCTAGAATACTTACTAGAACCTCGGAATCATAACCTTAAAAATCCTTTGTAACTCATTAGGTAAGTCTTTGAACAATCCATTTTTTAGCCTTCTACGTTCAGCCACAGAAGTGTTAGTGTTTAGAAGTGCGTGTCACGAGAAATTGGGTTTTAAGGGGGTTAGGGATTTGAAGTCAGATTTTGAGGTTGGGTTCTAGGGTTCTAGTAAGTAGTCTTTTACAATTATAGGGGTGAATGCATCTCAGCGTTTTGCAGTATGCAGTAGGATTGAGTTGTATTCATCAATAGGTCGAGCTTGAAGGGAGAGACGTGGAAAATCGACAAATAGGCAACATCTCGCGCTTTATCCGTCCATATCTCGAAAATTGTTCATAGCAGAGGCTCGAGATTAATCACAACTTTTGATCAGGAAGTCAAGAACTACGTTATACTAAATTTTTAGCCAATTCGACGGGGATCATATTTCCATAAAGTTTGTGCGGGGTCTTTTATCAAAGAGCGTTAGGCGAAAACCCAGAACAGTAGTTAGAAACCAAGAACGAGATCTTAAATATTTTATAATACAGTACACGAGTTATTTCGTATTATTATATTATGTCAAAATAAATAAATTTCGCATGAATTAAAATTTTTCAGGCATTTTAGGGTAGCACTAAATTACGTATGTATTTATAAATGGAAACCAATTCATACATACAAAAAAAATTATTATGTGGATGAAATGGACTAATTATTTCGTATTTTGCTTTTTGATTTAGAGCTACCATTGTATTTTTTTTTGCCTAACGCTCTTTGATTTCCTAAATTCCTTAATAATAATTTGTATTATATTTGCTGACGGTAGGTACTCATTACCGAGGAAATATCTATCGATATTCGTGCTGAATTGTTTTACTATTATGTGAATTAAATAGTCGAATTATTTCACATTTTGCTTTTTCCAAACATCCCATATCAAAATATTACAAGCGAATATAATTATTAAACTCCATTAAGCCTTTGAGATGGACACAATAGTATTTATTTATAAACGTCAAAATGCAATATAATATAGTTATTTGTTTTTACATAATAATCTAGAGCCCGGCAGTAATAATATAATTATTAATTTTTAAATTTAAGTAATTGTTAATGAACCATTGAATAAAATGTCAATAGCGTATTTTTGAAAGCAGGGGGGCGAGTTCTTGCAGAAAAGTAAAAATACATAGACTGTTCCATTAAAAAAATGGTTTTTGCGTTTTGTGACTTCGATGTTCAATTGACAATTTTGATAAGCATAATAAGAAAGTAGAAAAACATTACTAAAACTCTTATATAAAGAAGCATTTTTCTATTTCGTATAATAAATCATGTCAGGTGTCAAAATACAAACGAAACTCCTGTACACAAAAGTTGCTTTTGACGTTTAGAGGACGGGAAATCCCTGTACACTGGCTCAAAAAAGGTTCATCGCCTTTGTTCAAACATCACAATTTTGGGGTTTTTAGGGTCGCCAATTACGAATCTGAAATCAGATTTTAAAAATTCAAGATCAACGATCTAATATGGTGGAGAAATCATATATGCGGGACAAACATTTTAAATTTGTTAGCATTTGGACGGAAAACTAGATACATGAGGTTTTGAGGTGGCCGATTATGAATCTAAAAAATCAGATTTTAAAAATTCAAGATGGTTGATCCAATATGGGGACAAAAATCTCAAATTTGCTCGAAATCATTCTGAAAACTGTACACATGGGTTTTTGAGATGAAACTGTACACATGCTGATTATGAAACCAAAATTTTATTTAAAAAATTCAAGATGGTGGACCCAATATGGCGACGAAAACTTTTCAATTCTATCATTTGTGGAATAAAATATCTATCGATTTGTTTATGCCATCACTGATTGCGATTTGGGGGTTAGTAATGACAAATATGATACCAGATTTTTTAGAATTCAATATGACTGATTCATTTGGATGGATTCAAACTGGTGCAATCAAGATACAAGTTGATAAAAAAAGAATATAAGAGAAAGAATTTAATGAGCTTTATATGAGTTATTTAAATGTCGATAAACGAGTCGAAATAAATTCGAAATACCAAAATGTGTTATTATCATTTGACTTTATCATGTGATAAATATTTTTCGTTTTGGTGACATTTGCAGTATCATTACGTGATAAGCAATTTCAATGGATCTCAACAAGTGATGGTTTCCGAAAAGGAGTGGAAAATTTGATAATATTGATGAAAATATGTACTGCAATCAAATGTAATCAAATACGTAGTCAAAGTCGACGTATATTATTCTATTATTTTTATCATGCCGCTATCTTGTTTCCTCCATTGTATATCCACCATTTTGAATTGTGTAAGATGATCTAATTTGATTTCCTATTACTAACATCAAATCACTCCTCTGCATAGTTTCATTATTATAATGCATTTTTTTGTTTCAGCAACTGGTAACTTGCATCCGCCATTTTGAGTTTCAGAAATAACAGATTCGTGAAAAGCGATGTCAAAACTTACTAAGACTTTATCTGTTTTTTCATTCATTTCCTAAGTCAAATAATTTAATTTCTTCGATAAAATTTAACACTAGCGTGTTACCCTTTCGGACGTGAAATCCAGTATACTGGCCCGACCCATGATCAACACTATACCCATGATCAGTCTGTGATATAAGATACTTTTTTATGCATTTTCTTAGAGGGGTTATCAGCCCCAAACACTCGTTCTCTAAAGGTTAACGCATGCTATAGAAAAATATCACATCTCCCACTTCCTTCGAGGAAGCTACTACATGGTTATTTCACCAGTCTATTTGATTAAAGTGATGATCCCAGCCATGATGATTCGAGAGTGCAAATGGGTATAATTTCGCGCGTCTGACTAATCCGCACGTTTCTGCATCCAATGTGCGATTGGGCTTATGATGCTGTGGAAAGGTCTTTGTGTCACTTTGTGTGCTAATTTCGTGCTGGCGAGTAATTTTCCATAATGTCTTATTCAAACGACACAATTCAAAAGCTATTAGGTTCCCAGCTAGTATGTGTTAGCAAAGCATTAGATGCATTTGTCCAACGGTGAACCGGGAGTACATTGTGTATATTTGATAAATATAGGTACTTATGATATAGGTACTTATAGCTTCTAAAGGTATATTGGCAACCAGTAAATGAAGGTGTAACGAATAGATGAATGTTTTCACGTTTTCAGTGATTACGTGGAAATATCGAACAATAAGGCTTACTAATCAACCGTCTGACTTATACTATAATACCAAACATTTGTAAGAAATAGTAAATCTTGTAAAATGAAATATTTCTTAAAAATACATAACCTTAAGAACCCATAAGAACATATTTTTAGAAAATACTGCTAATAGTATCCAATTATATAAAGTCAATGACGTTGCAAAGACATTATGTAATAATAACGTTAATCTTTATCACAACGTTACAATTTAATGCCTGACTAGGCCAGGTGATGCAAAATTTCGGAACAAAGTAAATCAAATAAACAAAAATAAATTTTATTATCCGACTTGACAATCTTGTCTGACAACTGTTATTGAACAGCAGAGGTAGTACCTATGTATTTGTAATGTCTAAGTATCAATCAGCATAACAGGATTAGTTATCAAAATAGATCTCTATATCCAGCAAAGCTTGGAGTATGACGACCTATTTAATCAATGAGTGCTATATAGGTGTTTTTTTTAATTCTGCGTATTTTTGGCTCTTTGAAATGTAAAAAATACAACTAGAGAAATATGACTCCACTATACCTACCTAAATGTATTTTGGGTTGCTGAAACCGAATCCGCCATAGATTTAAACCCATCATGATATAATTCGTCTCTAACTTCAACAAACGGTCTAAAATCGTGAACTTTGCTATACTTTGAAATAATATTTATACTCATGCAAAATTAATCAAGCAAAATGGTACATAATAAAGATATAGCTTCTGATTTTTTATCATAAGATAACGTTTGGGGGTCAACAGAAACCCATAACCCTATAACTCCATACACTTAAATGCGAGTATGTACATATGTATGAAACTAGAAACCACGATTTTCGGGAATTCCTGTAAGACAACCTCGAACATAATAACCTCGTAGCCCTGATAATGTCTGAGAGTCTACATCCTCAGACTTACACAAAAAAACGACCTATTTCGGAGGTTCTTTCGCCTCTAATCCAATAACTCCATAGCCAAAAGATCTGTGAAAAAAGGTTTTCAAATCATATACACCTTAACCCCATTTTCACAAACCCAATAACTCAAACCTATGTAATTTCATTTCCAGGGTTATGGGAATGAAATTACATAGGTTTGGATATGGACTATGAAATAGTCATTTAACATTGGCTATCGTCAAGTTTATCGCCGATTGACTCGGAAAAGTGCTCTTCCATATGACAATATCAAATTGTCATGCTAGATTACATTTCATTCTCCATATTATGAAATGTAGGTTCAAGATAGGTTCGATGGCATAGAATCTTCTTTGATATAGTGCTTGTTCAATGCAATGCATTGGGAAAGTAAGGATATCGAGAGGACATCCAGAAATAGAACTACTTATTTCTATTAGTATATTATTTATTTATTAGTTTATTTATTTCTCACATTCCTATTAGTTTCATTAGTGAGTTATCTAGTTATCGTTCAAGAATTCAGAAACCTGGTTGGAGAGTTGGAAGACATTCAGACCCTTAGGGCTATGGGGTTATTGAGTTTGATGGTATCTGCTTACCCCCAGATACGTGGTTTTTAATTTCATAGATACACACCCCTGGAATATTGGGTTATGGGGTTTGAGAGAATTTGTTTATTTATTACTTTATTTAAAAACGACTGAGTAACAGGTTAAAATCCAATTATAGAATAGGGTTGTAGGTATGGAATTATAGGGTTGTGGGGTTCACTCTGGATTTCTTCTGACCCCTAAATGGTGTCTTATAACAAAAAAAATCACAATATCTCTCTTTATTACACACCATGGCTCTCGCTTAAATCTTGTTAAGGGCAAAATCTCACACCATATATGGAGTTAGGAACGAACTATGACGTGATGGGTTTAAATCAATTGCGGATTCGGATACAATAACCCAAGAAATATGTAAGTATGGTGCTGTAGTCTACTGTTAATGATACTTTTTTATGCCCGTGTCATTAGCTCACTATGGCTGTACACGCCTTAAACATCTGGTGTAAATCGACGAAAGGTTAGTTTTTCTTAGCAGGCGATTACCAAAACAGGTCAAACTCAGTACTGACAGCGCATTTCCAGAAATAAAAGTCCCTGGATTTGGTACATAGCTTTTATATACAGGAGGCATATTAAGGTGGAGCGAGGGTTAAGACAAAAAAATACGAACGGGGCACAAATCAGGATAAGCCCTAGTGCTCTCCCCGAGCTCCCGGACTCGCTGTTCGCTAATAACTCACGGTCTCACGATAAATTAGTCGGGGCTCGTTACGTGAAACGGTAAACTTCATGCATTATTTATCAGTAGGGGAATTAAAATCTATCCCGCTAAGTGCTGTTCGGAGAGGCCTTCCAGCTGACTGGCTGTCTGGTACGGGTTGAATTTTGAAGTGTCCCTAGTGCGTTGGTATGTATGTAGGTCACAATTTCGTCCACTATTTCGTTGCAACCACATGCCGTGGTTTTTATTGCGAGCATGGCGTACGACGTTTATGAGGATAATAGCGTGATGAAAAGGTCTAGCTCTGTCAACCAGTGACCCTTCCTAAAAGCCGATAATAATACAGGGTGTTCCAGAATGTTTATACAAGTTTTTGTTACCGAATACGTTTTTTTTTTTAATTGAAATTCATATTGTCGTTTGTAAATACACCGTGTGTTAGCAAATATTAAAATAGGAAATACGAACTTTAAGTCGAAAAGTGAAATGCAACCTATAATTTTTACCGACCAACAAAATAAGTATTTTACACTGAAGTATTAATATCAAAATACTAATTTACAGTCTGGGGTATCAAAATGTTAAATATCTACGTCCCTAACAAATTAAGTAAAACTGACATACTTATAGCACATGTAAGAAAATACAAAATATTAATTATAATGTATGGATAAAAATAAAAATAAAAACAAATCTATGGATAATACATAATTCTTCTTTTTAGGCAATTTCCGCAGACTGGGAATCAATGGGTCTGCGTGTTGAAGAAGTCTTATAATTAATAATAAAACAATAAGTCAGTCCTTATGACGCTAAATAGGACTCGATATGTTCCAGTGGGTCTGATAAGGTCAGTAATCACTAGATGTCATTGCCGGGAGCAACCCACTAACGATACGTCAGTTAAGACAAAGTAGAATGAGAATAAATCCCGTTCTGATATTTGTCGTCGGAAATCACAGATCCGGATTTTTATGTTATTAAATCTCATCAGTCTCACCTTAGGCGCACTGGAGGGCAGTCTTTATACGAGTATATCATCAGTTTATTCTCCCGGCAAGGAAATCAGCGAGACTCTCGTTCGTTATTGTTCGTCAGCAGATATATCACACTGATGAGATATAATTAAGTCGAAATCCGGATCTATATTTTTAATAACAAATAACAGAGACGATAATTATTCTCATTCTAAACCAATAAGTAATAAACTGAACATAAAACATGCGTTCGTTGAAATCAAATAGTAACTTATAATATAATAGTAACAGATAGTAACTTTACTGAGTATGTATGATTATATGTTTAACGATCATCTTATTGGATAGTGGTTTCTGTGACGTAATGTTAGGCCATGCCCACCTTCAAGAATGTCACGAGAATTGGTTCATTCACTTTTAGAGCAAGAGCCCGCGACGGCCAGACCTTCGTTATTTAAAGGGTTCATGCAGATATTTTTAGTAATAAGAATAAGAATAGTAATAAGAATAAAAAGTTAAACCTTCGTTTTATAATGACCCAGTTCATGCAGTAAATCCTTATTTTTAAAATTATTACTAAAAATTATATTTACTGCATGAACTGTGTCATTATAAAACGAAGGTTTAACTTTTATTCTTATTACTATTCTTATTCTTATGACTAAAAATTTCTGCATGAACCCACCATTATATAGGCTGTATAAGTTTTTTTTATGTACATATGTCCCCAACGCAGGTAAAAATGATCCCCGACTATGAAATTTGGTAGTGGTGGCTTTGGCAGGTAACAAGTAGTAAAGGTGTATAAAATTTCACCTCAAATTCAAAGCTCAGTGTTTATATATTTTATTCGGAATAATATTAGAAATCAAGTCGTTCATTGCCAGACACTTATTACGGTTGCAACCCCCTGCCAGACACCCTTAAACTATAATAAATTGTAATTATACTTACGTTATAGTATAAAAGCTGTGCGAGAGAAATAGTGCGTTCGGTCTATTGCGATCTTTTACTGCGCATCATCTGTCGTTTATTCTATATTTTGTGGTGAATTGTGTTTTTTTATACAAAGTAAAAAAAGTAAGATATCAAACATGTATTGTTGAATTCAAAGAAATATTTAATTATTTTCATAATTTTCATCGTTGTCGTCGATATCTTCATTATCTTCATCACTCCAGTCCGTGGATTGATCGTTATCAATATCGCCTTATACGTCAATTTCTGTAATAATTTAACCAAGTTAATACAATTATTATGAGTTGTCACAGATTTATGTATAATAATTTGACATAATAATTACACACCTGATAGAGTTCTTAGAGAATCACTAATATAATTTGGTAGCTGATCCCCTTCAAACCATTTAAAATGATATTGGTCATTTTCCTGTACCCTACCATTATTTTCTGGTTCATATGTGGTTGGATTTTTCAGCTGAGCATTGTTCCAAATAGCAGATGTATAATGTGCTAGCAGAAATTGCTGTAATAGCTCACTTTTACAAGGTGGTAGACTACTAGCGTCGAAATTTCACAATTTTTTCTGATCAAAAGCTTTGTTCACATCAGAGACCGTATATGATTCGATGAACATTTGAAGTCGAGCAGCATCAACATGAATTATCTCACCAACATTGTATACATTGTATATAAATCTTTAAATAGTATTAAATATGTTTTGTTGTTCGTCATTATTTTCAATTAATCGTTGCAACCGAACCAAAGATCGCAAAGATCGCAATAGACCGAACGCACTATTTCACTCGCACCCGCTTGTATATACGGGGTGGACCATTTTAACGTTTAATAGGAAATAACTCGGCCGGTAAGCGAAAAAAATAAAAAAAGTTGTATACAAAAGTTGTTGGGCAAGGAGGGGGACGTACGACCGTAACTTTAAATTTGACCTCGACGTTGACCTTGAGGGTTATTTGAAGGTCAAAACAAATTTTTCAAATGGAAACAACTATTTTTGACCCCGGATTTGAAAATAGCAGGTTTTACGTCCAAAATGGTACTTGTCAACAAGGTCATGGCAAGGTCGAATGAAGGTCAAATTTTCGAAAATTGTTAAATAACGAGGGCTAGCTCGGGATAGAGATTGGAAATAGTAAAATTTTTCGGTTTTTAAGGTTATTTCAAGGTCAAAGCGTTATTTCAAGGTCAATTTATCAAGCGTGATACCCCACTTTTGACCTCTGATTTGAAATGTTTAACGTCAAGGTCATTGGTATCAGGAAGTGACCTTTTCGACCCTGACAACTTTAATCAGAAAAATTTTACTGTTTCCAATCTCTTTTCCCGAGCTAGCCCCTCGTTATTTAACAATGTACGAAAATTTGACCATTATTCGGCCTTGTCATGACCCTGTTGACAAGTATCATTTTGGACGTAAAATTTCCTGTTGTTTTCAAATCCGGGGTCAAAAAATAGTTGTTTTTGTTTGAAAAAAGTTGTTTTGACCTCCAAATAGCCCTCAAGGTCAACGTCAAGGTCAAATTTAAGGTTACGGTCATACGTCCCCCTCTTTGTCCAACAACTTTTGTATACAACTTTTTTATTTTTTCGCTTACCGGCCAAGTTACTTCCTATTAAACGTTAAAATGGTCCACCCTGCATATTCCTCGCGCTCGCAGCTACGGCGGTCTTTTAATGTGTTTGGCAAGACGAAAGAACTATCGAAACTGTCTGGTTACTGAGGAAACATCTTTAGATAGTTCCCCAAGTGACATAACGTATGAAAATCAGCTTTTATACTATAATGTAAGTATAACTACAATTTATTATAGTTTATAGGGTGTCTGGCAGGGGTGCAACCGTACTGAAGTGTCTGGCAATGAACGACGTGATTGCTAATATTATTCCGAATAAAATATATAAAAACTGAGCTTTGAATTTGAGGTGCAATTTTATACACCTTTACTACCTGTTACCTGCCAAAGCCACCACTACCCAAATTTCATAGTCGGGGATCATTTTTACCTGTGTTGGGGACATACATAGAGAAACTTTCGGCCTTATAAAATAACGAAGGTCTGGCCGTCGCGTCGCGGGCTCTTGGGCTATTTTAGCATTTGCCAAGATGAAATGAGCTGTCGATCTGATATTTTCGTAGATCATCTACGCAGGTACTATTAAAGATGTAGAGATAACATAATTGAGTTCCGGCGAGGTTTGCCGAAGATCTGTCTTAGTGCCTTTATTTTATTTATATTTGCCTTTATTATATTATAAATTTAAAAAACATTCCGAGATACACGCCATTTAGGGGGAAGACGAGAGAAAATAGTTAATACTCTAAGCGTATATAAAATCAAGCAACAAATACATAAAAAAATTGTAATATTTGGCAACTCATAATTATTACACTCGACATCCACATATCCGAACTCCATATTTCCGAACTCACCATATTTCCTAACTTTTTCTCACGATATTTCCGAACTTGTACTTCCACACAACCGAACTTGTCGCTGTCGAATGTCGAATGTCGCTGTCGAATGAGCCAGAAAAACCCTTTGCGAATGCACCAGCGTTCAGTTCAGTTCTGTTATCCGAAGTTCGGAAATGTGGAATTTTGCGGAACGGAAAAGTTCGGATATGTGGATGTCGAGTGTATTCTTAAAAAATATTATTGAAACAAAAAGTAATATATAAATAGTTCACATACCTCTAATTTCAAATTCCATTACAAAACTACCTTAACAAAGAAATACTAATTCTGTGAATTGGGGGACCATAAACAGAGTGTTTAAATATTTTACTTACTTCTATTGACGAAGAGTAACTAAGTGATTTGAGAATCCAAATTATTTGTACACCTGCCTATAGTATGACATCGTAGTGACTCTTTCTGTAAAGTATGATGTCATAATATAATTAAGGTCCGGAAAAGTATGCTGTCACACAGAGCCGGCACTATACAACTCTATGGTAATTAAAGTATAAACCGTATTTTTTAAGCGCATATTTCTTGCCTATCTATACCCACACCACTATCCGTGCGTAGAATGTTATCCCGAAAGAAGTCTTCGCGGGAACCCAGGACTCTGTAATACACTTTCTCCGTAAGACAGCGAGCTATTCCGATAACGAACTGCCGGCGCGGCGGTGTAATCGGGTCGACCATCGCATTGAAAACAATTTTTTTGTCGCGAGTTAGTCACTCGTGAATTCGTGTATTGTTTTTTACATATTGCCTGATTTTCTGTGGATTTCTGCAATAATGGTACAGTCGTTACCATTTGTGAATAGACTTAAAAATATGATTTAAAATTACAAGGACTTTACAATACAAGGATCACATATTTTATGTATTCCTTGTAATCGTCGATATATAGTTCGTAGACGCCGTGTGTGTAAAAGACATTTAGATTTGAATATCTATAAAAAAGTATACCTGGTACGGTTAGAAATGAGGAATTTTGGTTCGATTTGTGCATAATGTTTTGCGAATGTAGCCTTGCGTGGAACGTGGTAGATAATATTTAATTTAGACATTTATTTGCCAAATATTTATCCAATTTTCCATTGCCTAGTAGTCATACATTGCGTAAAAATGGGTCGGCAACGATTTTTCTTATTTTCAGACGATTTTATATGGAATGACTCTATACTGATAATCCGTGGTTCTAATTTTTAAATATTCAGAATTAATTTAGGGCAGATTCATACATAATAATCATGATTTAGATTTTCTGAAGATAAATTATGAAAAAAAAAGTTGGAAGCTTTTAAGTTTTCTTACTGCGTACTGGAATTAGCGTTATCCAGGGAGCATCACGAGGAGGTTTCCAGTTTGCTCCTATTGACTCATTCTCCTTGATTCATTTAGTTGTATAGAGAAACGTTCAGCTGTATAAAGAAACTTGACTCATTGTATCAATACGCCTTTGAACTGTGTTGTTGCTTAAAGGAATTCTGATGATATCATACGCAAGTTTGGGCAATACAGTTTTTAAAACTTCTTCAATGGCTGGCATTATCAACTTTTCTCCGATAGTATGCGGTTTTCCGGATTTTGCTATAAGTAGCGAGATATTATAAGACGCTCGCAAACCATCATCATCTCTTTGTGACGTTGAAGCGAACATTTTGTCCACTGTGAGTCTCTTCTGAACTTTATCTTTGAGTGTTTGAAAGTATTTCAAATCTTTACCTATTTTATCAAGGTGACATCTTCTCAAATGATCCTTCAGCTTAGATGGTTTCATAGTGACATTGCTTAAAACCTTGTTGCATAAAAGGCATATAGGCAATTGCTTGTCCGACAAGGAAGGAATGTAGCCAAATTTTAAATAATCAACACTGTATTGTCTGCATTTCTTTTTAGATTCGGCCGAGTTTAATGTCAATTACCTGTGAACAAAATTGAGTTATTTAAAATATTTATATTAGTTATAGAAATAATATAAAAAAGACCGGACGGAAAAGCGGCGCAACGCCTAGTAAATAAAGTTTCACAATTGTTTTGTTTGTCAAATCAACTTACTATCATTTTCAAAATATGTTACCTTATTACCGGGTTGTCTGTTACTTAAGATAAATTAAACACACAAACCGATATAATAGAGTACTACCATACCAAGAGAGTTTCTTAACTACCAGTAAAAAACTAAAATGTTATAAAAAAATATGTACTTATTTTCTTCTGGCACTCCCAAACAAAATTACATTGATTCACTTTAATTCGTGTGATACTAACTAGTTTATACTTTTAAAAAATATTTTCGTAATAAGAAGTAGTTTCTTTTCAACGCTTTGGAAACAAATGAACGCGTTCGTTCCTAACGTTACTATTTATTGATTAACGAATTAAACAAGTCAGTGCAAGTTAATCTTCCTAGTAGTTCCTATGCTGTCTTTGCGAATGTCTGAGACAAGAACGGACAAGCGCCTCTACTTCGCGTACGCCCGTGGGTACCATGTATATATGCAAGTTTCTACAAGTTCAAAGTTTACTGCGACCACAAAGCGAATATCCTACTAACTTACACAATTTTATGGGATATATTAATTCGCTACTAATACATATTATAAAATTGCGAAAATAAGTTTATTTACAAAATCTACAACAGTACCTACAATTTAGCACTAATCGTCGTCGATCTGTTTGTTAGGTTTTTAGCTAAAAACTAAGCAATCAATCATCTTTGTGTGTGGGTTATAACATTAATGGAAAGTCAACATTAAAGTCGTGACCTGCTTAAATGAGATCCACTATCGTGGACCCCCATTTGCATCTTATAGACCCCAATTCTATTTTTTCGCTCAGATGGACTCCTTAGGTCCTCAGTAGGACGTCGTCGACCCTTGGGGGTCGAATTAGACCACTTTGGGTATCATTGGTCCAAATAAAAAGTGTAATCAATAATTTTACATTTTACAATTTTCAAGCACGTCTTCTATATGGAGGTACAGCGGTTTAACAAAGAACGCACAAACCATATGGAAAGTTGCCCTCGGTTAAATTCCCCAAAATTGATATGTTGTAATGATATTGTCTTCATGTTTTAATGAGATGTCTCCATAACCATAAAGCATGAAAGTCAATAGTTTTTTTGTGTACAGATGTTCGAAATATTTTACTTTCATTTTGAGATATATATCCGTAAGACTATCTGTTAGCGGATAATTTTACGGAGATATATCACAAAATATAAGTAATCAGAAAGTTGTGAAAGTGTAAAAAAATAACTATTGACTTTCATGGCCATGGCAACTTCCCATTACAACATCAAGGCCTACACAACATACATCACGTTCATCAATTGGAACGAATTTTATACCACACAAACTACATTTTCATATGGTTTGTGCGGGGTCCGTTAATTCTTATTCATCAGGTAATATTAAATAACACGAGTTAACAAAAATAAGAAAAAGAAACACCATTCTAATATTATATGCTAATTTAAGCCACCGCACCGCTCTATAGTGGAAGTGAATCACCTACAAAGGTATGGCTAGAACTGTGGCTATTATGTGCATCTTAATCTAAATAAATTATCAGATCTAGAAATTTTGTAGTATTTTAAATGCTTTCATATTAAGGGGCTACATCCACCTAGACACTTTGAAAAAAATCGATTTTTTTCCTTTCCATTTTCCTATTGTATATAGTCTTAAGAATGACCCCTACAAATTTTAAGCCGATATCTAAAAAATTCTCGGAGATACAAAGCTTTGATTAACATGCGGTGGAACGTCTAATGCTCCTACCTGCGCCCAACAATTATTGCCGTCTCCCGTCACGCTAGGACGAATCAACCGAAGAAGTTCAAAATCAGCCTCAAATGATGCCCAAATTGCAGAGGAAGGTGTTTTGTATGGACCCGGAATCGCTGATTAGAGGTAAAGTACATATACAACGGTGTCGAAAAAAGGTCGGTACCCCGGAATAACTCTGTTACAGCTCATCGCAGCGGAAAATGTCAAAGGAAAAACTTGTTTGGTTTCAAAAGGGGAATAGTTTTCAATTTAAACCACCCCCACCCCTCCACCCCCTCTGCGGGGGTGGGGGTAAGTTCAGTTTTTTTAATGGAAACCCATATTTTTTTATTCGCGGATGGTATTCTCCGATAAAAAATGAACATATTTTATTTGAAAAATTTTTTTTGTCCAAGTTCATTCTTGCCCAATATTTGCCATAAACAGCCGAAGAGGAGAGTAGATCTCTCTTGATGATGCGAGGTTGGGGAAATCAGCAGCGATCTTGCAACCAAGTACGAGATCTGTTGAATCACATTTTCCGAATCGATCGAGGTCTCGTCTCAAAAATCACCGTGAACAGAACAATTTAGTTATTTAGGTTTTGATTTCGGCTATCTCATGGGGATTATTAGTAAAGGATGGGCCTGAACAAGAAAAAAGAGACACACGATGTTCGCTTTCCAGCTAACAACATGATGCCCTAATAAAAAATAGGGGTTTTCATTTGAAAATTCAAACTCACTCCGCACCCCCCGCTGAGGGGTTGGAGAGTGGGGGTGGTTTGATGTACAATCGTTCCCTTCGAATACAAACAACTTTTTCTCTCGCAACTTTTCGGTGCAAAAGAGAAAAACAGAGGGTTTCCCGGAGGGGAAGTTAATTTGCGCACAGTTTTTATTTTGGCTGTTTATGGCAAATATTGGGCAAGAATGAACTTGACAAAAAAATTTTTCGAACAAAAAGATGTTCAATTTTTATTGTAGAACACCATCCGCGAATAAAAAATATGGGTTTCCATTTAAAAAACTGAACTTACCCCCACCCCCGCAGAGGAGGTGGAGGGGGTGGGGGGTGGTTTAAATTGCAAACTATTCCCCTTTTGAAACCAAACAACTTTTCCCTTAGACATTTTCCGCTGCGATGCGTTGCAACAGAGTTATTCCGGGGTACCGACCTTTTTCAACACCCGATATAATACGTTAATGCCTACTGTACCCAACTTGTACCCAAAACTTTGCGTTTTTCTCAAAACTGTATTTTTCAAAGCGGCGTCCCTTATATCTCGAGAACCAATCGATAGATTTTTATGAAATTTGGTACAGTGGCCTAAAAAACCTTTATCTCTTGACTGACGGTCTCACTTTTTTGAAAAAATTAAAATTGTTTAAACAAATTACGATCAAATGTGATAAATTTAGGTACATAAGTTTCGCGTTTTGCCAATCGATCTTTTAGAGCAGAATTCTCATAATTTGCGATCGTCAATCAATTGTATATGTTAGTAACTTAAAAAATGTGTGTCCTCTGATATCAGACGACTGGTTTTGACAGGAGAAGGGACACCGCTGAGCATTTACCAAAAAATCTGCTTCGGTTTAGACGGATGTAGCTCCATCTATATTTATCGTTTTTTCAATTACTTGGGTGTAAAATGAAGGCAATAAAATCACCTCTAATTGAAAAAAAAAACGCGATTTATTATTTGTTACCGTTCCCGAGAAAATTCGTCCCAAAGTTCGACCTTATTTTTAAGCTTCTAGGTGGATGTAGCCCCTTAAACTCACACTGTAATTATCCAATGCGAATATAATGTAAAAGTTAGTATTAACTAATTAGAGCCATTTATTTGAAAGGGTTCCATAAACGTCATTCTCCAAATTGCGACTCTATACTCGCCGGCGCCGGTTTACAGCTGTTATTGATCCTAATGTGAAATGTGCATTTCAATTAAGTTTATCAACAATCATCGTGATTGCATCAATGTCGACTACAGAGGATATGTGTTTTGAAAGCTCTAGTCGTATTTACAAGTTTATAGTTTTTTCAAATAAAAAGCGGTAGGTAGGTGGAAGTCTTGATAAACATAATTTTATTCAGTATAATATGCAGTATACAGAGTGTCCCATTATTAAGGGGCCACAGCGAAGCTGCAGATTCTTTGGGTAAAATATTATGATTTAACCAAACTTACTTTATTCTAAAATGCGTGTATGTATTTCTTGTCCGTGCTACGTACGGCATTGACCCTTCCCGACAACGCTCCAGGACCCGCATATGCGCAGTAGTATCCCATTCCGTTGCGCGGAGGGTAGGATAGTCTAACGCAGTTCAACACGCGTGAATGCAAACATTGCGAACCCCTATTGATAACTGGATATAGGATGTCAAAGTTACAACTTTATTTACGATTTCTGTAAATAACTTTTTCCAAAAACAACATTTTTTACAAAATTTTGCGATTGGAGTTTTCTTGAGGAGAGGAATTTTAATTTGTCATCATGTTGATGTAAATCGTAGAGGGCGCTCTATGTAGCATTCTGAGAATATAAAAAGTGGTGTAAGTTTTTTGCGTCTTGAAATATTTATGATTTTATTGAAAATATCGATTTCCCCATTGACAGAAAAGGTACCCTAAATATTGCTCCGATATTGCGTTTAAAGTGGTCAGTGCAACCATTTCTTATACAGTGAGGGAGTAAAGTCACGCATAAATTCGATAAAACCTATTTAATTAAGCATATTTTTTTTAGAAACACGCCCTGATACGTTAATTCAATTTTTCATTTGCCTACATTTTGACGTATCTCATTTGTTTTTTTATTGACAGCTGTCAAAGATAATAATGGGTAGGAAAAAGTGTTCTTAAAACCTCCTAAACGTCTTTGCATAGTTTTTTTATAGCAAATGTCTTGGTATTCCTGAACCACCACAGCCGACTCTTATTGGGGAACAAGATTGAAAGACGTTTTTAATTATGCTGAACATTTCCAGCAAATAAAAACTCTTATTTTACAATTCAATCCTGCTGAAGCTGCATCTACGAGGGACAGCCAGACCAAATTTCATATTGTGTTGAAACAACTTCAAAAACTATTCATAGTAACAATAAAGGTTTGTATGACGCAATAACAAAATTACGAAACAGTGCGCTGTCGTTAACGGAATCATTGCAAATAGTGGACGAAGTAAATTTACTGCTACAAGCTGTAGGTGAAGCAATAAATGAGCCAGTTAAAAATAAGTTCGAAAGTGTATTGAAGAGAGACACCGTTTTTATTAAATTAACACAAATTTAGGATGGTGCATATCTAGATCTGTTAAGTGAGTGCAAAGAATATTTTATTTATGCTTGTATTACATCAGTAGACGTAGAACGGTCGTTCTCAAAATATAAGCATATATTTTTACACAGCGAACAAGACTCTCGGAGACAACTATATAAACTTATCTGATGTTAGAGTCTTTAGAATCTTCTCCAGTTATGATAGTTAACCAAGCTATGATGTCAAGCTATTTAAGGGGTAAGTTTTACATACATATATAGGGTTATAAAGTGTGAATTTATTGCTTTTTGTGTTAGTATATTTAATATTAGT
Organism: Aromia moschata; assembly: GCA_029963805.1. Taxonomy (NCBI): domain Eukaryota; kingdom Metazoa; phylum Arthropoda; class Insecta; order Coleoptera; family Cerambycidae; genus Aromia; species Aromia moschata. Next base: position 307,216 of record JAPWTK010000260.1, read on the forward strand.
TACTTTCTTGTATTACAAGTATTATATTATATTATATTTTGATGCGTAGCCTATGTCATGCGTAAACCTACTCATAATGGTCCTTTAGGAAATCTGTTAAGTTTTAAATGGCATCTGCTAAAGACAAATGCAATGTCTCTACTATTTCTGATTACTATATTGAATGTTTTCTGGCAGTGTAAGTCTTGCAAATACTAGCTGAACCGCTCATCGTATCAAACATTGTGCAAGAGGTAAAAAAAGCTTACTAAAAAAATTCGAGGAAAAAGTTTCCGGAATTTTGAGGTGGTCTAACGGCTAAACGAAGCAAATTTGGTCATATGCAAGTACACTCGACATCCGCATATCCGAACTTTTCCGTTCCCCAAAATTCCACATTTCCGAACTCTCTTCACCTCCGGATAAGAGGGCGTCCATAAATTACGTGAGGCGTTTTTGAGAATTTTTTGGCCCCCCCGCCCCTCCTGGTGAGATTTTGTAAGGTTTTCCTTAACTCCCTCCCCCCCTAATCTCACGTAAGATTTTTTAAAATTTGTGTTTTGGCTGTAAACGCGTTGGATTATAAAAAAATACAAAAACTTAATTTGTTTTATTACTTTTATATGACAGACGTAAACAAAGCAGGTTGGGACCTGTACGTGCGCTACTGTTACTCGGCTCTTTACGCTGCGACGTTCGTCGAGTCACGCATGTCGATACGGCTGGTCGATAGCGCTTAAACAATCGAAAGGCTACTGTGCTGCTCTGCGGGGTTCGGGCAAATACGACAAACACTATTATGTGAAATTTCGCCATTTAATTCTAGAAATTTTTTTTACTTTGATTTAACTTTATTTTCACGCAATTTTACACCGTTTTCTACTAGAAAAAAAATTACGTGATATTTGTTAAAAAACCCCCCTCCCCCCAAGTGAGATTTGGAAAGATTTAGCTTGACCCCTCCCCCCTTGAACACCTCACGTAATTTATGGACGCCCCCTAACCGAACTGCTGGCGCATGCGCAAAGGGTTTTTCTGGCTCATTCGTCATTCGACAGCGACATTTGACATTCGACAGCCACAAGTTCGGTTGTGTGGAAGTACAAGTTCGGAAATATGGTGAGTTCGGATATGCGGATGTCGAGTGTAAGCCTAAATTGTTTTTTTTAGTCAAGGGGTCTCTGGTGGTACGTTCTGCCTGATTAGCGACAAGGCGTCCACAGCATAGTAATAATGGAGAGAAACAGAAAAAGAGACCATTTAAAAAACCATTAAGTACCAGTTTACCAGAAAAACTATACTTTTTCCAAAAAATAGAATGGATATCAAAAGTGTTGTAATTGTGTCAGACAATGAGTTTTCTCTAAACAGCAAACATTTACATTGTTTTTTGGTTAGATACGACAAAACACTGACCTTTATACTTGAGTTTTTAGCGGCACATGGCATTTCTATTAAGTTCTATGTATATAAATTTTGTTTAAAGATATGCGAAAATCTCATATTCCACAATTCATCTAGATACGGCCTTTTTGCTAAGTATGGCAGCGTTTTTCATTCATTTCCCGAACACCGTGTATTGTATACAGGACGTCTCAGCTTTTAGTTTACAGACTTTATCTGCTCACCCAGGATAGTTAGCAAAAAACTTTATATATAAAAAGTTACTTGAATTCATGAGGCCTATAAAATGACATATTCCGTTTGACATGTGCTAGTGACCTTGAGGTTATGTCATTTCAATACAAGTTTTTAAATACAACACCCTGTATTTTTCAACATTTTTATTTTATGATATTTGGTATGTTATTGAAGGTTGTAATGTAAAATATATATCAGACAAAATTTTATGAAGTAACACATCAGACCATCCGACTGAACTTTTTTTTTTCTTCGTGTGCAAACTATGTGAGGATGACAAAAATAAAACCGTTAACTATTTCAGATGAAAAATATTAAAAAATATATTTCTATAACAACTAACGCACACTGTAGCAAAAGGGGATAGGTGACGGTGCTCGCGCTTTATAGAACAAAATAAAGCTTGAGGGACCAAATTATGTTCCGACCGATCTTACTCCTTGGTTAGGAAGTTTTACTACTCCGTTTGCGTTGTGCACTGTTTTCGTACTCGTGAATTTGTTGTACCAATCTGGAGTAATTACTCTAGATTTTGTTTATGTATTTATAGTAAAAAGTAACAAAGTCAGGGCAGTATTACAAATATATGAATACAGAAACAATGTGCAACCTAAACGGAGTAGTAAGATAAATCGGGTCATTATGGTTCTTCAAACAGTTAATTGTTTTATTTTCACAGCCTCAGAGAGTTTTCATTAAGTTCATTTTGGTCATTGATATAATATTTTATAAGAGTCATAAAGATCATTAAGTTCATTTTGATATAATAGGTTATAAGTGTCATAAGGATCACAAAGGTCATAACGGTTATATGGGTTATAGAGGCCATATTGGCCATAAAGGTCATAAAGTTCATATCCAAATACGCTTTTGAGAATATATGATATTTTTAACAGTTTAGTCTAATTAGATGTGGAAAATTGGATGTGGAAGTAGTGATTCCATTGGCAATGTTTTTTTATAAATTATCACAGAATCAACTTTAGATGTTAAGCAATTTGTGGCTTTAATTATTAACGGTGAATAAAACTGCCCAATATTAACTGTATTATTAGTCGATTATGTTGACGCTTTCTTGCTAGACAATGATATACCTTGCGAGACAATGAATTAATGACAGTAGTGTACCCGTTCTTTTATCATCAAGAATTGCAAAAAATATGACGCTAAGGTTGCATAAGATCTTTATTCTCTAAATATTATATTGTTACTATATATAGTTGTTAGATATATTTTTAACAAAATATCATACATATAGTACGACATACTATTTTTTCTACGGTTATTTGTTTTCTATAATATTAAGAGGACTTTCATGAGCAAACGACCAGGTCAATCCTCTCTCCTTTAAGATTTTCATCGCAGATGAAAAGTAATCGATGTAGATTTATAATACGTCCAACCCTAATTATTCTTACTTATCTTGGCTCCAGCAGCTCCCAGTTTCAACATATATTAAAGGTAAGGACCTCAAATTTGTCAATATGCCACGGCTTGCAAATCGCCGTTCAATATCAGACATGCGGCAGATGGATGGAAGTGATCCGAGCTAAAAATTGATAATTCAGTTTTACTCTTACATTGGAGTTCAATTTTCCAGCGGTTATTTTTCTTAGAGCGTGAAAAATAGCCATTAAGCTGATGATGAAATGTTTGAAGTAATAACCCTTTGAAGGCGCTAATTTGAATAATAATCCTTTGAGTATGGCGTAACCGAATGAAATTGTGTCTCGTCTCCTTTTCTGGCAGTTCACCAGAAACAATGAGAGGTCATCACGCCCCCCTCATTTATCTTAAAATCCAAGAAAAATAGTATTGTGAGAGTTGAGTGAAATAATTAATTATATTACTAATTTATTTAATAAACCATTAATCTTCTTATGGGAAAGAGTAGGAAAATACGCTGTCTTTCAGTACACTGTTCTGCTTTTTGAAATTTTTTGTTGCTCCATAATATTTTTTTTGAGTATTTTTTGTGTCTACTGTAATGTGTTGAATTCAAATATGAGCTCGGTTTTTATATATCACCCATAAGTTTTTAGCGAGAGGGAAGAAGTATATAAATATGAGAAACCCAAACCATAAGCAATCTAGTGAATTTTCCGAAGATTAAAAAAAAATCACTTTTTTTACAAAATATACTCCATTTTATATCGAAAAAAGTATAATACAATCAATAAACTATTTTGTTGTCTTTTGTCGCTTGTATTCGCCGGCATCGGTTTCACGTTTGAGGGAGCAACAGTAGTCCGCTAACATGTTTGGGATCCATTTTCCACTATACCGCTTCTCCATGTGAGCAATTTGCTGGTGAAATCTTTCGCTGTGTTCGTCTGAAATTGTACCTAAATTGTCAGGGAAGAATTCCAAATGGGAGTGAAGAAAATGCAGCAAGTTATTCAACTAGACATTTGTAGTTCTCCGATTTCTTGTTACCTAGGTAGTTGCTACAAATATTTTTGAAGGCGGTCCACGCCCTATTTTTTTTGTAGTAAGTGTAGTTTCAAAACTTTAAAAAGTCTTTACAAAGTTGTCGTATTTGCGGCCCAACATTCCCTTCTTTAAGCTTTGCCTCACTTATAAGCGCGAATTTCCGTCTCAAATAAAGAAAAGTATTTCCTTCTGTATTTAAGGCTTTAACAAAAATTTTGCTGATGTTCTCTAGACTTTGCTACGTGATACGACAATTTACAGGTCAGTGTAAGGGTTACATAGGCAGAAATTATAGAAATAACACATTAGTTTGGCGGGGAGGATTTTCATGTAGAACAGTGTTTCGTCATCTGTCAATTTTCTTGATTTCCGTGTTTAACAGCTTTATGAAATATAATATCGCTACTATTTTCGATGCACAATGTTATTACACATGTCCAAGTTCCACAATAATACATATTGAATCACACGTGGCCACTCTTCACTCTTAGCCCAAGAGATCGTGACGAAAAACTGCAAGTGAGTTGTAAAGGCCCATATTTCAATATGTACAGTCTTGTATTAAGGATGTAGAGTGTATGAATGTTCTGCCTCATCAGCCAGTAACAACCTGCAAGGTCAGATAGAAAGACAATTGCAGTGCGTTTTGAAGTATGTAGAAAAACAAAACGTTTAGAGTGTTTAGTAAATCCTGAAAATTTGTACGTAAATAGTACTTCATACCATAGTATAAAACAAAGTCGCTTCCCGCTGTCTGTCCCTATGTATGCTTAGATCTTTAAAACTACGCAACGGATTTTGATGCGTTTTTTTTAATAGATAGAGTGATTCAAGAGGAAGGTTTATATGTATAATACATGCATAATATAGTAGAGAAACACTGATAATTTTAGAGGTTTGTGTGATGTCGTAAACCGGGCGAAGCCGGGGGCGGGTGCTAGTTGAATATAAATTTGCTATAAGGTGGTCAAACAGCACAATTCTAGAACTTACTCGATGCCGACTCATCTACACCCTTAACATCACACTATGTTGAATATGGGTTTTTACCAAACACTTGTAGTTTTTTGTCACTAGCTCTTGGACTATCTAGAGGACAAATGTTTTGATCTGAGACAATATTAAAACTACCAAAAATATTAAAAATATATTCTCAATGACCTACTCTTCTTTGTTTAGAAATTATATTTGAAACAATGTTTTCTCACAATGCCATTATTAATAATTATTTCTAGTATCGTGGTACTAGGTTAATGCATTACACCTGTTCTCCTCAATAACTAGTAACTTTGTTTTAGTTCGTGTGAACTGTCTATGTCTGTACCTACTACATGTGAACTAATAATCAGGAAAGTTACAGCCAATTATACCGATCCATCCAAAATAAACGTCATCAAATTTGGCCGAGCAAAAAAGGCGTATTTATATTCCATCGTAAATGTATAACCTTATTTAATTATCAAGGCATCATGTGACAGCCATTATTTATTTTACAATTGTGAAGGCCACTTGTCAAAAGTTTGACAACATCAAAGTTTCGTTTTGAGCTTCGACATAACCGCTATTTCCATCTATCTCGTTCATAGCCAGATTTGATGACGTTATTTTATGGCTATTTATAAGTATGCTTACAAAACGTTCGACAGCCCACTTTATTGCGAAATTACGTACAAATAAAATCTATTTTAGTAACTGTAAATATTGTAATGATCGATATTAAATAAAGATTATAATTATGTAAAACTTCAACTTCACTATTTATTCAGCCTATTTAAGAGAGAATAAATGAATAATATGCGTCGTCTTACTGGAACAATGTTATAGTAGGTTTATCGTACTTCGGGAGAGTTGGTTCTAACAAAATACCGGTACCGTTCCACATAATGGAACAAAAATTGTTTCACATATAAAAGAAACTATACGCCTATTGATTTCCTTCTCGAAACGATATAATAACGACATATAATTTGGCAGAGCAACTTGGGAAGAACTCTGGGGTAAAAGCAATAAGAAAAGGAATAATATTACTAATTTAATGGGAAATATGGTTACGCAGTTTAGTTTACTGTGTTTATTCATTAAGTTTTTCTTACCATTTTTCAAAATCGACTTGACGAGAAAAATATTCATTTACTTTAGTAACTTTATATCTTTGTCGTTATCTTAATAGAACAAGGACACGTTAAAGGCAACTCTCCCGGATTTACCCTATAGAAGCAAATTTCCTCTAATGCAGGACAATGCACACCCACTTGTGGTTTGTTGTTTAACTGACTTTCTAAACCAAGTGGAAATACCGACAACCAGTTATTCTATTCCAGGACATGAATCCGGTAGAACATGTCTGGAACATGTTAGGCAGACGACTTCTGTCAATAATTACTGCTTCCCAAAACACAGACAAAATGAGAGCTGCTTTAATTGGCATACTCATATATGGGGAGAATTAGGCTGAGGAAATGATGGACAACGTCATTAGAATTTTGGCCGGTTGCTTGTTCCAGCCCCCCCGCCCTGGGGGGGGAAAAAAAAAATTTCTTTCCCCCCCCCAAAAAAAAAAGAAAATATACGACCAATATTTTTAAACAGGCTACAAAATGGAATCAAGCTTTGTAAAACAAATTGCAATTACAAAGTTTTATAATTACTAAGATATTCAGTTCTAAGTTACGAAAAAAAGTTATAGAGAAAAACAATTCAATTTAGGTTAAGTTCCTTACCGGTATGGTGTTATTACTCGTATATATATATATACAATTCGTAAAAAAAGTTATAACAAAAACTCCAAGAAAATAATTAACACTAAAAAAGCACTTGTATTGTATGGAAAACATTTGATGATGGGGTAAAATGACACTTAAAGGATGAGGGACGATACAGGATAGGCACGGTCAGAGGCCGATATTTCGCTTCCTTCAAAATTCGTTGTAAATAGATGGATTCACTTTTTTATAACTTACGAAATAATATTCAGTCGATTCCACAACCGAAGTTTGGTCGTGTAGACTAGAGTTCGTTGTGACCAAAAATGTACCAAAGTGTACGTACGCAATATAATAGTGAAAGTAGAAATTAAGTAGTTAAAAATCCTATTCAAAAGCAGTAAGTTTAATTAAAGAAACATTAGATTTTTGTACCCTACAAACAAATATGTACCTTACACCAATAAACACTTCATTTACAAAATTTGAACCTGTGGCTTTTTTGGAGTTGGAAGTCCCGGGTTTATGGTTACCTTGGTTTAAGAGCAAATACTGTTATTTTCCACTCTTACAAAAAATCGGCCTTAGGGACCCATTATTTTTGAAATATTGAAGATAATTAAGGCAATGGAAAATTGTTTGAATTCAGATAAACACTAAACATATACATGCAAAATTTTTCATAAAAGTCAAATTATCTAAAGTTTTTTAAAACGCAGGACATAAATAGCGGCAGCGGTTTCCCTGATATGAAGTACTGGTAAATATTTTGCCACAACCCAAATTCATGCACCAGTGGCTTTTCCAAAGTTTACCGCACAGCCGGAACGATCCCAAAACGCTAAAGGGACACAACGTCGCTGCTGTTTACCGTCCTAAATCACACTTTTCAGCCGATAAGATGTACTGCTCTCCGCAGTTTATGCGAGATTTCTGTGCGTGATCCCTGTTTATCGGGCCATAAAACATTTGGGACATGATTAATGCACAATAGGCCTCTCTTCTTATGCCGGCGAATTTTCTCCGGCAATCTTATGCCATAAATATTTATTGGCCTAAAGGCGGACTAATTCTTTTTATGTGTTATTTAATCACGAAAATCTATGTCGACACGACAATTTTTATGAAATATGGCAGTTCTATGGACGTCTACTCCTCCCTAACGTATTGCTCTGTTATGGAAAAGTAAGAGATCTGTTTTCTAAAGAGTTCGTAAGTTAGTGGATGACGTAAGGGTCCTATAATAATTGAGCTGTAGAAGCAAAATTTACCCTACCCGTGAAGAGCAATTTTAGTAAAAATGGCAAAGAAGAGTACCTATATCTTTCATTATGTAGATTATGTATATAGAAAATTATGTAAATTTCACTAGTTTTCTCATAAAAAAATCATGACCAGTTTTAATTATAACCAACAAATTACTCCCCCTAAGGAAACAATGGTCGATATAGTAAAACATTTTTTTCCGAAAACAGATCTATTATATGGTACTCTGACGAGGACATCATAGGCTTCCATTTCACGGAAGAAGAACTGAAATAGGTTATAAACAGCTAAAACACACTAAAAGTTTGGGTCTAGATGGTATAACCCAGAAAAAATAAAATTCGAATGGTGAATGAATGAAGACTGGCTTTTTCGAGTCATGGATAATCTTATACTCATTTACACCTTCCTCGAGGAATGGCAAACAGCAAAACTAGTCTTAATTATTGAAAGGTAAATAGTTCAAATTTATAAAGGGAAGAAGAACATATTACAACAGTGAAAGAATTCACAAGTAAATTAATTGTGCCTGTTACTTTGTATGTTGGAAATGCGTCCAACAGAGGACCTTTTGAGGTATTATTGTCCCCGAGATGCGGAAATGGGAAATTTCCTCCTACTATGAAGATAATCATAAATTACTGTAGAAGAAAAAATTAAGGTCATTAATATCAATGTAGAAATAATATGGGGGCTACAAGCTTCAGTTTTGACTCTTTATTGTGGAACGTCCTCTGTACTGTAGTTGAAGTTGCTCAAGGAGTAATCTCAATTGCTTTTTGGGACAATGTTGCCATCATGGCGACAGCCAACTTTGAGGGTAATGTAACTAAACGAGGCATCGTGGACAGTAGATGCTTAGATATAGAACCATAACATACATGTATCACCTGAAAAAAAAAAACCTGAAAACGAAATAAAATATTTGGGAATATGGTTAAATGTCAGCATTCACATAAAGAGGTTATAAAAAAAGCCAGTAACAGGTTGGATATATTAATGAACATACTGCCACGAATAGGGAGACCTTCGGGGAAAAAAGAATACTTCTGAGTAACGTAGTGCTCTATAGTAAAAATCTGATTCGTAATCAGCGACCCCAAAATCTCCCGTATAATAAATTTGGTACAAATCGGTTGATTTTCGAAAATTCGGCCACCATATTGGACTTTTGACCACCATATTGGATCCGCCATGTTGGATATTGTCAACCTACTTCACCAACTTTTTAGGGTTTTAGGGGCTTCCATCAGCTACAATTTGAGCCCAAGAACGAACCGGATCGGTTGAGAATTTTTATTTTTACAAGCTTTTTTTGCTGGATACTCGATTTTTTCTCTGGCTTCTGACCGCTATATTGGAGCCGCCATATTGGATTTTTTCAAAGGCGCACTCGGCATTTGAAAGTAGACGCTCTAAGCTTTAACATGAGCCCTTGGTCGATTTTTTTGGTTGCTTCTAATTTTGGTCGTAGCTCTAATCCGGTTGATGCGAATTATAGTCTTACATACGAAGTCTATATTTAGTTCTCATCGCATCATATACAGAGTGAGTCAAGAATGGGCCAACACTAAACTGGAGATACTAGAACACCAAAATATTATGAATGAGGTCAACATGCCTTATACCAATGTCGCTAGTCTAAGAGATACAGCCTGTTCAAAGTTTAAATTTTATTCTGAAATTTCTCAATAATTAGAAAGTTTTGATAGCCTATAAATCTGAAAATTGTGGTTTTATGTTTTTTTTTTTGGTGTGATAATTACGACTTTTAAGCTTATTTTGACATTGCTCTTAGAGCGCTAGAGTTTCAATGTATTATTTTGGTGAATTAAAACATATTTTTTTTAACTGTTGAGCCACGCGTAAAACAAGTTGAGAATCTAGAAGAACGCTCAATTCTACAGAGAAAATGTACTCTTGTTTAGGTATCCTAAATCTATCGGGTTTTAAGTTATTTGCATTTAAAAGGTTCAATGTATTTTGTTATGATTTTTTTTATTCTTGAAAGATAAAAAGGTACGGAGAAGCAATCAAAGCAACAGTAAATAATATTAACTATTATTGGTAATAGTGATAAAGACAAACTTCAAATCAAATGTTGGAAGTGTCCACCACCTACCTCAATACATTTTAAAATACACCTTAAATGTCTCTAAAAATTTCCCTATTATTTTTAAATGTATTCGCGGCTTCTTGTATTCTCTGCCGCAACTCATGAAGATAGTTAACTTCTTCCTGATAAACTAAATCCTTCAAATTTGACCATACAGAGAAGTCCAGAGAGTTTAGGTCTGGGCTTCTCGGTGGCAACAAATAACTTCCACGCCAATGCATCGATGAGGAAACTGTTCATGTAAATATTGGCGTACTGACAAGGCAAAATCTAGTGGCACTTCGTCGTGCATAAACTACATGTGTTCTCTTAATGTGAGTGGGTATATTTTCTAGAGTTCATTTAAATGATATTGAAGAAAGTTTAAGTATTAAGGTCCAGTCAGATTGGGTGGCAATTCTAAACATATAATGACAAAATTAGAAATTACACTAAATTACACCAAATGTTCACTTTGAATCCCACAAATGAGTGTTCCTCCAATTAAAAACTCCCCGTCTAGTAAATGTCACCTCATCGGTAAATAAAATCTTATTAAGAAAATCCGGGTGTTCGGTTTACATATTTTGTAGAAACTGAACAAATTGTAGACGAGCTGGTAAATCTTGAGGCAATAACTGCTAACAGGAGTATAATGCTATGGATGGAGCATTTCTTTTTCCAAAATTCTACAAATGGACGATCGGCTTAGCCCCGTTGCCGCACTTAACCGAGGAATACTCACACCTGTATTTTCTGAAACACGAATTCAAGTTTCTTCTTCTTCCACTGGTATTATTTTCGGAGTACCATATGACTGTGCGACTTTTTGAGCGAAAAGATCCAGTTTCGCCTAAGCGATTGTAAAGATTTCTGAAAAGTTTATGATTAGGTTGCCTTCTCCTTGGGTATAATTGTAGATATTTTGGGGCCGCCTCATGTCCATTAAAATTTGCCTGAGCGAAAATACAAATCATATCACGCATCTCACTGTTAGAAAAATGATTATGTCTTGATATTTTTTACGCACGCAAAATAGCCAAATAATTTAATTATATGTAAATTTGACAAATGTTGACACAAACCTACTTAGAAAAAATATCAGCGCCTGAAAAAAAAACAACAAAATACATTGAATCTTTTAAATGCAAATAACTTAAAAACCGATGGATTTAGACGAACTAAACAAGTGTAGCTTTTCTCTGTAGAATTGAGCGTTCTTTTGGATTCCCAACTTGTTTTACGCATGGCTCAACAGATAAAAAAACGTTTTAATTTATCAAAATATTACGGTGAAACTAGCGTCTTCTAGGAGCAACGTCAAAATAAGCTTAACATTCGTAATTTTCACACCAAAAAACATAAACTACCAATTTTCAGATTTATACTATCAAAACTTTCGCAGTTATTGAGGAATTTCAGAATAAAATTTAAACTTTGAACACGCTGTATCTCTTAAACCAGCGACATTGGTATTAAGCACTTTGAGTTCAATCATAATTTTGGTGTCTAGTATTATGCAGTGTCTAGTATCTCCAGTTCAGTGTTGGCCCATTCTTACTAAAATATTATATAAAACTTATACTGTAAAAGAAAAAACAGCTTTCCTATGTGACAATTCATTACAGGAGTTTTACCTATGAAACTACTAGTAGATATACGGAAGAGGATGTACGAAGGAGGGCAAACCTTGTGTACGTTAGGGCGATTAAGGACCAAACGCGAAGGCTGTAACAATCTACAACATTGTGATTATCGCCACAGTCTAACTTTAGAAAGATGGAATACCGTATCGTAATAACGTTTCAGTCACACTTAGATGATCAGTTCAACCCAGAAAACGAGTTGAGTCTATTGATCAGACACAAAACATCCTGGGAATAGGTTAAGACTAAGATAAAATCAGGGTAATATGCAGGATGCGCAGGAAAGACAGGCACACATAGAAGAGGTATGCTAAAGATAAGGTGTCCGGCAATTCCTGTGGCGGTAGATCATTTCCGAAAACCCAGGAATTAATGAGGATTTCCCCTCCCTATAAAAAAAAAAAAAAAATAAAAAATTATGTTATTATTAGTTTTTTTTTTTAATAAATCACACCACAGAAATTGACATTCTCCCTCTAAGAGTTATTACAACTGTGCAGAGAGAGAATACACATGAAAAAGACGTAGGACACACAACCAAACCCTGTGACAGGTGCCAATTGCCACAGGCAGATTTCGAACCCGCACGGATAATAGCTTTAGGGAGTAATCGCCATCTTCTCACCTGGCGCTTTACCCACTGAGCTATCGCCGCGGTCTAATTATAATAGTTAATAGTTAATAGTTAATTATTATCATTATTTTAATAATTTAACTTTAATGTTGGCATAAACAAAGTATTAAACTTATTGTGCACGTCTGACACACTTCTCTTTTTCATTTACTTTGGGGAAAAACTTTTCAGACTTTACCATATTTTAAACAATAATAACATATTTTAAAGGCCTTATTTCAAACATTCGGCATAACATGAATCTAATATTGGTAAATAAAATTAAATTCCTGACAAGCCGGATGGCTGTGTGGTCGAGGCATGAGAACAGATTTTATCGTCTCTCACTGGCTTCGTGGATCAGACAAGCTATGCTGCGTTACGTATATTGAATAGAGCGAGTTCTGCTCTGATATTGATTTTTGACTATATCATTGAAACGAAATAAACCTACAATATTATTATTCCAACATGAACTAAAAACAATAAAAGATATAATGCAATGTGAAATCCATTTTTCATAAAAAAAAATGGATGGGGAGATTTCTACATCTACGAGTTCTTAGTTTTCCTTATTTACTCGTTAATTGTTGCATTTTGAAACTAGCAGGATAGCTCACTATGGTATTTACCTACCTTAGATACGAGTAAATACCGTACCTGATGACATCTTAAAATATATGAATATGTTTATTGTATATCCAACCTGTCAATAATTTGTGCTTTTCTGAAAATTAAATAAGCATAAATAGATCAAGATTGTGATTATTAGGGAAGAGAAAATAGCGATCGACGTATTGTAACTTTTTGAAAAACCCCTTTGAAAAAACTAATTTTTAATTATAAGCAGAGTAATGCCGAAACAGGAGATAGTAGGGGAACTGAAGGCATAATAGACCCTGAAGAGCATAAGAGAATGTGTGAATATTTCTTATATTAGAAGCTATATCTGCTACGAGAATGTACAGTTTAACTATTGTAACGTTTGGTCCAATGCAACCAATGGCACAATGTTCATGCGCTGCCTTGAAGATGAGGATGATGAGGCTGTTTTTGTTTGTGAAAGTGTAAACCGTGAATCTCATTTGTTTTTGACATAATTGAAGGTAGCTAACCACATTAATTTTATTAACTCTGTATCTCACAATAATACTTGCTTATTCCCCCCCCTTTTTTTTGTCAATAAAATTCGCTCAGTGTAACTTTTTTCACTAACAGATCCTAAGAGTACCAGATATGGCATTCTTACTATATGGGTTCGTTTTGTCTGCTTAAGTGTACCATTTTGTCTTCAATACGGGTAAAATGGATCATTAGCATATTTATTATTCTTGTAGTTTTGTCAGCGTTTCTGTAAATTTTTGTTCTGTTCGTTAAACGTTTATGAAAATCAACTATTGAGCAATATACCAATGTTTTCATTTTAATAAAATTATTGTTTTTATATTAAAATTGTTGCGTATCCCATTGCGTGCGTATCGCATAAAACAAGTTTAACCCGAATAACACTATTTCTTTTTACTTTTTACTTTTATTTACTACTTAGTAAATAAATAATATTCTGTAGTTATTTTTCAACAAAGTTTAGTATATATAGGATGTCCTAAAATTATTTATACTAGCCACCCCTCTTATATTAATAAATATATCGCCGATCGACAAGAACAACGTTAATCGATTGTAGGAGGAGTGTTAGACATCACTAAAAGTGCAGCCCGCGGTAAACCGTCCCCTGCAATGAAACCCAGTGGCGGCGGCCGGTGAAATTTGACATGCTCGTATTTCCGTAAGAAGGCATGGGACCCACACCACATTTTAGGGGGTGGTTACTAGACCTAAGTAGTAGCTGTAATATCAAAAAATCTTCAGGAAAATCTTGCGAATGTTTTTTCCAAAAATGGCTGCCTCCTGGCAGATGTTGGAAACGGCTTGCAAAATATTTGCGAAATATATTTTTTTTCATAATCACCGAGTGAATACAATTTTTTTTTATACTTGTGATTTTATCGAAATTTTGAGATCTGTAAAAGTTATGGAAATTTGAATTTTTATTTCATCGCAACATTTCATCTATGCGATTTTACAATAGTTGTATATTTAAGGAAAATAAGAATTTTGCAAAATTAAAAAGTATAAAAAAAATTGTATTTACTCGGTGATAATCAAAAAAAATATTTTGCAAATATTTTGCAAGCCGTTTCCAAGTTCTGCTCGGAGGCAGCCATTTTTGGAAAAAAAATTCGCAAGTTTTTTCTGAAGATTTTTGATATTACAGCTACTACTTAGGTCTAGTAACCACCCCCTACAATGTGGTGTGGGTCCCATGCCTTTACGGAAATACGAGCATGTAAATTTACCGGCCGCCGCCACTGGGTTTCATTGCGGGGACGGTTTACCGCGGGCTGCACTTTTAGTATGTCTCACACTCCTCCTACAATCGATTAACGTTGTTCTTGTCGATCGGCGATATATTTATTAATATAAGAGGGGTGGCTAGTATAAATAATTTTAGGACATCCTATATATACTAAACTTTGTTGAAAAAATAACTACAGAATATTATTTATTTACTAAGTAATTTAAAAGACATACATAATATCATATAACTATTCCCGGATCCTCCACCAAAATTTACTATTACGTAACTATTATATTTAATTTTGTGATAAAAGAAATAATAACGCAATACCTTAGTGTGTAAGTCAATACAAGTATAAAAGTACTGTGTGTATTGCTTAATACTTATTTATATAAGTATTGGTTTTAAACCCTGATACTTTTGTTTCAAACGTTCACAGGAATACAATTTGTAAAGGTCTATACGGACTACTATCTCTGCCACTAACAATATTGCTTTAAATATCTAATATTGCATAAAAATATAAACATAATGCTGTATAATATAATGTATAATATAATATATATTTTACATAAAAAAATTAATATTACATAAAAATATTTTAACTCCAGTCATATTACATGGCTAAATTTGAGAACATTATGTATTTTTCTTAGTTTTTTTATGCTGTAAAACTTTTCTCGAATTAAATTAATTACTATAACCTTTACCGAAAATTGTAGAAAAATAGAAAAAAATTTAAATAACTCTGGTAAAAGGTCCTGGTAAAAGGTATATCTGGTAAAATATGGAGATAAATTAATATTTTTTAGACTAGTACTGTATTCATTGCTTCAAGTGATAAGTTTGTTGTGTTTTAAATATTACAGTATGTTGTGTTGTTATAGTAATCAGTACAAAATATGACATTTACTGATTTTGCAGCTGTCTCAATGCAGTCTAAATAAGAAACAAATGAGATAAATATGTACACAATTTACCTAAATAAACATCAACACAACATTCCATGATAATTAAAATATATACTATAAAGCTTGTTATCTAAAACACGAGAGGTGGGAGTGATGGTCATTATTTCAGAAACGGTGTGTATTTGAGTAAATTGTCATTTTCAGTTTTTTTTTAATATAACCCTCCATTTCTATAATGAGAAATTGAAAGTGGCGATTTTCCCTTATCAATAATCACATGTGGGTCCTACAAGCAATTGTTTTATTTGCTAAGATGCAGACAATTTACCAAAACAAGGGAAAATACACTTTTTTCAACTTTTTTTTAGTCGATACTGAATGTGGATTTTTTTTAAATATCTTGACAGGATTTTATATAGTGTTTATTCCAGTTTCCGAAACTGCCCTTCAATTTCCTGTACGATCATTGGTTGCTGATATATCGATGGTTGAAGATAAAAGGGTCCTTTTTCGTTCAATTTGGGATATCTCCGCGACAAATGGACGTAACAAACAAGAAATTGGAGCTGAAAAAATAGGCTATCTGGTCCATATGGTCATTTAACCGAAAACAATTTTTCCGAGCCCGTGGATAGAGAAAAAGGAGGCTATTTCTTCTAATTGCGTTAAAACCGTGGATTCTAAAAAATTGGCCTACAGATCCGAAAACTAGAGTCTTGGAGCTTCAAAATGCTTTTTTTTAAATTCGCGATATGACCATTTTTCTCTTAGATACAGCCCGTCAAAAATCAGGGAAAAATTTAGATTTTTTTTGCTCCCCTTAATTGTTGTGCGTAGTGTACACATTTTACTTAAATATACATCAACACAACATCACCACAACATCAACACAACATCAACACAACATCCCATAATAGTTTTTTTTTTTATTATTTAAATACGAGTATAATAGCATGATGTGTTGTTTACTTATGTAAAATGTGTACTTATATCTCCTTCGTTTCGTCTTCAAACTGCATCGAGACTGTTAAAAAAATATAAATATCAATTTTTATCCTGTTAATTGTAACTGCACAATATCCTGTAATATTTAAATCACGTCATACTTATTGCCACAAGCAACGAAGACGGTATTGGTCTAATAATAATGTATTTATTTTAAAAATCGTAGCTCGAAATAAATAAATAAAATTGCTTGTAAAACTCCTGTATTTTGTTTATTTTTTTTTTTAATAAAAGAGGATATATTATTATTATTATAAAAAATGCTGCTTAAATAGGTGTATCGAAATTTGTCAAAATAAGATTCGCAATGTACACAGTAAAGAAGTTTCGGGAATAATGGCCAAGCCCATTGTCAACTGTGGTGTCTCCTATGTACCAAAAGTACTTTTTTCGCCATTTAATATACTAACTGCTGCTACGAAAGTATTCATACCAAATAAGAACTTATTACGATCATAATAGTACATAATTGATTTATTAATAAGAAGTATGTGTATGTTGACTTGGAAATCTTTAGGACTCTAGTATCTCAACATGAGTTCAACATTAGACAAAGGTATGTTTAATTCAATCGACTTATTTTGACCTTCAAATTCACCCTTATCATTTTTATGATATTTAATTTAGTAATACTTCATATAATTATAATAAGTTTTGTTAGATGATAAAACATGTCTTGTAATTAACATTTTTTAGTTTTCCATTGAAGATTATAAAATTAATTTACATAATCTTCTCTTTTAGGCATGTTCTCTTATACCTATCCCATCTCTAAAACTACAGGAAGGGTGTACGGCAAACGGAAGAATCTATAATACGTGTAATCCATATAGGTCTCATATGCCACTAAAGTAAAATAATGGAATATATCCAGACGAAATACTCACTTCATTTTTAATATTATTTACAAGCCTAACACGCACATGTGATAAATATTGCTGAACTGTTTCTGAAGAAGGCAGTGTCCACTAAAAGATTATATTTTTTCCAAAACTGTCTAAATCAATGACATCCAAAAATGGTCTATATCGACCCCCCAGGAGTCCACGACGACCTACAAGGGGTCCATCTGAGCGAAAAGTAGAATTGGGGTCTCTGAGATGGAAACGGGGGTCCACGATAGTGGATCTCATTTAAGCAGGTCGCGACGTTAATTTTGACTTTACATTATGTTATAACCCACACAAAACCCATGTTATAACCCACACACAAAGATGATTTGTTGCTTAGTTTTTTAGCTGAAAACATAAACAGACCGACGACGATTTTGTAAACAAACTTATTTTCGCAATTTTATAATATGTATTAGTGGCGAATTAATATATCTCATAAAATTGTGAAAGTTAGTAGTATATTCGCTTTGTAGTCGCAGTAAACTTTGAACTTGTAGAAACATGCACATATGCATGCTACCTACGGGCGTACGCGAAGTAGTGGCGCTTGCCCGTTCTTGTCTCAGACATTCGCAAAGAGAGCATAGGAACTACTAGGAAGATTGACTTGCACTGACTTGTTTAATTCGTCAATCAATAAATAGTAATGTTAGGAACAAATGCGTTCATTTGTTTCCAAAGCGTTGAATAAGAAACTACTTCTTATTAAGAAAATATTTTTTAAAAAAGTATAAACTTGTTAGTATACACACGAATTAAAGTAAATCAATGTAATTTGCCCGTGGATAGAGAAAAAGGAGGCTATTTCTTCTAATTGCGTTAAAACCGTGGATTCTAAAAAAATTGGCCTACAGATCCGAAAACTAGAGTCTTGGAGCTTCAAAATGCTTTTTTTAAATTCGCGATATGACCATTTTTCTCTTAGATACAGCCCGTCAAAAATCAGGGAAAAATTTAGATTTTTTTTGCTCCCTTAATTGTTGTGCGTAGTGTACACATTTTACTTAAATATACATCAACACAACATCACCACAACATCAACACAACATCAACACAACATCCCATAATAGTTTTTTTTTTATTATTTAAATACGAGTATAATAGCATGATGTGTTGTTTACTTATGTAAAATGTGTACTTATATCTCCTTCGTTTCGTCTTCAAACTGCATCGAGACTGTTAAAAAAATATAAATATCAATTTTTATCCTGTTAATTGTAACTGCACAATATCCTGTAATATTTAAATCACGTCATACTTATTGCCACAAGCAACGAAGACGGTATTGGTCTAATAATAATGTATTTATTTTAAAAATCGTAGCTCGAAATAAATAAATAAAATTGCTTGTAAAACTCCTGTATTTTGTTTATTTTTTTTTTTAATAAAGAGGATATATTATTATTATTATAAAAAATGCTGCTTAAATAGGTGTATCGAAATTTGTCAAAATAAGATTCGCAATGTACACAGTAAAGAAGTTTCGGGAATAATGGCCAAGCCCATTGTCAACTGTGGTGTCTCCTATGTACCAAAAGTACTTTTTTCGCCATTTAATATACTAACTGCTGCTACGAAAGTATTCATACCAAATAAGAACTTATTACGATCATAATAGTACATAATTGATTTATTAATAAGAAGTATGTGTATGTTGACTTGGAAATCTTTAGGACTCTAGTATCTCAACATGAGTTCAACAGTAGACAAAGGTATGTTTAATTCAATCGACTTATTTTGACCTTCAAATTCACCCTTATCATTTTTATGATATTTAATTTAGTAATACTTCATATAATTATAATAAGTTTTGTTAGATGATAAAACATGTCTTGTAATTAACATTTTTTAGTTTTCCATTGAAGATTATAAAATTAATTTACATAATCTTCTCTTTTAGGCATGTTCTCTTATACCTATCCCATCTCTAAAACTACAGGAAGGGTGTACGGCAAACGGAAGAATCTATAATACGTGTAATCCATATAGGTCTCATATGCCACTAAAGTAAAATAATGGAATATATCCAGACGAAATACGTATTTAGCAACATTACACAGCTATTATACTGCCGTCTGGTGTGTATGTGAGTAAATTGTCATTTGCAGTTAGTTTTTTTTTACTATAACCTTCCATTTCTATAACGAGAAATGGAAAGTAGTGATTTTTCCCATATCAATAATCATATGTGGGTCCTACAAGCAATAGTTTTAAAGTAAGCCTGTCAAAAAGTGAATTGTAACAAATACTTAACATTAAGGTATTTATTGAAGCTATTAACTAAACTAATCTCTGAGTATATTCCTACATTTTACTATTTACATGAGATGTCTATTCTAAAGATTAATTTTACAAATTTTAAAATGAAAATGAGAAAGACGCAGTTTTTTTAAATGTATTATGTATGTACTGCGTTGTTATAAAATCGTACAAACAAAATGCTGGTATACTTTGCATAACTTTAACAGACATCGCAATTTCAGGAACTGCCATTTTCATTCTTTCATAATCTTTCCTGTTAATTGGTTATTATGACCGCATCTCTTTCAACACTGACGTTGTTAAACTGTATTAAACGACAATAGGCTTTTTTTACCTCCATCAAATATATGATTAATTTCATTATTTGTTTATTGGACTATAAAACTTAAACTTGGCCTCTGCTTTTCCACCCGGTGTATTTCTCCCAAAGTTCACGTTTCACATGAATTTAAGGCGAACACATTTTACGCTCAGTATTTCCCCTAATCTAGTCCGCTAATATCTTCGCCGGCAAATCCCCAAACGTCGCGGAAAGAAGGATCTCAGACCCGTCGCTTCAGAACGAAGGAAACCGCTGTTTATTAATGCACGGAAAGGTCTAAGGTCCATTGAACCGCCGCCGCCATGATGTGCTCTATTAATTCGAGTCGTAATTAATGACGTAATATAATTAATAAGGTTGACGGTAGTTTGTTTCAGAAATTTCCACTTATTGATTTTCAAAGGATCTAGGATGATAAGGGTGGTAAAAGAACCGGCAGAGATTTTAGGTTTATTTCAATTAATACAGTCAGTAGATTCCCTATGAGACAGTGACAGCTGGTAAAATTAGATTTTCTTGTATTTTCGTAGAGAAGCATGGGACCTACATCATATTTTAGTTGGTGATTACTAGCCCTAGGTGGAAGGTTATAATGAAAGGCGAATACAATTTTCAAAAAAATGCATGGTTGTTCACTCTCCTCAGAAGTTCTTGGACGCTTGCAAAATATTTGTGAAATGATTTTTTTTTTTCAAAATTACCAAGTGAATACAAAAGCTTTTTATTGTGCTTTTTGCAAAATTTTCATTTTGCTTAAAGATACAACTATTGTAAAATCTTAAAAACGAGATGTTGGAATGAAATAAAAATTCAAATTACCATAACTTTTACAGGTTTCTAAATTTCAAGGAAATCACAAGTATAAAAAGACTTTGTATTTGCTCGATGAAAAAAAATTCGCAAATATATTGTAAGCCGTTTCCAAGATCTTCTGGGAAGATTTTTTTTTCATTTTTTCAATCTTCGCAGGTTTCATTTGAAGATTATTGTAGCTTTCTACTAGGTATAGCAATTACCCTCTAAAATATGATGTGGATCCCATGCCTCCTTACGGAGATACGAGAATGTCAAATTCCATCAGCCGTCAATGCTATGAGGGTATAAACCTTCTGTGAAGTTTTAGTCTTCGCTCTTTTTATTAACTCCGCTATTGTCTATAAATAGAGTAACAAATTCACTTCCATAGGCGTTGCACGTTTAGTTTTAGTTTCTGCAATTAACGTATCTACTTGTGGATAATACTTTCTTACGGTATCATTACAAGTTGTAGTATATCACTTGTGCAAGTAACAAAGATTAAATGTGGATATACAGATTTTAATTCACGACCCTCCCGAATCGTGTACATATGGGTAATTTCACGCCAGATTTACAATGAAAATTTTAATTTGACCGAAATTTTTTTTTATTGTTCTTTACACCAAAATAATCGACACGTATTTTTTCGTTTTGGGGAAACCGCAAAAATTTCGAGTTCTGATGAGTATTCGAAATCTGAAAGTACAAAAAAACACTACATTTATGTTCGCTGATTACTCGGAAAGTACGGTACATTCGAAGAAAAAGCTAAGGCAATAAAATTTGGTATTTTTCTTCCTCTTTCTAGCCATGCGGTCAAAAAAAATTTTTTGACAAATTTTTATTGTTTAATTAGCGACTTTTCATAAACAAATACACTTTTTTCAAAGTTGGATATTTTTTTTCTCAATTTTTTTTGTGCTATAAATATTGCTTAAACTATCAACAATTTACTGTAAAATTTGTAGAGTGGGTAGTTTGTAACTTTTTTTAGATACAATTTTTTGAAGAGAGGCGAGCACGCTTGGAGCGCGCGCTGGGCGCGATGATTCTCGTATAAACTCGTCGCGACTCGCGGTTGTTCCTGTAGACGTGGTGATTCCGCATTTTTGAGCCATCCTGCAATAAGTGCGTCGCGTTTAAATGTCGTTGTTGCAACCCTTTTAATGAAAGCAATCACACCAAAAGTGTTAATAACAAAAATCCATCCCATCGCCTTCCTTATGTAAAAAATTGATATGTTTGAATACAAACGATAAACTGTGCACATCGTGTAGACAAAAAAATCGAAAGAATGTCGGTTTTTGATTGTCGTGAGTATATTATTACTAAATTGCAAAATAATGAATTAAAAGTATTATTGTGATGTGCATTATTATCGCTTGCAAATTTTAAGTGCGTTTCGAATCTCAACGTACCGATTTGAATTTGCTATCGGAATCAGACTTCCGACGATGACACCTGTTCTCTTTTTGATGACGAATCAGATGTAAGTTCAGAAAAAATCTCGTTATGAATTGTAAATGTGCTTATTGTATTCATTTGTTAAAGGATCAGTCTGAAATGTGCCCTAAATTATTATCTGAATTCAATTTGCAAGCGATAATAATGCACATCACAATTACACTTTGAATTCATTATTTTGCAATTTAGTAATAATATACTCACAACAATCAGATTCGGACATTCTTCCGATTTTTTGTCTACACGATGTGCACAGTTTATCATTTGCATTCAAACATCAATTTTTTACATAAGGAAGGCGATGGGCGCCGTAAATTTTTGTTATTAACACTTTTGGTGTGACTGCTGGGCTATTCCGCGGTGACGGGTGTGACATTTGTACGCATTCTAACTGTTATAATTCCTAAATTAAAACAAAATTGTCTGCGTTTTGAGTATAATTCAATTCATTTCAATGATATTTTAATTAAAACAAAAATGTATTAGGAATTACTCAGGCGTTTAGATGCAATAATAGGTTTAAGCCCTGTGACGGGTGTTACTTGTACTTTTGCAAAATATGCTACCTTGTTGGCTAAACATCAGAGTCCAGCTAAGTTTTTGTAACAAAATGAATAGCTAAGTAGAGAGATAAATGATGTTCATTTCTGATAATTGTAAGAGATTTGTGGATATATTGTTCTTTACATTTTTTTTTTGCAAGCAAAACTTGTGACAACGGGTGTTACAAGATTTGTGTTACAAGATTTATGACGGGTATTACGAGTGCAAATTAAACAAATGCTTATGTACACTGAGGCTTTATTTATTAATATAGATTATTAAAACTAGTATTATAAGATTTTAGATATTTCCTGTTCTATAATTTTTATTGTTTTTTCGGGTTTCCTTTTGCTTCTTCTGTTCTTTTCTATGTCTTGGGTTTCTCATATGTTTATCGGCGAAAATATTGACGAATTTCTTTTGAATTAGGAAAATTGAGAATATAATACCTGTTAGTTTTCTATTTTAACATATATTCGCAAATTATTTTTTTTGCTCTTTGGTATCGATTACCGCGGAATGGCCCTGCTTTCTTTAAAAGGGTTGCAACAACGATCTTTAAATGAAACTGACATTGTTGATAAAAAAAATGTTAAACGCGACGCACTTGCTGCAGGATGGCTCAAAAATGCGGAATCACCACGTCTACAGGAACAACCGCGAGTCGCGACGAGTTTATACGAGAATCATCGCGTCCAGCGCGCTTCAAGCGTGCTCGCCTCTCTTCAAAAATGTGTATCTAAAAAAGTTACAGACTACCCACTCCACAAATTTTACAGTAAATTGTTGATAGTTTAAGCAATATTTGTAGCAAAAAAAAAATTGAGAAAAAAAATGTCCAACTTTGAAAAAAGTGTATTTGTTTATGAGAAGTCGCTAATTAAACAATAAAAATTTGTCAAAATTTTTTTGACCACATGGCTGGAAAGAGGAATAAAAATCCTAAATTTTATTGCCTTAGCTTTTTCTTCGAATGTACCGTACTTTCCGAGTAATCAGCGAACAACAATGTAATGTTTTCTTGTACTTTCAGATTTCGAATACTCATAAAGTCGAAATTTTTGCGATTTCCCCAAAACGAAAAAAATACGTGTCGAATATTTTGGTGTAAAGAACAATACCCATATGCAGCTCCATCACTGACAAATATTACAACTTGACCGCAGGGAATTTCAAATTCTTTGAATGTAGTCTTTATTAGTTCTGTAATTGTGTCACCCGGGGGCCGTTGTAGTATTTTACATGCTAATGAATAGGGCCCTGAAATATAATTTCTATTCATCACAAGTACTATAACATTAGCCACAGAATGTATTTTCAAGTCTGTCGTCTCTTCAACCGTATCTACAATTTTACTTATTACTCACTTCATTTTTAATATTATTTACAAGCCTAACACGCACATGTGATAAATATTGCTGAACTGTTTCTGAAGAAGGCAGTGTCCACTAAAGATTATATTTTTTCCAAAACTGTCTAAATCAATGACATCCAAAATGGTCTATATCGACCCCCAGGAGTCCACGACGACCTACAAGGGGTCCATCTGAGCGAAAAGTAGAATTGGGGTCTCTGAGATGGAAACGGGGGTCCACGATAGTGGATCTCATTTAAGCAGGTCGCGACGTTAATTTTGACTTTACATTATGTTATAACCCACACACAAACCCATGTTATAACCCACACACAAAGATGATTTGTTGCTTAGTTTTTAGCTGAAAACATAAACAGACCGACGACGATTTTGTAAACAAACTTATTTTCGCAATTTTATAATATGTATTAGTGGCGAATTAATATATCTCATAAAATTGTGAAAGTTAGTAGTATATTCGCTTTGTAGTCGCAGTAAACTTTGAACTTGTAGAAACATGCACATATGCATGCTACCTACGGGCGTACGCGAAGTAGTGGCGCTTGCCCGTTCTTGTCTCAGACATTCGCAAAGAGAGCATAGGAACTACTAGGAAGATTGACTTGCACTGACTTGTTTAATTCGTCAATCAATAAATAGTAATGTTAGGAACAAATGCGTTCATTTGTTTCCAAAGCGTTGAATAAGAAACTACTTCTTATTAAGAAAATATTTTTAAAAAAGTATAAACTTGTTAGTATACACACGAATTAAAGTAAATCAATGTAATTTGCCCGTGGATAGAGAAAAAGGAGGCTATTTCTTCTAATTGCGTTAAAACCGTGGATTCTAAAAAAATTGGCCTACAGATCCGAAAACTAGAGTCTTGGAGCTTCAAAATGCTTTTTTTAAATTCGCGATATGACCATTTTTCTCTTAGATACAGCCCGTCAAAAATCAGGGAAAAATTTAGATTTTTTTTGCTCCCTTAATTGTTGTGCGTAGTGTACACATTTTACTTAAATATACATCAACACAACATCACCACAACATCAACACAACATCAACACAACATCCCATAATAGTTTTTTTTTTTATTATTTAAATACGAGTATAATAGCATGATGTGTTGTTTACTTATGTAAAATGTGTACTTATATCTCCTTCGTTTCGTCTTCAAACTGCATCGAGACTGTTAAAAAAATATAAATATCAATTTTTATCCTGTTAATTGTAACTGCACAATATCCTGTAATATTTAAATCACGTCATACTTATTGCCACAAGCAACGAAGACGGTATTGGTCTAATAATAATGTATTTATTTTAAAAATCGTAGCTCGAAATAAATAAATAAAATTGCTTGTAAAACTCCTGTATTTTGGTTATTTTTTTTTTTAATAAAGAGGATATATTATTATTATTATAAAAAATGCTGCTTAAATAGGTGTATCGAAATTTGTCAAAATAAGATTCGCAATGTACACAGTAAAGAAGTTTCGGGAATAATGGCCAAGCCCATTGTCAACTGTGGTGTCTCCTATGTACCAAAAGTACTTTTTTCGCCATTTAATATACTAACTGCTGCTACGAAAGTATTCATACCAAATAAGAACTTATTACGATCATAATAGTACATAATTGATTTATTAATAAGAAGTATGTGTATGTTGACTTGGAAATCTTTAGGACTCTAGTATCTCAACATGAGTTCAACATTAGACAAAGGTATGTTTAATTCAATCGACTTATTTTGACCTTCAAATTCACCCTTATCATTTTTATGATATTTAATTTAGTAATACTTCATATAATTATAATAAGTTTTGTTAGATGATAAAACATGTCTTGTAATTAACATTTTTTTAGTTTTCCATTGAAGATTATAAAATTAATTTACATAATCTTCTCTTTTAGGCATGTTCTCTTATACCTATCCCATCTCTAAAACTACAGGAAGGGTGTACGGCAAACGGAAGAATCTATAATACGTGTAATCCATATAGGTCTCATATGCCACTAAAGTAAAATAATGGAATATATCCAGACGAAATACTCACTTCATTTTTAATATTATTTACAAGCCTAACACGCACATGTGATAAATATTGCTGAACTGTTTCTGAAGAAGGCAGTGTCCACTAAAGATTATATTTTTTCCAAAACTGTCTAAATCAATGACATCCAAAATGGTCTATATCGACCCCCAGGAGTCCACGACGACCTACAAGGGGTCCATCTGAGCGAAAAGTAGAATTGGGGTCTCTGAGATGGAAACGGGGGTCCACGATAGTGGATCTCATTTAAGCAGGTCGCGACGTTAATTTTGACTTTACATTATGTTATAACCCACACACAAACCCATGTTATAACCCACACACAAAGATGATTTGTTGCTTAGTTTTTAGCTGAAAACATAAACAGACCGACGACGATTTTGTAAACAAACTTATTTTCGCAATTTTATAATATGTATTAGTGGCGAATTAATATATCTCATAAAATTGTGAAAGTTAGTAGTATATTCGCTTTGTAGTCGCAGTAAACTTTGAACTTGTAGAAACATGCACATATGCATGCTACCTACGGGCGTACGCGAAGTAGTGGCGCTTGCCCGTTCTTGTCTCAGACATTCGCAAAGAGAGCATAGGAACTACTAGGAAGATTGACTTGCACTGACTTGTTTAATTCGTCAATCAATAAATAGTAATGTTAGGAACAAATGCGTTCATTTGTTTCCAAAGCGTTGAATAAGAAACTACTTCTTATTAAGAAAATATTTTTAAAAAAGTATAAACTTGTTAGTATACACACGAATTAAAGTAAATCAATGTAATTTTGTTTGGGAGTGCTAGAAGAAAGTAACTACATTTTTTTTATAACATTTTAGTTTTTTACTGGTAGTTAAGAAACTCTATGGGTATGGTAATCTATTAGCTATATCAATTTGTGTGTTTAATTTATCTTAAGTAACATACAACGTAAGTTAAGTAAGTAAGTATTAAGTAAGGTAATAAGATAACGTATTAATATTAAGTATAATAAAATAATAGTAAGTTTATATGACAAAAAAAACAATTGTGAAACTTTATTTACTAGGCGTTGCACAGCTTTTTCCGTCTTTTTTTACATTATTTATATAATTAGTATAAATATTTTAAATAGCTCAATTTTGTTCACAGGTAATCGACATTAAACATGACCGAATGTAAAAAGAAATGTAGACAATTGAATCATTTGAGATTTGAATCATTTGAGAAGATGTCACCCTGATAAGAGACCCACAGTATGTTCGATTCAATGTCACAAAGAGATGATGATGGTTTGCTAACGTCTTACAATATCTCGCTACTTATAGCAAAATCCGGAAAACCGCATACTATCGGAGAAAAGTTAATATAATAAGAGAGACTAAATTGTTCATTAAATACATCAATGGCATCCCTATTATCAAGTCAAAAAATGTATAAATACATCTAGCAGTATTGCAGTTAACCCCAACTTAACAATTTATTATCAGAACTGTAGAGGTCTTAATTACAAAACCCATATGTTCCGGAACAATGTTGCAATTCATAACTACCCAATTACTGCTATCACAGAGATCATGGAAAGTGTGTGCAACAGTGAGCTTTTTCCAGAAAATTATATTGTATACAGGAAAGACAGAAGTTTTGGAAATGTTGGTG
This sequence comes from Aromia moschata, assembly GCA_029963805.1. Taxonomy (NCBI): domain Eukaryota; kingdom Metazoa; phylum Arthropoda; class Insecta; order Coleoptera; family Cerambycidae; genus Aromia; species Aromia moschata. The sequence goes on from JAPWTK010000260.1 coordinate 335,191, forward strand.
GTGGAGTTATGGTTGCTATAAATGATTCCATTGAATCCGAACTATACAACATTACATGTCCTGTGGAAAAAATAGACTTAGTATGCGTCAAAATTAATTTCCGACAGATAGCCGTTGTTCCTATTATTGGTATACATCCCATCTAGTTCAAGTTATGATGAATTGGATGATTTTCTGGAGCTGATTGAAAATCAACAAAATTTGGGAAGAGTAATTATCTTGGGAGATTTTAACCTTCCTGATCTACAAAAAATACTACATGGAAAACCAATTATCAAGAACAACTTCTCGATTTATCGAATTTATTAATTATTGTCATTTAATTCAACACAACACCGTAACCAACTTCAATAATAGGTTATTGGATTTAGTGATTTCTTCCCACACCATTCACTGTGAAATTGCTAAAAACGAGGATCCTTTGGTGCCCACAGACCCACATCACCCAAGTCTCTGCGTAAAATTATCCCTCCTCAGCGGTAAGACTACATATTTTTTGTCATCTCGGCACATGTTCAACTTCAGAAAAGCTGATTACAATATACTATACCAGTTGTTGAGTGAAATTGACTGGACCGAACTCTCGAGGTGTAAGAATGTCAACGAGGCATGTAATATTTTTAATAACTCGCTTCAATATATTTTGTCGTTATGTGTTCCTTTGAAAAAATCCAGTTCTTTTAAATACCCATGTTGGTTCAATAAGCGAATTATTTACAAAATTAAAACAAAAAAACATTACCTGAAAATGTACAGAAGTCATAAACTGATTTTTTACCGTGAAAGGATCAAACATTTGAGGCAGCAAATTAAGCAGGAAACTAGTATCGCTTATAAAAATTACATTAAAAAATGTGAACAAAATTTACAAAACAATCCACAACAATTTTGGAGTTTCGTTAATGCACGAAAGCAGAAATCACGTATCCCTGGAATTATGCAATACTGCAATGAAAGTCTGTCTTCAGCGTACGAAATTGCAAATGCTTTTGCAAGACATTTTAAAGAAAATTTTTCTTATTGCTGATAAATCATTTTCTGTTGATAATAATTTGGAAAACAGCGAAGTGTTATACAATACCTTGTTTTCGGTTACTGAAATTTCTGAAGAACAAATACTAAAGGCTACAAAAAAATTAAAGAACAAATTATCAAGTGGGCCTGATAACATTCCATCAATGGTAGTCAAGAATTGCATTCTCTGTTTTTTACAACCACTCAAATTTATTTTTAATCTTATTCTAAAAACTGGAGTCTTCCCAGAACTTTGGAAAATTTCGAGTCTGCCAATTTACAAATCTGGTTCAACATCTAATATCACTAACTATCGGCCTGTTGTTCTTATATCTGTGTTTTCTAAATTACTGGAGATCATTTTATCAGATCTGCTCTATGCACATATTAAACCTTATATCTCAGAAGATCAACACGGTTTTTTAAAAGCACGTAGTACCGCATCTAACTTATGTATTTTTACACAGTATACATCGAGTGTTCTAGATTCCAGAAGTCAAGTAGACGTTATATATACAGGTTTTAGTAAAGCTTTTGATAGAGTCTCACATAAACTGTTACTCCAAAAGTTAAGTGGATTCGGTGTTTCGTCTGGATTATTGCATCTTTTTCATTCATATTTAAGTAATCGATTGCTGTATGTAGACTATCAGGGTGTCAAATCCGATGAATTCATTGCTAGCTCCGGAGTTCCTCAGGGATCCAATCTTGGTCCTCTCCTTTTCATTATTTTCATAAATGATATAATTATTGATGATGATATAATGATATACATTAAGTCCTCAAAATTATTATTCGCGGATGATTTGAAAATTTTTAAGAGTGTAACTCAGATTGTCACCAGTTACAGCGCGATTTGACATCCCTAAACGAATGGCGCACCAAAAACCAATTGTCACTTCATATTAAAAAATGTAAAATAATGTCAATTACTCGTAAAATTAATATGATAACATATGATTATCAGATTGATAGTAAGTTGCTGAGCCGAATTTCAGAAACTAGAGATCTTGGAATTACTTTTGATTCAAAATTAAAGTACTATATGGAATCCGTATTATGAAAAGTACATAACACTTCTTGAAAGTGTCCAAAAAAAGTTTTTAAAATTCCTGTATTACAAAAAACATGGTATTTATCCGGTGAGAAACTATGAGTATGATCTCTTACTTGACGAATTTTCTTTTGTTTCTCATAAGATGTGAAATAGCAGACCTGTCATTTTTATACAAAATTGTGCACAGTTACGTAGATTCGTCAATTTTATTAAGTTATCTTAATTTTAATGTACCTCGTTTATGTTCTAGAAGTGACAATACTTTTCATATTATGGTTTCTAACTCATATCACCATTTTCATTCCCCAATATCTGTTATGTGCAGGAGCTACAATAATTTAAAGGACATTGACATATTTTTTCATAAAATAGGACACTTTAAAAATAAGATTAATAATAAATACACATTATTTTATCATATACTCCTTAAATAGCTGTAAAGCTGCTGGATGTATTAATATAATAAATAATAAATAATAAATATTGCCAGCCATTGAAGAAGTTTTAAAAACTGTATTGCACAAACCTGCATCTGATATCATTAAAAGAATTCCTTTAAGCAACAACACAGTTCAAAGATGTATTGATGAAATGAGTTATGAAATTGAAAGCTTCTTGTGTAATTTTTTTTGCAAACGACCTATTTCTCTATACAGTAGAGAAGACATTCATGAAGAGATAGTACATAGAGAATACAAGTACATGAAGAACTGCTTTTCGCGAGAAATTTGACAACCGACACTAAAGGCGAATCAATATTTAATGTTTTCAAGGATTACTTCATGGAAAAAGCGATCCCTTTATCAAATATAATAGCAGTAGCTTCAGATGGGGCACTTGCCATGGTTGGGCGCTACCGTGGATTTGTAAGCCACTTAAAACAAAATATACTCGGGGTGTTAACAATACACTGCGTTATCCATATACAACATTTAGTTGCCAAAAATCTAAGTGCTAGATTGCATGAATCTCTTCAATTTGTCATTAACGCAGTAAACCGAATTCGAAGCAATGCGTTGAATACGTGATTATTTGCTCAGTTGTGTGAAGAAAATGACGAGAACTTTCATCAATTGCTCCTTCACACTGAAGTACGCTGGCTTTCAAAAGGCTTCTGTTTGACAAGATTTTTTGCTCTTTTTGACACTGTCTTGGAGTTTTTGGATGCTAAAGATCCAATTTTAAAACAATGTTTATTCAGGTGCAAACCAGACATTGCCTATTTAACATATTTATTGAGTATATTTAATGTGGTTAACTTGCAGTTACAGGTGATAGTCTAAATTTTATCAAAAAAAAGACAAAGTCCATCATTTCCGCATTTCTTGCCAGAATTAAACTAATGAAGCAAAACATTGGACGGGGCGAATTTTCTCAGTTTTCCAATTTGTCACAGACAAACTGCCAGGAAGATGACGTTTTAACTTGCGTTTAACATTTAAATGCCTTCTATGCAGATTATAAAATAAGATTTGCGGATGTTTTGAATATGGTAATACCACAATGGATCCATATGGTGACGTTGAAGAAACGGATGTCATATTACAAGAGGAACTGATCGGAATAAGCACTAACGAAGAACTTAAGGTACAATTTAGAAACGGATATCAGCTATTCTGGCTTCAAAAATATATACCTGTTACTTATCCCGTATTATGGAATATCGCGAGAAAGTTTTTAATTGCTTTTCGGTCTTAATATCAAGTGGAAAAAGGTTTCAAAGCGGTTGCCAATCTTCTAACAAAAAAAAAATAAATAAATAAACAAACTGGACATCATTAACCGAGGAGATTTAAGATTAAACCTCACTAAATTGATGCCAAATATTGAAAATTTGTTATCAAAGTACCAAGTTCATCCCTTGCACTAGAATGCATTTATTTTTACTTATTAATTTTATGTAATACTTAGGTACTTAATTTTATTTTGTTTCGTTTTAATTTAAGTTTCATTAATAAATGTATAAAAATTAAAATGTGTTTTTATTGTTTCTTCACTCTACACCTCACTACAATTACAAATTCTCACTCCAATCAAAACACATTTGAAGTTGCTGAATTTTCAAAAATGCAGCTAAGCAGGGGTCTACCCAAAACCGAAAAACATGGCAAATGGTCTACGAGACAAAATAGTTTGGGGACCTCTGGTCTAAATGGTTGTATTTGCACTACATTAAAAGGCACATTACATGTACTACAACATGAATATTAAATCACATAAATTCAGCATATTATAGGTTTTCACCTCGTGCCGTTTGTTTGTGGACTATGCTGTTTAAATATGAGTTGCACATAGATCGCTTGCAATATAATATTTTTTTTATATATAAACTACACATATTTATTACCTCGCTACCATTAGGTATATCGTAAATCTGAATATTCACGAATAAATTTGCTGACACGATGTGGATATAGCAGAAAGCACGTTAACGACATATGTATTTCTCAGGGTAAGGTCATGAAAATCTTCACCCCTCCTTTCCCGTTATTTTTAGAGGTAGGAAAAATATTTACAGGGAATACTTATTTTTTCTGAAATATCAGAATTTGCTGAAGACAATTGAGACAAAAATGTAGCAGCTGTTTAAATGACATTATTATTTTTAAATGAAACACCACGCATTTTTTTATTTGTTCGTTGTTGAATTTCGTTTGTTCTTCTTATTACAGTATGTTGATATTGTATATATCAATATTGGTATAACCTTATGCCTTACTTTCTTCCACAGTTTTTTGAAACATATAATTGTTCGAATCATAGGAAGCTGTGAAATGTATCGAATCGCTCATCTCTAGCCATCATGTTGTTCTAAATGGATGGTGCTACAAGTATATGGTGTTCTAGCAGCATTTTGCTGGCAATAAATTGTAGTCATTTCGTCATTATCAGTTAATTTTCGTAAGTTGTAATAATTTCTTATATATCGTTCGGCAGTCAGAGTTTAATTAAAGAAAATTAGGATAAATTATTCTGCTTCGACTGGAAGTACCAAACACCAACTTCCTTAAGAGGATTAGCTGCGCCAGAACACGGAGAACAACAGAACATGGAGGTTTAGGAGCATTTTTCATAACTTGACGAACATTTTCTATCAGCTCCTCAGTTCGTATTGTAGGACGGCTACTACCTATGTGTCGCACCACACCTCTTTTCCTAAACAATACTGTGACAACTACATGATTAAAAGAACACTTAATCGTGTTGTAATCTATATTCACAACATCAGGAAACTGTTCTTAAAAACGCTAATTAACTGTTTTCGAGACAATACGTTTTTTATGTTAGTGTAAACGACATTTTAAGGAGTTTTCTATAAAATGTACACGCTGTTTTGGAATAAAACTGTAACTACGGCAGTTTGAAAACTGTTAAACTCTAGATCACAAAACAGTAATTTTAGTCTTGAGCCTATAAAAAATATTACTGAATTGATCAAGCCTACTTTGGTGTCAAATTTTGTTTAATCACTCGTTACATTAACGTTAAAGCTACAGTCATAACAATCAATTAATGACATTTTTGATTTAAAACATTTTAAATTTTAGATGCTTCATTCAACAGTTACAATAGTCTTAAAATTGGAAATCATTTTAGCATTTCTTTTTTAGACGGGGTTTAGGCATTCGTTGTGTAGAACCGCCAGAATTTGTTTCCGAAACATGGAAACTTTGTGGATCATGGTGTCTCATCATTTGGGGAACTTTGTTGATTCTACTACTTATTTCGTTTCATTGCATGCGAAAATGTTGCAAGAAACAAGAATAAAATGTTTTTATATTCACTTAACATAATTAAATTAAATAATTATTTAATTCTGAAGTTCTGAAAAAAAATCGCAAATATTTTGCAGGCCGTTTCCAAGATACTCTGGTGCGGCAGATATTTTTTGAACATTTTTTGTAAAGTTTCGTTTGATTTTTTTTTTCGCTATTACAGTTTTCTATTCCTAAATAGAATTACTAGACCTATCTAGTAATCACTCCCTAAAATATGATGTGGGCCCCATGCTTCGTTACGAAAATACGAGAATTTCAAATTTCACCAGCCGCCACTGCTGCCAATGCCATCTAGTAGGTAGTAGTGATGTAACGAATGTTCGCATTCACTTTCGCATTCGCGAATATTCGCATATTTTTTTGCCATTCGCATTCGCATTCGTATTCGCAAGAAACGATGCGAATATTTGGCGAATGTATTTGACAACCAAAAAGGAAATTATATATGGATTGGATGGATATGGAATGATAATACAACTGATATGATTTATAATTTTTTATTTACCTATAATATTTGAATAAAAAAATGATTATGGAACAGTCTTGAACCAAAAATTTTTCTTGTTAATACAGTTCAAACACGTTCCAAAACATTGCATTTTCTTGTTAACCGGTGACGTTATTCTTCCAGCGTGTTGAATCACATTTAAAAACATCCGGGACTTGTGTTTGAACCGTTTGTTCTGTATTTTTCTTGCAAGAGCTTTGTTAGAGAGGGAAAAATGTAAAGATGCCACAGATTGTAATGTTAGGTATACAATTCATCAGTTTCCAGTTTTTGTCAAATGTTTTGTTATTTTATGGTAATTTTTACCATAAGCATTGAAAATGGACCCGTATTACGCCGGTATTGTAGAAACAAATAGAGCATCTGTTAATAAAAGATAGAACACATAGAACTGTAAACTTGATAGACGATCCATTGGAATCAAAACCTTGTTTCCTTGACATTAGGCCGTTTGAGGTTAACTCGACGGTTTAAAAATATTCGTTTTCTTGAAATCAGAATTACTGACGTCAACCTTTAAATACGGTTTGAAACGTACGTTGAATACGGTTACTTCGTTCATTCAACCTGTAATGGCTCGGCTATGTTCGGTTTAAACATGATTTAAACACGAAATGTCAAACCTATATGACATTTTGCGCGCGCTTTATTTGAAAGTCAACATTCGCATTCGCATTCGCGAATATTGGATATGAATATTCGCATTCGCATTCTCATTCGCGAATGTGAGAAATCTAACATTCGTTACATCACTAGTAGATAGTAGCAGATTGTGACGATCTGAATTATCTACTAAATTTGTGTCAGCGGATTTGAGTCACGCATAACACACTTGGAAACTGTCTTTGGATATGATGTATTTATTCAAGATGGAAAAGCTCCAAAAATCGTCAGCACCAAAAATCTCATCCCCGTAAAAACAAAACAAGACATAAAAACAGTTTAAAAATGTGTCAGCATAAAAAAAACTGAAAGAACCCATCACTGTCAATGAGTCTCCTCAAAACAGATGTTCTTATTGGTCCATTGCACGTTGCCCAGAACATATAAACGCGCCAGGTGGTTCACTTTGGTCCCACTTGGTTGGTTGGTAGTTTCCTTTGGCCTATGCTTAGTCTCCAAGTGGATTAGAGTGATTTTCTGGATCATTTTAACTTTTTTGGTATCCAAAAATTTAATGATGCGTCGATATGGGCTAGCCCTGAGGCGAGAGAAATGTCTTACTAAGATGCACAGTGACCTGTTTGAGGTAGTACTTTTGAACCTGATACTCGCTTTGGTTAACATAGTGTATCTGGATCTGTTATTGGACATCAGGTTTCTGTAGTGGAAAATTAATGGATGCGCTTCGTTGATGTAGGCTGTGAAGTCGCTTGAAGTCTGGTTGGGATTTCTTCAGTGTCTTCGTACTATTTGCCGTCTACAAATTCAAGGACATTCGTGCTGCTTTTTTTTCACTTATACTCGTAAGTGCTTCGTACTTCTAACAAGGTGATTGCGTTGGTGGAGTTCTATAAAGGCGTTTCTATAGTTTTGGGCTGTTTGGGTACATTTTATTACATGTCCATTCTGTTTACACGACATTGACATATCATCACCTTCGATTTTATTTTAGTATTCCTAGCAATTATTTTTTATTCCCATTCTTTATTTGTAGCCTTACATGTGAGTGAACAACTTGTGGATTACATACTTCATCAAGAAAATAAAGCAAATTTTAGATCATTATATGAAGCTGATAATTCATTTATTATTAACTCATCGCCCCTTTTCTTACATTTAAAGTTTCGGTTTACTTATATCTACTATTACTTTGTGGAAATCTAACATCACGTTTAACAGTTATGTACGTTAAAATATTTGTCATATCTTAGATTTAATCGGCAAGTCTGCTAACTTCCTCAGAGACAGAATTTTAATATGGATTTTCCTCACTCTTCTATTCGTGATTGTGGAGTCCGTTAAGATAGCAGTGTAGATTTGATACATAAATACAATATAAAAAATCTAGCATGTCAATATTTTTATTTACGACTTATACGGTAACCCCTTATTATTAGTCGAGAAATCCCGGACCCTAACTGAATAGAATTAAGGAAAAGTAGGTGGAAGTGACAGCTGGAGGTTTTAAAAATTCTCGTATTCATAAGAAAACATCGGACCCACATCATATTTAATGGATCACCTAAATACAAGGCTACAGTAGCAAAAACAAATCAAATGAAACTTGCAACAAAAAATTTGGAAAACAATTTGCTCACCAGAAAATCTTGGAAACGGCTTGTAAAATATTTGTGAATTTATTTACACAGCTACCAAGTGAATTAAAATATTAAACCTTATTTTAACTGAAACCTGTTATAAAATATCGGAAACGAAATGCGGGTATCAAATATAAATTAGAATTCCTATAACTTTAACAGATCTCAATATTTCGAGACAGTAACAGGAATAAAAAACTTTCAGTAAAGAAAAAAATACTTCTGATTTAAACAGTCTTGAATAAAATGTACATACCACTTGCGGTAAAGCTTTTTACTACATTCGTATGATTACTACAACTCTGTCTATGACCCTACCTTAGTAATATTGCACGCTGGTGAACTAATAATGTAAATAACTATTGCAGAAATTCAGTACTTAAAATTTTAAGTTCCCTGCTAGGTGACAGATTCTTATTTTGTTAGGAACATGTATCGTTTTTAGAAGAGACACAGATATGTATCTATGTTCTACTTTCTGTTATCTACAGTTCAATACCACTACCGTTTACCGTTATCATATCATCACCGTTTCAGTTCGTAACAACATTTCAGTTGTGCAACACGCTTTACGCTGCCTACATATATTTTATTAATTACAAGCACAATCTAACTAATTACAATTTGTCTTACTGTAACATATAAGGGTTATTTTCTTTTGTCTTACACGGCATTAACTTTATTTATATTAACATCAATAAAAAAACTAGCCTAGTCTTTAAAAAAGGTTAATTTTACAAGAGGAAAAGCGGGCAAACTGAGAATTATTTATTAATGCGTTAAGTTTTAGTGAGCTGCCATCATAATGTACTCGATTAATTCTAGGTGAAATTAATGGAGTGATATATAATTAATAAGGTTGGCAGCAAGGTCGGCTATCAGCAGATTAGCTAATATCCGGTGGACGGTCGTGAGGCGAGCCGGGAAATTCAACGGGATCTCCGGAACTCCAGAATCCTCGTGATTTATTAAGGACCAATTAGTTATTTATATATGTATACAATGCAGATTTTGCACTTCACGTCGGGTACTCAAATCTAGGGTATGACAGAAGCAGAAGGAAGAAGAAGATCGATAAAGGGCGAAGGGAATAAATCAACCACAAGCTGATTTACTGTGATATTACTAACAACAGTATTAAGGTACAAAACTTATAAGCCCGACGAAAGACGCAGTACGCAGACATATTATTTAATACTGAACTTATCTTTATAAGAATCTAATTTAAAACGTCCAAAAAGAAAACATTTAAAAGGGAGAACTATTATAAATAAACATTTTACTAAATTAGCATTTAGTTGTAACTGAAATATCCTATTAGTAATAATTATTACTATGTGAAATGATTATATACAGCGTCATTCACGACTTTGACGTCAGTTTGTTGTAGGAGAACTGATACTAGAATTAAAAACGCCACCCCCCGTAAAACCGTCCCGTAGTGCCACCACCAATTTTTTTTCAAACGACACTTTGTACATTTTTTTATATTAACGTATACCTGTATTGAATCTTTAGTAAACGCTTTTTAAAATTTTAAATTCGGTCCACAAATAGTGAAGATTTTAGAGTCTAGATACTGGAACTAATGAAGTGTGACACAGAGTGTCGCAGCACATTAAAATGGGTATACCATTTTAATTGGGCACCTTGTGCATCCTCCCTAGGCGAGCCGCCTGAGTTATGACCCCCCAACCACCCAATGCTCGAGCAAAAGGTGCATGAATATAGTCATATATATAACTATATATATGACGGGGACATGAATATAGTCATATATATAAGTATAAAAATAATTTGTTTTTACTTGGTGATTATGAAAAAAATATTTCGCAATTATTTTGCAAGCCATTTCCAAGATCTGGAGGGCAGACATTTTTTGAAAGAAAATTATCTCAAGTGTCATTGCTTGTATGCCCTTCTACTTAGGTTTAGTAATTACCATCTAAAATATGATGCGGGTCTCATGTTTCGTTAGGGAAAATTAGAGAATCTCAAATTTAACCGGCCACTAATGAACACTAACTTCATTATTTAAAATGGCATGCTATATTTTTTATACCACATTTGGTTTCTACTCATTGATTTTTTAAACACATATGTGTAAAGCACCCTGAAGCACCCTGTATATAGAATATTTCCTACATATTTTAATAAACTCAGACTAAATAATTTATTAATTTCTACAAAATGATCATAATTTAATATAGTATAATACAAAATTATGTCACTAGCAAAATAATTGGTAACAGAATCCAATGTATGTAACAATAAATTATTCAAATGAATCGACATGTTTAGAGAGATACAGTGGTCCCAAGACTTTATCTACAGGTACGAATAACGTTCACTTTGATATAGTAGACTAAGAGCTGAAAGATTCAGTGTGGAAGGGAAAAGGGCACGCCTTGACTCGCCTGTGACGGGTGCAGTTAATATTGCTCAGTTTGAACTGACAAACGACACATGGGCAGCTAAACAAAAAGACAACTTTTTTTAGTAATGACAAAAATTTTACAACCTTAGACGTCAAATTTACAGCAGGTTACTCAAAAAGTAAATGTTTGAAATTTTCAAATGTCTGTAAGTTATATATGGAACATACATTTACATTTCGTTAATGTGAATTCGGTATACAGTGCCCTTAACCTTTAACTACGCGCCGGTGTAAAATGTACACCACTCTAACTAAAACCACCGCCATTTTTGAATACGAACAGCTGAGCCACCGCCGCGCCACCTAACCTTTGATTATTGTCTAATGGTGGGTTCATGCAGAAATGTTTAGTAATAAGAATAAGAATAGTAATAAGCATAAAAGTTAAACCTTCGTTTTATAATGACCCAGTTCATGCAGCAAATCCTTATTTTTAAAATTATTACTAAAAATTATGTTTACTGCATGAACTGGGCCATTATAAAACGAAGGTTTAACTTTTATGCTTATTACTATTCTTATTCTTATTACTAAAAATTTCTGCATGAACCCACCATAAGTCAACACCACATGCAGTTGCACTGCAGCAGCCTGATTAGTAAGGTCGTTGTGCATCGAAATTAGCAGCAATCCTTTGTGGTGCCTAAAATACACCACGCGTGTACTTTGTGTCATGTAAGTATATATTTATTATTGTACAGATTTCCTGGTTTTTCGGTGTATATTTTTATGTATAATTTAATATATTCTCAAATAATTTGATTCTTTAGTATTTTATTTCTTTTTTAGGGATCAAGTAAAAGTTAGAGATCCAAAAAGTATCACTGAAAATGAGCTTCAAGTAATGGCTCAAGCAATATTTGATAACGAGTCAGAGGAAGAAGTAGGAGGAGATGCAGATACGTCAGAGGAAGAGGTTATAGAAGAAGGAAATGCGGATACGTCAGATGAAGAATATAAAGAAGAAAGTGAATACAGTTTGGCGTCAGTAGAAGAGTTTAGTGAAGAAGATGAAGAAGGAAACAATTCAAATAATATCGACCTTATTGACGATTACTATGTGGCTAAAGATAAAAAAACTCGCTGGAAGAAAAACCCTATTGTAAGTAAATATAGCAAAACGAAAAAAAAAAATTTAGTAAAAATATTTTCCGGGCCAAAAACATATGCAAGATGTATCACAGATGAGAGGAGTGCATTCGAAAAATTGTTTACCGACGATATTATTCAAAATATTGTTGATTGCACAAATCTTGAAATTGAAAAACTGCGACCTAACTATAACCGACAACGAGATGTAAAAAATGTTACAAAAAATGAACTTTTGGCTTTTTTTCGGACTATTATTTTTGGCCGGGCTAAAAAAGCAAAATCACACACATTTTCTTGAATTGTGGACCACTGATGGGACAGGTTCCGAACTTTTTCGAGCTTGTATGGGCTGCAATCGATTTTTATTGATACTGACCGCCTTGAGATTTGACGACAAAAATACAAGAATTGACAGAAAAAAGTCTGATAAACTCGCGGCCATTAGATTTGTGTTGGATCGGTTTGCAGAAAACTGTGACAAAAGTTATTGTCTAGGCGCTGAGGTAACACTTGATGAAATGTTAATACCTTTAGGGGAAGATGCAGTTTTTTACAATACATTCCAAGCAAACCAGCAAAATATGGATTAAAAGCTTTTGTGTTATGTGATGCGCAAACATTCTACGTTACAAACTTTGAAGTATATTGTGGAAAACAACTAGAGGGTCCGTATCGAAACTCAAATACTCCATCTGATATTACCCATCGGTTGCGTCAGTCATGGAAAGGGAAACACAGAAACCTTACCTGTGATAACTGGTACACCAGCTACGAATTGGCTAAAAGTCTATTGAAAGATAAAGTAACAATGGTGGGAACCGTAAAAAAAATAAAAGGGAGCTCCCATTAGAGTTTTTGCCAAACAAAAATAGACCTCCAAATACATTTATTTTTGGATTCCAAGAAGATATAACCATTGTGTCTTATGTACCCAAGAAAAATAAATCTGTGGTTCTCATTTCAACCATGCACGATGATTCAACAATAGACCCTCAAACAAATAAGCCAAATATAATTTTGGATTACAATTCACACAAGGAGGGCGTTGACACAGTCGATAAAATGTGCAGTACGTATTCTGTGTCTAGAAGAACAAGGAGATGGCCTTTAGTTATATTTTTGCAACTTCTGAATATATCATTCATGAACAGTCAGATCTTGTATAACGCGACCCACATAAATAACCCACACAAATATAGAAGGAATTTTCTAAAAGCTCTATCTATTTCTTTGATGAAGCCGTACCTGGCGGAAAGGGCTGAACTAAAATCTCTGCCCTTAGACATTCAGCTATTTCCCAAAAAATACAAAAATCAGCCAGAAGAAGAGCCCGAAAAAGAACCACCTGCAAAGGTAAGGGGAAGGTGCTTTTGCTGTGGCAGACAAAAAAATAGAGTCACTATTATTTCATGCCAAACATGTAAAAAACCAGTTTGCAAGCAACATGCAATAATTTTAACCACTTGTCCAGACTGCCAAAATCAAGATGTCGATGAATAGTAAAATGCAGAGAAGTTCTACTTGGGAAATGACTACTACCTACGAATTTCTTATACATAATTAGTTTAGTTTACTAGTTTCGGTTTATACCTATAACTTTTAATGTTGTTATTACATGTATTATTATTAAATATTAAATATGTGTCGTTTTCAACATCAAAATTTTATTTGGAAAGAACATATAAATTATTTTTTAGCACTATTTCTTTTACTGGTATAAAATACCACGCGTGTACTTATTTACAATTTTAAGGCGCTTGTAGTTAAGTTTGTTTTTGTACCTAAACTCAGTAGATGAACATCTTATAAGTGTTTTTTTCAGTTGGTGTATGAAATATACCACGCGTGTAGTTATTTCATATTTTTGAGCGCGTGTAGTTAAAGGTTAAATGAGAGCTTGAGGTTATTTTCCCCGCATACTCTAACGTGTGCAAGATGGGTAACATGTATAAGTAATCTTAATTCCAGATATTTAGCTGCAATTTAGGTGCACTATTAGACAGTGCGATAGCTTTTTGTACATGCATTCTTGTGTTGAAAGTTGTACGCGTTTTACATCTTGTGCATACATGCATAATGTTCAATTGGAAAGAAATGAAAAGAGGGGCCTTTTTCTCACAAATTCTTTTTAGTATGGCAAAATGTGAGTTCATGTTTCAATTGGAAAGAAATGAAAAGAGGGGCCTTTTTCTCACAAATCCTTCTTAGTATGGTAAAATGTGAGTTCATTTTTCAATTGGAAAGAAATGAAAAGAGGGGCCTTTTTCTCACAAATCCTAACAAAGAATAAATACAGCTAGGCCGGCTATTTTCAAGAAGATGTATCGTAAGTTTGCAATTTCACGGATGACGCTACAATGCAGTAATTATTTTAACAACGAATGTCTACGACACAAATTGACCCCAAGATACCTGGTTATTAGAATTAATAAAGAGATACATATGGAATGAATTAGATGTTTAAAATCCCTGACACGCCTTCTAATCAAATAAAAACAAAGAATTCATAATGTTCCTTGTTCTCTATAGTTATCGCCCTTCAAAGGTAGGGTACGTATGATGTTTCTGAGGATGAAAAAGAAATCTGTTTTACTAAACTGACTATGTACTTGCATATAGGATGAAAAAAAAGAAAGCTGTTGTACCAAACTGACTGTGTACTTACACATATACATTGAAATGACGTAAAAATGTTTAATATATAATTATTTTTTAACTTTTTCTTACTGACATATACAGGGTGGCTCATTAAGAATGGAAACATTACTGTAAAAATGTTGTTTATTAGCCAATTTGAACGGGACTTCTTTTAAGTAGCCTCCCTAATGGATTCGTACCACTTTTTGTGAAAAAAGTTTGCTTTTAAAATAGTTGTGACATCATTATACAGGTAGCCCGTGTTTGTAGTAAACGCGATAAACGTATTTTTTGTTTTTTTTTGGGCTGCAGAAAATCCAGAGTAGATAATTAATTGCATAAGGCAATATTGTGAGAAAGCTAATGACGCAGAACACTTAATCAGAGAATCATGGCCTGTTCGTTTTTGAAGGAAATATTAGTTCCTAGATTTCTTGCAGAACGAATTTTAAAACGCAAAAAAAAATCATATATCATTCTGTTTTCTCATCTCTCAGTTTTTGTTTCTGTAAAATTGTTACTTATTTTGTATTTACTATTACTGTCACTATGGTTATTATGGTTGTTGTTAAAAATTATAACAATTCATATTTTGTAGTTTTATTTATATTTATACGGGCTCTTTTCGTTTTTCTTTTTAGAAAAAGTATATTTATCGGTAACCACAAACATCAGCGATAATTATTTTGTCACAACTTTTATAAAAACAGACTTTATTTCACAAAAATTGGTACCAACTAATTTTAGGGGCTGCTGAATCAAGTGGTGCAATAACATTTTGATTAAGATTAATTTTTTAGCTAGAACAAAATTGTAGTAGGCTTTGGAAATTGAAATGTCTTCTTGAGTTTTTGCACACAAGCAGAGTTTTTTATAACTCTGCTTGTGTGCAAAACTCTAGCTCTAACAACTTTTTTACAGCAGTGTTTCCATTCTTAATGGGTCACCCTGTATATACTACATTCGTTCTAATTATTTAAGCGAAATTCGTATTTCTGTAGCAATCCCACAATTTTAAGGTACAATCGCGATACGTGGAACAAAGGTAATGTGAAATTAAACGAGCCGATATGTGATAAGCGTAAATCAAAGCAGTTTGCTAGACGGAAATTTGCATTTGAACAGAGACCGAGATTTTGAGGTAATTTTCTCTTCGAAGTGCACGCCACACATCGTCCGCTGCTGCAGTTTTTCATTTTTCGGATCAGAATAGATTATTGCAATTTTTATCCATAACGCATGCTCTAGTGTCTGCTGTTGCCAGAATTATTTTTGGGAATTATTTCAGCTTTTCAGCTTTAATATTAACTAATATGTAAATATTAACTAAATCAGTTTCAGCTTGAATTGTAATGCATCATACTCATACTCAGACTCATACACAGACACAACAATACATAATTGTGTACAATTTTGTATAAAAATGACTATTCACTGCTATTTTTGATATGTCCACTCTTTTTTTTTATGAGTTAGAGAAACAAAAGAAAATTCGTTAAGTAGGAGATCATATTCATAGTTTATCCTCGGATAAACACCATGTTTTTTTTGTAATACGCGATTTAAAAACTTTTTTTTTTGACACTTTCCAAAAGTGATACGTACTTTTCATAATACGGATTGCATATAGTACTACCATACTCTCATTTATTTCTTACAAATGAATAGTAAAGTGTGCTAATTGTTTGCATATGAGTAAAATCCTTGCTGTTCCTTATAACAAAATCCAATGGTTTGATAGCCTCAGAAACAATGGATTTAACACCCCGATAGTCTACATACAGCAATCGATTACTTGAATACGAATGAAAAATATGCAATTATTAGCCAGACGAGACACCGAATCCACTCAACTTTTGGAGTAACATTTTATATGAATCTGAATATGAATTTATACTCTATCGAAAACTTTACTGAAATCCGTATATATAACGTCTATTTGACTTTAGGAATCTAGAATACTCGATGTATACTGTGCAAAATACAAAAATTAAAAATTGTATTACGTGCTTTTACAAAACACTGTTGATCTGAGATGTAAAGGCTTAATATGTGCACAGAGCAGATCTGATAAAATTATCTCCAATAATTTAGAAGATACAGATATAAGAACAACAGGTCAAATAAGACAAACATAGTCAGTGATGTTAGAAGTTGAACGAGATTTAAAAATTATACAGACTCTCTGAATTTTCCAAATTTATGGAAATATTCCATTTTTTATTATAAGATTAAAAATAAATTTGAGTGGCTGTAAAAAATTACTGAATGCAATCTTTGACTACCATTGATGTAATGTTATCAGGCCCACTAGATAATAATTTGTTTGTTAATTTTTTTGCAGTCTTTAGTATTTGTTCCTCAAAAATTTCAGTAATCGAAAAAAGGGTTTTGTTTAACATTTCACTGTTTTCCAATTTATCAACAAAAAATGAATTATCAGAAATCAAAATAATGTCTTTAAAATGTTTTACAATTTCGTAACCTGAAGACAGACATTCATTGTAGTATTGTATAATTCCATTATAACCAACGATAACAACATGTGGAAACTAACTAACTAACATAATCTTTGTGTACGCCTTACTCAATGCGCCGAATGCGTCGAAACGTCCACGATTTATATAAATCATTTTGTGTGGAAACATTGGTTTGTGATTAGAAAACATTTGTACTGTAAAAGAGTGATTATAGTGAAAGGTTTTGTTCTTGTTTAACCCAAAATTATCTTGTTTCAATTACTCACCCTCCAGTCCATGTTATTATAGCCAAATAACTCAGTAACTCGGTGCATTTGTGAAAGTACGTTCAATGAACTTTCTAACGCCGTTTAAAAATGTTTTTAATATCTCCGCGAAGATATGAATTAAGAAAAAAAAAACTATTTTCGTCAATTTTTTTACGTTTTTCTATTTTTTTTTATTTAAATCTCAAACACTCTAATTTTCATTATTCACTTATGATATAATTTGAGGTATTGTTTAAACAAACAAAAAGTTAAAATCGATCAATTTACCTATAAAATATTATGTATATTACTATATGTGATTTGATACGACATTTGATACGACATATTGTGCAAAATTAATACCTAATGTATCTACGTTTTTTTACTTTAAACTTATTTGAAACAAAAAATTAATACGTTTTATATCACGGCGCAACTAACTTGTTGGGCTCCGACATCGACGTAAAAAACATATTCTTTTTTTTGTGTCAATTATTCTGCTTCTATCGAGTTTGACGGCAAAACCGCTGACTTAAAATTCCGTAGGCAGTAGAATTTTATACAAATCAATGATTTATGCGACATGAGCCAAATCATTGAGCCGTAATTGCGCGCCCCATGGGGGGTTAATAAATAAATAACTTAAATAAATAACACAGGCACACAAAATAAAAAAAAAGTTTCACCCCCGGTCCAAACTTCCTATTCTATTCGTATTTTGGGTCGCTGAATCCGAATCAGAGGTTAGTTTTGGCGGGTTAGCTCGTTATCTCTGTCAAAATCCAAGAAAAAAACTCCAAAGTTGCACCACCATGAAGGCAAACAGAATTATCACATCAATTAAAATTAATTTCACATGTCTTTTTGGTTGTCCGAATGATTCCGAATCCGAATTAAGAGTTATTGTGAACCACAAAAAGCGTATTTTTTATGAAAATGCGAAAATACTCAAAAAGTGGCGAAAAAAAGTAGCTTTTTGTGGAAAAAATCTGGGTCTTCAGTAGCTAGTTCTTTTTAATGTTTTTTGGATTGCCAAATTCGAATTCAGCCAAGGTAAACACATTATTTCATAAAAATACAGGGAAAAATTCAAAAAAAAGATGCAAATCAATGAAGAAACATTCAAAAATGTGGCTTTTTGTAGGAATAGCCTGGGAGCAGGAAATTTTTTACTGAAATGGTTCATTTTATGTTTTTTTGATTGTTCAGTCTAAATCTGGGTTTTTTAAACCTTCAAAACAATATAATTTTGTATAAATGCAAAATAAAAACAAATGGAAAATAGTGACCATAGCTGCCATGTACATCATTATGTAGAAAAAATCTTGCAGTCAGCACCAACATGTCAGAATTAATCTCCACTCATTCACATTATTTCCTTTTGCTGTAATACGTTCTTTTCTCTTCAAAAGATCTGTGCAATAGCAGACGTTTCCGTTTTACTCCCTTGCGCTTACATTCTCTTTTCAACATCCAGCAATTGTCAGCCATCATAAGGAACTGAACAATCCAAGAAACATATAAAATGAGCTATTTCAGTAAAATAATTCCTATTCCCAGGCCATCCTTACAAAAAGCCACATTTTAGCATTTTTTTCACTGTTGCATTTTTTTTTGCATTTTGTCGCACTTTTAAAAATGCTTTCTATGGTTCAAACTACCAAAAAGACATGTGAAATGAATTTTGAAGGATGTGATTCTGTTTGCTTTCATGATGGTACAATTTTGGCGTTTTTTTTTTGCATTTTAACAGAGATAACGAGCTAACCCACCAAAACTAACCCCGGATTCGGATTTGGACCGGGGGTTTGAAGCTTTTTTTTATTTTGTGTGGCTGTGTAATCAATCTTAATATTATTTTGGTAGTATATGTATATAATATACTATTGTGACATAAATAACTACCGATTTTAACAGTTTACGGTTCCTTAAATATAAATCGTTTGGCATGGTTGCTATCACCACCCTGTAGCCACATTATGTGCACTACAAAGATCAAAGAACGTCTCAGGGTTAATACTCGCGGCGCAAAACCTTATTTGTCTGCGGTTACACAAACCTGTTTACCATAATTCCATCAGTCTGATTCAAGTATAGTAGCTTCTGTCACATTATTTAATTCAGACACACTGATGATGTACTAAGGCTTTTGTGTCATACTAACTTCACGCTAGTCAACAAACTTCCACAATTAGATGATGGCATTATCTCATCCATTTTTAAAGCGGCATATATATATATATATATATATATATATATATATATATATATATATATATATATATATATATATATATATATTGTTTTATACCAATAATTATATATAGGGTGATTCATGACGAAATGTACATATTGTAACACCGCATTCATGGGACCACCTAGAAATTTGATAATTTAGGCAAGTCCCGAATTACTATTAAAAAACGCTCTCGACCAATATCTGCGAAGTGACTTCTTAAATATGGTTTTATGTTTTTTTTTGTGTGTCCGGAAAACATCCCATAAAGCCTTTTGGATTTATTGTGACAATGAAAGTTCGATATCCGATATTTTCAATGTATTTTAAGAGCCTCTAAGGAAAATATATTATCACGCGTTCCGTGTCAATTATCTTCGACGTATATTGATTTACCCGCTTAGGGTGCTTTAACAACAAATTTAATGAGAAATCAACCAGAGACCATTAATCTTTTCGTATTAAGATATTCTTTTTTATTTTTTGTTACATTGCTTACAGTGTGCCCTTTAGTTACATAACATGTTTGTTAAATCAATCGCCTATCCGGAAAAATAACTTGCTTGCGGCAGGTCAATATATTCAATATAATTTCAACAATATAATTTATTTTTTGTTTGTACAACATAGTTATTATGTATTCGTACAAACACGAATCTAACTTTTTCCGTATGAATAGGTAATACATATTAACTCATAAAACATATATTTTACTAAAGTTTGAAACAAAAGCGGCCCGATACAGGAAAACGTGAATTTAGAGCTAAAATTTGAACACAAAATATATCGGAAAATTGACAATAGGATTACATACTATTTGTGAGTTTTAATAGAGGGCAATATTCAAATCAACAATGAGTTTGCTTAACATAGCAGTAACGGAATAATATGTTTGTTCAGAATAAAAGGTACGGGTAAATAATTGTTACCTTTTAATATGCAAAATCATTTTCATTTACTGGAAAAAAGCAATGTTTTGAATGAAAATAATTCCTGATTATTTAGTCAGTGATTATTCTTTTATCTTTACATTAAATATACATATAAACAATTTTGTATATTGTTCTAAAAAGTGTATTAATATATTGGTACACTTGAACTAATACACATGAATAGCCATAATACAGAAACAATACAGTCAAGTTCAGATAAGTTATACGACAGATAAGAGCAACAGTATACGTATCCAAGGTAGTGAGGGAATAAGGCCGGCCACCTCACCACGCTGCGCTAGTCGTTAGAACGAGAAGTGTAAAATTTGTACTTTTTCACAACCGGCCGTTATCTGATGTACACATTGTACACATACGATATACAAACAAAACAATATTTAAGTTGGTGTATATGGATCATTCCAACAAATAAAGTTATTTTTACGGGGCGACTACCGCCGATTTTATTCAAACTTTGTGTAATTGTTCTCTATAATGAAAAAAAAAAATCCCTGAAAATTTCAGCCCTTAATATACACCCGTTTCGAAGTTGATATTTTGAATTTTTGAAAAAACATTTTTTTTCAACTTTTTCGTTAATTTTTATAACGGAGAAAAAATTATTAACAAAACAAGATTTTATCAGTGTTTGATGGAAAAAATTCTCAGCTTTCCAATGAAAATATTCATATGTAGTGATACATATTACTGAAGACCCTCAAAAAATTCAACCAAAGTAGAAAAAACGATTTTTTTTTGACTTTGCGGCGCGAGCTACGTCAAATTTGATATTTTTTTCTGAAAGATGAGATTTTTTCCCATCAAATATGGTATTTTCAAAATGGGCATATTTTTTGTTTAAATAAAAATAAATAAAACATTACTAATTAATAACAACACTAAGATTAAAAAAACTTTTATTTTTGAACTTTTTGGGGATGTCGATACTTTTGGGGATGAAAGTAAAATCGACGCCTGTAAAATTTTCTCGCGCAATAGTTGCACATAATAGTGTGACTATTAAAGAAAATTTTAAGCCCAACCCCGCTCCTAAAGATGTGGCGGCCTATGAATTATGGGGATTTTACAAAAACCCATTTTTTTCGAAAAAACTCGATTTTTGCAAAAAAATATAAAATATTTTTCCATTCTGAAAAAAATCATTTTATTTTATTTTCATAAAAAAATATATATTTTTGAAAGAGATTCTTTGAGATATTTGAAAAAATTACGACTTTTGGCGTTTTTTTTTGCAATAACTTAAATTTTATTTATCGATCAAAACCGGTTCATTCGGCTTATTCGATCCGTATTAAAATTTTCTACTTTTGTTTTAAACATTTTTTCTAAAATGTTTAGTTTTTTTATAAATGAAAAAAACTGTTTTTTGAGAATTTTGGACGCCATTTTGAAAATGAAGCCCAAACATTCAGGTAAGGTAAAGTAGTTCATCCAATTCTACGGGGTTTTTCCTATTTTTTACATATTGTTTACTGAACTAAAGTTTTGCAAAAAAATGAGGTATTTTCGACAATTTGATTGGCCTAATTATACAAGATAGTATACAGTTTGTGTAAAGCCGACATCGGCCAGTTGTGAAAAAGGAAAAATGCTACACTTCTCGTTTTAACTACAAGCACAGGTGGTGAGAGTGCCGGTCTTATTCCCTCACTGCCTTCGATGCGTGTGTGGTTGCTTCTTATCTGTCGTCTCACTTCTGTTTGTCCTTTTTCATAACCGGCCGATGTCGTCTTTACACACACGGTATAATACGAATATTTCACCGGCAAATTCAAAACGGAAAATTAAAAAAATATCTTGAAATTATTTTACTGTTTCAAAAAGTTACGAATTCAATGGCAAGTATTTGAACAATCATTAATTGTATTTAAACAAAAAATATGCCCATCTTGAAGATGACATATTTGATGGGAAAAATTCTCAGTTTTCAGAAAAAAATATCAAATTTGACGGAGCTCGCGCTGCACAGTCAAAAAAATCGTTTTTTCTACTTTAATTGAATTTTTGAGGGTCTTCAGTAATATGTAGTGAAAAATGAATATTTTCATTGGAAAGCTGAGAATATTTTCCATCAAAAACTGTCAAAATCTTATTTGTATAAATAATTTTTCTCCATTAGAAAAATTAACGAAAAAGTTGAAAAATTTGTTTTTTCAAAAATTCAAAATATCATAACTTCGAAACGAGTGTCTATTAAGGGCTCAAATTTTCAGAGAATTGTTTTTTCATTATAGAGAACAGTTACACAAATTTGAATAAAATCGGCGGGGGTCGCCCCGTAAAAATAACTTTATTTGGTGGAATGACCCATATATTTTTGTGTCACATAAGTTTTTGTCCATAATTCTATCCCGTTACAGTATAAATAGTAATGTAAAAAATATAAATAATATAATAATCCCATGATACTTAATCTGACATGTACCGTCATGCTGATTTTCTTTAGTTTGCATCTGTTTCTTTGTATTAGAAATAAAGGGTGGGCCATCAGATGGTTTCTTTTTAATATTGCTATTAAAACTACATCGTTGAATATTTTTAAATGATTGTTGCTTTATTCAAGAAAGTATGCCTTCCCATTATTTATGAAAAACAATTTCAGTTAAATGGTCGCCGCAGCTGGCTTGGCAGTAGTTCATTCTTTTCACCCAATTTTGCAGTACATTTTCGATTATTTGTGTCTCTATTGCACGAATAACTCGATTGATTTTTTCGTTCAGTGTGTCAATTGTTTGTGGATCGTGGGAATAACAACGGTCCTTAACATGTCCCCATAAAAAATAGTCCAACGGTGTTAAATCGCAGCTGCGCGATGGCCAATTAATGTCTCCAGAACGGCTGATAACACGGTTACCGAATTTAGTGTGCAAAAGATAGATTGTTTCACGGTTTGTGTGACACGTTGCTCCATCCTGCTGGAACCAAAGCTCGTCCAAGTCCAAGTCGTCCAAACGCGGCCACAAAAAATCAGTGAACATGTCTCTGTAACGCATTCCATTTACTATAACGTTGTAACTATCTTCATTTTGAAAGAAGTACGGACCAATGATGCACACACAGTCACTCTTGCAAGATGCATTGGCTTCTCTATGACTACGTGTGGATTTTCGGAACCCCAAATCCTACAGTTCTGTTTATTACATGTCCTCCAAGATAAAAATGAGCTTCGTCCCAAAAAAATGATTTTTCGATTGAAATCGACGTCATTTTCAAACTCATTTAAAGCCCACACGGAGGAGCGATAAAGAAGTGGATTGTCACTTTCCTTTACCTATTGAGTAAGTTGCAACTTGTAAGCAAATAATCCGAGGGCTTTATGCAATATTCTCCTCAGAGAAGTGCGACTGACATTAAGTTGTTCTGCTGTGTGACGAGTTCAGGTTCTTGGGTTTGCACACACACTTTGGGCAACAGCAGCAATTCTTTCAGCTGTGCGCACCGGACGAGCTGGAGGATGACTTCTGTTGTTCATAAGTATGCCCGTTTCATGAATTTCCCTTAAGAACTTTCTTACACCAGGCGCTGACGGAGCTTCATTTCGACCAAAAAATCACTCAGTTTAAAAAGAAACCAACAGATGGCCCACCCTTTATAACATCCAAGAAGACTAGAATATAAGGAGACCGAACCTCTGAGGTTTCACATGAGCAGCAGCGGGTCGAATTTTGAAAGCCGCCAGTTAGCCCTTCGAACGTGCCTAGGCTCGGCGCGGTAGGCTACTGCGACGCTAAAGTATGTGTATGTGACAAAGAAGACTAGATATATTCTAGTCTTCTTGGATATAAATTATACACGGAAACCGGCGCAGTAAGATATAGACACGCTAGCAGCGCTAACTGGCGGCTTTCAAAATTCGACCCGCTGCTGCTTGTGTGAAACCTCGGAGGTTCGGTCTCCTTATATTCTAGCAGTGGCGGTGGGCTATAAGGTGCGCTGGTGCGCGCGCACTACCGACAATTTAGCATTAATAATTTTATTTAGTAATTAGTGGATGCCTTCTTAATTTATCGCCTTTCCGCATCCCTAGCGTTAATACCATCTCAATATTATTTGGCCGCAGCGTTACGAATCCACTAGACGCTAGGTCTCTATCTCCAATGCCACTGGTTTCCGATCGCGGCACGGGAATCGACAATACGATTGTGCTTCCGTGCAATACAAAAAAGCGAACGCGTATTGTTACTGCTTGCCCTTCCACAATTAGGAAAAGTAGTTTGCGAATCCTATACATACGATGTGCGGAGTCTAAGAGCGCACGAGAGTGACAGAAGTCAGAATCGGTTAGTTTGTGAATTGTTTTCGTACATTGCTGTTTTATCGTTCACGATTTATAAATATAAACTCGGGTTTTCGGTTAGAATGTAGTTTGGAATAATGAATTCTATTCAAAACTTATTAAAAACTCCATTCTTTAGCTTGAGTTTGGAGGAAAAAGTGCAAATTGAAACTCTAGGTAGGCCCACTCCACAAATTAATTTAAAATTAGCCGTGAAAGAAAAAAATAAACAATTTGTAAGAACGTTTAATAATGACTTATTTAAAAAACATTTGTGGTTAAGTGGATGCGATCTATTGAACGCAGTGTTTTGTTTTCCGTGTGTTTTGTTTGGCGGAGAAACACCTTGGACCAAAACTGGAGTAACGGATTTAAATCACATAAACGAGAAAATAAAAAAACATGCAAATTCTGCTGGACAGATGAATAATGTCTTGAATTTAGCCATGCTAGGCACTGCAAATATTGCGACAATGCTCGATTCTGCTCATCGACGAGCAGTGGCAGCACACAATGAAGCGGTTTCAAAAAACAGGTATGTTTTAAACATTATTATTAACTGTATTCGTTTTTGTGGAAAATTTGAACTGGCCCTAAGAGGACACGATGAATCGGAAACATCATCCAATCCAGGCATTTTTCGTGGGTTGATTGATTTCAGTGCCGAATTAGACGAGGCTATGAAGTATCATTTACAAAACGCGGCGGCTTTTAAAGGAAATTCTAATACTTGTATAGACAAAACGAGCTACTTCAGTGCATGCTTGAAGTTTGTCACGATGAAATAACCATTGAAATTAAAAAATCCAAATTATACAAAGAAAATTAGGTAAGTTTTCAAATTAATAAAGTTCATAAGAATAACCTTAATATGAGATAAATATTTATCTCATATGAGATAAATATTTATCTCATATTAGGGATATTCTTATGATTATTGATATCATAACATAGTATAAAACAAAGTCGCTTCCCGCTGTCTGTCCCTATCTTCTTTCTACCACCTATGTATGCTTAGATCTTCAAAACTACGCAACTGATTTTGATGCGTTTTTTTTTTAATAGATAGAGTGATTCAAGAGAAAGGTTTATATGTATAATACATGCATAATATAGTAGAGAAACACTGATAATTTTAGAGGTTTCTAATGTGATGTCGTAAACCGGGCGAAGCCGGGGCGGGTCGCTAGTTTTTATGTATGGTGCACCCCCATTCTTAGGATCACGCACCGCCACTGTATTCTAGTCTTCTTGATAATATCAATCCGTTGACGTGCCTATACGAAAGTAAGCCTAGGGGTAAATACTGTTATAATAATCAAGTGATACTCAATCTGACATATACAGAGATGCTGATTTTCTTTAGTTTGTATCTATTTCTTCTTATTATAAATATAATACAATCCGTTGACGTATCTATACGAAAGTAAGCCTAGGGGCACATACTGTTCAGTAATTGATCCTGTTAATAATGTTTATCAATTCCCAAATAAGCCGCCGGGTACTATTGGAACATAATAGAATAAGTTTATTTTACGAAACAAGATCACGCACATGTTAACGTTAACATTAATTAAATGGTAAAATAATCCAGCTTACCTCATTTACCTGATGAGAGTGTGCATGGAGAAGAAACGCCCACATAGGAGATGCTTTGGCTTTAACTACGGCTTGCCTGATCAAACCGAGGCAAATTGTGACGTATATTGTCAGCTCTAAATGCATATCTTTTAACTCCATTTTTAACCAAACTGCGATGTTGCTTGAATTTAATAGTTAATTAATGTAATACTTCATTTAATAGTAGACTACCAACGTTATAAGTGTGCAAAATGGCTACCGCACAAAAAATAAAAAATTATTTCACCTAAAATCAGTATTAATACAAGGGCTAACTTCACAGTGCTTGTTTTTATTAGCAGCAAACCTGCTGACTTTTCTTTTAATGTATCTGAGTACTTCGTTTTATATAAACGCTGCACAACTTCGTTGTTTTGAATGAAACATCCTGTATGTTTGTACATTTTTGGATATCCCACTAAATTTTGGGTTGACCTTATTAACTATACACAGTACTTGCTTAGAACCCACCGTTTTCTAGATATTCAACTGTTTTTGAAAAACATGATGGCGCGGCGCTCTAAATATTTTGAATAGTGTAACCGCGAGACGTGATCGCTTAGCGGTTCCATCTAGAAGTGTCCGCATATTTCCCGAGTCCCTTGTAAATGTTCGCGTACTAACTAATGGGTAATATAAAAGCATACCGGGGCGGCTCAGAGTCAGTCTTTAAAATAAATACGTGCGTGTCGGGTTTTATAAAACATACGCTGATATAAATTCGGCTATAAATTGTTGTATATAAATTAGTTTTAATGTTAGTAGTTTATTTCTTTTGTGTTTCGTTAAATAAATTGTGTTTTAAAAGTGCGCGTTTAATTTTTGACACTAAAAAAAAAACGACTTGGGCAAAACGTTACAAAAGCCTCTAAACCACAAAAGTTATAGATTTGTGGTTTGGACAGTTAATTTCGAACAGTTCATTTGGATTCGCTATGAACAACTGATTGAGCGCCAAATGTCATATTTCATCTCCAACACACCCACCTCAAAAGGTGCCGCACTGAGGAGTTGTAGACAGGTTTTGCGTGAGGTGACTCATAAAGCTTTCCTGAGGATGTATCAACTCTTTTTGACACCCCGAGTCGTCGGTCTCCTTCAAATTTTCTTTTACGTCCCATCACCGTCTTTCTTTAACTACCTCCAAAAAATGTTTGAATGGATGAAAATTCCTGAAAGAGAACTCGTTGGGTAGGCGAAAGCATGTTTGGGTGGCCTACCTCACAGGCGCTAACCCAGTCGAGGCTACACGAACCCAAGTCACAGTGATGTTTAGAGTGCAAGCACCTCTCGCGAATTTCGCGATTAGCGATTGACACAAGTGCAAAGGAAAGTTCCTTCTACTCAGAGAGCCTTTTTTTAGGAATTTCTACCCACTCAAAAATTGTTTTGGAATTTTTGGAGATTCGGCGTGGATTGAAAAGGATTCAGTCATCCTCAGGAAGGTTTTCACAGTCACCCCACGCATCAAGACTTGCTTACAACCCCTCAGCGCGGCAAATTTTCAGACGGGTGGGTTGGAGTAGGTGTGGCTTGGAGTGTTGCTTGGGTTGTCAATATGTGAAAGCGAGTTGTGGCACTCCACACCAATTTGTTAGGCAGCATTAAGATCAATGGATTCACCCAACAGAGGTCAAACCACGCAAAACCCTGCGTAAATGGAAAGGGGTGGCTTAGGTGGGTCTGTAAATGGGTTGAAGAGATGGGACAGCGACCAAATACACAGAACTTATTGAAGAGGTTTTAATATGTGCCGGGATGGAGTTTTTATCCGGCAGCGTCCTTCTTAGTCAATCCTGTATGTCTCTGAAATTGCAGTCAATATCTTACGAACTAAAATTTCGCCTTCAGGACATTAAAACCAATCCTATAGGCTACAGAAAATTAGAAATCGCAAGTCTCTAACTGGAATAGAACGCAAATGGCGCTAATCTAAAAAGTGTTACGCTAATTTCGACGAGGAGTTTATATCAAATTTTTTAGTGCACAGTAAAGAGAAAAGGCTGCTCTTTCAGATATTGAGAGAAAACTTACGGGTTGTCATTAAAAAAAAATAAGCGTCTCCATAACAAGCAAACTTGAAAAGACAAGATTATTTCCTGTATGTAAAAAAAACTGAACGTCTTCCACTAAACACCGAACTACAACACTTTTCTCAACGCGCGCTTCGCCAACCAAGTTGGCATCTTCAGGAGAAGATTAAAACTAAATTCGAGTCTACACACTTGCACTATTTATACCAAATGTGTTGCCACGGTTCACTGAACCGTAACTGTCTTTGTATATCACAGCAAACAGTGGACTGGTGGGTATCGGACCATTGTCCTTATTCATTATATTGTTACACTTAATGACTTCTAAACTTCCAAAAGCATCCAACTGTCTATTGTTTGTTACATTTCTAATTAATTTTAAATTATTTATGTCTATCCTATGGTTGTTGTCAAAAGCGTGTTGGGCAACACAAGATTTTTCTGCTCTGCCATATTTCAAATGAGCCATGTGTTCTTTAAATCTAGTCAATATAGATTTTTTTGTTTGCCCAATATACTTTTGATCACAATCTTTACAACTTATTTCGTATATTCCTGACTTTTCGTTATTGTCGATCTTGTGTTTGGGGTTACCAAAACCGTCTGTAGTTTATTTTTAGAATTATAAACCAAATTGATATTGATATTTTTAAAAATTTTATCTAGTCCGCGAGTGAATTTAGGTTCATATGGTAATGAAGCAAATGTCGAATTGTCAGTATCTCTACGAAAAGTCGTGGAATTGTACAGGGTTCTTTTAAATGTATGCTTCCTTATTAACTTATCTATTAAATGGACTGAGTAACCGTTACTCTTAGCTATATTCTTAATTAATTGTTTCTCATGTTCAAACCTCTCTTTACTGAGGGGGAAATTTAACAAACGGTGAATTAGAAAATTAAAACTTGCCATTTTATGTTGAAAAGGGTGGTGTGAATCGTTGGGAATACTCGTATATCTAAGAGTCGCGGTTTCTTTCCTATATACATCAAACTCTAACTTATTTTCACTATTTCTAATAACTAATACATCTAAAAATGGTAGCTGTTCATTGTGTTCCACTTCATATGTAAATTTTATGGTAGGGAAACGGTTATTTAATTTGGCAACAAAATTATCTAAACTAATTGCTTTTGTATCAAATATGAAGTGGAACACAATGAATAGCTACCATTTTTAGATGTATTAGTTATTAGAAAGATATGAAAATAAGTTAGAGTTTGATGTATGACAAGTGCAATGTATATTTAATGTTGCGCACGTACTTCCTAACATTGTGAACGATGTGGCGCGATGACAGCTCCGCTGGTAATTGGGGGAAACAGGGATTTCTATGTTAACGTACCGTAGTGTCATTTGTTAGGATCTGTCGATAAGTCGTCCACGCAATAGCACCCTCTTATAGCTCCCTATATCCTTTAAGCTCCCAGTAGGTGTCATCGTTAGTATGTTTATCAGGGTCTGTTTATCGGTACAGTTAATCATAACAAAATTATGAAAATCTTCATTCTTTATTATGAAAATTCTTCAAGGAATCTAATTAAGTTGCAGTGGAATAGGTTTAAAAAAAGTCCTAATTTTGGATAGGTACTCATAAAAATGTTTAAGAGGGTCAAAAAAGAAAGGCCGATGGGACACAAAAAAGGATTTGCAGGAGACGGACAATTCGGTGTGGGCCGGAAAGACGACCATCCTCAAGAACGCTATTTCAGTTAAAATCCATGTGTAAAGACCTGCTTACATCCCATCAGCGCGACAAATTTGCAGGGGGTAAGTTAGTGGAGGAATTTCACTTTTGGCGCTCAACCGACGATTTGCAGTGGATCTGATCAATTTCGAGAGCCTTCAAGTGATACCAGGACATGAATTCGAGACTAAACAATACCTCTCGCAGTCTCCTACAGGCGCGAAACTAGGGAGGATGACTGTAGGGTTGGTTTGGAGGTGGCCTAGAGGGGCGCTTATGTTGTCAAAGGGTGAAAGTGAATTGTGGTCCCAGATCATTACTGTCATAGTGATACCATTATTTGGCAGTATTAGGGTCAAGGAAATCGCCCAGCAGTCAGAGCAGAGGTCAGAGCATACAAAACCCAGCATAACTCCATGGAGGGGGCTGGAAAAGGGTTGAAGGCATGCGATAGTGACGAAACGACTTGTTGGGAAGGTCTTAGTGCGAGCCGTGATAGGCGCCTTTCTCAGTCCATCCCGTAGGTCCCTGAATTATCGCCAAAATGTATTTGCGAACTCGAATTTTACCATGAGGTTGGTTTTTGAGATGTGAAGAGACAGTGAACCAGTTTAGGTACAGTGTGTCGAGTTCGAGGCAAAAAACTAATCCTATTGGGTAGTGGAATATTCAAACTGCAAATCTCTAGTCCGAATGCAACGCAAATGGCGCTCTCTAAATAATGTTAGGCTAATTTTGATGAGCACCTTATTTACAATTTTCGATCAAAAATGATAGTTACGAAACTTTGTACAATTGCGGATATTTTATAAATGATCATTAGTTTTTCAAAATGTTTCTGTACATTCGTAGAATATACTTTATTTTAGTAAAACTTTTTTTGTTTATATTCTCTGTGCTTAATTTCTAAAAATTGTAAAAAAAAACTATTTTTTTTTAATAGGAAACCCCGTATTTTTCTAACGGATATGTATTCTGCTTTCAAAATTAGGGTAACTTTCTGTTCCATTGTCTATGTCTAAATGTAATAGTTTTCACCTTATTTTCAAATAATATTTTTTCATTGCTTTAGATACAATTTTGTTAACTATGTATTTCAATGAGTATAGCCGCAAGAAAATAAATAAAATAAATAAATGACCACCTGTAGTAATTTTTGATACTTCAAACAAATTTTATTAACTTCTGGCGGGTATGGCCAATTTACATGTTCATAGTTAATACCACTGTATTTCGAGCAATGGAAAACACTTGAAAATGAAATGAAAACGATTGAATTTAGACGTAGACAAAGAAAGCTACTTATTTAGAGAACTGATATAAATCGACTAGAAAAATAGGCGGTTCCTATAAAAAAAGGTATTTGTATATGTTTTGAAATAAATTCAATTTTTTACGAGCACCCAGTATAATAAATAATAAATAATCTTTATGGGCGTTTAAATATTCTACGATCTCGTAAACCCCAAAAAAGATTCTTTTTTTTAGAAATTAAGCACTGAGGATATAAACAAAAAAAGTTTTACTAAAATAAAGTATATTCTACGAATGTACAGAAACATTTTGAAAAACTAATGATCATTTATAAAATATCCGCAATTGTACAAAGTTTCGTAACTCATTTTTGATCGAAAATTGTAAATAATCTGCTCATCAAAATTAGCCTAACATTATTTAGAGAGCGCCATTTGCGTTGCATTCGGACTAGAGATTTGCAGTTTGAATATTCCACTACCCAATAGGATTAGTTTTTTGCCTCGAACTCGACACACTGTACCTTAACTGGTTCACTGTCTCTTCACATCTCAAAAACCAACCTCATGGCAAAATTCGAGTTCGCAAATACATTTTGGCGATAATTCAGGGACCTACGGGATGGACTGAGAAAGGCGCCTATCACGGCTCGCACTAAGACCTTCCCAACAAGTCGTTTCGTCACTATCGCATGCCTTCAACCCTTTTCCAGCCCCCCTCCATGGAGTTATGCTGGGTTTTGTATGCTCTGACCTCTGCTCTGACTGCTGGGCGATTGACCCTAATACTGCCAAATAATGGTATCACTATGACAGTAATGATCCGGTACCACAATTCACTTTCACCCTTTGACAACATAAGCGCCCCTCTAGGCCACCTCCAAACCAACCCTACAGTCATCCTCCCTAGTTTCGCGCCTGTAGGAGACTGCGAGAGGTATTGTTTAGTCTCGAATTCATGTCCTGGTATCACTTGAAGGCTCTCGAAATTGATCAGACCCACTGCAAATCGTCGATTGAGCGCCAAAAGTGAAATTCCTCCACTAACTTACCCCCTGAAAATTTGTCGCGCTGATGGGATGTAAGCAGGTCTTTACACATGGATTTTAACTGAAAGAGCGTTCTTGAGGATGGTCGTCTTTCCGGCCCACACCGAATTGTCCGTCTCCTGCAAATCCTTTTTTTGTGTCCCATCGGCCTTTCTTTTTTGACCCTTTTAAACATTTTTATGAGTACCTATCCAAAATAAGGACTTTTTTTAAACTTATTCCACTGCAACTTAATTAGATTCCTTGAAGAATTTTCATAATAAAGAATGAAGATTTTCATAATTTTGTTATGATTAACTTTACCGATAAACAGACCCTGGTAAACATACTAACGATGACTCCTACTGGGAGCTTAAAGGATATAGGGAGCTATAAGAGGGTGCTATTGCGTGGACGACTTATCGGCAGATCCTAACAAATGACACTACGGTACGTTAACATAGAAATCCCTGTTTCCCTCAATTACCAGCGGAGCTGTCATCGCGCCACATCGTTCACAATGTTAGGAAGTACGTGCGCAACATTAAATATACATTGCACTTGTCAAGAACTAGGCCGAGGGGATGCAGATTTCTGTAAACTTTTTATACATACCCTTTCAATAGAGTAGAATCATTTTTTATTCTCTAAAGAAATTTCAGTGGTAAATATCCTGAGATATCTAATGACTTCTACATACACATGGTGGAGTAAAAGTATAGTCTGTATCAGTAAAAAAAAAGATTATAGACGTCGATTAATATGAGTGATTATAATTAACATTTATGAGCGAATAAAGATTTTCTATGTCTGTCTGTTCGTTCACATTTTTGTGTACACACTCGAGGTGGTTTTGATATCGACATAATATTTTGAACACGTACCATCTCGAGATAAACTTAATCGTCTTGGGAGATACATGGGGAAGTGCATTTTTTGTTGTTTACAAGTAATTTGCAAATATATCAAGATATTTATTTCAATACTCGTATTAAAAATATAATAAAAACCGGAAATGTTTAGATTTTAACAGGAGGACCTTTCATAAAATTGATTTGATTGATGAACTACTACACTTTTCTCGACGCGCGTTTCGCCAACCAAGTTGGCATCTTCAGAAGAAGATTTAAACTAAATTCTAGCCTACACACTTGCACTATTTATACCAAATTTTTTGCCACGGTTCCCTGAACCGTAACTGTCTTTGTTTATCAGAGCAAACAGTTGACTGGTGGGTATCGGACCATTGTCCTTGTTGATACTATTGTTACACTTAATGATTTCTAAACTTTCAAAAGCATCCAACTGTCTACTGTTTGTTACATTTCTAATCAATTTTAAATTATTTATGTCTATCCTATGGTTGTTGTCAAAAGCGTGTTGGGCAACACAAGATTTTTCTGTTCTGCCATATTTCAAATGAGCCATGTGTTCTTTAAATCTAGTCAATATAGATCTTTTTGTTTGCCCAATATACTTTTGATCACAATCTTTACAACTTATTTCGTATATTCCTGACTTTTCGTTATTGTCGATTTTGTCTTTGGGGTTACCCAAAAGCGTCTGTAGTTTATTTTTAGAATTATAAACCAAATTGATATTAATATTTTTAAAAATTTTATCTAGTCCGCGGGTGAATTTAGGTTCATATGGTAACGAAGCAAATTTCGAATTGTCAGTATCTCTACGAAAAGTCGTGGAATTGTGCAGTGTTCTCTTAAATTTATGCTTCCTTATTAACTCATCTATTAAATGGACTGAGTAACCGTTACTCTTAGCTATATTCTTAATTAATTGTTTTTCATGTTCAAACCTCTCTTTACTGAGGGGGAAATTTAACAAACGGTGAATTAGAAAATTAAAACTTGCCATTTTATGTTGAAAAGGGTGGTGTGAATCGTTGGGAATATATCTAAGAGTCGCGGTTTCCTTCCTATATACATCAAACTCTAACTTATTTTCATATATTTCTAATAACTAATACATCTAAAAATGGTAGCTATTCATTGTGTTCCACTTCATATTTGATACAAAAGCAATTAGTTTAGATAATTTTGTTGCCAAATTAAGTAACCGTTTCCCTACCATAAAATTTACATATGAAACCCCAAAAAAAGATTATTTTTTGGGGTTTACGATTTCTTATTATGTCTGCACCTTTAGTAAACACAATTTTTTTTTAAAGAAAATGGCTATTCTTTAAACGTATAACAATGATAAAAATTGCGGAATCTCTTCAAATTACTTAATATTGACTAGTAGGCCATGCTTTCATATCTGAGTATTAAATTTAATTGCAAACAATTTTTCTTAATAACATTTTTATATAGCGTGAATATTTAAGGTACTTTACTCTTCATTGTTATTTAATGTTTTGCTATTTTTGAACATCCTGTATGTTAAATTGAACAAAAAAACAAACTTTCTGAACGTTTCAAGACAAGCAAAACTTTTCATCTATAGGTAACTCAATCCGGGGACACCCTGTATGTATATATATATATATATATGGGAGAATCCGCGAGTGTCCAGCAAAAAAAGCTTGTAAAAATAAAAATTTGCAACTGATCGGGTCGTTTTTTGGCTCAAATTGTAACTCATGGATGCCCCGAAAAAGCTGGCGTGGTAGGTTGACAAACTTCAACATGGCGGATTCAATGCGGTCAAAAATCCAATATGGTGGCCGATTTTTTTAAAATAACCCAATCCGCTATATTGTGTTGGTCATCTTGGATTTATAACCCTATAAATTTAGTATTTTTTTTTTCAATTAGTCGGTCGTGATAACCCGTCAATTTAATATCGTAAATAAAAATTAATTGGGTCCAAAGTTTAATAGCACAGGCTTTATGTAGTCTCACAATTGTTAGACGAAGCTGTAACGAAAAGGCTTGGGAGACCTATTTAGGAGAGCATATTTAAATATTGTACAGATAAAGTTATGTAAAAAACGATATTGAGACATTTATGAAAAAAAGTATGGATTTGCAGTTGTATTAAACCATTTTGTAATGTCGGCACAACTGACAGTGAACTGCACAATGAAAAAATGAGGCATAATCGCTACATTTTAATAATTAATTATGTGCGTTTTTTTGGTGCATTTGAACTTGAATTGAGAGGACATGACAAGATGAGTCCACATATTCCTCTAATTCCGGAGTTTTTCGCGGGTTAACTAACTTTATTGCTGAGTTGCACAATGATTTAAAAGACAATTTGGAAAAAGCAACTGTTTTCAAGGGTACTTCCAAGTACTCCCAAGAGCACAATTCCAGGTTTTGTGTACTGCGGTCAAGAGCAAGGCTACTTTTGGTGCCCTGTTCAAGGTTATTTTGGTGCCCTGTATTGCAGATGAAACAAAGATCACCGTGTCGACATTTCCTTTCAATAAGATAACGCATTCTACTAAGTATACGAGTATAAATATTTTTAAGAGCCTTAAAATTTCAGATTCATTGAAAAATTAAAAACTTTTTATTGCGCCATATTTTTTTCATATGTATTAATTTGTAAATCCCATATTTTTTTGCACATTCGAGCCGCCACTGGTGCCAGATTTTAAATGAGTCACACTGTATGTGGTAGCTCCTTTACCTTGTTATTCTCAAATGTTTAATCTCGTATCGGGCCAGCAGAAAACACCTCTCATTGCGACGACGAACATTGTAGCAAGATGAATGCTGGCAACGAATTTAGGCCTCTTTCTACCCAGACACGTAAACATTTAATAGGCTACTTGTACTAAACATTCGCCGCTCTAGCCCCGAGGGTAGCATCCCCCACAACCGTATAACCTCTATGATATAATCGAGGGAAATGGGTGATTTCCAGATTTCACACCGAGGGTAATTCGTTTACGATTCAGTTACCAAGCCGATATTGAAATGGATCGTAAAGTTATAAGTATAGGTTAGTCTTCATCATACTTTGACTGTTATTTTATATCTAGAGATAACCACTAAGAATTTAAGATCTTTATAGCATTACATAAGTTTTAACTCCATTTTTTTTCGGCTCCAGGCTTTCCTTATTGTGTATTTTAACCGAAAAAAATTGCGAATATTTGAACAAAATTAGGAAGATATTTTGTAGATACGGAGGTATTTTTAAATAATTATATTTTAGAAATATTGTTATATGACAGCCTTTATTCTTTCTTCCTTACCTTTGATAATGACACTAATTGTGTATCTATGTAATACTGTAATAGACATACGAGGTGTTTATAAAACATGAGGTAAAAACTAGAGGACATGGAACGCAAGTGAAATTATAACGAAAACTTTAATAAAGTTTTCTTTTTGTTACATGATTCCCAAGAGAATTATGCCCCATCAAATAGGCGCTGTTGAAGGCGGTTTTTCTTTGATATCTTGAAAGTTATTTGACATAAAATTATGAACTTTAGTAGGTACTCTCATAAAACTTTTCATTATTATTCACAATTATTTCGAACTTGTAGTACCGAGGACGTGAAATGCTATGGGGTTGGGGTTGATTACATTTTTTTGTGATATGTTACTACTTATGTCAGCGTATTATGATTTTTAATAGATTTTCCCATAAATGACCCCTTTGTTGATTTTCGATAGACTACACCATTTTAGACTAAAATCAATTTCAAATTCCCTTACTCTTAAACTATCTAAAACTATTTTAGTTATTAGAATGACTTTCAACTTTCAAGTATTTTATATTCTCTTTAATAAAATATTAAGACAACAAATTTGTAAGGAAATGTTAGATTTTGGTTGTAATTGTGATGGAACAAGTGATGGAACAAGTCCACTTGGAGTGACCTGGAATACCGTGTATAAGAAAGTTATATTAAGCCGAAAGGAAAAGATTTATACGACAGGTTCCACAGTCGTGATAACTCGTCTTTCCTCATTCCATGAGCGTCTTAACTCCATGACATATACCTGGATTTTTTATCCCAGATAAAAAAAACACCCCAGGTATTTTTTTTAAATAGCACCCTTTTTAACGAAATATGTACGTACCATTACATTCCAAGTTTAAAAGAGATTACCACTCATTTCAAGTACAGTGATGTAACATACTTGGTATTTATGGTCATTTAGTGATTATAATATTAGCTTATATTGCAAAGTAACTAACATATTTTTCCTTCTTCCTTAATCAGAAAGTTAGAGTTAAGTAACGAAAATAGCGATGGGTCAGTGTGACAATTTTGACAAAATCACACGTCAAATTGATGATCATTACACATTTTACAAATCACACCGGCATTCAAAAGAGTGACATTTACAGTTATTACACGACCATACCCACATGTATTTTTGGGTATGAGGTATTTGAGGTTATGGCTGAACTATGACATGATGAGTAAACCGATTAATAATTTGGATTTGTCGACCCGTAAAACATATGGGTATGGTGGCGTAATCTACTGAAACTGACACCTTTTTTGTGTCGGACGCCGGTTTTAAGGAAGCTCGAAAAACAACATATACATAAAGAGAAATAAACGTACGGCTAACTGCTAACTAACAATAACTGCTATGAAAGAAGTAAAAATAAACGAGAACGCTGGAATAACGTCGCCCTTTACAACAACTGCTGCAACAATGTAACTGGAAACGGACGCTCGAAACTTACAACATGAAATATTTACCCACCTACGGATATGCCGAGTATAAGAAATTTTCTGTTTCATTGCGAAAGAAATGAAAAAGTTTCGCTGACTTAAGAGCTCCTTGGGGCCGTATGTAGCTACAATTTTAAGAGCGATATAAGACGTTAGGGGTCAGCCTTTGTGGCCGTGGCTTCGTTTGCCCCCCGGATAACAATATTATCCTTCCGGTTAACTTCACACATAATCAAAGAACTTTTAGAGCCGACCGCCTTCCGGTAAAACATAATGGTATTTTAGATAACGCAAGTGGGACGTATTTAACAATTCCATGGTTCCCATCGTAAGACTCGATACTGTCACTCTCGAGGAATTAAAAACCATTTTAGTAACAGTGACAAGTTAACGAAAACATATTTATCTGAATTTTTCGATATTTAGTTATTGACTCATTTAGTTCACGTGAAACTTAGAAGTAGAAATTTCCGGCATCGGCATTAGGCAGTCAAGACTAGATCGGTAAATTGAACTTGGTACCATTCCGTAATGCAAGCCTGACACTAACAATAAGCCCTGGCGAACACTGGATGAGGAAACGTGCAGATTATTCTAAAATATACGCATGTATGTGCACGAATCAACCTGTCAGTAGCGTGAGAGCTTGTATTTACATTAGTAGGTTGACTAAATGAAACGTTATATTGACGTATGAAATTTTATGACTTAAAAAACGTCATAATTGCGTTTTGTGAAACTATAATTGAACTGTGCTGGGACAGTGCTTCCCCACCCCAGGCCACATAGCGGCGACATCCTCCTCCCATTGTTTTTCCTTTCTTTTGGGAGCCAATACCGGGGGCATTGCAGACTATAGGCTTATTGTTCCCAACTCCAACAAAGATTCCTTGTCTCCTTCGATATAATACCTTACAGTCTGATAGAATGTGGAGAACGGTCTAGAAGTGCAAATTCTATAATTAATTAAAAATACAATGTTAATATAACCTATTAGAGTATTTAGGTACGAGCTGGATTTATTATTATTACATTTGCAGCAGAAACTTTATTCTAATTTCTAAATGCCAAAAATTTAGAATGCCAAAGACAGTTAAAAATTTACAGAAAACTTAGAGTTAAATAAAAACTCTGATTTCCTTATTTTTAACGAAGGACAATAATAAAAAAACTCTGGAACTTCTCAAGAATTAAATGTTGAAGTTCATTTGGATAGACCATGTGAGTCGGATCAAATACTTATTGCACCTGATAGTGAAAATGCGAGTGAAAATGTTAGTCCAATGAAATTAACAATCATGCTGATGGGGTTACTAATTTTGAAAGATGTCAACCTGAAGATGAAACCAAGAAGTACTTATTTCATATTATAGGTAGGTAATTTTCTATATTTTTTATTATATTTTTACAGCGAGGATGTATCAGATGAGCCACACAAAATCGCTTTCTTCAACAAAATGTATTTTATCAAATTAGCTTGATGACATGATTCACTCCTATTTGAATATTTCCACAAATTTGAAGGTTAGAATATCACTTTCTAACTTCATTGAAATAGTTTAACCAAATAAATTTCGCAGTCTGTCAGAATGTAAGAGTTTAGACTTTTTTTTATACTACAAATATATAGGGTACCATTTAAACATTTTTTTGTTCATTCGTCCCTCGTGTATGTGACAAAAAAGTCTTCAATAACAATGGTAAAATCTACTTCAGATCCCATTTAAAGAATGTCTTGAATTTGATCAAAATATCGAGTTGAAATCGTATAATGGACAACCAATCAACCTGTACAACCTCATTTTTTTTACTTTTATTTATTCTTTTGTATGAAAAAAAGAGCCACCAGAAGTTTCAAAGTGATTAATTTGTACTTCACGAGTTAACTCGTGGCCTCGTAGTGATCTCTCGATGTAATTCTGGATTATTGGTTGATATAATATGAATTTTTTTTGCCACAATGATCAATACATTTATCATAATAATTTATTCAGAATGAAAGACTAAAATAACTTGGAATTTGTTTTATATCAGAATCGCAAAAATATTTGTTAATTTTTTTTTATAATATAATTTCTGAAGTGAAATCGTCCAGACCAAACAATTTTTGTAATGCATTAGTATTATAAGAGTTCTTTATACGTTACACCAAGTGTAATGCAAAAATAATAAAATTTCTGCATTACACTTGGTGTAACGTATTTTTTTTTTAAATACGTTACACCAAATTACGTTTTTTTTTTTAATACAATTTTGGTAGGTAATTTGAACGGTTTACTAAAGTAAACCTACTACTTGAAGAAGGTTGTTTTATATATTTCTCTGTATATATTCTAGGTAAAGAGGAACTGGTGAGAATATTTCCAAATTCCGAAAATTGGATGTGGTTATGGAAAAGATTTAAAAAATCGTGCTCTGATTCTAATTTCGCAAACGCAAATGCTATGTTCTCATATGATGCGATTGAGTTCTACTTTTGTATTGTATAATAATGAGTTAGACAACAGCTCTATTTTGACATAAATATTACCTACATAGTTTCACAAAATTTGAATTATATAGTATGATTTTTGACATTTTTTAAATTATATTCATATTTTTGAAACACGAGAATTCTCACTTGCCCTTTTCTAATCCTAAAATATCCTTTTTAGGCAGAAGTGTTACCTAATATAGGACAAAATTTAAGAGCCTATGGATTTCCTAGGATGTACTTTTAAATATTAGTACTTAATAAGGATAAACAATGAATTTCGATTCGTCGTCCATAGGACTTCCTGGAATATTTCAGGCTGTAGCTTGTACATTCTAGGATCTTTTCTTGCTGTGAATTTACTGGTACCTAATAAAACCACACTGTGGATGTCTACTCGCAATACTTAGGATGTCCCAAAATATATCTAAATATCCTACTACATCCTTATATAAGCCCTCGTATAACCTTTAGTGACATCCATTGTATTATTTTCTTCTGATACCAAGTGGTGACATTGGTATGACGAAAAGAGTGCCTAAAGGTATGCATTTTGGGATATTAGGACGTCTATACACAAGCCCAAATACTAAATGGTACTTGCCATTGCTGCACATACCCTGGACAGCTTGTGTTATATGGGATCTAATTTGTGCAACTTTTGGCACGTTGAGTCTACCCTTATGTTGTCCAAGCACTCTAAATGATCACAATGACACTCTGACAAGAGTAACAAAACACTCGGTATATGCCTACAGTAGACGAAATGCCACAACGCGGGTAAACTGGTTTTATTGTGATGTGATATTATGAATGATATGTTATTGCAACCGCTCAATACTACCCATTTCGGGCCTATCGTATGTCAAACGCGGACAGTCTATAATTCGCTGTGTTGTGCGAGCCTTTATCGAAATTGCTTATTTTAAATTACTAATTACATGGTTTGTATAGACTATTTCATATACAATGCCGTGTTCCCCCCTGATCTGGTCCTGTTACGCTCCACCGCTTAGAGCCTTTACTGATAACTAAGCTGATACTGATTCTACCATGTGCATAGTATGTATTTATTGTATAAGCGTTTATGAAAAATTTTTAAATTCGCAGTTGTAAAAATCTAAAAAAATATTGTTAACACATTGATTCAGCTGATATTTGTGAAATATCAGTGAACATTCATTATAATTAAAAAACGAAAATTTTAGTAGTATAATTTTTTACGTATATTTCGTTAACATATTATGTCAGTCATAATACTCATTGTTTGAAGAAGCAACTGTGTGGCAAAACGATCGCTATGTTGATGAAATAAATGTTAATATTTTCCCAATGTACCTGGGTAAAAGTCATTTTTAGACATCTTCGTCAAGACATCTTCGTAATAATCAATTTCACGTAGACTTAAGGATAAAGATACATTTTTATTTCATACTTCAGTATGAAACTTTTGATGCTCTAATGTGGCTAAAAGAAATTGAAATTCTCCTCGTATTTTGATAATGAGTCATCAGATTCCAGTGGCGGTCGGTGGAATTTGACATGCTCGTATTTTCTAAGGAGGCATAAGACCGACACAATCATTTAGAGGGTGATTACTAAACCTAAGTACAAGGCTATAATCTCAAAAAAATCTACAGGGAAAACGCGAACTTTTTTTTTCCAAAAATGGCTGCTTCCGGGCAGATCTTGGAAACTGCTTGCAAAATATTAGCGAAATATTTTTTTTTCATAATCACCGAGTAAATACAGTCTTTTTATACTTGTGATTTTCTTGGTATTTTGAAATCTGTGAAAGTTATGGTAATTTGAATTTTTATTTCAATCCAACATTTCGTCTGTGAGTTTACAAATTTGAATTTACTCGGTGACCATGAAAAAGAATATTTCGCAAATATTTTGCAAGCCGGTTCGAAGATCTGCCCGGAGGCAGTCAATTTTGGAAGAAAATTTTCACAAGTTTTCCCTGAAGATTTTTTACCATTATAGCCTTCTACTTAGGTCTAGTAACCACCCCCTAAAATATGGTGTAGGTCCCATGACTCCTTATGGAAATTGAGCATGTCAAATTCCACAAATTCAAAAATATGAAGAGAAAGGCGTCGTAATTTCACCGTCTATAATTTTAAATTGCGGTTCTATCTTCTAAAATATGATACTGGTGAAATGCTCCATTATGAAGATACAAGATTTTCAATGTAACTCTACAAAAGAGCCAGTTAAAAGAGCTTTAATCGGTCAAACCGCATTGTCTCTTTGAAAATCCACTAAATACTTTTGCGTAGGAGTTTCACTTTATACTGAAGGAAACCAACATAATTGCTACTGGCTACCTAAATCCCTGAATCTTTAGGCAGAGAAAATTGTATAAAATCCTTTACAGTTAAATACTGAACACTCAAATAATTTAAACGCCGTCCAAACTTCGGGATCAATATTGAGAGGTATTTTCTGCTCACTACAAACTTCAAAGCGCAATCGTATTTTTTCACAGCAACCCTCTAAACTCCAGTAACTGGATTTCGGGCTACACTCTCCGCGAATTATTTAACAACACACTTAGCGTTAATTAAACATGTGC
Source organism: Aromia moschata (assembly GCA_029963805.1). Lineage (NCBI taxonomy): Eukaryota > Metazoa > Arthropoda > Insecta > Coleoptera > Cerambycidae > Aromia > Aromia moschata. The sequence goes on from JAPWTK010000260.1 coordinate 378,458, forward strand.
TCTTCGCTTAAGTGTGAGCGCTAATGGGGATGTAATTAGTAAAACCTTGTCACAGTTAAATAACAACCGCGCGCATATTATGGCAGATCTAACAGACCGCGGTCTATTTCCACCCAGGCGTACCGAAAACCCCACTGCACACGCACCACGGTCCCGGTGCTCCATTTCACGTTTGCCTACGCTCCGGCACCACATCAAAATGCTATGTAGATTAGTGCTTAATAATTCTCTCGTCTGTAAATTAGTCCGGGAATTGAACGATAAATAACTATTGAGTGTACTTGGTGGAAGAAGATACAGGGTAGAAGCTAATGTTAGAACCAACTAATGTTTTTTTCAACTTAATGATATAACCAGATAATTCCCCTAGAATATTCGTCTGGTAATATACACCTTAATATAGTCCCAGTATGTGTCGATCCTTCTGTGACGTAATCAGAGACTTGTGACCTATGACAAGAATGCGAAATCTGTATGTAACATAACTGACTTTTTTAGCACGTACCTATTTACTAAGCTCATCTGGCAAAATATGGACCAAAGGCATGCCATAGTTACACAAAGTACCATTTGGTCATAACCCTAGTACAAGCATCGGTTGGGACCAAACATGTTTTAATAGAGTAAACTAGAGCTTGAATACAGTGCAATTTTTGTTTAAATAATACTTATCTGACAAAAGGCACACCGTACTTCGCCGATAATATTTGGTCTTTATCTATAATACCAGTACAAATATCCCATGAACAGAAACTATTCAGTTCCAGAACCAACCACGCACGCTCCTCTTGGAAAATATGAATTAAGCAATCCATTCATAAGAGCCGTTCAAGGTAAAAAACACGTTTTGTCCGATGTCTGGTTATCAATTAATGGTTATAATTACTAAGTTGTCGTCAACTTGTTAATAATATTTTATGTAGAATGCAACACACGATCACTTTAGACCACAGGTGTTGTATATTTTTGAAATTGACTGTTATTGAAAAATCTAAAAGTGAAAAAACAATATATAAGATGTTCTATTAAAATAAAGTTCGATGACATCATATGCGAAAAAGTGGTGACGTCATCGTTTGTTCTAATTGTAGCATATTATTTGATATATACAGGGATGGGCAAATGTTTCGGGCTGGCTTAATTATAGGCGAACTAAAATTGATTCTGTTCCTTCAGTCTGTTTATGGTTTTTGAAAACGTAGTTTGTCTAAACTGTCCAATTAACGGAAAAAGAACATATTAAAATATATATTTATGACACGAACAAAATATCCTCGTTCTTTGTTACTCGCACGCTAAAAGTCTTATATCTGGATTGCAATCTCATCAGCATATATCTGAAATGTGACGTACGACTAAAGAACGAGGGTATCTTTCTCGCTCACAGCCGTCGTCTGTGTTCTCGCTCCATCTGAGTTCGGCGTTTACTCCGCCAGAGTGTTTTGAGAGGAACATTTGGTAGGTGCCGGCTTTATTAGACAGTCAAAATATGTCTGGTCCCATTAACATGCACTGTAGGTATGCACCTAAGGTATCGCTACAGTATGATGATCCGGGGATAGGTGCAGATCCTTCTAAGAAGCCCTGATGATTTTATAAATTAACTGCCGTTAAAACTTTCCACAATTCTGAGTACCGTAAACAACTTGGCCTTCCGAAAATAGCTATCAATGACGCTTTTTTTTCTTTTTTAAAAACGATGTTTTGCTTGCCCTATAAGAGGAACCGCAAATTTCAGATCCAAAACTGTCACTCTTACACGAATCATATACGAGTCATACAATAATAGCAAAAGGTCAGTTACAAGGATTATCAAAAAAATAAAATGCGCATTTGTAAAGACATTGCTTCAGTTGCTTCAGCGAATATCAAAAGATGATCCAGATGGCATATAATCTGACTTAATTATGTAAGTTATATTTTATTTTCTGCTAAGGCAAAGTTTTGCCTTAATTACTTCTTTAACAGATATAACTACAGGCATTGCTCCAGTAACAATCATCATTGAATGATACCACCATATACATCGCCAGCTAAAATTAAATATTTAGGCAGGCATAATTGAAAACGATGTTGTAGGACCTTTCTTTCTCAACAAAAAGACGGCTAATTCTTACTTAGACTTACTTCGCAACATAATACTGCCCCCTTTATCCTTTATCAACATTTTTCACAGTCGAGACAACGACTAAGTAAGTAACGACATCTGGTTTCAATCCATCAACAAGATGGACCACCACACCATTTTCGTATTCGCGTTAGAAACTTTATGAATCATTTACATATGTAGGCGAGGACGCATTGAATGTCACCCTAGATCGTCGGACCTGAACCTTTTAGATTTTTATCTGTGGAGTAATAAAACCATCATACCAAACCGGAAACTTTGGAAGATTGGAATTGGAAGACTTCAAATGATATCTCTCAACAACATTTTCAGAACGTACATCGGAGATCACAGATAGGATTGGATACTGTCACTTATCTAAAGGAAATCACTGTGAACATTTGGTTAAATAGTTTTTACTCAAATTGATATATGAACTTTTTTAAAAAAGGTTTTTTATTCGGATTCCTTTGAATGTCAGTATTTACAAAATAGTTCAATTTAGACACATGGTACGCTATACAAAAAATGTTTTAAATTAATTAAGGATTCTAAATAGCAATAATATACAGAGTATTTAAGGGTGTTTCTGCGTTTTAAAAAATTGGCAAATGGTATTACCATATGACAACTAATGACGACACTGACAGATTGACGGTTGTAACAGGTAGCGAAAACCGGAATCAGTTATTATTATTTTTTTCGCCTGTTCGTTAGTTCGGAACATTTAACCACCCCTGTATATTATGAATTTAGAAAGTGCAAGATGTAAATTAATTTATTAAATTATATGTAAAAATATGGCCTTTATTTTAATTTGTTGATTAAAATGAAACGATGGTTTAAAGGCTTGATGCATCGATCACACAGTACATTTATCCAATTAGTGTAGGTAGTGAGTAATGGAAGTATATTCTTATAATACAGCTTCCCTCAGAGAAAAGCAAGTTTTTCAAATTGACCTGGAATGAAACGGCATCTGTTGCTTTTAGAGGATTCCCTATGTCAACTAAGATTTCTTGATTAAATTCATATTCTCTCATAACCTTAATTAATTCCTGTGAAGCGGTAGATATTTTTTGGGGAAACAAATTAAATTTTTCGTAAACAATTATGGCTGTTTATCTTGGAAGTAGCGTATAATTGGATTTTTAAAGCGCTTTTAATTAATTAAATATGACGGACATCATTTATTTTTTATCTAACACGTTTAAAATAGCTAATGATTTATAGTTAGATACTTCAGAGCAGTAATATTGTAACTGACATTTTGGCCACTTTGCTTTTTTTATCTTTGAAATCACCAATATCAAATCTATCATAATGTGAAATGAAAAACATTAAACAATGTTTTGATTACAAAAATGGAAAAATATGTTTCACTGTAACGGCAAAACTATGTACTTTCAATGGTAAAAACATTGTAATGTTCATTACAATGTTAACACACCTTTTATTTTGTATTGTAACTAATTGTTCTAATTTTAAGACAAAGTCTGTATTGTAAAGACCATTATAAACGCCCTAAAAGGTAGGAGACACTGTAATTACAATGTTTTTGACTTGAGAATTTTATGCTATTATTTGGATTCCACTATTATTTACAATTGTTAGACAACAATGATATACATGTCAAACGGTAATAATATATTTTATTTCAATAGATACGATGCAAATTTAAACTTGGATGAAATAAACTGTTATATAGGTACATATCTGTACCTCAGAGCCAAACTATGTTAAGTCCAAATATGCAATATTTCAGTTAATTATGTTAAGTCTATAACAAAAACACAATTTTTAATTTGTTAGTAAAATCAAAATTATGTGATAATAAATGAAAAAGTTTTGAAAAAGTTTTTAAATAATCTAGTCCACTAGCTCCTTTAAATAGTCCACTAGCTCCTTAGAGCCAATGTAAGTCAAGTGACTTTAATATTGTTTGCCTCCAGGAGATTGCGCCACTTTAATATGTTAAGTCCAAATAACCTAACTTTCCTCAATGGAGTCCTATTAAACTGCGTTTTCTTCCAGGGCAATCCGTTATTTCAATGTTTCGTATAGGTTGCTTGCAAGTTATAGTTTTTAAGTTTGTGTTGTGGGTTCGATAAAAACGTTAAATTCTACGTTAATTTAAAATAAAACGTTCTTGAACCAAAACTGTAAAAATGAGCACAAGAGCTCTTTTATGTTGGATCCAACTCTATTATGAAGGAAAAGAAACAAAATCTGAAGTCCATAAGTAATAAATTTTTGACCAAAGGGCATATTCACTTGGAAGCGGATGGCGATCACTCAGTTATTGAGCGGGAAAGGAAAAAAGTCTCACAACTTAATACAATAGTAACGCCATAGGACTGACAACACGTTGTGAGATTATGTTCTGTCAAAAAACCCTTTAATGTTACGGGGATGGAGATATACGACTTTTTTGATTTCAAAAGTCCTTTTGAGAGATTCGACGTACCTTTTGTTACGCGAAAAAAATCAAGTGTTGGGACACACTTCCTAATTTCTCAATGCGTTTATTTCCAAGTAATAAGAGATAATCCGGGAATTCACTTTTTCAAAACAAATTTCAACGATGACTTCCAGACTGTTGCTGTAGCGAGAAATTCAAGAAAACACAATATTTGTCTGTCTGAAGAATTGCCTAAAATTAGAGAAGGTTTAAAAAGGATTTCAACAAAAAAAGTATGAGCTTCAAAAACTGTTGCCTTATATTCCCTCAGTATTTCAAAACTTCTATAATACTCTGCCCCACGGTGATGAAGAAACCGAAAATGATTTTTAACCAGAATGTTTTTGTTTATTTTGTTTATTATTGTTATAAATAATAAATACCCATAAACATAAAGTGACTTAATTTTATTTACTTTAATGAAACACTTTAAAGTAAGGAAAACTTTAATGAAAATGTGGAACTTTAATGAAAAACTTTAATTTTAAATACAATGTAAATTTTTAAATACAAATAAATGAGTGTACAACAAACATTATTCCTGCAATATAAAAAAATGCTTAAACAAATTTTAAACACATTTTTCTCTAAATAGGAATTATGTGACTTAACATAGTTTAGCTCTGATGTACAGATATGTAGGTACTTGTACAATATAATGAATTATGAAGCTAATTAGATTTTAGGTTGATCAGTTAGGAGACTGGGGGAAAATGCAGTTAATCATTTCGTTCTGCCTATAGATAATCATATAATACCATATAGTGTTATGCTTAATATTATTGTACGCAATAGGACATTCACCTCTCTGTTATAGTTACTAAATAAAAATGTCGGCAAATGGACCAAATTCCACCATAGTTCTTGGCCGGGCTTACACTAAGCTTTTGGCAATTATAAGTAAAAAATATACAATATGTGTACAACAGACATCGGCTAGTTATGAAAGAGGACAAATAGAAGTGAGACGATAGATAAGAATCAACAGCATACGCAAATAAGGTAGTGAGGGAATAAGACCAGTCCTCTCACCACCTTAAGCTTAACCTAGATATGTTAGAACGAGAAGTGTAGAATTTGTCCTTTTTCACAACCGGCCGATGTCTTACGTATACATAGTGTGTATTAATATCTGATGTGTCTAAGTAACAAAATTTCAGAGATTTATAGAGGCTACTACAAGATTTTGTAAGCCTGTACCTTGTCACTAGCACTGAGGAGGATAACACAAATACAATTTTTCTAATTTATTTTATTTACTAATGTATTTCATTTTACAGTGTTAGCGTCATTTGCTTAATTTAATACCTGACGTAGATACTAATGTAGATATATACATTTATTATAATAAATGTATATATCTACATTTTTTTAAAAATTATGTTTTTAAATGCTTCCCTACATACATACCTGTATATCCACACAAACGCACAAATAGGCATGTTTTTTTCTAAATTTTCCATGCATATGCAAAAAAAACTTATTTAAAGTTAAAATTAAATAGTTGTACCACAAAATTTTTCAAATAATTTTAAAAATTGTTTTCATAGAATATTCTGTAATAAAAATTAAGGTATTGTAAAGTACTGCTCAGATTTGTTGGAGAAATTTTATTTTCCTCAGTGCAAAAACATTTTAACTGTACTTACAATGATTTTGTTCTAAGAAATACTGCTAAATGCATATTGACGTAAGTAAAAAAATAAACATAAGAAGTACGACGGTATAAAGAATTTTATACAATTTCACTTTGAACTCGTACGATAATTTACCTGTATGGTCTTTAAAAGCTACTAACTAAGCACGAACATGAATTTAGTCACTGAGAGATTATTAAGAAATCGAAGGTTTTGCCGGGACATGCTGTTCAGCGATGAAGCTATCTTTACCCGAAACGGCGCCAATAACACCTGAAATTCACATTATTGTACATTGAAAAACATCCAAGTGAAACTAATGAAATTCTAGTAGTGATATTGATGATCTCCTGACTGGTATGTTTGTAATAGAAGAATGTGTCACGGTCGTTGACTTACTGAGAAATGAGTAGCCAAGATTACTAGAAAAAGTTCATCCTAATGTAAGACGACGAATGTGGATTTAACAGAATGGCGCACTTCCTCAATGTGCTAAGCAATTAATAGCTTTTCTTAATGAAAATTATCCGAACCGGTGGATGCAGCAGTTGTTTGACCAGCACGGTCGCCCGACTTAAATCCACCCGTCCCATTTATTTCCTCTGGGAAAGCCTGAAAAGTATTTGCATAAATTCCTGAAAATAGATAACAACCTGTTGCTAGGATTATGGATACCCCAGAAAACATTCGTGTTGATCCTGAGACTGCTAGCTAAGAATAAAACTAACTTTTTTTTTTTTTTGATGATGCGTTTTTACTTGATTATTAATTATATTTTACCTGATTGTTGATTTGTTGAGATTTAAAAGTGAGGTTTACTGTCAGGAACAACAATATATGACAAATCACACCTACCCTGATTTTTCAATAATAGTGAAACAATAATAGCAGTATCTATGCCTGAAATAATAGGTTTTTCTAAAAATTTAAATGCATGTGGCTCAGGTACGGTTGACTTTAGGGCATATGTTCATTAAACATATTTCACTTGAAATTACTCTGACAGTACACTCTTAAGGTATAGCTGTCATGTCATGAGACATATTATACACTCTGCGTCTAAAGTATGGAATAAATTCAGTAAATGTGAGAAAAAAATGTTTGGAAAAAATCCTCGAACAGGTCGATTTTGTTTAATAAAAACACATATTTGAGGGAACGTCTATTTTCAGATGTCATTTGTTTTTGAGTAATGACGTAATCAACTTATTTTTCAAGTGGCACCCCCCCATTTTTTTTAACTTAATTTGAGAGACCCATTCATTGACGATTTAACGGTATAAAAATGTTCCCACCTTACATAACAAAATTTTTGAGTAAATGACAATTGAATGTTACAAAATGAAAAATATATTTTTCACAATAAATAAACAAAAATTTCTTTAATAAGTAAATACAATTTTAAATTAAGTGTTCGAAATGCCGTCCATCAACTTCTTGGCAATATGCAAGCCTGTATACAAATTCTTCTTGTACATTCTGAATGACTTCCGGGGTAATGGATCCCCATTTAATCTCTAATGCGATCTCGTAGTTCGGCTATATTGTGTGGTCTTCTGCAGTAAACTTTTGATTTTAATTAACCCCATAAAAATAATCAAGTGGTTTAAGATCTGGGGATCTCGCGGGTCATTCTATCGGTTCTCGTCTGTCAATCCACCTCTGAGGGAAGATAACGTCTAAATATTCACGAAGTGGGCGCGCATAAAGGTTGATTCTCACTATACATACCGTTTCCGTTCCATATCCCTTCCGTAAACATTCCGTAAAATTTTATTGTATTCACACTATACTTTACGTTTCATTTCCATGTCAGTACATTTGTGACCCCGTTGACGCTTAAGTTGTAAACACAATGAAATCAGTACTATGTGGTCCGAAGAAAATTTAATAATTGCCGCTGTTATTTTGGTCGAGGAAGAGCGTTTACAAAGAAAACGAAAAAGGCGCTTCGGAATTCACAACATATTGAAACAACAAAATGTTCAAGGGGGATACAGGGTTTGTCCGGAAACTAATGTCAGTGATTTTTTTTCCCGAGACTGTACGCGCCAGCACGCGCTTTACGTGCTGGGATTGTGGTGGGGGGATCTGGCAACAAGATCCAACAAGCGTCAGTTGGCTACCGGTCGTTATAGCGGTCGCAGCACTCGTTCTTTGAGAGTCGTTACAGTGACCCGGTGCAAGAAAAAATGCAACGTTCGCTTGAGCAACGGATGACGATCAAGTTTTGTGTGAAACTGGAGAAGAGTGCTGCGGAAACCATTCCAATGTTGAAGAAGGCTTTCGGCGTCGATTGTCATTCGGACAGACAAATTTTCCGGTTGCACAAGGCCTTCGCAGAAGGTCGGGAAGATGTCAACGACGAGAACCGCGCTGGACGGCCATCAACCTCCAGTTCCGACGACAATGTGAAACGTGTGCGTGACTTGTTGAACACTGACCGTCGTCTAAGTGTCCATTTAATTTCCGAAACATTAGACATTACGAAAACCATTGTTCACGAAATTGTGACGGAGTCTTTAGGAATGAGGAAGGTGTGCGCGAAGCTCGTGCCAAAAGTGCTAACGGACCAAAATAGGTCCGGGATCAAAAAGCGAGGCGCGTCGAAACCTGCCAAGAACTTTTGGACACCTGCGAAGACAACCCCGCTTTCCTTGATGACGTCATTAGCGGGGACGAAAGTTGGGTCTTTGAATATGATCCGGAGACGAAGAGGCAAAGTGCGGAATGGCACACGTCGAACTCCCCTCGCCCCAAGAAGGCCAGGATGTCCAGGTCAAAGATCAAGACAATGCTGATGGTCTTTTTTGATTGCCGGGGATTGGTCCATCATGAGTTCGTTCCGCATGGGACAACCGTAACCGGAAAGTTTTACGTCGAGGTGCTGAAGCCGCTGAAACGCAGGGTGAATCGCGTCCGCCCAGACATCTCAAAATCCTGGAAGCTTCACCACGACAATCACACACCTGCTTCCTCGTGGCCGATTACCTCGTCAAGGCAGGCATCACCGTTGTTCCCCAGCCTCCCTACAGCCCCGATGTCCCCCCCCCACTTTACTTTCCGCTCACTGACATTACTTTCCAGACAAACCCTGTATATTATGTTATTTCCGAAATTAATGGACGACGACACATAATGTTTCCAATATTTTCGCATGTCAAAGTATTGTGTTACTTTGTAAGATTTGTAATAAAACATTTTTTACTAGCTTTTTTGTTTTATTTCACTTCCCTGTTGTGTTTAATTCCTTAGCAATCGATGTCCATACTTTTTCTTTATGATCAACATCGCTGTACTTACTAGTTTCCAAATTATTCAGTTCAGGATTTTGTCTCACAAGTGCTATTAATATTTCATCATTCATTATATGCTACGATTTTCGATTTTAATTAATATAATGAATTGATACGGTACGCTCCTTCATTCACACTAGCCGTACCATTTCCATCACGTTTCAGCCTGTCCGCCAAAAATACGTTTCGAAGGAATGGATACGGAACGGAGGCAGGCCGGTATGTAAACGGAACGGAAACTGTGTATACCCGCGCACTACTATGCCTTACCTACATATTACTTAGAGGCGAATTTCTATATTTTATAATTTTATAAAACATATATAGATATATTTCTCCTGTGAGGGTTTCTTCAAAGAAGAAAGGCCCTATTATTCTGTTTGCGACTAATGTACATTCAGGCGCGCTTTACTTCATTTTCATTATTCACTTTAGGCGCGCACTGTATATTATATTTATAAAATATTACTGAATGTCAATTTCTAGAAGACTATTATTTTTAAAAAACGTAATATAAAGTAGTCAACCAGATGGATAGTCTAAATTATGATTATTCAAGATGTACCAAACTGCCTCCGACAAAACTTAATAATTTTATTATTTGTCTACACAAACTCCTTTCTTCCAACAAATAAATGAAAAACTCCATCAGACAATAATTTTCACTTTAATATTAACTAATATCTCGCGACTCGGACAACGTTTTCTGTCATTTGCCGAAATTACCGTGGCCGCCTTTTTTTCATGCAAATCCGAATTTCTCCTTTCATTTGTTCGAGAAGGGCGCGCGCTGACACCCGGCAATAAAGAACAGCCGTTACCATGAATCGGGATCCGGCATGGCGGCTCATCCCAACGCGCGTCTCCTCTCCTTGTTGATATTTTTGTTAATATGTGCTCTAAATTTCCCTTTATGGGTGCTCTCCACTTTTCGGCAACATGTTTCGAACGCATTTCGGGAGCTGTGTATAAACGTCGGGAAAACGGCGTCACACGTGTATATACATAAACCTTGAAACAGGGGCGGCTGGTGGGGAATAGGAACATTGCCTGCATGTTCGATTCGTTAAAGAAAACTGTTGTTTCGCAAAATGAATATTGCATAAGGAAAATAATATTAAATATAATAGTCACTATATATATGATATTTTACATATGACTTTTATGAGCTTTATAGCCTCATAACCTAACCTTTATGGTCTTTATCACCTATTTGACCCATATGAACTTTGACATGTATAACGTTTATGGGTTTGAATCTTTATGGACTTTATCTACGTATATGACCTTTAAGACATTTATGGTCTTTCTGACCTTCATGATCTAATGAACTTTATGACCTCTATGTCCTGTATGACTCGTGATATATATTACTTTTAAGGCCTATATGAATTGTATGACCTTTATGGTCTATTAGAACATTGTAACACATACGACCTACTTATATAATCCTTATTTCCTTATGATCTGTATAACCTTCATGACTTTTGTATGCTCTATGATCTTTATAATTTTTATGGTTTGTATGATTATTATGACAAATCTATCCTTTTTGGCTTATATGACATTTATGAGAGTAAGATATATTTTTAGAGCTCTGTCCACTGTGTAATTACTATTACGTTAAAAATTGTATTTGACCTATTTTGAATATTTAACCCCTTCAACCCCCTCACCCACCCTATTAAAGTAAACAGTTTTATATTTCCATATTCTTTTATGTTGTACATATGTATCACATTTAAAGTGCACATTATCTTGTATCGTCTGAGAATTATCTATAGACAAAGAAAAAATGTATGATAATACATTATTCCTCACGTTCGTAGTGAGAGGTAGACGATAGAGAGATATATGAGATATCCAGAAATAAACAATAGCAGACTGTTCTTTTCAAATAAATGAACACAATTTCAGGTTTTGTGAACTGCGGCCAGAGGCAAAGCTACTTTTGATGCACTGTAATTCTAAATTTCAAGTCGGTATATTAAGCATTCTCTAGTTATCGTATACACAAAACAGGTTAACAGACAGACAATAGACAAACAAATAGACGGACGGGCAGAAAATGTTTTCGCACAAACGTAAAATATTTCAGAACATTATTTAGTTAACTAAATTTTAAAAGGCATTTAACAATATTGTGGAAGTAAAATTAAATATATCCATTAAAAATGGCACAAATTCACAGTTGCGGAGCTGTCACGAGACAGTATCAAAAACGGCATCTGTTAGACTCATAGGGCTAATGAGCATGATGAGTCTAACAAGGTACTTACTTCCTTGAACAATAGACACTCAACTATTTGAACCGTCTGAATATTTCTAAAAAATCATGAGCATTATTTTTTGGCGGATGGTGTTGTGTCTTGCTTTGTTGTAATATTACTGCAATCTCATTGGATTTGAATACTTATTTATTATATATAATTTTTGTCACTCAAATTTAGAAATACATAAATAATTTTCTTGTTCAAGTAATGAAAAGAAAAAAGGAAAAGTTCTACAATATACTTTAAAAAGAGAAGTTCTACAATATACTTTTTTTTTATTAGTTACTTTATTTTATTAGTTTATTCGATGAAACTTTCGAGTGAGAGAAGGGTCGACTGATTTAAACGATATTGAAAATATAAATTAATTAATAAACTGTCAGATATACATATATTATTATCTACAATACAGCCGATGGTTTTCATTTTTTTCACTCTCGTAAGATTTTCCTTTTCATATAATTATATTTTTGAAAAAAATATAAAACCCACATGTCATTTACTCAAGTCAGATCCATGCACAAATTAGCTCCAGAAAATGCAAGCAATTTCCTAAAGAGCCTCCATTGTGCGATGCCATAAATTGTCCTAACTTCAATAGCTACAACCGATTTTTGTAAATTATATAATATTCCATAAAACTTGTAACATATAACAGCTTTATTCAGGAACTTGTAACAACATTGAAAGGAATGCCAGGTTGTGCAAAACTATGCTGCTAATTTAAAAAAGTAAATTTCACTGTGTTCATATTAATTTTCTCACTAAAACATTTCTTTTAATGTTATCTCAATTATAAACCATAATGTATTACTTATACCTGTATGATTAGTAGCTAAATTTTTAATAAATCATTTCAATAATTATTTTTTTACTATTAAAGAAAGCCATTTACTTCTTGAAGTAAAATTTGTATCAATTTTTTTCTTCTTTGTTTTTCATTCAATCAATACAGGTATAGCATAATTTAATAATCACAATAATTTTCAGTTGTTCTTCAACTAAAAAAATGTGCGCGGCATGTTTGATTAATATTTCAATGCTTTTATTTAATTTTGAAAATACCACCTATGTTTACAAAAAAAAGTTTGGTACGTGTATCATTATAGCAAATATTACTTCAATAGATTCATTTCAAATAGTTTCATTTCTAAAAAGAAAAATATCAAAAAATGTAAATGGACTCGTACTATCGTTCTATTTTTTGCCACAAAATTCTGAATTTTAATTTCCAACACATACAGAAAATGTATACCAGTTTTTTATTCATAATTCTTGCTTTATAAATATTATTACAATATTTAAAAAAAATAATATAAACTTAAAAGAGAAAATGTAAAACAAAGTAGTTATTTTAAATTTACTAACTGCACGTCAAAAATAACAGCTGTTTTCGTTTGTGCTAAACAGACGTGAACATGAATAATTTCATGGCTATTTTTTGAAATGGGTTACGTTGTTTGGTTGAAACTGAATCTTGTTTACAATGTTCAACACGAACGAAAGCAGCTCATGTGTGGCTGAATTCTGGTTCCAACATGTCGTCACGTAGTGCAAGAGAGATAGCGCAATAGCATACAGTTATGCGTGTATCGTGATCTTTGATATGAAAGATAGTTTATGGTTCAAAATGTTTCAGGCACATAAATAAGTTTTACATTAATTATAATTAACAAAACAGCTTCTGCTGAAAGGAACGAGGTTCCACATTCACAAGTGAAGTAGTATAATTAAAGCTGAATCATCGACAAATAAACTAGAGAATTAGTGGCGTGCGTACGGGGAATCGATGCACTCTTTTTAAATCAGAACTTATTCTTTGGAAAATTGTAATGAAAAAAAATACCTAACCACAGTTATCTTCAGTCAGTTTATAAAAACAAAGTTTTTTTTTTTCTAACGTTTCGGCTTTATTCAGCCATCATCAGAGCTACAATTATAAGAACAAATTTTTTGTTTAACTTATAAATTTATATAAATTGATGCTAGGTAACTTACAATATTTTCTATTTTTTTCTTTGAGGCATGTCTATTGTAGATGTTTAAGTTCGACTGAGGACTGAAGGTACTACAGTTTCTGATTTGGTTGTTTATATTTTACGTGATATTTTACGTGTTTATATTTTACGTGATATTTTTGATGTGAGAATTTGTTGTGTGTTTACATAAATATATGTGTATGGTGCGAGTTATATATCAAGTTGAGTAGGTGATTATGTATATATGGGAAGATGTACAGTTTTTTTGTTTTAATTAAAAGATTATTATTTGTATAATTATTGAATTCTTTATTTAATTAGGTTAAAATACGTTTCACTTAAATTCTCTATATCTGTGCGGCTATTTATTGTGTGCTTTTTAATTACAATCATTTCTTGAATTGTCCGTTTATAGTAATTTTGTTCTTTTTTTCAATATATGTATATTTTCAAAATCAAACATATGATTTTGGTCTATGGCATGTTTTGTAAGGGCAGTGGAATTTTGGTTTAATGTTCTAATATCGTATTTATGGCTACAGATTCTTTTATGTAGATATTGTTTAGATTGACTTATATATACACCGTTACAGTTTTGGCAATTTATTTTATATATAGTATTAGTTTCTTCATTTTTTTCGATATTGGGTTTTAGTTTTGTGAATAATTTTTTTGTGGTATTGTGGAGAGAGAAAAAGAGAGAGAGAGAGAGACGTTTCCCGAGCATGTAAAAGTAAACAGAATGGTGGCTCTGGAAATTTTGTGTAGTCTGTACTGATCTATAAAGCGCTTGTATGGTACAAAGTAACCAGAATTAACAGATATAAGGTCATGTTTGAAAGGGTCCAAAGGAAGATCCTCCTCATTGTTACCAGCCGGACATCTTCGACTAGAGCGTTGCAGGTAATACCTGGAACGCCTCCAATCGAATTATTAATAGATGAGATGATACAAATATATAAAAATAACACAGGTTATTGTGCACAAGTCAGGAGGAAGGGTAGAATGAAAACTATTGAAACATGGGAAAGGGATGGGATGGTGCAAAATGTGGAGCAATGGAGTAAGAGATTAATTCCGCAATTAGATTATCACCATTCAATTAGAGAATTAGAACCACGGACATAGTTTCTCACAGGCCACAAATCGCATTTACTAAAAGTATAGTGAAAACACAGGACGATGTGTGTACCTATTGCGGCAATAATGACAAGGCTGGGCAAACTATATTTTTATGTCCCAGATAGGAAAGGGAGAGACAACATTGGAATCATTAGTAAAAACAGTGGGTAACATTATGAAGCAGATGACAGGAGGAATTGGTGACTAATCCATAAAAACATCGCAACAATAATGAGGAAGAAAGAAAAGTAGGAAAGGCATGGGGGAAATCAGGAATGGGGGAATGAAAAAAGCAAATGGTGCAAACTGAAAGGCAGAAGTAGTTAAAATGGGAGGCAATTATGTACTTTGAAGGTATGACTTTTAAAGCTTTTAAAGGTTGAAAGCAATTTAAACAATTAAGACAAGACACAGAAGGACGAAAGAGATGAGTTTTAGACGGTATTGGAGTGTGTCATTACACTCTCGAAGCAATGAACGACTAATCGACTCAATCTTCCTCTCGATAAATGCTTCGGTCAAAACCGTAAAAAGTAGGAACACACGCAGGTGTGTTCCTACTTTAAGATTGGGTTCACTGACAACACTGACGTAGCCCCTGGAATTGCCGATATCATCCTGGAGTAGCCACCGGAGCCCATTGTCTCACCATTACAACGGCGACAACAACGATTCCTCCTTCTAACTTCTCTCCCTAAACGCCCAAGCTCCTCCTTTTTCACAGGTAAGTACTGGCTCGCAGTTTTTTGTCTTCATTAAAGATACCGATAAATTGTCTAATTTGCATAAACTTTATAAACCAATGTAAACATGTAAAATAACTCTCAACTCTTGGGCCGCAATAGACGTTATACATGAAATCACGTTAAATATTTTCCACACTTTTAACATTTAAATGAAACATGAAAAATAATAAGCCATAAGCGATGACATAAAATTTAGTATTAGTCCAACAGAAATTCAAGCGACTTACTGATAAGCATAACATTTTCGTTTAAATTAAACATAACATTAAATCCGACCGAGTTGAGTTGTCAAAAAAAATGTATGTCAATGGATAAATAGGATATTTATCGCACAAATACACCGCCGCTGGTTTTAACTGTATTGTGCTGGGCGACACATCTAAACCCATTGTAACTAAAGAACAAAGGTACATGACATGTATTATGAGAGCGATCATTAGAGCCTTTCGTTTTTGTCCTCGGGCGTCAAACAATTGACTTATTTAGTTGTTTTGCCGACGGTTTTAGGGCAGATTTTAATTATTTGAACCCTTATATTCGGAGAAATGTAGGTTACAATATTCTATGAAAACCATGGAAGAGACCCTAAAATACAGTTTTTGTGCTCATGAAACAGGTTGTGTGATATTATTTCGATGCTAGTCGAATCGCTCTTTGTTGTATCATAGAATAACAATCACATTTATTTTTCAATATATTTTTCAAGGTATATGTTCAATTTTTTCAGGTGTCTATGAAGATAAGGTACATCCAGTAACTTTTGAACAGAGCGTGATACGCGTTTCAGGTTGGAGTAAAGTAGAAACGTAGTGGAGTGGACGTATAGTATTCATGAAAAATTAAAAAAAAATATTTTTAGATAGGTCTAAAATATTCTGAAATGTCGAGATGTTGTTTAAGCGAAAAAATTCGGTCTGTCGGTCTGTCAGTCTCTCCATCTTTCTGCCTGTTAATCTTTTTTATGTACATGATAACTCGAGAACGCGTTAAAATATCAACTCCAAATTTGGAGCACTTGTCAACAAGATGAGGTCTCGACCTGATTAAATTTTGATCTTAATTAGTTAAGTGTTAACGCTACTTATACATTTTCCATTGAATACTAAATACGATGCATTTCTTCGGTGTTTGTTTCACTATAATATGTATGTGTCCTATAAAGGATGCATATTACATATCATATTACGCTATTTATACATTATGTGTACCCATTGTGTGTAGTTTCCATTTAAAACAAACTATACTTCGCCCTTCCCCGAATTATCCTATTAGTGGACACAATTTTCTAATTTACTCTAATTCGCGTTTTCATTAATTTTGTTAATATTTTGATAAACTAGATAGAGAATACAAATAGGAAGGAACTTTTATATGATCAGTTTCAACACGAATATTCACGTTGTTATAAGAATATTTCATATTTTACTGTAAAAAACTACAAAACTGCAAAGTTTCAAAAATGATGAGTGTAAAAAAGTAGTAGGTATACTTCCACTTCATTACATGGATTTGGAAGTAAAACAAGAAACTGGAGCCAATACATATATATTGAATGAAAAGCTTCATATCGAAATTATTATCCGAGAACAACGAAAACCGTGGTAATTTCCTGTGCTCAAAATACAGTCTAATTCGATAAAAATCCCATCAGTGTCCCATCACGTTTCCATCGTCTCTCAAGGCGTACATTGATTTTTCCAACGAGAAGTGTGGAAAAGTTTTAAAGCGGCAAAGGGCAAGCAGGGGATAATTTAGGACAATTTAGGATAATTTAGAACACCGCAAAATGGGATATAATAAAGATGTGCTTCACTTACACCGAGGGATATGACCAGGACATGTCGGGAATGCACAAGCGGCTCACGGCGTTCATCCATCAACTATAAAGTGGCGCGTTTCTTGGGTTTCTGCCAGAATTGGCCTCAGGGTGATGATGAATTTCGATTTCATCCATACTGCAATAAAGTCAAATAAATAAGTCAAAAAAAATAATTGATTTATTTCGTTCATACTGCAATAAAGTCAAATAAATAAGTCAATTCTTAAAAATTAAAAAAAATACGTAAAATAAGGTTAGCCTAATAAGTTTCATTTTCTACAATAAAATGATTTTCGTTTCATTTTTCTTATATAACATTCGTTTTTATTCTTATTTTTCTTTGCATGTTCTCAAATATTTTGCAGAAAAAAAAATATCCTAATAATCTCCGTTTTTTATAAGCATTATTGATTCTGGTAAAAAGCTCTTCCACATCCCAACTGTTTCCTCTTATAGAATTTTACCGAACAATATGGCAGTGATTATTTTTTATGTATATACAGATCCAACAAATAATAGAATATTTTTAAAACTGATATATAAAATCGTTGATTTGTATAGTTTTACCTTCAAGTTTTACTTTCCAAGTGGTTGTGAATAAACAAAACATGTTAAATCATGTTTTTTCACGTACTATTGCGAAAAATAATAAACCGTGAACTAGTGCAAAAAAAAAATGTTCAAGAAAATTTCGCAATAGGACCAGCGCATTCTAGTAAATATTCAGCTTTCAAAAAGTCTTCTCACCGGACGTCTATAAAAAATCGAATCACATTGCAAATTTGCACTATCGTCTATAAAAATTATATGATTAAACAACACTCTGCAGCACCGCAGGTGATTACAGGACGAAGAGGTGTTGTTACCAGCTATGGGAATTAACTCATTTTATACCAAGGAGAGAAATAAATAAAATAGAGTTATTTCTAATAGAGACACTTTCAATATGTAATAAAAATTTCACTTGTAATAAAACATTTCGATCATTGTAACCAAAAAGAAACATGTTTTTTTTCTAAAAAAAAAAGCACTGCTGCGTAAACGTACTGGTGTAAACAATGAAATGAAATATTTTGGGACAAACAAAAAATAACGCATACAAAAAACAAAACAAAGCAATATTGTAAACATATGTGAAACATGTAAAATAACATGAAACAATAATGGCGACATGCAATTGAACCATAATCTTAAATATTTTTACTGGTGCATAAACGCACAACTGATAAAAACCATGAATATTTAAATAGTGTGGAAATGTACCACTGGTAAAAACTGTGATATTTTTTTCTGGTGGTAGCTTTCAAAACAAGAAGCATGACAATGGATATTACAACGCTTACATATGTAAATTGTGTGGTTATGATATGACATTTCCTTTGAGTCTTGGTTTCATGAGGAACTGATTATTAAAACGAACTTCATGAAATATCTGAGGAATATTTTTGATGATTTGGGTTTTTTTGTTTTTAAAAGCATAGGGCAATGTAGGATTTGAAATTAAGTTGAAACATCTTTACGTCGTTTACAGTATTATAAGTATAACATACCAGTGGCGGCTGGTGATAAAGGGCACAGACGTAGGAAAATCGCGAAATTATTCACGAAATTTTAATAGTAGTGTCTACGACAGGTCTAAGTGGTTATGTGTCCTAAAACAAACAAACTGTTTTGTTTTATCTGTTTAGTGATGGGTGGCAACCGAAGTGCATGAACTCAAGAAGGGGTGAGTGATTTAAAACATTTAAATGAACGAGCTAAGAAACATGCTAGCTACAATGAAAAACATTTACATAACATCTTAGATTTTAGTGTGTTGGGAAAGGTAGACATAAGGCAACAGATTGATAGTGCTTATCGTGAAAATATAAGACGTCACAATGAAAATGTGGATAAAAACAGACATATTTTAAACCAAATAATTAATTGTATTAAATTTTGTGAAACAAATCCGAGATTTTAATGAAAATGCGATTAACATTTTTTTGAACAATAAGGACAGGCGAGCTGATTTCCTCTAGAAATAACGGTAAGATACCTATATCAAATTTTTTTCACATGTTGCTACACATTATTTTAATATATTTAAGCCCTCAATATTCGTGCCTAATAATTATTTAAAAAAGCTACCAAAATCCCAAAAATTATTCTTGTGAAAGTCTATATTTTTTGTATAAAAGAATTTTTCATTGAAATTCTGAAGTGTCAGTAAAACGCATGACCTTGAAAATTTTAAAAACTCGCCTGCGGCGCCATTGGTAGCTAATAAGTAATCCTACTAACACACCCTGTGCCCACTTATGTAACACACCCACGAGCCGCCACTGTAACATACAGGTATTTACAAATATACTCGTCAAACTATTACAAAAAAGATTTTGCCATAATTATGCCCTCCCCATATACTTATTATACATATATATTTATTAATTGACTAATGTACATGTCAATATAATAAATATATACCACATATATTTATTATATTGACATATAACATTAGGCGGAGAGATGTAGGTGTCTTTTTTTGTTTATGTCATACCGCACAGTACCGCACACAACACAAATGATACTGATGAGAATAAATTGCAGGGAAATATTACAACGTATTTATAGAGATCATGAGCTGAGAGGGTTACCGGTTAATAACCTGGGAATTTTTGTTTATTAAAATTTTATTCATTCCGGTTTATAATCCTAGAAGTTCCCAGGTTATAAACTGGCCACCGGCCACCTTTCCAGTTCATGCTCTCTATGTATAATTATAATATTTCCCTATCATAATATCTTCTTCAACCAATGTACCAATTGTGCACATATGAAACAACACAAATTAAAATTATACTTATTTAGGAAAAGTTATTAGAGGCCCTGTTTCCAGTTCTTAGTATTATATTGAGTAGTATATACTTAAATTCCAAAAAAAAATCTATGATAATATTTAGTACTTATATTGTTTTTATTGAAAATATATAATTAATAAATGTGAATAATAAACTGTATATATAAAATATACCTACTTTTGGTACAATATATAAGGTACTAATAAAAAATCCTAATGATTTTCATACTCGTGTATGCGTCCATAAATCATCATTAGGAATTTCCATTGGGACCTCTTATTATACTCGTATATTGTATATGGTATACACAAAAGTAAGTATACAGACTAAGGGGCGCTCTTTTTATCATATAAAACATGATGGTACTACTTCCGGTATTCCCGGAAGTGACCTCATTGTCATTTTTTTAAATAACACCCTGTATATTTATTTCGATATTTCCACTAAGTGTAAAATTTCCTTTCCGATGATATATCACAAGTCGATATTTCTCCCTCAACAAACCCCCAAAAATGTAATTCTTCCTGGGGTAAGCTATACTGCGATTAAATTATCGAATGTGCACAAAATGAAACACAAAAACAAACACAGTTGTCAACAAAATGACATTTATTATAATTTTTTACTGTTTCTCTGAGAGTCTTGTTGGTTGTGGCATTAGTGATTTATCAGAATTCACAAAGCCAAAAATAAATTATAATCATCTAACTGATATGTTACAAGTGTACCTATTTCGAATGCAATAAAAGCAGTAGGCAGGCTTTATTGAGAAAGGTTTCCGATTAGAGAAATTCCACAACACCAAGAATTTGCAAGACTTGAAAACAATTTGAGAGCCTATGGTGCTTTCAAAAAGCCACCTAAGACAGTACGTCAATTTCAAGAAGAGGTGGATTAGAATTAGATTCGATCATTAAATGTTCATCTTACTGTGCAAGAAAATACAAGGACTTCGACTAGAGAAACAGCCAGCAACATTGGCTCATCAAAACGAACTGTTAATGATATATGTTGGAGTGTTCTTTCCTCCACCATATACTCAGGGTCTGCCAAGTCACAGCTTGGTCAGGGGCAATTTTGTTTGGTTGAGTTGAAGAAACACTTCTTATTTTTGTAACAATTTTTTATTGTTTTATCTCACTAATTATCACATACATAACTTAAATTATAAAATGAAAAACTCAAATTTGCGAATGCGAGTATGTTTTTCATTGACAGCTCGAACTATTTATTTATTTTTTTTTGCCATGTTACGACGCGCGTGGCGGCTTGACCTTAAAGTCAGTTTTTCGGCCACGAGAATAGATATAGGATTTTTTACTATGGTTGAGCGAAATCTCAACATACTCGCCCGCGTTGAAGTCTTGACTTCAAAACACAACAAAAGTTTAACCGCGAAGGTTAGAGAAAAAATGAAATTACTACAACAAATATTGAGTTAGGACTAATTTAAACCAAACGAGTTTAAAACATCTTGAGTTGAAGATATATTACGAGTCAATTCGTTTTGGGAAGAGGACACATTTTTGCAATGGATCTTGTAAAAACTCCTTCATTAGTTTTCACTTTTACTAATCTAATTCTTTTGCCTGCACTGGGATTAACTTCTATTATTCTTGCGAGAAACCATTTTAAGGGGGAGTATTGTCCTCCTTAAGAAGTACTAAATCATTGACTTGCATAGACTATTTTGTGTGCGCCTATGAGTTCCACCATTTTCAACATTGTCAAAGTTGGGGTTGTAGGGCGAGGAATTTTGTTTAGATCCTTGATATTTATTTAGTTCTAAATGTAAAGTGGAGTGATGCTTTCTCGAACAAATGTGGCAACCTTGCGAAGTAAAATTCCTTGTTACGTGTTTAGTTCCTAAACAATTAAAACATAATTTATTTGTACGAATGAAACTTTCTTTGTTTGAATGGGTTAATTCTCTGAATTTTGTGCATTTGTATATTTTGTGTCCAGACTGTTTACAATAAATACACTGATTGAATGCTTGGGGAGAGTTTTGATGTGAATTTGGTTTAGAAATTTGCTCTAAATTATTGTGATGTGCAGATTTGATTTTTTTGAACTTTGGGTGGTTGAATTCTGTTGTCCGTTACTGAGGGGTTTTCAAAAAATCAAGCATCTTTTTTTCTAAGAATTTGAAAAATTCATCTAGCGTGGGTAATTGATTTGGATCCTTTTCAGTTTCAAAGGCTCTACGGGTACCAAAATCCAGTTTCTGCGCGAAAAGATATATTAAAAGTAAATCCCAGTGTTGTACTGGCACACCTAAATTTTTTAACGACTCTGTATTTTGTTTTATTTGAGTAACAAAATCTCTTAAATTTTGAGCATCGCATTTTACAAGTGAAGGGATTTGTAAAAGATTTTTAATGTGGCAATTTATTAGTGAAACCTTATTCGAATATCTTTGTTCCAAAATTTGTAGTGCTATTTTAAAGTTGTCACCTGTTAAATGTAAATTGTTAATTAAATTTAGTGGTTCATTTTGTAAATAACTCTTGAGATACATGAATCGCTCAGTGTCTGACAGTTGTGTATTTTTTATTATAAGAGCTCGTAAATATTTCGAAAAATGACTGCCATTCTGAGGCTTTTCCTGAAAATGTTTGAATACTTATTTCTGGGAGTTTAATATTTAATTTAGGTTGAGTTGCATTCTCTTTTGCCTCGTTATTTTGAGTGATATTGTGATTTTTCTTTGTTTCTCTAACCTTAATTGCGTCTTGTAATTTTTCTAAAATAGTATAATACTTATTTTCAATAATTTCCCTATCAAGTAATGTTTTTTTCTGAGTTATCTAAATATTCTATTTCATCTTGAGTGTTTTGATATTTTTTGAAAGCTTCACGTAAGTTTTGTTCTCTGTCTTTGAATTGCATGAGGTTGATGTCTAAATTTTCAGCGTTTTGAATAACAAAAGTTTCAATTCGAGTGATAGTTGATTTTGCGAAACCTCTTTTCTTACGTAATGCTTCCATTTTTGTGAAAACCTAATTGAGCCTTTACAATTTTAATAAGGGTATATATAATATTTAAACACTAAATAAGCAAGACAATGTTTAAACAATAAATGAGAGACGAAAGTTTCAACAATAAATGAGAATAAGCGATAAATGTATTAAGTAAAAACTTTTTCTAGAGACGAGAAACACTTTCGCGGAGTTTGCACTGAGCACAGAGAGATTGCACTTTAAAATTGTTACGAGTAAATAAAAAAGAACGATCTGACCTTATTTGTGTCGTGGAAAATCCCGTGGACACCGACACCAGGTCCTGGTGCAGGTAGTTGGGGGCTGTTGCTTGCCGATGCTGTCGAGAATCTTCAAGTTGAGACTTGCTTGCTGTGTCGCCGATGCCTCGCTTGGGTTCCGCTGGGCGTCTCTGACTGGGTAAACTGGGAACTGGAACTGGGGATGCGAATGCGATGAAAATCCTTTTAGACATTTGCCGATATTTTGCCGGGTACTTGGCTATTAATCGGACTGCGATGCGTTGAGAAATTCTTTGGTTTCGCCCGTAATGTGCCGCGTATTATGGCTATTTACCGGACTGCGATGAGAGATCCTTGGGTCACTGGTTGTTTGAAATCAGGCTCGAAGCTGACCAAATTATATGTTGGAGTGTTCTTTCCTCCACCATATACTCAGGGTCTGCCAAGTCACAGCTTGGTCAGGGGCAATTTTGTTTGGTTGAGTTGAAGAAACACTACTTATTTTTGTAACAATTTTTTATTATTTTATCTCACTAATTATCACATACATAACTTGAATTATAAAATGAAAAACTCAAATTTGCGAATGCGAGTATGTTTTTCATTGACAGCTCGAACTATTTATTTATTTTTTTGTTGCCATGTTACGACGCGCGTGGCGGCTTGACCTTAAAGTCAGTTTTTCGGCCACGAGAATAGAGATAGGATTTTTTACTATGGTTGAGCGAAATCTCAACAATATACTTAAAAAGCATGAATACAAGCCATACATATCGCAAAAAGTTCATGCACTAGAAGATTATGACCAAGTGAGAAGAATACGGTTTTGTCAGTTTTTCTTAATATGGTGGAACAAGAGCCACTTTTTCCAGCCATTTGATCAGATGAATGTACTTTTAGCAGCAGTGGCATTTTTAATAGGAATATTCATCGATATTGGAGCCAGGAAAATCCTCGAATTATTGTTGAACTTAATGTTCAAAGAAGATTTAGTGTAAACGTGTGGTGTGGTGTTTCGGTGTGGTCCAATCAACATATCCCCCATATGTTGATTGGACCATTTTTCATAGATGGTGTGCTAAATCGTGAAAGTACTATCAACTGTTGACCAACGAAATTGAAAATTTTCTTGATGAATTACCCCTTGCAACGCTTAACACAATCTATTTTCAACAAGATGGGGCTCCTGCCCATACTGCCAGATTAAATATTAATTATGACAAATTTGGCAGAAAGTGAATAGAGACATCTGGACCACATCCATGGCCCGCACGTTCGCCAGACCTTGCCCCACTGGACTTTTGATTATGGGGTTCTCTTCAAGATATTGTTTATTTATCACGACCGGAAAATGTGGGAATTTTAAGGCAGATAATTATCAATGTTTGTCGGCAAATACCCCATAATATTATTCTGAATGGGGCGAATGCAGTAAGAAGGAGATGCCAACTGTGTATTGAGCAAGATGGTCGTCAATTTGAACAATATTTATAGGCAGGTGGTTTTTATATTTTTGTATTGTTTGTTAATATTATTAAAATCCATTTATTTACTTTCCACGGCACATTTGATAATTTAATTGCAATATATCTTACCCCAGGAAGAATTAAATATTTCAAATAGCTGAAAATGTAAGTGGAATTTAACTTGTATGTTAGGTAAGTGTAACTTTTCCCTCAAACCGCTCCTGACATACAAATAGCAACTTTGTGCGTCTTCTGTATTGTTCCCGACATAAATAAGAAAACAAATGCATTAAAACCACAAACTGCAAGTAATGCACCGGTTGCACAGGCCGCCCACAAAGAATAGGCACTAGAATAGCAGCTTCCCCCGAGCTCCAAGCACCATATAAACACTCCGAGAGCGCAGTATTAATCAATTTCCGGGGATAAAAAAGCCTCACACAATTTACAAAATACTTATGAATATAAATCATCCGATAGCATTGAATAGAGACGCACGAATCTGTTTGAATAACAACAATATTTTTCCACCCTAATCCATTTTTGTTTTGTAAAGCGTAAAGGTGATGCATTATTTTTCGGTTAAAGCATGATATTCATGACGATTAGTTTATTTTCAGTTCGATAATGCTTACCAAAGGCCTTTGTTATCTCTTAGCGCCGTTATTGAAGAGCTTTTCATTGAATCGATGATCCTGCCTTAAAAAGTTTCGATACTGCAATATCAACGGGTAACTTTTATTAGCATTTTCAATATTTGAATTTTTTAACCAGCACGCAGATAAGTACAGGATGTCTACTTTTATTTATGTAAAAGTCTCTTTTAATATGGCAAATATGAAAACAAGTTTCGAATAAAAGATGCAGAGTTCCACCTGGATTGTTTTAAAATGTATTCCACAAGTGCATTCCATTTGTATTCACAAGTGTATATACAGGGTGCGTTCAATAAAATATACAATCTATTTTTTTAATGGAATGAATATGTGGCTCTGACTTGATTTGAAAGCTCTTTTCTTTATCTTTCCAATGATGTAACATAGTCCATACTTTATTCTTAAAAAGTAACAATTATGTTCATTTAAATTTTTTTTATTGATACGTCAAGAATACCGTGGAACAAAATATGGATATATAAACAAAAAAGGAAATATAACAAAACATTCCCTTGTTGCATACACAGTAGACAACGTTTTCTGACACTTCTTAAAGCCTTGTTTGTCAATGTATGCTTCTAATTGAATCTTGTATCTTTACTTTTATGTCTTTTACATCTACTGGAACTGTTACATAAACTTTGTCTTTAAGTAACCCCCAAAGAAAAATCTAAGAGAAATCTAAGGGAATCAAATTTGGTGATCGAGAGGGCCAGTCAATATTCATATTATGATCAATAATATTGTCAAATTGTTCATTATTGTTTTACTTCGCGGGAATTATGCGCAGGTGTTTCGTCATGCTGGAAATATTTCAGGTTTTTTAAAATATTAAGCGGCAAATTATTTAAGTAAGTATAGGTATTTGCATTCAAATTATTGTGGTAAAAATATGGGCCAATTATTTTCCCACAAAAAAATCCACACCACACATTTGTCTCTAACTTGTTTCGATTTATTCTCTCAGAAACAAGATTTATTTTCTTGGCACCACATTATGTGATTATGACGGATAAAAAAAAACGTTATGTGAACTTCGATTCATCATTGAATAAAATGTTTTTCCAAAAATGGATTTTCTTCGCATTGAGAAATATACTAGCGACAAAATGATTTCCTTAAATATAGCATATAAAGTATTGCTTATGGAATAATAATAAGGCTTTAAATTGTTACTTTTTAAAATACGAGTAGTTCTTACTGTTTCCTTGGAAGTGTTGCAGTGATGTGCAATTTCTGATATTGAAGAGTTAGGTTTAAATTTACATAAGCCAACACATTTATTTTAGTGTCTTCATTGAAGTTCCTCTTATCCTTGGGCTTTGTAAAGGAACCATATAATCGTAAATTGTTTTCCAATTGTCTAAATATTCGAGAATGGGGTTGCCTGCGTTCCATGTAATTTGTAAAATAAACATTCGCTGCTGCTTGTGAATCTCGATTTTGATTGTAACAACAAAATAATATATCCTAGGTTTTCTCTTCATCAGTGTACATATTTGCAATACATACTATTCGTATGTATGTAATATTAGTAGTAATCTACTATTTAGTAAGAAAATAATACTATTATTATTTATGATCTGTCACTGCTTAAATATGAACTACTGTCATTTACCAAGTAAACGTTTTTGTTTTATTTCATAGCTTGTTATGTGTGTCAATCATTGTGTATTGAAATGCAAAGCACAACAGCTTTATTTTGAAAATTAAATGAAGCACAGGCAGTCCCATTTTTGAGTATTTGGATATTTGGACACAAACATCAACATCATACTTCAAACAAAGGAATTACAAGGGGTAATAAAAAAGTTTGAGTTTTCGTTTTTCCTTAATGACTTTTCTACATTCCCCCGTATATGGGTTTTCGCCCCACCATAGAATTAGTAATAAAAAAATCCACAAATTTGCCTATTAAGCGTTTTTGTGTCTTTAATAACAACAAAGTTACCCATGTAACAGGTCAGATAAGGTGCCCTGTATATATTTGTACTTTCATATTAATACATTATTTTTAATTTTCGGAAAACGAACTATGTATCTTTCTCAAAATAAAGGAAAATTTAGTTTAGGAAATTAACTTTATTTACAGTATTCATCTCTACATTAATTTTGTGAAGAAACGCTAATATACTATATATAACCTGCATTTTACCAGTAGTTTTGTTCGACGGCTCTATAACTGAATCAACTCAGAGAGCGATAACACGGTGTCACGAGAAAATGCTTAATGTTAGTCATCCTGCGAGCAATATACAGAAAAATCTAATTTATTAGTTTCAAACTTGAATATCTCTATTCCGTATTCATCAAGCCCAAAATGTAATACGTTACAAACTTTGTTACGATGTCAGTAGTATTTCAAAGGTCGTGTTAATTATCTTAGAACGTTCAAAAGTTAAATTGTTGTATATAAAGATAACTTAAAGGCACACTGACAGTGCATATAGACGGAAAGCTGTTTATAACAGTGATAAAACTACAAATCTGACAATAACTTCATTAACGAATTTGTAGTGTTAGTACTGAGGTTTAATGAGGAAAGCTGAGAGATAGGTATTTCCACAAGATTGTAACCGAGTGTGTTCGAATAATAGTTAATCCTGGAAATAAAATTGTAGCCCGCACAATATTTACCACGCAAAACTATACGATTATAAGAAAAGTGTGAGTTATGGAAAATGTAACTTTTTTTTTTGTAAAAAAACTTAGTATAGGCGGTGGATTTGATTGATTTCTTCGGAGGGAAGCGAACAAGGGTCCACGTGTACTCAGGCATCCTTTGACTACCAAATTAAACCGCCACAAATCCTTACTCCTCCAGCCATTCCACAATGTATTGGAGGAGACGGTTAGGTGATATTTCCTGCAAATCAGCTATTTCCTGCCGCTGTGTTTTCTTCCAGTCCGCAACCTTAATGTGGGGCTAATGATATAGCCCATATTGCGGAGGTGTTTATTTAGCCTTCAGTGACCATACGGATTCCAAGTTATTCGGGACAGTTGCAGGCAGTACTTCGATAACTTCTTACAGAGTGTAGGTATAAACATTGTTGCCTGTCAGCAGCTGCTTATGTTATCCTATCTAGTAGTATGACGAATTAGCGAATCTACATCCTCATTCACACGATTATCCTCATACCCCTTACCCAATAAAGGCTAGCGGTTTTATCCAAGCGTATTCAGGCCTTTCTTACATTCCAGAATCCACCCGGAAATTGTCCGAAATTGTCCAGAGCCTTTAACGTGCAATTTGCCAAGTGTAGAATATGCTGATTCTATTATTTATGTTCTTTTGGTTTGCAACTTCTGGGGCCACTTATTGTATATCCATGTAGTAAAGCCTCAGCTCACTTGGAACATCATGGGAGGAAAGAAGTAGGATCATCCAATAATTTCGGAAATACTACTCTGTTGAGACCTAATGTTTGGCACAAATTGAACATTATGTGCCTTACATAATGTATATATTTCGTGCAGTATGTCACTAGCAATGTTCCCTGTTACTTCAGATGTATATACATCTTCAGATGTATCCTCGTCTTAACACGTGTAAACTTTGAAAGATTATGAAGACCACGTTCTTTTTCGATTTCCGGTTTTCTTCATTTGAATGTCCCTTTTTTGTGACTTTGTGAGTTTTCTTTGAGTCGGTCTTTATACATATCTTTGCATTTTGTTTTTCAATGTTTTCAACAGAATTTAAAGCAGCAGAAACATATATTGAACATTCACTAGCGCCTTCGTTATAGGAGAAATACATATATTCTAATAATTTACCAGGCTCCATTGCTTCAGATTGAATTTTATCTGTAAAAAATTCTTGCGCATGTTCTCTCAATAGTGTCTTCTCTTTTTTCATGCATTACGCATGCTTGTTTTGCAGGAAGTTGGAAATTACATCAGGATGAAAAGGAACTGTACCCAGTAGTGTCGAAATTGTGTTCTGATTTGTAAATGTGATCTGTGTCGAGTTGATTGTAAACTGTAAGTGACTTGAACCAGACTTCGTGACTTAAACAGCGGTCAATCTATCCTCCTAATGGGTACATCTTTCCCCCATGGAGAAGAAAGTTCCTTTTTATTTTATTTATCACAATTTATAAAAATACTTTTTTTTTGTTTAACTATTGTTCGATCACACTCGGTTACAATCTTTGTGGAAATAGCTATCTCTCACCTTACACCTGGCGCATTCCTCATTGAATTTCAGTACTGAAACTGCAAATTGGTTAATGAAGTTACTTTCATATTTGTAGTTTAATCACTGTTATAAACAGCTTTTATTCCGTCAATGTGCCCTTAGGGGGGTAGCGTTAGTTCGGGCAAAACAAGGCACATTTTTCTGATTTTTTTTGACGACACAGTTAAAATCTATTTATTAAAACCAATATCACATTAAAGTATAACATTCGAAGAATATCGTGTAAAATTTTCATGAAAAAATATTCAAAAATACGGCAATGACAGCAATTAATCGGAAGCGTCTCGGAAAAAAGTACAATTGCGGTGTTCATCATAACTCGGTGCTGGATCATCTGAAATTAAAAAAATCAAAGTTCTTTGTTAGATAATCGTTTTCGCCAGGTAACGCTGGGAGAGTTTTTCGAAATTTCTATTTTTCACTTTTTTGAGAACACTTTGAAGTGAAAAACGCGATTTTTGTGACAAAAATCGGCTAATTTGTTACTGTAAAATAAAAAATATTAACAAATTTTAAAAAAACTCCAGCGTTACCTCGTAAATTATGTGCAGAAATAGTGTTCAAAATTTCAAAAGGATGGGTGCAGTAATTTTGAAGTTATGAGGTACACCGACTTTAAAAACGCGAGTTGTGGGAAAAACGCTGTAAAGTTTTGAACACTAAAAATTTTGGAATAAAACGTTCGTTCATAAGCGAGTTATATCGGCTTACCTCACACTGAATCATCGATGTTAGGTCCATAAAGGATGTTGCTATCATCGATGATGTCTAAAGCATCCTTTTGTTCTTGTCTACGACGAATCCTGCCTTGCGAAGCAGCTGTCAGGTAAGTAATGTCTGCTGAGTTATGTATGAGGCGCGGTTGCTTAAACCGCTGTATCTTCGTTAGTTTTTCTCCGTTCATTTAATAAAATAAATCAAACAAAAGTTTAAAAACCCTACCCCCCCCCCCTTAAGTTGCCTTTATATGCAACAATTCTCTTCTCCAAATAAGGAAGAGATAGAACACGCCGTATTTTGTAAACGTAACAAAGGAAGGTAACAATCTTCAGTTATACAGATGTAAAGATATATTAGGGCAATATATATATTATGTAATTAAAGCAATATAACTATTATGCACAAAAACGACTTACCTATATAACGAAATTTTACTGTCACGAATTAAAATGTCGGCACCTAGCAAAATAATACCTACTGTTTTGTTATTTGTACGTTTTTATTAACAAGTACGTTTTGCATGTTAAAACAGGAAAAATGTTTTAATTGGCGATTGTAGCTCAAGTGGATATATTTTTTATATAAAATAATAATAACACGATGTAATACCCATTAAAAAATACTAACTTGTTATACAGGGTGAGCCAAAGTTAAATCGCCAAACGTTCAGGGTCGATGTGTCAGGTTAAAATAAGACTTTTTTCATCTATAAATTTTTCCCCAAAAATGCACCCTCTTCGAGCTAGAGCGAAAAGGAAAAAAATAAAGAAAAACGTGTCACATTTCGTGGCATTTATTACAAAACGGATAAGGTTTGAAAATTCACAAAAATTGCTCGAAATGACTGCCACCATATTCAATGCAAAGCTCACACCTACGGACGACAGACTGAGCTGCTGCACGGCACTCTGCTGGTGTGATCTCCCGGGCTGCTTGAATAATCCTTTCCTGGGGTTTTTTTGTGGATGTCAAACTCTGACAGCCTTTGACATTTTTCTGTGTGGATTTATTAATTGGAGTTGTAGTGCATTTTAAGTGCGTTTGTGCGTATTTGTAATCAGAATCATGCCAAATATTTACAGTGCAGCTGAATACGCGGATATTGTGTTTGTTTACGGGTACTGTAATGGCAATGTGCGCGCTGCAAAAGTTCAGTACGCCCATAAATTCCCGCGAAGGAGATGGCCTGACAGATCAGTGTTTTCCTGTACTTTTCAACGTCTAAGAGAAACAGGATCAACTTCATTGCGGTCACGAGCAGATGGAATTTTCTGCACCTCTTCAAATTGAAAGAAGAACAGAACAGATCTTGGAGCACTTCGATGAAACGCCTACTAGCAGCACGCGGATATGTTCTTTGCAATTAGGATATACGCAGACCATTGTGAACAGGACTTTGAAGGCAGACGGTCGTCATCCATATCATCTGTATAAAGGTCAGAATTTGTTACCTGATGACCTGCTGCCAGA
Organism: Aromia moschata; assembly: GCA_029963805.1. Taxonomy (NCBI): domain Eukaryota; kingdom Metazoa; phylum Arthropoda; class Insecta; order Coleoptera; family Cerambycidae; genus Aromia; species Aromia moschata. The sequence goes on from JAPWTK010000260.1 coordinate 410,478, forward strand.
TGAGTATTTTCCGAATGGTTCTTGCAGCAAACAACAAATGATGCTTTTTTCCTTTGGATGATGATTTAGACCGACGAAGCAACTTTCACCCGCGCTGGTATCTTTAATCAGCATAACGCTCACATTTGGCAGTACGAAAATCCTCATGGCGTACGAGATAGCCATTTTCAATATCAATTTTCATGCAACGTTTGGATGGGATTGTGCAACGACTCACTCGTCGGTTCAATTTTTCTGTCTACATGCCTAAATTGTCAAGATCTTCTTCATTTTTGGAAACTGATTTTCAACCAATCTTAGACGACATGCCTATAAATAATAGAGTAAACAGATGGTTCCAATTAGATGGATGTCCAGCCCATTACATTCTACCGGTCCAGCGATGGTTGCACGATTATTTTCCGGGAAGATGGATCGGTCGCGGTAGAGACTGCCCCCGCCCTTGGCCTGCGCGCTCTCCGGAAATGACTCCTTTGGACTTTTTTTGTTTGGGGTGATATGAAGGAAAAAGTTTATGCAGAGCCCGTCAACGACGAAGCTGCCCTCCAGGAAAAGATTATTCAAGCAGCCCGGGAGGTCATACCAGCAGAGTGCCGTGCAGCAGCTCAGTCTGTCGTCCATAGGTGTGAGCTTTGCATTGAATATGGTGGCAGTCATTTCGAGCAGTTTTTGTGAAATTTCAAACCTTATCCGTTTTGTAATAAATGCCACGAAACGAGACGCATTTTTCTTTATTTTTTCCTCTTCTCTTTAGCTCGGAGGGGGTGCATTTTTAAGGAAAAATTTATAGATAAAAATAGTCTTATTTTAACCTGACACATCGACCCTGAACGTTTGGCGGTTTAACTTTGACTCACCCTGTATATAAAAAGGAAACGAACTTTGTTCGGCAAGTTACCCTACTTTATATATACTTTTTTGCGACGAATGTAAATGGAATATCCTGTTCAGAGCAAAGTAATACGTAGGTACAAATAGAAATGTATGATATATACCCAATTCCAGTTACTAGCGAAAAGCGAAATTCATATTAAGCGAATAACAGACATGCATAATTTATTTCCGCTTCGATGTGGAATATTCACAGAATTGGATATCCGGTTATCACTGACGTCAGAATAGATTTGACGCGATGATACAAGTATTGGAGAATCTAGTATTTACTTCATGGATACTAAAACATATTTATGTACATACCTACATATTTGAGCTTAATTCATGTTTTATCACTAGTTTTTGAGTCGACTGGAAGTATGTATGCACACTAATTTAATTAAAGATATAATAATGCCATTACTAAAATAACATTTTTCATTGTAAGTTCCGGGGCATACAATGTTGGCAGATTGTATTTCCAGATTTCAATGAGCTCTAAAATTGAGTCAAATTTATCCGGTATAGGGGGTGCCCCAGAATGATTTATTTATGTGTAAAAAAGTACCTGGAATTTATTTTTGATAGACGCGCGTAAAATATATCGCCACAATTTTTCTGGAAGTTTGTACCACTGTACCGAGTTGCCAAGTAGAGTCTGAGCGTAATCTGTGAATCAGTGTACTTATTGACAGTAGTTGCTTTTGTTAGTCGTAATTTTGAATCAATGCTCTGCGATATTTACAATGGAAAAATTGGTTGAACAAAAAAGAGTTTGTCACACATTTTGTGTTTCAAACGAAATTTCGTGTACCGAGTCACTGAAAATGTTGCAGAAGACCACCAGATTTTGCACCACGATAATGCACCATCGCACATAGCCATCGTTGTGCAAAAGTTTTTGGCCAAAAATTTAACGAATGTCATCGACCAAGTCCCGTATTTGCCTGATATGGTCCCGTCTGGCATTTTTCTGTTCCCGAAGCTAAAATTTCCACTTTGATGAAGGCGTTTTGAGTCAATTGAGGTCATACAAGAAAACTCACTGAAGGAGCTGAAGACCATATCTCAATCAGCATACGAAAAATGTATGGAGGATTGTGTCAAGCGCTGGCATAGTTGTATTACACTTATTTCACTTGAATTTCATTTTGCGTATTAACTGAATGTAAATAGTTGATTTAATGACAATTAAGTTGTTTATTTACTTTACAAAAAAAATACTAATTATGCTTGTCGTCAAATAATGGGATGGGACGAGTGAGCGCAAAGTTCTGTAAACCACAATAACTTATTAGTATTGGAAAAACTATCAACTCTCAGAGTAATATTCAAAACAAAACACCTTTTAATTGATAATATATTTTTTTTTATTATCTCAGAAAAGTAAAATATAATGATATGAAAAAAATATATGCGCACAATTACTCCCGAGGTGCTTATGCACACTGTACTAATCAATAATAATGTTTAGAAAAATCCTAACTGAATTGGTAATTTTTATTAAACAATTTGGGAGGATGTGACATTTATTTGATCTACAAAATTAAAATTTATTCTGCATTCAAATTACTCGGTTGTTTTACATCTCTTTAGAATGGCCTTTAGAACATAACAATTTTGAAGAACTTAGAGTTGGGCTTTACAAATAATGTGGATGATCAAACACAGAATTTCAGAAATATTAGTAAGTATATATACTTATATAATAAACCGTTTTATAATATGACAAATTTTAAAATTAAGCATTTCACAGTTGACATTATAAAAGTTTTAATGATGTCAATTATATATTGCAAGACGTCACAATTTGCACATTTACTATTAATGTGACACAACTCAAAAAAACTGTTTTTTTAGGAAAGCTAAAAACGATTTTCCTACTTTAGTCCGAATTATTATGTATTTCAACAAATTCAACTAAAAAAATTAGTTTCTGTTTATAGTTATTTCTGTAGAAAATCATATTATTCGACATAAAGTAACAATAATGTTGAGAATTAAGAAAATCAACACAATTTGCAATTTGAGAAGGGCGAAGGGGAAAAAAAAATTTATTGAGGTAAGAGGCGATTCTATTTCAAAAGACTAACTGCCTTGCCGTGGCCCGGCTTCCAAGCGGCCAGGCTAGAGATGTTTCGGCATTTTTTTCGGCATGCGTCACGGGAAGCTCGAGAGGTTTCCGTAACGCGGTGAGGTGTCGGTGAGTCACTCTTGTTTTGTTTATTGTTCACCGAGACTGGCGTAGGGTAATTCATTGCCTCGTCACATTATGGAAGTTGAATCATTTCTATGGGATAATACATATACGTTCATGGTAATAACCAAGGGTCTGAATGTTTGCCATTACGCGTGTTAAACTGCATTTAACTATCCTGCTCTCCCGCAACGGGACCGCGTACTACAGCGCATACGAGGGTCCTGGCGCGTTGTCGGGGATGGTCAGTGATGTACGAATACACAGACAAGAAATGCACGCGTATACAATTTAAAAGGTGCTTAAAACATTTTCGGAACCTAGTAGTGACTAAAAATATGCATTTTTTGAGTTGTGTCACTTTTAAAGCAAGAATACGAATTGTTAACTTATACCTAAATAAATAAATAAATAAATAAAAATAAATTCGCAAACCTCGCAAATATGTATCTTAGAAATAGCAAATACCAGACACAACTGCTAGTCCTCCCATACATATAGCGCCAAAGTCAAAGAACATAGCTACAGAGTTATTGATTCATAGTTTTCCTTTACCGATAGATATTGCTATCTATTGTTATTGAATAATAGCAGCAGTACTTAATAACTCACAGAAATCAGCGGCAAAAGCCAAAATGAAATAAAAGCGTCCACATTATGCCGCTAAATGCTATTGGCACCTATTTGGCCGTTAGTCTGTGCTAACAATTATGTCCACAATACGCCACTCTTTGCCGGCGGGCCTTGCCAACATCCAATGGCATTCATCGGCATAATATGGACGCACTATTATACTTAGCTAAGATTATTTTATGTTTTTTGTTACAATATTAATCCTACGCTTTTTTAATTTCGATTATCCAACTTGTAAATAGCTCGTCCCAATCGCGTCATAATATAATATCACGTTATAATTATTGTCGTTAATTTTATAAAAAGAAACCCTTTGAAATAATTTTCCAGAAAAAAGAATCAAATCCAATACAATATTTACAACTTTATAACAGATTACTTGTAAACTTATACGAACCTCTTTATCAAATGAGAGGGGATGATTTACCCGTTGTCGTGTAATACAAGCTGCGCCTAGTTTTCGGCACGTACTCTGTTAATTAACTTTAACGCACGTTTGTACAAAATTACCGTGCTTGTGGAGATCTATTGGCAATTACGTCGACCCACTTTCATATGTTTTCCTTGGCAAGTACACTTGTCTAGATGTAACAGTTTTATTGGTGCATACTTAAGGGTGGGTGCAGTACGGAACTGTGATACTAGATGATAGTTGTGCTTATATGGCGCTTGTAGAAATGTATCATGCAATATGAGAGCGTATACTCGATCTATTCATGAGCGCCGTGAAAGCACATAGTCTGGGTTCACAAGTTCAAAATAGTGTTAATTCTTCCTACTACTAGTAAAAAAAATGAGTGAAGGCTCATTGGATACGAAATGACATCTAGGAAAAAGTGCAGAAGTTTCAAACCAGCAAATAAACAATTGCAAACGTTATTGACAAATTAAGATTTAAAAAGAGTGTTCAGTTTTTTGCAAATAACTTAGAAACTGTCAATACTGGAGAAATTAAAAAAAAAATATATTCTTAAAGAAGAAGAAATTTCTAATAAAAAAGTCCCAACTCTCGGAACTCTGTCTATGTGATTAATAATTTTAATATAACGTTGAAAATAGAGCTCCGCGCGGCAAGCTCTAAGCCGTTACGATACCCCAAACCGGCCGTAATAAGTGCAATATTTTTTTTATTTGTTAAATATTATTTAAAAAATGTATTCATTTATTATGGTAGTATCTTAAGGGAACAACATTCACAACATTCAGCCGAAAAATTTTTTTTTACTAATTTTTCATGAAATGAGTCTATTGTTAATTAACAATTTCTTTTCGTTAGTATTTCAGGTCTATATAGATTTAGGATAGTTTTCTAATGGATAGTTTTTCTACAATAGTTTTCATTTATATTTTTTCAAGTCTGATAATTGTTAAACAAAAGCCATTAAAACGATATCGCTTCGTGGAGACTTTATTTATTTATACAGTTTATTTTTCAACCTATTTTAAAAAAAAATAGTTTTTTATTAGCTTCAATAATTTATAACTAACTTCAATAACACAGCCCCACAAAAAAAAAATTGGTCAAACCCAGAAGGTAGACCCCTCTACCCCCATGTATTTTGATGCGCTGAAACCGATTATGACATTAAAAATTGATTTTAACAATTTAATTGTCCGCTAGCACCCCCTTACGACCCCCTTGACATTAAAATCATTTTTAATGTCATATTTGGTTTTAGAAAGCTAAAATACATAAGAATACACATAGATTTTTAATTCTTATAAAAACTTCAATTTTAACCCCTCAGGCGGGTCGTAAAGGGGTGCTAATGGAAAATGGTACAACTAAAATTATTTTTTTCATATTGTCATATTTGGTTTTAGAACTCAAAAATACATAAGAATACACATCAATTTGAATTTTTTTATAAAAAACTTCAATTTTAACCTCTAGGGGCTGTGAGCCCCATATTGGTCAAACCCAGAAGGTAGACCCCTCTACTCCCATGTATTTTAATGCGCTGAAATCGATTGTGACGTTAAAAATTGATTTTAACTATTGAATTTTCCGCTAGCACCCCCTTACGACCCCCTGGGGGGTTAAATTTGAAGTTTCTATAAAAATTTCAAATCTATGTGTATTCTTATGTAGTTTGGGGTTCTAAAAACCAAATATGACAATAAAAAATGATTTTAGTGTTACCATTTTCCATTAGCACCCCTTTACGACCCTCCTGAGATGTTGAAATTGAAGTTTTTATAAAAATTAAAAATTTATGTGTATTCTTATGTACTTTAGCGTTCTAAAACCGAATATGATATTAAAAATTATTTTAATGGAAGGGGGGTCATAAGGGTGTGCTAGCGGAAAATTCAATAGTTAAAATTAATTTTTAATGTCATAATCGGTTTCAGCGCATCAAAATAAATTGGGGTAGAGGGGTCTACCTTCTGGATTTGACCATTTTTTTTTGTGGGGCTGTGTAATTAATTTTTTAAACAACTTATTCAATAGTTTATGTGCGGATCTGAAACTTCTGCACATTTATCTAGATGTCATTTTGAATCCAATTAACTCTCACTCATATTTTACAAGCAGTAGCAAGAATCAACACCACTTTGAACTGGTGAACCAGACTGACAGCAACAATCTAGTATCACTTCTTCGTGCTGCACGTACCTTTTTAGAGACATAATATACAGGGTGATTGATCGAAACCAATTGTTAAAAGTATTAGAGCTTGTAGAAATGAATGGTTTTTGAAAATTTGGATTTCAGCCAGTAGGCCTTCGGGTTATTCAGAAAGTCGGCATCAACTTCCTTATTTTAAATGAAAGTGTATCTTTTTTATTGCATATTTTTATTCTACATGTTATTTGATTTTCATGAGATTTATCTATACCTATATTTTACTGTTTTTGAGTTATTTCCGGTTTTTTGAAATTTTGTTCATTAGCGCCATAACAGTTGAAACTATCTGTAGTGGTAATTTTAGAAAATTAAAAAAAAAGTTTTTCGTTATACTTACTCATACATGTTGTTGACACATATACATGTGTTGTATATATTTAGTTTCAATGTTTAGTTTTTAAAGGTTGTGCACTAGTACTTCAAGATTAAGTAGTTGGCAACAAAAACAAAGTTTGTAACTATGTACAATTCGAATTTGTTTTACAATCAATAAACATGTATAAATTCTAATTAGTTTTACAATCAATAAAACAAGTAGAAATGATACAAGAGTGTTGATTTTACGCATCAGCATTAAATACAGCAACACATGTATTTCATAGATATCAGTAGGTAATTTTTTTAGTAGGTAGTTTATTTTACCCAGTTACATAATAAATAATATGAGTAGGTATGGTTATGATTAACAATAATATTATTGGATAGTGGCTTATGCGACATAATGTTAGGCCATGCCCACCTTGCACCAAGCTGTCGGTAATTTTTAACAATAACGATTGAACATAAACAAAATATGAAAAAAAATTATCAGCATTAATAGTAACATTAGCATTATTAGTAGTGTCATTTCCATGACACGCTAGTGAAAAATCAAACGATTAGTTAGAAGTTATAAGCAAATTTTTATAAATAATGATTGGATATGGGTATATAAACACACATACGTTAAAAAAACGTTTTTAATGTCCAAACACCATTTGAAAAATGCGTGTCGTTACTACGTACATTCAACTTAAAAATGTCGCGGTTTTAAACGTTTAACGTAACGAAAATAAAAACGTTTAAAGTAAGTGAACTGAACTGAATGAAACCATGAAACCAAACATCTTGAAATCAAAAACATAAGAAACTTAAATTCTATTATGTTAAATTCTATGGTGTTTCTTGACGTCATTTGGGTTAAGTATTCTGGTGGCCGAATGTTTCAGCCGTTCTTTTACACTCCAAGCATTTGCAGGTCGTTATTTTTGTTTGTCGGGAAATTAAGATTAACGTCCTCTGAAAAAAGTTTGATATAAAACATTGATACGACTCTTTACCTAATATGTATCTTATTACCACAATAGATATTGTAGAAGTATTGCCATTGTAACATAATTGGTTAAACTACCAGCCGTCCGGACTAATAACTGCTCAAGAATACCTAAATAAAACATTTCGTCATTAGTTAGATAAAAAATACGACTTATTTTATACTATCACTAGATGAACGGTCACTGGTCAATTCTACACCAGTATCAAAATACAGTTTTTTTTCTCGTATTCTAAATTAAGGCTAGAATAATTATGTATCTGTGGAAGTTGATAGTTTTGTTGGTATTTGAACAAGAAGGTTACATGATAAAATATGCAAGGGGAGTTCAGTTTGATGGGGGGCTCACTCTTTGAAAAATTCTCACTATTTGAAAAACAGTTGCATAAAAAATTCCTTTTCATTGTTTTTTTTCAATTGGCGATTAAATACAATTTTTAAGTGTATCATAGTTACCTCTGCTGTACCTACACAAAATGTAGTAATGAAAATGAAATTGTATAACGTACAAATTAGCAATAGGTAAAATAAATACTTGCTGATTACAATGTGGAAAATGTCTGGCATTCATTATAAATCACACGGCAAAAAAAAAAGAAATACAGGTCTACTTACCTATATAAATGCAGAAGAATATAAAAACACTTCTCCTTGGCAGGGTAACCCGTAAATGCAACAATGTAATACATAAGAAATAACAGGAAATAGCACGTGTCATGTGATTCGCATAAGCCAATACATTTATTTTCCCCACACAAAGCGTTCTAGTTACGTCATCATTGAAACGTTTTAAAAACGTTTTTTTTCCGTTTCTTAAACGGATGAGGGATACGTTTCGATCATGTGTAGGTGTTTTAAAATACGTGTGTATGGAATTAATGATAAACAATATTATTTAATAATATTGTTTATCATTGATAACTTCATTCTTCATTTACTTATAGACAAAGTATTTTCCAATAACAAAAGTAGGATTAATGTTCGTTTAAAACACGTTTTATATATACCAATAATTCACGTGTCTCTTATATTTTACAAAGACGTTTCTTATACAATCAAATAGAGTACTAAGTCAAAGTAAACATTGTATTAACGTTTGACAGAACAGTTGTATAATTTACTTTGAACAACGTTATTTTAATGTTTTCAAAGAGACTGTTTAGATTTTTCGTTTAAAAATCATATACTTTTAACGTTTTAATTAACCCTTATTTTCTCAACGATATATAAACGGTTGTTATTCTATCGTATCGAAACGTATCACGTTTCTTTAACCAATGACACGTTAAAGTTACGTTTCTATAACGTACGTGTGTTTACTGGGGGAATGCTAAGATAGTTGAATTCAGAATTTAATTATACATTCAAATGTAAAAAAAATAAGGGACATCGTATCAAAAAAATGAGTTTGGATGGTTTGACATTGGGTTAAATGGAAATTCTATTTTAAACATCCTGTACATAAATGAAAAATAATAAAAGCATTGCCGCGTAGCTTTAGGGTTCTACTAAGCACAATGCTAACACCGAAATTGATATACAGGTATTCCATCGAAGGAGGAATATTCTGCGGTTCAGTGTAATGAATAAATATTTCAGTGAATAATAGGATGTTGTGCCTATAATTGAATTATCTACATTCACGTTAACGATTCTATTTTTTTTATATATTAGAGAAAAAAATATATTTATAACTCTATATCGATCAAATAACTTTATATTTGTTCGTTCGAATAAAAATTAAAGATAATTTTCTTTAGAGTGTTCTGGTTCATAACTGATCAACACTTTATTTTAGAAAGCTAAATACATTGCATCAGTAACTGCATTTTTCAGTGCTTTAACGGATGCAAGCAATGAACAATACTGGTGAAAGAGCTATAAAACTAATGTAAAAACTTCAATGGCTTGATTATCGCAGAAGAACTAAAACATTTTTTGTTACATAGTGTACAATAGCACAGAAATATGTAGCGACCTAAAGAAAAAAAACTAAGTAGTTTTGTTTAAGTTAGTTTTAAGTAAAAAAAAAACAAGAAAGTATCCCGGAAAATTATGTTGTTGCATGCAAATTATTAAGTAATGGATCGTAAATAATTTTTTTTGCTTGAAATTATTGAAATTTTGAAATAACTCGTGACTCACATCACTATTGATATTCATACAGGAACTGCAAGTCGGCACTGTTTAAAGTTATCCTAGGAGATAATATTTTATAAATGAGTATTTATAAGGACCAAATGGAAAAAATGAGAGGGTATGTGTACCGGACTTTGTAAAAAAATGCATCATTTCAACTAAGCAAACATAAGTCATTTCGACAATAAAACATCATCAAGTTACGAATAATTATGCACTTAACTGTTGTTCAAGTGACAATATTGGCCATGTTACTGTGACGTATTGTCAGCCATGACCCACTTTAGAAAATTTTCATAATGATTGGTTTACTCACTTTTACAATTTTATAACATATGGATGGGAAGTTTCACGTCATCCGGGCCACTTGTCTGCCGAAAAATCGGAACGACCTTAAAATATGTTTCGGGGCTCAAAAAGTGTGTTATCAAAAATATACTTTACGATGCCATGTGGATTTTTGCGAAACTCCAAGATGAGGACTAAATATGGTGTCACAAATAGTCAACAATGGACTTTGTTTAAAAAAATTGGTAAAAATGGCAATATTTTTCAAAATTTCGAAAAACGTCAAATATAAAAGTTGTTTCTTTTTTTAATTCTTCTCTTGCACCAGATTATTACTTTTTTAAACTGGTTCATTTCTGGGTTATTTCACTTAAGGAAAACCTACATAAAATTGCTTATTTGTCGAAGTACCCTTTTCTGTTAGTAAATATCAAACTTGATACCAAACTGAAGTTGTATTAGAGTTGAAACTCAGAGCATGGGTACAAAATAAAAATAAGCAACTTGTTCCTTTAACATTTTTCATAATGTTGGAAAATAATACCCTTTATCAGAAAAATTGCATTTCCGCAATTAATTTTTTGGAGAAAAAATTGATTCCACTGACACTACCTGAGGCCATATTGAGCAACCATCTTAGATTTTCATAAAAAGCAACATAATCACATCAAAAGATTATAAAGTATGTTTAAAAATAACCTTTTGCCCAGAAACATATCTCAAGGTCGTTCCAGTTTTTACATTACATTTCATTTGAATTACATTTGAAAGAGTACGCAAATTGCATATTTATATACAGGGTGTCCTGTAAGTGATTTGAGAAAAATTTATATGTGCATTCTCTGATTAATTTTAGATAAGCTTTTTCCTATAAAACTTTTTGATACGTTCTTTATTTATAAAGTTGGCTTACGATGATGCGGCACATAGGCAACTCGTATAGCATGTGATAAAGGTTGCCTCAATTTAATTTGATTTCAGTAGTCCCGTGTCAGTTGGAGCTATTGTACAACCTCCGCTATATGCAATACATTGAATAGTGTAACATAATTTCAAAATAAAATATGGCAAACGTGTGAAAGGCTACTAGTTACTTTCGTGTATTGCATCCCGTTTCTGCCAGCGTTACTTATTTAAGGTGTTACAGGGTATTTCAATCAGGAAATGTTTTTCTCAGGAATGATTGGTACTAGCTAAACCAAATTAAGTATACCTACAGTTTCATTTAACATATATTTTTTTGTTCAATCTTATTTTATTTAGAGGGAGGAAAATTGGTCACCACTTACACTTTTTGTATAATGTATTTAAAGGAAATTTAAAGAACGCAGATTTCTGTATTTTTTTTGTATGCTAATTGAAGCTTTTTCCATCTCTATAGTTTTTCTTGTAAGTCTAGTTTTCGAGTAATAAATTAAAAACTTTTCTATTGTCATCAAGTCTTTTACAAATATACTTCTAAATTGTAAGTATCTGATTTTCACAATTTTTATTTCTAAAGTGTCACAGCGTTCAGAAGTTCACTACTAAAAATTTTTCAATTTTTTTCTGACCTAAACACCCTGTAATACCTTAAATAAGGCCGGCATTAAAAACATTATAGGAAACACCCTAAATAGTTCTTTTTGGAGAGCACTTCTCCTGTTCAGTACTAGATTATATTTTCAGTTATCTCCAAAACCAATACACACTCTATCTGAACATCACCCCTAATAGATGTGATTTCAATCTATTGATAAATTCTCTCGTGTTTAGAGGCGAAAATATGTTAAGCACGTTTTTAGTTATATCAAAATCATCCATCACTAGTGCTTGATATTTAATACTAGGTACTGACGTATTAAGGTAGGTGTGTCGGGGGGAGGGTATCAATAGTTTATAACAAAGGCATTTACATGGCGATCAGTAGTGAGGTGTTTCCGAACCAGTGGATATTGAAGGGCTCGAAAAATATTTAAATCGCTTGATGGAGTTTCTGTAAGACTGATGAGGCAGCATAACAGTTTAGTTCCATTTTTTTTTTTTATTGACTAAATCCATATATGGACATGTAGTAGCATGTGATCATTTTACAAGATAACGTTTCTTTTATTTATATGTAAGTACTACTTGAACTATAAATTCGTACTTGAACCCTTTTAACCGCCTTCTACTAAATCATCTCCTGATGATGCCCACCAATATGGTTAGCGACACGCCGCGTTGAGTGTAAAAAAGTGTTTCGGTGTTAAGTGTGAATTTGTTTCTATACCTAAGGTTCCAATTCTCCTCCTATATGATTGTTGCTGTTAAAGTAAATTTGATATACGTTTACATGATAAACCCCAGGTAAGTCGTCCTGCATTTATAGCAAAAGAAATGTGTTTATGATCGATGATATCTAATTCTTACACAATGAGAACTCAGAAATATAAACATACATATAATAAGTGGATTGGCGGTATCCATCCTATCCGTTAGGTCTCAACAGATTTCATTTTGAGCTGTTTAAAATTCACTGTCCGAGAAACACTTCATAAGTGATGACCCGGTATATGGTTAGTGATTGACCTATGCATTATTTTGTTTAATTTTGGAGATGTGACAAAACGTTGAAGTACATACAATGTTTGAAATATTTTTGTAAAATAATATACTATGAGAAAAACAGTAACGTCGTTAAAAAAAATAACGACGCATTTTGGAGATATGACAAAAATATGTGCGTTTTTTTTAATGGAACACCACGTATATTTTTACTATTTAATTTTATACATACATTAATTATTATTGTTTTTTCTAATTTTATTGATATAAATATTCTCTTGAAAGAAGTCAATTACACATTATACATGTTTACCATCATATAGAAAAGTTAGATATGTTTTATAGGAAGATATCCTCATAATCATAATAAAAATATATTGCTTTAAATTGAAGCAAAACGCATATAAAGATTTAAACCAACTATGTACATGTTTTGGTTAATAAAAATATCTGTATAAATTCAGAAGATCAAATATAACTTTTTGTACTTCCAATCAACATTTGAAATAGGTTTTATGCGTGGTCAAAAAATGATACATTTTTATTCTATTTGGCAACTTTTGGGGCATTACTGCTGGGTTCAGCGACGGAGTTGGAGAAATAGTGACAATTTATTCATATATGAGGTACGATTTTCGAAAAAATGCGTTTTTATCTTTAGTCTATTGGTGCGTTAATTTGTGACACTACCTACCGGGCATATTTTTGAAGTTAGGGATAAATAGTAATAAGATAGAGCTGGACAGAGAGCGGATTCGGATTTAGTGATGTCGAAAAAATATGCGATGATTCGATTTTTAAAATAAAATAAAAATGTAAGTGGCAAGAGAAACACAAGTCGAGCGTCATGTTCTCTAGCGTCGAAATGAAAACGTGTAAAATATATTTTACAAATATTAAGTATAAAACAGAATTCGATCGACTTCGAAGTGAAGATTATTTGTCTAGAGCCGTTTGTAATTTTCTTGCAAGATTACACAACAGCGTCTTTACTTTTTTACAAGTTTTCCTAAACTACTGAAAATATGGTAACGTTTCTGTGATAGGTAAATACTCTCGTATTTCTTATGCTTTAGAAGTAATGATAAACAAGAAATAATAATTAAGAATTAAATATCTCGAAAAACACCAAAGATTATATAATAAAATATAAATAAAACATTAAACCTTATATAGCTCAATTCTTCTTGAATTGTTAAATAGCAATATATTATAAAATGTGTATATTTCCACTTAAAAAAAATTGAAGATGGCGGCCATGAATAAAACAGGTGAATCAATCCACCAACTGCAGTAAAATATGCAGAAATATGTTTTGTGAAATGAAATTACATCAAATTTTAATATCATAGCTTGTTTTAGCTGTTTTCACCAGAGAAGGGCGTCGACGCGTCGACTTTTATTATCGACCTCGACACGTCAACAATACGTCGACACTGTCGATAATGTCGACAATGAGTAAATAAAGTAAATATTGGGTTATGTTTATAATTAAATAATATTAACATTAACTTATTAATATTTTTCTGTTGTTTATCGTATATTTCTTACAGTTCTTATCATCCCCTTATCGTAAATGTGCTTTTAAATGATAAGTGGTTGAAAGTATAATAAAGATTTTAAAGATCCTTTTATTCAATAAAAATTCACGGCAAGCATGCCGTTAAGTGCAATTTATGTAAGGTGGTTTTAAAAAAACACTGGAGCAGCAAGGTTACAAAGTCACAAAAGTAAACGAATATTTTCATTGAACAACATATTTAATTAGAGTCTTGTGCCCAATGTTTTGTCATTCTTTGCTTCGGATTTCGAATATCATTTGGCGTATATCGGCTCTGGAGCATAGGCATTCAAGTCCAATGTGCTGTGACTATGAGCTAGCTTGGCGCAGTGGTGTAAATATTGAATGTAGTTAGATTATTGAGAATCGAAACCACAACCTTCATATCAATAGTCTAACATACCATAATCATTAAATTATTTATGTTATATCTAATATAACATAAACATAAAATGTTTATGTTATGTTATGAACGTCATGAGACTATTGATGTGACGGTTGTGGGTTCGATTCTTGTCATAGTTTTCTTTTTGCAATTTCATGGAATTTAGATTTTTTATAATTATTAGTTTGCATTAGGTGAACATATATCATGTATTAGCAGTATTATTATCACTTTGTATATTTGTATGAGTTCTGGAAATATTTTAAGTAGTTTACTATATTGTTGACATTGTTAACACTGTTTTCATTATCGACGTATTACAAATTGTCGACCTCAACAAAAAACATTTGTCGACAATACAAATTGTCAACATCGCCCATCTCTGGTTTTACGTGTAAACACCGGTTCCATACTTTTTAACCACTCTATATTTTAAAAAATTCCGATACCTACTCCAACAAGAGGAGATAATTTGCAAATTTCCATCTTGTTACCACAATCTTGGTGTGGTGATAATTGATAAAAGGGATTACGTTTTGTAATATTTATCTTACAGGTTACATTGGAAAAAATATTTTCATTCGAATGATGTCGCGTACGTAATTTCTCGTTAGTAGGCGAATACTTTGCGAATACTTTACAAATCTGTTAGCGCTTCTTGCCCGCTACTAACTTTTTCACGAAATTTTCTCGGCACAATTTTCGTAATTTATAGAGATGGAAAAATGAATTGCAAGTTCGCGCCACCCATCTTCTGCACAGTTGACTCTACACGAACTTCATTATGCCTAGAATTAATGTAGTTCTCAGTGTAGCGAGATTCCCTAATCCGGAACGCCCTAATATTTTACGGCGTTATTAGACTGCGGAAATCCGACACTTTCAATCACTTTATTTCCCGAAATTTTCCTCGGTTTATGGTCGGGGTGGCACGTAATAGCGAAACTATAGGATTAGAATTTTGCTCCACGGAAACAGTAGCGCAGCTAGAGGAGTGAAATAGGGATTCCTTTATAGTAAACGTAGTGACTACATAGCATTAGCGGTTAACGAATTCACTGAGAAAGTAGTATGAAATATAGTTTTCACTGTTTATTGCGTTAAATAACTAATGATCATCATTGATTGAAGACCTTTATTGAATTTACATACAATAAATTATGGGTTATATTAGTGTATGATAATAATAATACATAATAAATATTAGAGCAAACAAAATATATACATATACAATATGTCACCGGATTAATGGAAAAACTTGGGATTGCCCCCGTTTCCGAGTTACTTTAAAATTGATATTTTAAAACTATTTTTTGTTTATTTCTTAGACTTTCCATTGAACTTAAAATTAAATTGTTAGAAAGTAGCTACCTGTATCTTTATTTTAGAAGTATAAACAGATCTACAGTATGGCCATGAAACCAGAAATGGGTTACTCCTAATGATTAGCGATCCAAAATTTCTTCAGCGATAGTAAATATTATAGATATTTTAAAAACGAGGAGATACGCTTGTTAAAATTCGATAAAATAAGCCGTTTACTCCTAAATGGCTTATTTTATCGGTTTCCTGGCCATACTGTAAATATATTTATATTTATAAAATAAAGATACAGCTAGCTACTTTCTAACAATTTCAATTTAATGCTAGTTCAACATATATTTTGACAGCGATTCCGAAAATTCCTAAAAATGAATTCCTAATTCTCAGTTGAAAATTACACCCCTGAAAGGGTTGAAGATGTTTGTGGAGAAAAATTCAGACATCCATTTTTTTTGTTATGAAATGCGGTTTTTTCAATTCAAAATCCAAAAAATAATGGGGTTGGCACACTAGGATAGAGCATTTATTAATTTTTTGTAGACCTGTGTTATTATTGGTAACTGGTTCAAAGTAATATTAGTATTAGATAGTAATGCGCAGGAAATTAAACCGATAAATATAACTAGATAACTTAGTTCAACATATATTTTGACAGCGATTCCGAAAATTCCTAAAAATGAATTCTAATTCTCAGTTGAAAATTACACCCTGAAAGGGTTGAAGATGTTTGTGGAGAAAAATTCAGACATCCATTTTTTTTGTTATGAAATGCGGTTTTTTGCAATTCAAAATCCAAAAAATAATGGGGTTGGCACACTAGGATAGAGCATTTATAAATTTTTTGTAGACCTGTGTTATTATTGGTAACTGGTTCAAAGTAATATTAGTATTAGATAGTAATGCGCAGGAAATTAAACCGATAAATATAACAACAACAATGCTTTTACTGTAAATTAAACAGGTAAACAACGTAAATAAGTATTCGCGTAATGCAAACAATAATACAAAATACTGTTAAACGATAAAGAAAAAAATCAAAAATAATTATAGTAAAACTAACAATAAGGACTAATAAAAAAAGTACCTCTATGACAATAAATCTTCAGTTTGAGCTTCTCCCACTTGCACACACTTCCTAAACCTACTAGTGTATTTCTTTGCATCTAATTTTTAGTAATAAGAATAAGAATAGTAATAAGCATAAAAGTTAAACCTTCGTTTTATAATGACCCAGTTCATGCAGTAAACATAATTTTTAGTAATAATTTTAAAAATAAGGGATTTGCTTCATGAACTGGGTCATTATAAAACGAAGGTTTAACTATTATGCTTATTACTATTCTTATTCTTATTACTAAAAATTTCTGCATGAACCCACCATAAGACAGCAATCCCGAATTATTTTTAATGACATTGTAGAACGACCGTTTTTATAAAACGATTAACAATTTTGTGTTTTGTAGTTTTTATTGAGGATAGTTATTTACGTTGTTTACTTGTTCAATTTACAGTAAAAGTATTGTTGTATTTTGACTTTTAATTACCTGCATGTTATTGTCTAATACTACAATAACATTATACCAATTGAAAATAATAATAATTGTTTTGTAATAGACTAGGCGGTATCTGTTTTCAAATGAGGTAGTTTGGGATTTTTCCATATGATCCCTCACTCATTGAAATATAAGAAATGATAATTTCTATATGCGCCAGTTAAAAAAAGTTTATTCAAAATTTATGTTATTTAGTTATTTTATTAACTTACTACTTAAATAAAATATCAGTGTTTTTCGCCCTTTCTTCTAGATAACACGTTAACAAATTATTGCAGAAAAAAATTGAAGAGAGAAAAAACGTTTGTTACTAAATTTTATACAATGTGTGTTAGGTTGGAAATTAAAAAAAATCGTAGTACTGTTGTAAAAACAGAAAAAAAATGAAGAAATACAAAGTTTTTTCATGATTTCTTTTCGACCACTTAGATTATACATGCATATACTTTCATATTAAGGCTATAATAATAATAATAATTCATAATCATTAATAATTTTGCAATCCAGCCCTTTGTGAAAAAAACATGCGTTTGTTCCAAATCTAATATAGCCATAAAAAAAACCTTGAGCAACCCATTTTTTTTATATATATAGAAGTTGAAACGTTGAACCTTTCGAAACTTTTTTGAAAATTTAAAATCCGTTCATTTGAAGAGCATAGATAATATTGGAAGGTTATGTGCATAATGACACTTTGAAAGTGCGTCGTCATACCTGAACTCATCAATAATTATGTTTTGAAGCGAAGCGACCGGATCAACTTTGACGGATTACATCTTGAGAACCAATGAACGAATTTTACCTTTTTTTGGATGACATATCTATCCGAGTATGTTTAAACCACGTTTTTTAGATTACATTTGATCGAAAATTTCTAGGACTACTTGTATTTAAACTGTTTATAGGCCAATACAATGTTTAAAACTTTAAGATTCCCACCGTTCTAATGCACCCATTTTAAATTTTCAAAAAAGGTTCCAAAGCTTGACCGCCTTTAAATATGCAGAAAGTTTTTCAGACTGCTTCAGGCTTTTTTTAGGGGTCTAAAAAAGTTTTTAAAAATCGTGTTTTTGTCACAAAGGGTTGGATTGCAAACTGATTGTGCAAAAATTATTAGACTTATATGGTCAGAATTTGGTCTTTTCTTTAACCATATAAAAAAGTTTTCTGAGCCATGATATAAAATTCGTATGTATGTATAATCTAAGTGGCAAAGATAAATTAGAGAGGAACTTGCATTTTTTAATTTAATTCCAATTATTGCAATTTTGCAATAATAATAGAGCATTTTTTTCAGTTCTAACCTATCACACACCATGTAACATTTAATAAAAAATACTTGTTTCTTTCTTCAACACAATTTTCTCTAAAATGTACAGGAACTGTAGTCCCTGCAGAAGTTTAGGGTCGTTTTTTAATTACGTATTTCGCAATTACAATGACAGTAATGTAATTTTCCTAATAAGAAGAAACTCAACAGTTCTAACAGTTCTTGACAGTTCTAAAAGCAATAATTCAAGATATGCGGAACCCATTCCACGGCAATCTTTGAGGATTTTTTTAATTTTCGTTACGTATATAGTATTTGAATAAATTAATTTAAATATGAATCGATATGTGAGACATTACTTTCAAAACAAATTAATTTTAAAAAAAAACGCATGCATTCTGCTTATAAAACATTAATCCGTAATATAATTTGTCATCTGTTAGCTATCCTGGAGTGGGTACTGGAACCTTCGGCGTAAAACAAAAAACTGGACGTTTTCCACGAAACACCGAACTACTATACTTTTCTCGACGCGCGTTTCGCCAACTAAGTTGGCATCTTCAGGAGAAGATTAAAACTGTTTTAATCTTGTGTTTCGTGGAAAACGTCCAATTTTTTTATCTGTTATATACAATAATTACTCATTTGTTGCTTTTTAGTGTGTTTAAAAAGTTATAATACTTGCAGGATTTTGAAAATTAAAATATTGGAATATTATTTTGAAATTGGAAACAAAACGTATGGTTCACTTTTTCAAATATTGTCAAACCCACAGAGTGTTCTTATAATCCTGTACATCGATTAACTCCGTTATTTTATATAAAGCACACTACATGTTTTTATATATTTAGAAAAAGCACCCAATTTTGAGCCTGAAATTATAAAACCGTAATAGCTTTTTTTAAGATGGTAGCAAGTATGACAGTATGAGCATCAAAAAAAAACAAATCTCGTCCCCATAAAAACAACTTTAAAAACAGATAATCGGATTGAAATCATGACTAGTGTCATCGATTCACAATAGTGAGAAGTCCTCCTCATGCACTGCGCCTCATGCACGAACGGCTTCTACTGTCGGATATTTAGTATACACCCGTAAAATCAGTGATCCAAAAGTTGATTATTGTGCGCTACTGAATATAGAAATTGAACCCAAACCTAACATAGTGAGCAATTATGAAATAGATCCCTTCATTACGGCTATATTCGGGATGAGCTCCCCTAAGAGGGTGATTTTTTCTCGGCGACTGGCGCGGTGACATCGCTAATAAATTGTGGAGGGAAGAGCGATTGTCGCTGAAATTAGAGGACCGTTTGCGGTTTTCATTTTATTTGTCACTCTTAACAAGTGGGGCAGGAGGATATGGCGCAGAACGAATAAATTGAATGATTACATGATGGTATGGAATCTTTTTTTGCTAAATGTAAACGCAAACTGAAACGTAAATTTGCTACATAATTTATTTGATTATTTGATATACTTATCAATAGCAACGCATCAATAAAAATAGGACATAAATATTGTTGCTGTATTTAATGCTGATGCGTAAAATCAATACTCTTGTATCATTTTTACTTGTTTATTGATTCTAAAACAAATTCAAAATTGTACATAGTTACAAACTTTGTTTTTGTTGCCAACTTCTTATTCTTGAAGTACTAGTTCACAAACTTTAAAAACTGAACATTGAAACTAAATAAATAAAACACATGTATGTGTAACAAAAGGTGTCAACATAGCCCCGGCCTTGAAAGGCTCGACTTTCAAAATAAAATATAACAAATATTTAAAAGGTAACATAT
Source organism: Aromia moschata (assembly GCA_029963805.1). NCBI lineage: Eukaryota > Metazoa > Arthropoda > Insecta > Coleoptera > Cerambycidae > Aromia > Aromia moschata. The sequence continues at coordinate 430,973 of JAPWTK010000260.1, forward strand.
ATGTAAAATAATATAATAAATATCGTTACATTTCTTGGTCATGTACTGTCACTGTTGAGCCGTCACTTTGCGAATCAATGGGTAGCGGAAACACTTTTGTAACAGCTCTTTTGTAAACATCTTTGTTCGTTTTAACAACCACCACCCGCACTACACCATCTTTACCCGATACGACTTCGATGACTCGTCCAACTGGCCAGTGAAGTGGAGGGGCGTCGTCGACCTGCAGTAGAACCATAGTTCCAATTTGAAGTGATGGGGAAGATGTCAACAACTTTTTCGTTGTTGTAGGCTGTGTAAATACTTTGATTTCCAGCGGGACCAAAAGTGCTGTAGTATCTTCTGTACCCTCTGAAATTCTGATAGTATAGTTCCTGCTAAATGTAGAAGACTGTGTTCCAGCAGTGACGTTAACTTACGACCGATTAGGAAATTGGATGGAGTTATAGTTTCTAGATCATTTGGATCTGAAGATATTTGAGTCAAAGGTCGCGAATTTAAAATTGACCCGATCTGTGTTATCAATGTGTATAATTGCTCGTAAGTTAACAAAGCGTTTCCTGTGACACGTTTTAAATGAAATTTCAAACCCCTTACACCAGATTCCCAAAGGCCCTCAAAGTGAGGTGAATTTGGTGGTATGAAAAAACCAAGATATACCTTACCGTGCAAGTTCTTGGTTAATGCATTCATCGAGTGGCAACCATGTGGGACTATGCCACCATTTTTGTAAATGTTTTAATTCATTTTAAAAAACACCACGAGAGTTTGCATCGGCTGGATTGTCTGCAGTAGGCACATGTACCCATATTACATTTTGAGAATTGGACTGTATTTCAGAAACTCTATGACTCTATTACTCTCAATGAATTTTTAATGACTGTAATTAATGTTGATAAAAGATGTGCTCCACATACTTCCAGTCGTGGAATCTTTTGAACGGAGCTACCTTAGACTTGCGCATATTAGTTGAACTGTTGCCTTGATAGTCAACAGATTTTGCATATACACATGCGCAGTAAGCTGTCTCACTCGCGTCAGAAAACCCATGGAGTTCTATACGAGTTGAGTTCTCACATAATATATGTCTGGGTATTTTAATATCATTTAGTATAGGTAGTTAATTTTGTAATTTTTTCCATTTATGTGCTATGGACTTACTAATGATATCATCCCACCCTATTTTTTTCTTGCCACAACAACTGAATTAATGTTTTGCCTATGATAATTATTGTCGGGCTGAGATGACCTAGGGGATCAAAAATTTGACTTATTGTTGAAAGTATTTGTCTTTTTGTGACATTTTCCTTACTTGAAGTACTCTTGACCTAGTAGTTTAAGGTGTCATCTATTGGTAACTATATAGGGCTATAGTTTTTGTAATTTCTTCCGCACCCAAACAGAATGAATTTGGGCTCGAATCTCGATCATAAAATTGTGTTAAAACTTGTGGCTCATTTGAAACCCATTTATGTAATTCAAAATGTGCTTTATGTAAGATATGTGATATTTGTGAAGTAATAGTGTATACTTCTTCAATGGAATCATAAATATCGCGTGTCAATAAAAAAATCGCGTTTAATAATTTTGCATGTTTCTGCATATTGTAACATATTTTCTTCTGCGATTTGGACTAAGCATCGAGTTGCCAAAAATGGAGCAGCTGGGGTACCGCAAGTTACAGTATTTAGTTCAAATGTCTCAATCGGTAAATGTTTATCTGTATGCCATAGTAATCGTTGAAACTGCCTATCATGTGGATTCACTAACACCTGACGGTACATTTTTTGAATATCTGCGGAAAAGGCTATGGCATGTTGCCTGAATCTAATTAAAATGGTAAATAAATCACACTGCACGCTAGGACTTACATATTGCACGTCATTGAATGATACACCTGATGAAGTGGGACATGACCCATCAAAAACAACGCGTAATTTAGTGGTACGACTTTGTGCGTTGATTACACCATGGTGAGGCCTATAAAAATTTGGTATTGAATCATTTGGCCATTCAACTTTTGACATGTGATTTAATGATTGATATTCTTCCATGAACTTGATATATGCTTTATTTAGATGTGGATTTGAACTGAGTCGTTTTCCTAAAGAAAGAAATATTTTTTCTGCAATTGATCGTGATTCACCTAGTGTTTCAGTAGTGTCTTTAAATGGAATTGACACTACGTACCGACCGGTTTCATCTTTATAAAAATTATCTTTGAAATGAGCCTCGCACCTTTGCTCGTCAAATGAGAATGCAGGCATACTAGGACATTCTTCTAGTTCCTAGAATTTTTGCAATTACTGTTGTATGTCAATCGATTTTGAAAAATAGCAATGAACATTTTCAAAAGAATTCATTTGGACTAGACCTGATATAACCCAACCAAACATAGTGTTTTGTAAACTAGGCAGATTTTTTCCTAAACTAATATGCCCTTGAATGATGTTATGACCAAAACAACTAGGCACCTATGAGTAGGTCTATTTTGTTTGGAACATCATAGTCTGGATCGGCTAATTGCAAATTTTCTGGTAACCTCAAACGGTCAGTATTAATTGCTATGCTCGGAATATCGTCACTGATTTTGTCTATGATCAAGCACTTTAATTCCGTATTAAATATGTTAATACGTGATTTTAAATGTACCTTGCATTGTGACTTTATTTGTGAAATGACTTGACTAATACCCTGATTGGAAATGTTTGATTTGAATTCTATAACGCCTAGCTTTGAATGTAGTTCAGCTGTGATAAAACAAGACTGAGACGCAGAATCTAACAATGCTCTGCAAGACTGCCATGTACCTTGATTATCCCTCACTTCAACTTGGGCTGTAGCAAGTAACACTTGTGCAGAACTTGTCGTTGTATGTGTCGACAATGTAACCTGATTTTCTGACTGATTATTTATTTGTAACAGACTGATTATTTCTATTTGATCTTGAGTTTCGAAATGCAAGAGGGTGTTATGGTATTTATTACATTTTTTACACCTACTTGGATGTGTACAATTTTGTACTACATGTGTATGTCTTAAACAATTAGTACACAACTTGAGCTCATTTACCTTGACAATGAGCTGTTTTGCTGGCAATTTAAAAAATGTATCGCACCTGAATATTCCATGAGAACCTTTACAACAATAGCATATTATGTTGGACACTACAAATGATTTCTTTGATTTTCTGTCATCTGTATGTTTTGATTCATTGTGGCACATACGTAAATTATCTAACATATTTGCCTTGTTATTCAAAAATGTTTTAAATTCGTCTAATGTAGGAATGTCACTTGACGTTTTGTAAGATTCCCAGTGACGTGCTGTTTGTTTATCTAATTTTTTTGTAATTAGATAAACTATGATAGAATCCCATTCATTTACTGGCGGCCCCAATGCTTGTAAAGACCGTAAATGACCGGTTGTAATGTCTAAAATTTCTCGCAATTCTGGTGCTGATTCGCGATTAATTTCTTTTAATTGAAATAGTGCACCAATGTGGTTCTGAATTAATCATTTTTTGTTTGTATATCTGTCACACAACAGATTCCATGCTATGTTGTAATTTTCCGCTGAAATTTGCAATGATTTTATGATATCAGCAGCACTCCCTTCGAGGGAAGCTCTGAGATAATGAAATATCTGTACATTGTTCAGCGAATCATTGTCATGGATTAATGAAGCGAATGTATCATGAAATTCAAAGCCACCTTGTGTACTGGCCATTGAATTTTGGCAATGTAATTGTAGGTAATTTGATCCGTTGTAAACTTGCATTCCCATGTAAACTGGGTACATTTTGCTCAGAACTTGCACGTAAAGTTGCATCCTGATGTGAAGTGCATTGCTCTAACAATGCTTTTGTTTCTGCGATGGCAGAGAAATATGAATTCTTCAAATTGGAAGCATATTTGTCCTCCTCCTCACTATTAGATTCTGGCAAACTGTAAATTTTAACTTGAATTTCCTCTAGTTTATCTAGAAGTGGGTACACATGATTGACTCTATGGTCTAACTCTTTGTGATCAATTAAATCTAAATTCCCTTTTTCTTTTAACCCGTGTGTAAATGATTTCTAATCAGTTATTTTTCTTTTTAATTGACCACGTTGCATGTGTAAAGAAGCTAAAGTATTCATGGTGTACGAAATTGTATGTATAACGGTTTTTGATAACACTGATCAATGTACACAAATTTTGACAATTATTGTCAAACCTTGTCTGATTGACAATGAATATTAATTGGAAAATTCAGAATTAGAGGAATCGAATCGTAAGTAATTCACAGTCGTTTAGCCAACTCGTCGGGATTACTTTCCACTGGACGATGCTTTGACTTGTCTGGTGACGGCTCCGTCAACTGAATTACTGGAATCTCGCGCGCCGCGTCCCTACGCTATCTGGCGTAATGGCTGCCTCGTCGCCGGTCGCGAATTCTTGCTAAAACTGATATTTACTGTACTTGACTCCTTAGGACTACCAATTTGACTCGTAGGACCAATTTTATGTTGCTAAAACTTGCTAAAACTGATATTTATTGTACTTGCCTCCTTAGGACTGCCAATTTGACTCGTAGGACCAATTTTATGTTGTAAAACCCAATTCAAAATTTCTACATGTTTATTGATTCTAAAACAAATTCAAAATTGTACATAGTTACAAACTTTGTTTTTGTTGCCAACTTCTTAATCTTGAAGTACTAGTTCACAACCTTTAAAAACTAACCATTGAAACTAAATATATAAAACACATGTATGTATAACAAAAGGTGTCAACAAATATTTCTAATAGATTGAAAAACTACTATTATTATCATTTTATCTGCTTGAAACTGTAGAAAACGATTTAGGAGTGTCTCAAATGAGACTACCTGATGGAGTGACAGATTTATTAATGTACATGATGGATTCGTGGGAATTTCTACCCCAATGTTGCAACTGTTTAATTTTTTTCAATTTATTGAATTCCTCTTGTTTTTTCTGATAAATAAAGATGTAAGATGTACTCATTTTAATAAATAATTTTCAAATTTGTGCTAATATCAAAACAATAAACTAGGTTTTACTGTTTAAGTTAATCTTAATTTAAGATATTTTAATTTGTAATTACTTCCATATCCACGTAGTGGAGTGGAAGTATAATATTCATGAAAAATTTTTTTTGGCTAAATAGGCCAATGTTCTGAAATGTCGAGATTTTAAGTTTAAGCTAAAAAAACTTTTGACGGTTGATGCTGTTGTATAACCTTCGCTATAGGTAATATGTTGAATAGTGTGATATAATCTCATAATAAACTATGACAAACGTGCGGAAAGTTACTAGTTACTTTCGTGTATTACACTTATGATGCGTACGTGTCTGTGACGCATCTTCTTTCCACCAAGCTTAATCGTGAAATCTGAAATCTAGATTTTGATCTTAATCGGTTTAAGTAATAAAGCTTTTTTATAGGTAATTCTATAGGTAATTCGCAAACAATGCGTAAAATACACACTTCAAATTTTATACATATGTACAACTAAACAACATCTGCATAAGCAGAGACTTTTAGCTTAATAGGATGGAGGTTCAGGGGGTTGAAGGGGGTAACTCTGCAAAATAGGCCAACTATAATTGTTTTTTAATATAAATTTTAATTTCCCAGCCCAGCGCAGAGAGTATAATAATTAACTAAATAATACTACGACTTTATTCCTGTCGGCCCAGTTTGGGGTAATTAACCAGAATAAAATATAAGAAAAACTGTTAGGTTTATGATCATAGGAGTCATGGGATCATTGGGGTCATTGTGGTCTTTAAGGCTCATAGGGATCATGGGACCAATGGGGTCATGGAGTCATTAGGGTTATGGAAGCATTGGGGTCAATGATGATATTGGGGTCTTGGGAGTATAGAGGACATGGGACCATTGGGGTCGTGGGATTGTAGGATTCAATGGGATCATTGGGGTCAAGGTATCATTGAGGTCATAAGGGGCACGGGTAGCCATTTATGGGCACGGGTAGCCGAGTGGGTTAAAGCGCCGTCTTTCCAGTCGCGATACCTCTGTGCGCGTTGTTCGAATCCTGGCTGGGGTGGCGATTTTTAATTGTCTCGCTTTCTCCGTCAGGGTTTGATATGCAACCACTAATACACTAGTGTATAGGTGTGGATGCATAGATGCCAATCCAACCGCACATGCCCTAGATTTGGTAATGTTCTGAGTTTTCTGGGTTTCCTCAGAACTGTAAAGCAAATGCGTTACCGAAATAATCTTAAGTCGCTCCCAGTGCGCCATGGCAAATAATAATAATAGCCACCCCTTCCCCGCACAGATCCCTGAGAGGACCTCTGGGGTTACTCTTCGGAGTAATTATAGGGTGAGTATTATTATTATTATTATTATTATAAGATAACTGGGGCCTTGGAATCATTGGGGTCATGGGAACATTGGGGTTATGGGATCATGTAGGTCATGAGAAGACTTCGTATAACGCGTAGGAATAACAACTCGACAATACGCATGAATTTATAAATGCATGATTTATTACTAAATGATTATAAAATAAATTTGTCTGTTTTGGTAAACATTTGTAACACGTTTTTGTCTATCTTTAGTAAGTGAACAAAAAATATTATGTATGTAAATATGTATGTGGGTATTCGTACCCTAACCTAAGATAGATCTTTCCATAAAATTTTATAGTGGATTAATTAAACTTCTGTTTTATCTTGAATATGAATTGTAAGACTTGACGATAAATAAATCATCAAGTGAGGTGTGATACTATACTTTTAGATGTCAGCCTACCATTAGTGGTCAGTATGACCATTAGTCCATTGGGTAACATACGATGCATCAGGTCACTCGACGTCATATTGCGCTATAAGTCACACCTTCAGTGCTATATAAACCATACCTACCAATGGCGGTTGGTGCCAGTTTTGCAGGTTGCGCAACTTCCAACAAAATCATCAAAATAACGTCACATATTTTTAAATTTCAATTCGTAATAAAAGTAATTCATTTGTAAGTCACACACTTTTACTACAACATTTACATTTTTACACTTTTTACATTTAAAACTGACAAATAAACCTGGAAAAATAAAATATTATTTAATGTGTATACATATATTTTTGTCTAAACGCATATTATTTGCAACCCTCAATTTGCTTTGCAGTCAAATTTATTTTGTTAGTCCTGAGCATAACCCTGTTACGCAGACGTATATACGAAGTCTAGTCATTAGACACTGCGAATACTGAGAGAACATTTAAGTTTTGATTACAAAAAGTTGTAATCAAATTAGGTGAAATAATTTTTTAACATAATTTTTAATCATTTTCAAACATAACAAACAATTTCAAACATAATCACATGGTGAATAGAGTTCTACAAAAATTTCCCACTGGGGTATGGGAGAGGAGAAATTAAAATAGAACACTCATGTAACGAAATTATTTAAACTTTTACTTTATAAAATATGTTAAAGTGGATTAATATAGATATACATATGACTTACCGTTTTACAGGCTTTGGAGGTATATAGGAGAAGATTATATTAATATTATTAATCATAATATTAAATTATTAAGTATATATTCTCATTTTTACTTCAATATAATATAATCTTCATTCATAATCTCAATGCATAATCAAAAAAAGAGGTCATTACATTCATTTAGATCGTTGATATAATGATGATGTTATAAATATCATAATGGTTCATAAAGATCCAAATATCGCACTTATAAAAATATAACCTGACGATTTTGGTTATTTAGTCTAATTATGAGAAAATGTGGAAAAATTAGATGTGGAATTAGTGATTCCATTGGCAACGGTTTTTTACTTTATTGTCTATTCTATGGAATGGTACATCATGTGAAATTATAATTTCATTTTATCTCGAAGACTGATCATCTTAGATAGATAATGATTACGAATCATTCAATAGAGTACAATTTTGGAGGACAATAACTGTACATTAAGAACATTAAAATACATCAGGAACCAATTTTAACATACTACAAGGAACATCTGTATGCACTAAATGTACAACGCGTACAATATTAAGCACAGGAATATATGGACAAAAATATATCACTCTCCAGTAGTGCAGCTAAATATTTGCAATTAGGATTACCTATAGGGTAATTGGCATTACCTATGTTGCCCGTCTTCTTGCGCAGGTTAGAATAAGCGGAGAAAATTCCCTCCGCTGAATATAAAGCCCTCATTTAAAGGCACTGTGTACTGAATTCACACCAACGAGATTTGTCCCATATTGTTCTGACTTCTGCCTTGAATAACAATTTTTTACTTGAAATACTCTTAGTAGCACTTTGCATCTCCTCGATTACAACTCTATAACATTCGAATCACAACTCTTAACTTAGCAACAACACGGATATTTACACTTTTTACATGTTCTATAATGTTCAGTTGTCATTCTATACAGTTCTTTAGTAACTAAGTAGTGAATAGACTAAATACACTTAATATATAAACTATAAAACTTAATAACTGGCATTAGCTGTTACTGGTGCCACTTCAAAATATGTAATTTACAAACATTGGAAGATTAAAACAAAAATACTTTTTGAGTATCCTATATATGAAAGCTTGGGACCACAGTATCTCTCCAAACATGTTAAGTCATATGAACAATTTATAGTTATATTGGGAAACAAATCTGTTGCTTGCGACATATATAATTTTTTATTATACTATATACATCTACGATCATTTAGTAGAAATAAATTATAATTTTTTTAGTTTTTAATTAGAGTTTTAGTTTTAAATTATGTATAAAATAATCATCAAATAAAAACATAAAATGTACATAGGTATATATTTGTTAACCTCTGATTTGTGTTTAAATATGTTTATTTTGTGTACTTTTTTTGTACTTAAACTTCTTGTTATAAGGATGTTATTTTTCCTTTTAAATAATAAAAATATTATTATTAAAGGCGTAGCCAGGGGGGGGCGATCGCCCCCATCGCCCCCCCCAATGGTCAAGTAAAAACCAAAATAGTCGGGGGATTGCGCTTGCAGTTGCCTCGAATTACCTTTTTTTTTGCGCATTGGTTGCCCCCCCAAAGAAAAATACTGGCTACGCCCTTGATTATTATAGATAATTGTTATTGCAGTCCCTAACTTTAAAGTGGGATACAAAATATAGAATGTCGTTTGAAAACGAATTTAGTATTCACTTCCGGTATAACCGGAAGTTCCAGAAAGCGTCATTATTTTAGATGTGTAGAGAATCCCTGAATACCCCAGGTATAAATGTTCAGCCCCATATTATTTGTAGCGCCTTATATATGTAAATGCACCACATAACGAAGATATAAACACAACTTCTGATTTTTTAAACTGAACACACTATTATTAGAGGAGAATCGGGTAATGGTTCGCAGCAAGTAAAACCGCATCCAGACAACATGGCCAACATCAGCCAACGTTGGTCAATTAATTGGCAACCAAATTTAGCCAACGTTAGGCATGTGTAACCATTTGCATATTTAGATGTCCATATGGTTGCATGTACATATTTGCCAAACTTCAATAATAAAAAAATTTAACCAATGATGTAGTCAATGTTCGACCAATTCTTTTTTTTTTTACTTCTAGACAATCATCAGCAACAGTATTTCTCTCTTTATGACTGGTTTCATTAAAAACTAATACCCAAACGTATTTTTCACAAAGACTGATGAATTCAAAATCAACCGGTTGCTACATTCGGTTCTGAGTATATGTTCCGGTCAAAAAAAATAAACAGTGAACAAAAAGCAGTAGATCCACTTATCCACCAAGTCAATAGCAATACAAATACAACACGAATAATTCACAAAAACAAAATAATTTAAAAATATATTGTGCGTACTGTCCAAATCGTCTGGACATAAAAATGAACGTGATCGCATGTCAATGAGATCATGATGTGTGTCTAAAAAACCGCCTCATTGCAAATGCACTCGAATTACAACATTCACATGGCGCGCGGCGGTGCCGCCCCGGCAAGAACGCACAACACGCAAACAAAAACTAAAACCCCGCCCCCAATTGTCCTGTCCTGCACCACAGCAGGACAGGGCAACCACAAGGCCCTTGTCGAAGAAATAAAAAGTCACGTGAAAAAGGACTTTTATATCAAATACGGAACAAATTCAACACAAATATTCATCAATGACTTCGACGAGTACAAGAATTATCTCAACATCATTAAGGAGACAGGCGACGTCGGCTTCCACACATATACGCCTGCGCAGGAGAAGACCCACGCCTTCGTCCTTAGAGGGCTGCAGGGTGGATCCGACCCAAATGAAATTAAAGCGAACCTGCAAACCCAGAGGATGAAGGTAAAAGAAATAATTGTAATGCGGGGCACCAGGAACCCCCTCTACCTGATAATTACCAATAATGACATAACTTTGCAAAATCTTCAAAAAGATATCAAATATATCTTATCAACTAAAATAACCTGGGACAGGCGCCAAAATCAGCGACACATAATGCAGTGCAGGCGGTGCCAAAGGTGGGGCCATGCTAGGGTCAACTGCGGGCATCCCCCTCGATGTGTCAAGTGTGCACGCGGCCACCTGACGCGCGACTGCACACATTACAAGGGGGAGCCCAACTTCACCTCCACCTGCGCCAACTGTACAACACACCGCCTGCAGTATGGAGTGCCCAGAATACTCGCGGAGAATTGAAGCCCTACAGAAGAGAGATAGCCCACCCCAGCAGAAGGAGTACGTCCCTGTCCTGGCTTCTGCGGTGAACGCTTGGGACGCGAGGCGAGCTGCTGCTGCCGCTGCTACCGCTGCCCCCACCGCCACCCTCCGACTATCCCAGGGACCAAGAAACCAAGCCCCGGCCGCGAGACCCCCTACAAGCCGCCCACCTACATCCCCATCGACTGCCCAAGCTCCTCCCTGCTTGACAGGTATCAGTGCACAATTAAACCAATTATCGGACATCACGAACGAGATCAACACCAAAATCAACTTCTCGGAAACCATCAAAGCGATGAGTGCCCTGGCTGACCTCCTAAGGGAGGTCCAAACCCCCATGGAGGTCATCCAGGCAATGACCGAGTTCCAGAACAATGTGTTGCCTCGTTTCAATATTTTAAAATAAATTTGAATCTTTGCATTTACAACGTGTGCGGGCTGCAGAATAAGTTGCAAGAAACGCTCTTAATCTGCAGCCAACACAAAATCGACATTCTAATAATCACTGAAACCAAACTACAACCATACACACGCATCTCTACAACTGGCTACACTCACTACCGTAAGGATCGGGGACGGGGCGGTGGGGTTATGCTCCTCGTCAAGAGAGGCGTACCACACCAGGCCCTCCCCTACCTTAACATACACATAGACAACATAAACATACAATTAAACACAAACTTTATAATTACAGGAGTGTATGTACCGCCGCGCCTCCGCATAACGGAGGCCGAACTAGGGGCGATATGTGCACAGGGACCCCAGCAGCTCGTAGGTGGAGACTTCAATGCGAGACATGCGATCTGGCATAATCGGCGAGGTAACGTCAACGGCACGACCATAAACAGCTACGTGGTCAACAAAGGGTTAGCGATAGCGGCTCCCGAATCCCCAACCCACTACCCGTCAAACGGACCATCCCCTACCACTATTGATTTATTCATATCCAAAAACATACAATTCCAAGCCATCCCCCAATCTCTTCCAGTCTTGTCTTCCGATCACAACCCTGTTCTCACCGCCGACAGGGACCACTTCTCCTCCACCGAATTTGACTACAGGACGACGCACTGGCGGAGGTTTCGAGAGCACGTGAACGAACACATTCGTCTCGACAACGCTCTCGAGACCCCCGCTGACATCGACAGGTCGGTGGAGACGCTGACATCTGTGCTACTCGAGGCACGACGTGTATCTACCCGGCAATTCACCCTCGCACCGAGGGAGGCCTCCCTGCCGCCAGACATCTTGAACCTAATACATTTCAAGAATCGTCTGAGGCGGAAGTGGCAGCGCTACCGTCGCCCCCTCGACAGGCAGAGACTGACGGACATCCAGACGACGATACGTGCACGAATAGCCGAACATCGTGACTCTGCCTGGCAGAGCAAGATCGAGGCTCTCTCGACCTCTGACAATTCTCTCTGCGAATGGCGCGGCTGTTCAAGCGGCCGTTCCGCCCTGCGCCGGCGATAATTTACAGAGGCCGCGTGCACATGACGGACGCGGACAAAGCGGACGCGATTGCAAGGACCCTCAATGCAATTTGCACCTCCTCCCCAGATGTGACGCCTGAGCAGCGAAGAGTTTCCCAGGAATACTCTTCGCTGTCCGAGCGATACGTCATCCCCCCCCCCCCCCGCAAGCTTGCCAAACTCCTGACTTCCCCTCAGGAAGTCAGCGAGATACTCAAGACACGCCCCCCCCTCAAAGCCCCAGGTCCAGATTCGCTCCACAACATTCTCCTTAAAAGACTTCCACGGAAGGGTGTCGTACTGCTGGTGCAAATCGCGAACGCGATCATCAGACTACAGTACTTCCCCCAGAAATGGAAGTCCGCCATCATAATTCCAATCCAAAAACCGAACAAACCCCCCCTCCATGATCCCATAAATTACCGACCGATCGCTCTTCTCAACACCTTATCGAAGGTTGTCGAGAGAGTGATCCTTCGGATTTTAAACAAATACGCGGATAAACGAAATGTAATCCCGCCTCATCAGTTCGGTTTCCGACCGGGGCTATCTTGCCACCACCCGCTATCGCGCCTAACCCAGGACGCCATCAAAGCCTTCAGCAACAGGCAGACCACGGCTGATGTCTTCCTAGACGTCACGACAGCCTACGACACGGTTTGGCACGCCGAACTAGTGTGTGGACTGTTGAGGCGCGGGTTCCCAAGACATGTGGCCGTGCTTATGAAGAGCTACCTCACCAATCGCCGGATCACTGTTCGCGTGAACGCATCGGAGTCTCCCTACTACGAGCTAAATGCTGGGGTCGCTCAAGGCTCCGTCATATCGCCCCTGCTCTTTAACATATACACGGTCTCCCACCCACCCTAATACCACCACCCTCAGGTACGCGGACGACGCGGTGGTATATGCATACTCCTTTCACGCGCAAACCGCCACACACAAACTTAAACAACACCTGCCGAACGTGGTGCAAGCATACAAAAATATCAAGCTCCGGGTGAACCCAAATAAAACAGAATTCGCCCTGTTCACCTGGAGACGAACAGACACACGGGTTCCGCAACGGCCGACCATTGATTGTGTGACCGTTGGCGAACCCAAGAGGATCGTGCGCTACCTGGGGGTGCGATTGGATCGCCGACTATACTTCATGGCACACATAGCTGACGCCATCCAGCGAACCTACAGGGCGCTCAGCGCCTTATACCCGCTGGTCAATCGACGAAGCAAATTGTCCGCGCGTAACAAAGTCCTGTTGTACAATGTGATGCTGCGCCTCATCCTGACATATGGATGCCAGATATGGGGAAGAGCATCACCGACACAACATATGCGCCTGCAACGCGTGCAGAACAAGTTGCTCCGCTTATTGTCTGGCGCCGACAGATATACACCACTTGATGAATTACACATCCAAACAGACACACCACTATTACAAGACCACATACATACAATAGCGGAGCGTTTTTACAACCACATGATCCAACGCTCGCCGATGACGGCTGAGATAACGGGTCCAGTGTACACCGATACACAGAGAGTGCATCGGTATGTACACGAACCATTCACATGATCTCCGTCCACATAGTCTCGTCCCGGTCGCTGAATGTGACCGAGAATAGAGCCTAAATAGGCGCTCCCCTAATCACCACACACAACTAAAACAAACACAAACATTCCCACGTTCGGCAATCACACCACCAAAATAAACACAAAAACCCACCCATCACACCAAAAAAAAAAACCCCCCCCCCCCCCCCCACCAACACACACACACACACACAACACACACACACAAAAAAAAAAAAAAAAAAAAAAAAAAAAAAAAAAAAAACACACACACACACACACACACAACAACACACACACACACACACACACACACACACACACACACACACACACACACACACACACACACACACACACACACACACACACACACACACACACACACACACACACACACACACACACACACACACACACACACACACACACACACACACACACACACACACACACACACACACACACACACACACACACACACACACACACACACACACACACACACACACACACACACACACACACACACACACACACACACACACACACACACACACACACACACACACACACACACACACACACACACACACACACACACACACACACACACACACACACACACACACACACACACACACACACACACACACACACACACACACACACACACACACACACACACACACACACACACACACACACACACACACACACACACACACACACACACACACACACACACACACACACACACAAAAACCCTAAAAGTGTCCACTGGATGTTAAACTTGTAAATATACCTAGTGATATCTCTGTGATTCAGCTCAACCAGATGAAACGGGTTTTTTACATAACCCTTTTCCCGCCAAACACGAACAACACCCACACCATAAAAATACACTCTACACCACACTTGAGGCAACACATTAAAGAAAAATACCCGGAAATGAAAACAAACCGGCCGAGCAAAAATAATAATGATGTCCGCTGTGGCGAATTGTCCACCCCCCTATCCTAGGGATCTCATTGTCATAATATCCCAATTTATTATACACGGCCCTTTACACCAGACAATATGTAAATAATTGTACAATAAAAGAATTTTAATGGTATGGTAATGGTCAAACTTGGCGGTCAACATTGGCTGATGTTTTCCAGCTCGTATGGATGTATATTAGTAGTGCACAACATAGTATTTATGTTCTTATTGGTAATAATTTGTAGGTGAATACTTCTGTGCCATCTCTTAGTAGCTTAACTAAACAAGAAATATTCACGGAAAAATCTGCTACGTTACCGACTAATAATGATCATCCCTGCTGGATGCTGTATTTCCAAAATAAACTGCTCGTCAAAATTAGCGTAACACTTTTTAGATTAGCGCCATTTGCCTTCTCTTCGAGTTAGAGACTTGCGGTTTTTAATTTTCGGTAGCATATAGGGTTGGTTTTAATGTCCCGAAGTTGCTACGTTCTGACTTAAAGGGTTTGCCGTCCATACCTAAAAAAGCAGCCCCAAGTCGAAATTTGAATTCGCTACATTTTGATGCCAATTTCAGAGACTAACAGGATCGACTATGAAGACCGCTGTCGGGTAAAAACTCCATCCCTGCACACATTAAGGCCTTCTCAATAAGTTCTGTGTATTTGGCCGCTGTCTCATCTCTTCAACCCATTTCCAGACCCTCTTATGTCACCCCTTTGCATTTAGGGTTTTGCGTAGTTTTACCTCTGTTGGAGGAATCCATTGGTCCTAATGCTGCCTAATAAATTGACGTGGGGTGCCACAACTCACTTTCTTCCTTTGACAACAAGCACCCTTCCAGGCTACCCCCACACCGACCCCCTCTCACCCCCTCTATTGAAGAGGTGTTAATGTGTACCGGGATGGAGTTTTTACCCGACAGCGCCCTTTTTAGTCAATCCTGTATGTCTCTGAAATTGCAGTCAAAATATTGCGATTTCAAATTTCGACATGGGGTCGACATTTTTGAGTTGTGGACGGCGAACCGTTTAAGTCACAACGTAGCGTCTTCGGGGCAAGAAAACCAACCCTATAGGCTACCGAAAATTAAAAACCGCAAGTCTCTAAATCGAATAGAACGCAAATGGCGTTACCAATTATGTGTTACGCTAATTTTGACGAGCAGTTTATTTCAGTAAAGGGGCTGTTGTATAGTTCGAAGAGGGTGAATTAAGGTACAAGGCTCCGAACTTAAAAGGTAATTTTACTTGACGTTGATAAGATACTACGCGTACACTTTAAGCTTTTATGGTTAACTTCCGAGCTTTTAGTGTATTATGTTCCGTGATAAGATTTCATTAAAAATCAATTTTCAGAAACAAATCATCAGTTTTATTGAGCAGTTGCAGGAATATAGCAGTGATAACGTCGAATTAAGGCCGAAGGAACACAGGCCTGTGTGAGGAAAAAAGTGTCTATTGATACCTAAGAAACTAATTATGATAAAAATTTAGGAACCACTTTGGCGTCATTTAACTTATATTTACAATTATAATTCACACAACTTATTAATTACACACAATAACTTATATTCATAATTAATTAATTCACACTTAATTCACAATTGAAAGCCTTTCCCGCTTTACACACCGAAATACATTTTACACTCAACCATGCTTGTTCAGTCGAGCATAAAACCTCGCCAATGTTGACATCATCAGGAGATGACTAAAACTCTTAACTTTAAATTAAAGCTTTCAGTTAGGCGTATATTAGCGCGGTATATCAATACCTTGGATTTTTTTATTGCCATGGTTACTTACGTCTGACAAAGAACGTTTGATGCTTATGAGTTCAGAATAGTTTTTTGTATCATAATATATATAGTATAACACAAAGTCGCTTCCCGCTGTCTGTTTGTCCCTATGTATGCTCTTTAAAACTACGCAACGGATTTTGATGCGTTTTTTTTTTAATAGATAGAGTGATTCCAGAGGAAGGTGTATATGTATAATACATGCATAATATAGTAGAGAAGCACTGATAATTTTTGGGTTTCTGAGTGATGTCGTTCTGAGTTCTGAGGTTTCTAATGTGATGTCGTAAACCGTGCGAAGCCGGGGCGGGTCGCTAGTGATTTATAAGACATTGTTAGAGAACGTATATTCTACAGCACGTTTTGAATGGCATATTACACTTACGATACAAAGTGTTGTGTGATACATGGATCATTCCATAACTTTTTAGAATATACTGGTATGTTACTGCTTTGTTTAGACAATTTCGATTTAATTTTATATTATCCCCTTCATCGCTAAATTGTTTTTTTTTAACATTTTCCACCTCTTCAGTGCTGTATAGTTATTTTGAATTAAAACCAATTTCCTGCAGGAACACGAATTTGTCGATTCACACAAGTACAAAGGAAAGTTACGCCTACCCAAACAGCCCTCTTTCAGGAATGTTCACACACTCAAACATTTTTTGGACCGAGTCAGAAACAAAGGACGATGGGACGCAAAAGAGCATTTTGAACGCGATGAACGACTCGGGGTGGGCCAAAAAGATTTCAAGTATTCTCAGGAAGGCTTTCCGAGTCACCCTACGCGTCGAGAAATGCTTATAATAACTGCAGTTTCACTTTTAGTGCCGTCAACTTCTAGAGCCTTTAAGTAATGCTATGACATGAATTCGAGACAAAACGACACCTCACGCAGCAACAGGAGTGCAACCAGAAGGGGTTGGTGGGAAGTTGGTGTAGAAGCAGCCTGAAGGGATGCTTGTGTTGTCAAAGGCTGAAAGAGAGTTGTGAGATCCCACACTAATTTAATTGGTAACATTAGGATCAATGGAATCGCCCAACAGAGGTCCGACCATGAAAAATCCAACGTAAGTACAGTGGGCTGGCTAATGGGGACTGGAAAAATGTGAATGAATGGGACAGCGTCCAAACACTCGGAAATTATTGAGGAGGTCCGCCAGAATCTTGTGAATACAAATTTCGATATGGCCAACCCCATATCGAAATTTGCCGTCCACACCCCAAAAACCAATTTGGGGTGTGGACGGCGAACCATTTAAGACACAGTATAGCGACTTCGGCACATTAAAACTAACCATATAGGCTACTAACATTTCAAAACCGTAAGTCTCTAGCCTGAGTATAACGCAAATAGCGCTACTCTAAAAAAGTGTTCCGCTAATTTTGACGAGAAGTTTGTAATGTCGAAAGTGAGAAATACACCAAATTGAGTATATGTTTATATTTTGAAATAAATAGACGCATAGAGCTTTTATTCATAAACTAAATAAATACGCTCTTTATTCAATAACTGAATAAATACAGTAAACTGTGAGAATAGCGCACGACATACACGCGCTTATTGAATTATATTCATGAGCAGCTCACAACGATACCTAGAATGTATCAATTACATATATTTTCTACTTTTGCTTAAAAGAAAGGTTTAAGAATATTCAATTTCTCGATCTTGAAGATCATCCATCTAAAAAATACAAAATAAGTATCTTGAAATATGTACATTAGGGTGATTCGTTTTGAACGACTATTTTTGTTTTTTCGCTCCCATAGCAAAATATTGTTCTATATACCGAGAAAAAAGGTTTCCTTGAAAATTTGAGCCCTTAATTTTACTTCTAAGTACTTTTTTAATTCTAAAGATTTCTCATTTAAAGTACATAAAAAGTTTAAGATTTTTTTTCATTTAACGCTACTGCAATGAACTTAGGTGTCATTTAAAGGTAATTAGTTCCTCTTTGAAAGTACTTACAGCATTTTTACCTTACCTCATATATTTTGATATGTACAGCTAGCTCACTGAAGTCATATTAGCACAAGAAAATCATATTTTTCGCATTTTTTGGAGAAACCGTCAAAGTTACAGAAAAACTGCAAAGAAGAATTTTTTTTTGTAGGAAATTTAATTCCTTACAAAAAAGATCCTATGCATTATAATAATAAAATACAGAGTTTAGAAGATATAGAGTATTTTATAAATTAACCTACCGAATATTAATGAAAAAAGTCAGTTTTACGTTCTTAAAACTACGGAAAAAACGATATTATCTGAAGTAAAAATAATTTGCTTGTTCAAGAATTATTTCTTTATCACTTGTATCATTGATGTATATTATATTAATGATTAAGTTCAATTAAACTTTGCCTTAAATAATACAAACAATTAAAAATATTTTTTAAACAGAAAAAATATCTTTTAAATATGTAAAATATTTTTACTTGTATATATTATTAAAAAAAATTCACAGATCTTGCATCTTACGCAAGTATCGTAGGCGTATTGAAAATACCAGACACAGCTGGTAGAAATATCTAAAGTAAATTATCATAAAAATAAAACACAGTTTTGTTGTTACGATTTTTGGCGGTTTGACCCTGAAGGTCTTGTCGTTTTAAACGGGTTATCTTGCATGTGATATTCTGTCAGGTTTGCGATTTCTTTGCCTTGCATATTCTAACAAAAAATTTTTGGATTAGTAAGTTGACCCTATCATGTGCCTTTACAATGGCCTTGCTGCCGTATAGTACTTGCAGTGTACCGAGAATGTATGTAGACGCAGTTACGATGAATTTGGCCCGTCGTATTCTTGAAAACCATTTTGGGCAGGGATATGCTCTAAGAGACTATTACATACATACATACATACATACATACATACATATGTAGTTACGCAAACAGGCAGATATCTACACCGATGGATAGCAGAATATCGGCGTGTGAATAACATATACCGAGAAAATTATGAATATCTTGTAGATGTGAGATCGGCGTTTAAGCAACATTGCCCACCAGGATGTGATATTTCACAAGTGTCGGTGTCTGATAGTCCTAATCGGCAGTTTATACAAATACAAATTTTGGTGAACTGTAGATGCCAAAAAAGTCCCTAGGCAAAGAAGAGGACTGTTCGCAATAGACACCTCATATCATTGTCAATCCTCAACTTCGTTCAATGGGGCATTCGTAAGAGAAGCCGCCTCTACCAGCCAGTCTAGTTTTTAAGAAGTCAGATATTCAATGCCTTGTTGAGCTGATACAATTTCTTGTCAATTGTTTAATATATTGCTTACATAACGTAGGGTAAACGTGGGATAGATGCCGTAGGGGGATAGATGCGCAAGTGTTCCCCTGTTTTGTTTAAATGTAATACCAACACCCAACACCCACCCTGTTTTGTTTAAATGTATGCTGACCCCCCTCCCGATTGTCAGTCAAAAACGTGCACTTTGCTTGAACAGATGAGTCGTGGGCTGTGCAACGAAAACAATTTTACGCGTCGACAGATTTGTGAATTTAGGTTATTACGTATAATCTTTACTCGCCCGGAACTTTTAATGTTATGAAGTAAGTATTTATTTTTTTTGTATTTATAATCGATATATGTATTAATTACAAATATTCAAATGTTATTTTAGCACCTCTTTAAAACAATTTTTTTGTTAAATTGGAGGGCGTCTATCCCACGCAAAAAGGATAGATGCCCCAGTTTTTGTGAGTATAGATGCCCTTAGAGGCTTCTAAGGGCATCTATCCCACATTGTATTATGAATTTAATTCACTATGTTTTCGTTTTCTAGACATTCCACGCAAGTAGGTACGTATGCAAAGGGGGGACACGGCCCCGAGGTAGGTGGACCGAAGACGCTCTTAAAGACACCTTTGAAGAGCTGAAACAAAACAAATATCCTCTTAATGAAATATCTCGTCGTTATGGCATTCCATCTAGAACCCTAAGAAGATGATTTGCGAAACAATATACAAAGAAATTGACATTAGGTACCTAGGTTTTTGAAAATCGAAATACTTACCGTATTATTAAACGTTTTTTATTTGATTTATTTTCGATTTTACCTATTATTAATTCCTGCATTAATTTTTTTAGGGAAACGCCCCGTTTTGGACGTCAATAATGAAAAACGGCTCGTCGCACACGTTCAAAAATTAGAGGCAGCAGGATTTCACGAGACATGATCAGCGTTTGAATTCACATGATTACGAAGATCAGCGTTTGAATTCACTGAAAAACTTGGTATTGAACATGACTTTGACAAAGAAACTCGCAAAGCAGGACGTCATTGGAAGTCTTTTATGCAACGTCATCCTGAACTTAGCGTTCGTCAAGCTGAAGCTAACGTTGATTTAAGTTAAGAAAATCAAAGTGTTTTTCATTAACTCCTCAGGGCAACTATCCCACAGGTCAAAATATCACTGAGGCATCTAACCCACACAGTAGGCATCTATCCTCATTTATAAGGTGTTGTTATTTCGTTTATAATTAAGTAAATAACTAAAAGTATTAAATTATATTGATTATTGTCTTAATTGATAATTACACTAATCTTCACAAAAGTGTCAGATTATTAAATGCTCATCTTCCGAATGTAAATCGCCCATTTGAAAAAGTGGGGCAACTATCCCACGTTTACCCTAACGCATAAATTAATTTTCAGCCATGTTTTCATGCAAAATCCGAAAACAAGTCAATGTTTAATTTAAATTGTTAAGAACTGCAGAACTGTGTATCTACCATATTGTAAACAATAATCCAACTACTTTAAGAAAACTTTAATGGACTCTGTCAAAATTCAACAAAGTATTATTAATAATAATTAGGTGGGATTCTAAGAATCCATCCACTCAGCAACCTTGAATTCGAATGTGAGCCAGATGATTTCAAAATTGTTTACAATGTAAACAATTAACGTAAGGTGAATAACCTCCTTTTCATTTTCTAAAACATTACATTTTCGTTTCTTTAATGGCAACATTATTTCCTCAATAATTTCTCAAATGCAGGTTGCGTCGGCCTAAAACTATTTTTGTTACGCGCTTTATACATTTCATATTCCATTATATTTATACAGGGTGTGATACCAAAACCTTTCATTTGATGTACATACATATCTAGAAAACTAAATCTTCCAGTTTAGAGATTACTTATTCTTAATTAATCACCCGGTATATATGCTAGTGTAAATTAATAAAACAACAGATCTGCTCCTCCTATTACAACGATCAGTAAATATCAAATGTTTATTTTACATTTAACATCAGTTCATAAAATACGCAGGCAAATTTTCACTAAACGGTGTACTGCTGGAAAGTTTTTTATTCAACGTGCTCATAAGCGCCATGCAGCTCGGATGTCGTTTTGCCATTTCAGCGAATCAGCAAATCTCGGGCATTCGACGGTGGCCTTGGACCCCTTGAACAGTCATCAACTCATCAAAATTGTAGATGACTACACATGTAACCCAAACAGACACACGGCAAGGTCGTTACGTGACAATGTCGAGGTCGCATGTCGAGGTCGCATGTCGCTTGCGTTAATATTTCGCAAGACAGCTCCATTACTACGCGCCCAGAAGTATTTTCAATACTAAAACGACGTTTTCTACAAAACACCGAACTACTATACTTTTATCGACGCGCGTTTCGCCAACTAAGTTGGCCTCTTCAGGAGAAGATTAAAATTAGGTTTAATCTTCTCCTAAAGTATAGTAGTTCAGTGTTACGTGGAAAACGTCCAGTTTTTTTTTCTACGCCGAAGGTTCCAGTACCCACTCCAGGATATATTATTTAAGGCAAAGTTTAATTGAACTTAATCATTAATATAATACATCTAGTGATAAAGAAATAATTCTTGAACTTGAAAATTATTTTTACTTCAGATAATATCGTTTTTTCCGTAGTTTTAAGAACGTAAAACTGACTTTTTATCATTACTTTTTTTATCATAACTATTTTTATCATTAAGTTTTTATGTAACTTTGACGGTTTCGCCGAAAAATGCAAAAAATATGATTTTCCAGTGTTAATATGACTTCAGTGAGCTGTACATATCAAAATATAAGAGGTAAGGTAAAAATGCTGTAAATACTTTCAAAGAGGAACTAATTACCTATAAATCACACCTAAGGTCATTGCAGTAGCGTTAAATGCCACCAAGTTGTAGGAAATTGAAAAAAATCTTATGTATTCTATGTATTTTAAATGTGAAATCTTTAGAATTAAAAAAAAAGTACCTAGAAGTAAAATGAATGGCTCAAATTTTCAGGAAAATTGTTTTTCGGTATGTAAAACAATATTTTGCTGTGGGAGCGAAAAAACAAAATTAGTCGTTCAAAACGAATCACCCTAATGTACATACGTATAATACTTACTTTCAAATGACGCTAAGTAAAAATAAAGTTTTGGGATTGTTAACATGTAACGGGTTCTCCCGCATGCGATTTAGTCCTGTTAGAACTGTCAATACACATTATACCGGTGGTTGAATGTGACGCAACTAGGAGAAATCCTAGTTTGAGGTTTGTCGTCTACTTCACACAGTGCACCCAACCTTCGTAATGAAAATCAAACACACCCATTGTCTCGAATAGCGGTTACGTTTATTTCTCTGTGTGCTGATTTCGTACACTCTATTCGCAAAACTTATTTAAGTTAATACACTTCACGCCCAGAGACACTATATTCATTATTCATTACGGGTATAGTAATGAAGATTGCACAATTGCCAATTGAAGATAGGCAAAAAAGAAACTTGGTGCCTTCTCCTTAAAAAATAAGACAACTAAACATGTGCGTCGGGGGAGATTCCATATTAATAAAAATTATGAAAAGTGATAATGAGACTTGTCGTTTGATAGGTTTTTGACTTCAATTAAAATTTCAAAATTCAATAAAGAATTCAAATTTATTTTTATCAAGTCTCTCTCATTTTTCGTTTCATATTCATTTCCAATACAAATCTAATATATGAAGGTCATAATTAGGGTTCGGAAAGTTTGCTGTCACGCGGGTTAAACTGCGTTATATCCTGCCCTCCAGCCCCGGGATGGCGTACTACTGTGTACACGCGGGTCCTGGCGTGTTGTCGGGAAGGGTCAGTGGCGTACGTAGCACGGGCAAGAAATACACGCGTATATAATTTGCAAGGTGCTTGAAAAATACGGTTTATAACTTTCATTATCATAGAGTTTTATAGCCCGATCACTGCGTTGCAGCACACATTTCCGGACCTTAGTCATAATAATTTAAAGTTATAAAAATCATACAAGTTACATATAAGGTCATATACAGGGTGTCCCATTTAACCTGACAAATCGTAATATCTCGAAAACTACACATCGGATCAAAAAAATGGCTTTGAAATTGGTTGTCCCCCTTCGTTTCGAAGTGGGACATCCCTTCTGTTCTGTTTTCTGTTCCCTTCGGGATGCTTGTTTTACGTGAGTCCCCTCGCCTCTCACTATATAATTAAATTGATATGCTCAAAATGATGACGTTGAACTTAAATGCACTTGTTGATTCGTGTTTCAAATGCCTGTACGCATTTCATAATTATGTTAGGTATAATTGCGGAGCAAGCATCCTTGAAAATAGTTAACACGGGCTTTTTTGTCTTTTCGATTCGACGTGTTTTTCCCAAGACTTGCGAAAAATAATATTTCTTGCTATTACAGCGCCACCTATCACGAATAAAAAAAAGTTTCGGGCAAAAAGTTCCTTATTTGGTGGCGTAGAATCCGAATGTGTAATAAAAAATGGGGGTTTCTATTTGAAATTTCAAAGTTACCCCCCGCCCTACTCCAGACGATGGGGGTGGGGGGGTCGAGTTTGACTGAATGTCCCACTTCGAGACAAACAAATTTAATTACCAAATTTGTTTGATCCAACTTGTAGTTTTCCAGATATTACGATTTGTCAGGTTAAATGGGACACCCTGTATAAAGGTTACGAATGTCATGAATACATGAAATACAGAAAAAGTCGGTATAAACAGGACAATTAAAATAATTTGAATACATTTTGTATAAGGTTATACATCACTTATACACACACAAATATGTTTATGTACTTAATATATGACATCACAAAAGTTGCTTATATCGTATTAACAATTATTAAAAATTAAGAAATCCTATAAGGTTATAATAGTATTGCTCCATAAGAAACGCTCTAAGATCTTTTTTGAATGTATATTCACAACTAGTGTGTTTATTATCGCAGCCAGCAATACCTACACAGTGTCCTGCCACGGTGGGCACATGAATCCACTTAATTATCTTAAATGAAATAACCTGTACATTACTCTTTTATGTAAAATAACTTACACCTATATCCAATATATATATTTTTTAAATATTTGCAGTTTTCAATCACAAATGACAGTTGGGAATCTTTATTGGGGAGTTTATTATTGACATTAGAAAAAAGTTCTTCAGGCAAAAGTTATAAATTTTTGCATAAATTGTTATACTTAACCTGATATGAGATAAAACAATTGAAAACAATCAGAAAACCGTAAAACTGAACCCAAGTTTTTTTTTAATGGAACACCCTGTATATTATTGCATATTCTGATTCCTCGAATTTTTATATATTCAAAAATTTCTCTATCAAAAATCATCTATATTTGCTTTAGCAGGTCGCGATATATTTCATTTACAAATAAATAAAAAACTTTAAACTTTCCATAATTTGCCAAGTTATTGAGAGTTTATTATTGAAATTAAAAAAAAGTCTCTCAGACAGGAGTTACATATTTTTGCATCAGTTTTTGTAATATCCTATGAGAAAAAACAATTGAACATCAGAAACCCTAAAACTTAAGTTTTATTTTTTTAATGAAAGTTATATTTTTGCATATTCTGATTCCACGATTCCACACAACTTTTGCATTTTCAAAAATATATATCACGTCTATGTTTGCTTTTATGACATATTTTATTTAAAAGTATTTTTAAAAAGTAGTCAGCGACAATGGACCGCAGCTACCATTGATGACTTACCAGGAAAAAAAACAAGAAAAGTTAGCACAAATGTCATTTAAAAAGTATTTAGCTATATTTCATTAATTATTATATTTATTACTAATTGTTTTAATCAAAAATAATGTTTAGCGAAGATAAAAAGATTGGAGTTTTTAATTTATTTTTAAATGAAATATGTGCGACCTGCTGAAGCAAACATATAAACTTGTCAAATAATGGAAACTACCCCTGTACACAAGCATTTTCTTTTTGTTAATTTATGGCTCAGAAGGAAAGAAGAGCGCGTATTCTAAAGTGAAAAATGACTAAAAATTTGTATGTGATATTTTACAAGCTGTTTGGTTAGAGTAGATTAAATATCACACATCCGTGAATTTTATAAGCATTTACTTTACTTAAATCGACTTAAAATATAACGAGGTTTTAAGTTTGAGCGACAACAATTTCTCAAAAAAAATGTTCTGTCTGTTTGCCTGGTAACTTTCTTGTGTAGCAACGTTTAAAGATATCAACCTGAAATTATCAACATTTATGAATTATGGCGAGGTTTGGAGTTGATTTTGAGCTTATTCGTTAGGAGGGTTGTGCAATAGACGGGAGTAATATACTTTTAATTTGTCTGTAGTTCGCAAACGGTGCTTGTTACGCACTTCAAATTTAAATTTGATACTCGCGTACAACATAACAGACACTGCCAGTGAGTTGAGGGCGTTGAAGGTGGGAAAGTTTGAAAAATAAGTCAAATAGAGATTTTAACATAAATGTTACTGTGTTCACATTGGAAACAAAATAATACTCCTTTTTTTAAAGGGACGTGGTTTTTTAAAACTACTTCCCTAACGTCAGTATGTTACGTAAATATGTATAAGATAACGAAATGAGTTAACGCTTTAAGTTAATAACATATGAAAATGAAGTTAATAACCTTCAATACTTGCGATAGTCTTCTTCAATATGCTCCTCTTATAAAGCAACACCTGTGTCGCACCGTGCGTCTCTATTCCCAATCCGCCCTCAAGCGATCGGCAATGGATCATTTGTGTGACCCATTTCACACCGCCTTCCCTTCCATACAGATTTTTTTAGCTAGTAATATTTTCTATCCCTGTGTCAACGTAGGCCACAGCTGTATGTGTCCATAATACAATAAATGCTATAGTTTGCCAACGATAGCTTTGCCCTTGGCCGCAATGGTCAAAACCTGAAATTGTGCTCATTTCTTTTGTAGCTGCAGCTGTCAACGCGTCAGTTAGTTATAGTTTGTTTGTGGATATCTCTTATATTTGTATCTGTCGGGTATGGTCTTACTTAATTGTACTACATTCGTTGTCTGCAAGTAGCGGGAAAAGCTATTCTGGGTGCACTGTACAAACAGGTTTATATGATACTATAGTACTCATACACAGACATTTAGTATTTACGGTCACCTAAACTTGTTACATTCTTTTTGTGAGTTCAATTTCATTCACAATTGGATTTAGTTCTGTCCGAGATGTTAAAGCGGTCAGAGACATGAAGATTGATTGAAATAATTTATCAAATGTAAGTAATAAAGCTTGTAGACATTATTAATCTTTGAAAATTTGGACTCGTGCCTTTTTTAGTGTATATTTACTAATCCTATATATTTGTATACCTATAGGATATCGTGAGGTTTCCCTATACCTATCTTTTATTGTTTTTGAGTTATATATAGGTCTTTGAAATTTCGTTCATTAGCATCATCACATTTTTAATTTTCTATAGCGGTCATTTAAGAAAATGAAGTTTCGGTATTGGTAATGGAACCCTTAAGCTTCTCAACAATGGCTTTACTATATTTCAATTATGCACAGGGTGCTTAAAACAACTTTTAAATACAGTGGCCCATGTTTTACTTTACATTATGATGTAAAATTAAATTCTGTATACGTAATGCACGCGTTTCGCCAACACTGTTGACATCATTAAGATATGATTAAAATTTGAACTGTGTCCACGCGGAAGGTTCCAATTCATCTTCAGTACATTTTTAAATACGTTAGTGTCGAATACTTAATATAAATTAATCACTGTATATTATTTAAAATATTCTGTTAATTATACAATTCTGGTGCTTTCTACATGTAAGTGTTTATACTTACCCGTACATGTATTTCATTGATATAGGGAAATCCGATGAAAATCCACTTGAAATAATATGAACTTAAATATGCGATAAAAAGGCACAATTCCATTTTAAAGAGAGAAGTGGATGTTTACCGGCATAACAAGGGTTATAAATCTTGAAAATATTTTCATTAAGTTCGCCACAAGCTTATTAGCTTGAGTCCAAATTTTCAAAAATCAGTACTTAGTTTCGTCCAAAGTGCAAATACTTTTAATGAATGATTTCTATCAATCAACCTATATCGAAGTCATAGCGCCAAATAATGTGCGAACGAAGATGTAGAATGTATATGGGACATTTTTTTGTGGAAAAGACCTCCTCTGTCCAAAATTGAGAACAACCTACAAACTTCTACTTGGACTTATTTTTTTAGCTTATTACCTGTAATTTTTATTAAGCTTTGGCCTTTTCGGAAAATAAAGATGGTCGAGATGAAAATTACCATCACAAGGTAAGTGAGTCATTTTTCTTTATTTTAAAGCCAATATCTTTTAAAGTGAATGTTAAAATCAAATAATTCTCGTTCTTATGCAGTTTAGAATCAACAAAGAATACAGAAAAATTATTACAGAAGTCTTATGAAATTCTAACTTGGAATTTTTTTTAATTCCTCTTTTAAAACCCACTTAAACTTTTTACACCCATGCCGCTGCATATCTAATCATCTTAATTAATGATGCGTTTGAAGACAACGCATTATAGTATACTCAATACCATGGTAAATTCAATATGGCGGCCATAAAAAATGGCGGACTACCTGTTTTAGTACAACCCCATCTATATGGGTATCAAATGAAAGGGCATGACGAGTAGAATACAGTAAGCTATGTAACATTATTCAAAATTTAATATGGTGGCAAACACAAAATGTCGGATTGCAATTTCTTTTACAACCCCCTTGACATGGTATCAAATGAAAGGATATGCCAATTAGAATACAATAAGCTGTATAAGATCATTTAAAATCAAATATGGCAGCTCACATAGAATGTCGGATTGCCTTTTCTCTACAACCCCTAGCATAAGTATCATATGAAATGGCGTGACGAGTAGAATACATGAAGCTATATGATGTTATTGAGAATTACATATGACGGCCTACACAAAATAGAGGATTATTTTTTTCTTTACAAGACCTTCCCCAACATGGGTATCAAATGACAGGGCATTACAGGTACAGTACGACAAGCTATGTGACGAGTTGTGAGGATCAAGGTAATCCGCCATTTTGTGTCGGCCGTAAAATGAGTTTTTCAATGACGTAACGACTCCAACAAAGTGGACCTTTTTTACGTAAAAAATGTGGAAGAATCGAAGTCCTTAATAGTCAAAGCGATACAGTGAACCGTAAAATAGTTGTGTCCTTTGGAAACAAGCTCGATGTGCTATAGGTGGCGCCCTCTATTAGTGACGTCAAATGTATGAACGAATTTGACTTTCTCGCCTCAAAAAACTCCCGAATCTCTAATTTCATGCCATTATTCCTATTTATTCAGAATTTATTGAAAAAAAAGGAAAACCAAATTTCAACTTTGACATCCTATATCTTGGTTATTACCAACTTTTGGACTGAGGTATGTTTGGTTAATTACTAATATTTTGACATGAGAAATATTATAAATATTAATAAATATTCAATATATATCGATAAAAGAGCTAAAAACTTATTTTACCAGCCTGATACTAACGATAGTATTACATACAGATATTGATATTAGTACAAAACTGGTTCAGCTCATAGATATAAAAGACAGGAGACATATACTTCCAGTATGTCATAATGTTATGTTTGAGTTTAGATTTGTTTATTTTTATTGTATGGATATTAAAACCTGCTTATTACCTATTATAATAACATTAGAGACGTACAGACCAGCAATCAACTAATCAAAGTCAACTTTTCTACCAGTTTCCTAGTCGGCGAACAAATTAATTAACTTTGATTTATGAACGATAAAACCACATGTACTTGTTTTTTTTTTTGGCATTACTTGGTTAGTTTTTTTAAGTCATCAACTGAAATTTGCCGAATCTGTATTTTTTCAGAACTTTAACTGCATAGTGTCGTATGCCTTAGAAGTGTCTAAAAATAAATATAATTGTTCGGAACGGCTGCACTTGATACAATAACTGATGACACAAGCATCAATATAACAAAAAAAGGTCAATCAGGTAAACATGTATTTCTAAAATTATTACAAGATATTGCGTTATAATGAAATAAGAGATAAATAAACTAAATTATTTATTCTAGTATAGAGAGCGGAGAGGCTGTATTTTGTTGTAAAAATAAAAAATAACGAAAAAAGCATTTTTGAAATAGGGTAACATCCCATGTAATAGTAACAATATATTTTATTTCATATATATAATGCTGCAACAAAACATAACACTACCGGATTACAAAGTGCGGCAATTAAATAACGAGACTTTTTTTATTTACAAACTTACATTGAAGAGTGCAATGAAACGAACGGTACACTCCTCCATACTAGGTTCCTCCTAGTATGGAGGAGAATACACTACATCCAATGACACTCCTAGCTCAAAAATCAATTTTGGAACGTCGAAGTTATCTAGAACGCGCGTCGCGGTCGTTTGGATGTCCTTACCATATGCAGAATAGATTCCCGTGATCTAACTTTTCATTTTAGGGTAGAGAAAAAAGAAAAGAAAAAAGCAGGAGTGAAGTCAGGGCTATATTGGAACTGAGGGAGCACAGGAATCCATTTCTTGTGCGACAAATGTTTACGAGCTCTGAATGCGATGGCGCGTTGTCGTGATGCAGGAACCATCGGCAGTCAACAATCCTGGGCAAACTCGGACCACCCTCTCGCTTAGGTTCTCTAAAATCGAAATCGAAGGGTCCCTAAGATCGGACACTCTAAAAGTCTCCTAACGGCGGACAGTTTTACAATTAGAGATGCATATTTTGAGGCCTGTGGATTATGGATGAGGGCTAACTCTGGTGCAAGAATAACAGAATATGACTGCTGCAATGGTGATACAAGCTTACAGTCGCGTTGCACGTTTGGATATAACAAAGTCTGGATTTCAATGCACTGGAATTCTGCCTTTGAATCCAAATATTTACATAGATTTGAATTTTCTGCCATCAGCAGTAACCGACGTACTCATGCAATCAGATGTTGAAGTGAATGTTTGCAATAACACAAATACGGACATACCTCAGGATTTGCCTCAAAAGACTTTCAATTTCGTTAATGAAAACGAAAATTTTGAGACAAAACCGTCAACAAGCAAAACCATTACTACGGTAATTCATCAGCTGTCACCAGTGCCAGATGCTGCAGCAAAGCGAGCCGTGAGTCGACGACGAAACGCTGAGAGAAGTGAGGTTTTGACATCCTCCCCCTATGAATAACAGCAAAAGCAAAGCCTGACATGGTTAAAATACAACATTTTAAAAGCAAAAAAATTAACGACACAAAAAAAGACAAAAAAATCAACTGCAACATTAAAAGACAACAGCGATTCCGTCATCCAAATTAAGGACCGAGAATGTAACAATTTGTTTAATTTGCCAAGAAAATAACGATGAAGATTGGATACGCTGCCAAGCTTGTAATCAGTGGGTACATGAAGCGTGTGCTGACGTTGAAGAAGGCTCAGATAACTATATCTGTGATTTTTGCTGACTACCTATACGATTAAAATTTTTAAATTTCTTAGAAAACGTTCCTAGTTCTGACCAAAGTTCATTAAGATTAAGTTTAATTTGCTTTATTAATGGTTGATGAGTTCTATTGGAATAACATTTTTACGAATTTTTTGTTAAAATATTTTTTAAGTTCAAATAATACAGGAAAAGTTGACTGTCCAATATTAGGACCTTTTTCAAGTGTTCTCTTAACTATATAAGTTGTTACTTAGTAACTACTACATCTAAAGTAACATTTGAAACTGATTACATGTCTATGTTGGTTAAGTATATAATAGTTATTGTAACATAAATAAACAAATTAAACTATCACGAGTTTTTTGTTATTGTTAAGATTCCTTAACACATTGACTGCCACGTCGCTCATATATGACAGACTCATATATGACAGACACATATATCTCACGGTCAGACTATGTGTATCAAACATGAAATCGTTACTGTATATTTCTAATGGAGAATCGTGAGCGTGGCCTCTGGGGAAAGTAATCGGTGTCTTGGTTTGAGCAAAATTTGAACATTGGATTTATTACGACAAAAAAGATTAAAAAACATTTATTTTACAAAAATACTACAAAAAAATAACTAAAAACCACAAAAAAACAAACAAAAGTGTCAGAAAAACCTTTATTTTAGTTAATACATATAAATACTAAAAAAATGTGGTTTGGCCCCTGGAGGTGTTTGTTAAGTGTCCGGTACTCGGGGACTTCTCCCTACACATATGTACACATATGCGTTAGATCTATATAATTCTGTGGTACAACCGACGCCTTAATGGGCAAAATGCCCGACCTGAAAGTGCAAAAGTCAAAAAGTGTCATTATAAACACAAGTGTTTCTAGGTATCATAACAAGGATCCTCACCTCTCTTGCATGCATTATTTACAGGTACATATTAAAAGTTTAATCGGGTAGTAAACGTTGTCATTTTTTAATTTTTTTTCCATTGGCAGTTAAAATTTTCTCCGTTTAAAAAAAGGTTAAATTGATACATGTTCGGTGGTGATACTATATATTTTATTAAGGCTGTATCTAAAAAGAGTACTCGTAAGTAATACAATAATATTTTTTATTTAATGACAATACGACAATTTTTTTTCTTTATTCATTTTTGTAGATAAATTATATGAATGTCTCGGCCGCTCGCGTTCACTCTAATTTTGGTACATCCATTAGTATGTAGGTACCAGTATAGTTTCTGTTTATGTCATTTTTTGTTCCTACCATTTGCTATCTTAATAATGTATTAGTCTGAGATTTTGCAACACCTTGCCTCTGCTAAATTTGCAAAGCAGACAGGAAAACTATTGACCCTAGCTCCGGCAGCACAGCGGTGGGTGATAGGTTCCCCTGGTATTAAAAACTTTGATTGTGCTTAGGGCGCCAGATATTTTTGAATAAAAAATACCAAAAGCTACTATTATTTGTGAACGATAAAGATACATAAGTTGAAAGCTTTCTTGATATGAATGGAGAAAGAATAAAATTCAAATGTAAAACAATAACAAATATATTGCTGACGTTTACAACAGTGTAGATTCACCCCTTATATATAACAAGATTTGAGTAGAGCACTGACTTTACAAGATTACTGGGACCGGCAGGCTATAACAAAACATCTTACATTCAACAGCTAGCTCTTCCTGGGTGCAGCGTAGAATGCCTTTCGGAGGTAGACGGGATGTTACTCGATTTATTACCAGCAATACCTACTGCAGTGATTCGTAGACTGTACTCCTCGAGTTTTCTACTGTACGGATGCCCCTGGTCGAGGGTGGTCGATGTTCTTTACCCTTGGTTCTTGCCGTTTGTCCAGGTGTTTACATACAGAGATAAAACAAAAAGGAATCAGTGCTGTTATAGTATTAGCTCGTTAAGAAGTGAGTAATCTGTTAAAATGAATGTACATAACAAACTTAAAATGAATCTTAAATAAAAGAGTCAAATACTAAAGGTATGACCAAAATAAATATGACCAAAAGTACAAAACAGTAATTAAGCTGTCAGACTTCAATTAAGACAAAAATAAGAAAAATTAGCACTTTCGTCAGCGACGAACAGCAATAGCCTGTGTGCAGCTTGCTGAGCCAAGTTGAACGAGCGGCAAATACTCGTGGAAACTCATTACTAATAGAAAATAGAAACTCATTTACCGAGAGCCAGATTTCAGGTTGGTAGATTGCAACGCTCGTTCATTCACTTTACGGTGTCGAGACAGATTTGGCCAATAAACAAATTTTGATAAACTCGTCCATCGACTACGTAATGGGTGTGGTAGGTCTCCAGTTAAATGCCACACAGCTACGAGTATGTATCTATTCCTCTAGCCGGGAATACCTAAAAGCATCAAGAAACCACAGGGTCTGCTTTCTTACGATAACGACAATACGTCTCAGTTGGTGCAAATTCATTCACCAGATACGTGAGATACGAAAAGATAATTTCTATTCCGTATTGGAAATAAAGCGATAAATTAACGATAGATTTATAGATCAGACAAACCTAACCTATACTAAATCCCATGTGCCAATTTTCTTTAGCAAACACTTGAAAATCTACTAATAAATGCAAAAATAAATGCTGGCAAAAATATAACCAAATTTACAGTTATCAGAAAAATGAATTGCTCTACTCACTAAACATGGGTTAAAACTGCAGAAGTCTAGCTTATATCAATGGCTAAATCAAGAAGAAGCTCGTTTTCCTTTTCGTTCCTTATTTATAAGGTTACAATAACACAAAAAATTATCCTATGTCTCTCATCAAGGTTACCAACTCAGTTGATATCTTACAAGGCACTAGTTATTAATTGCGTTCACTGAACATTTTAGTAGGTGCGATCGTTTCACTTAGGAACCATGGGTCAGATGTCATCTCACGAGTTATTGAAATAAAAATACCGATGTAACGGGATTTAAAATAAAAACCGTTACAATTTTCTAGGGGAAATCTCAATTTCAAGGCTGGAGGTATTCCATATATGGAAGGAAACACTGTAACCACGTAAACATATCTGAAATTAATGTTATTATGAAGTTTTAAATGTGAAAATAAGTGTTAAATTCTCTAAAAACCTTGTTCATTTAAGTTTTCTCAAGGACACGCTATATAATATCAACATACTCAAGTCAGTACGGAATCCTTTTGCCACACAGATTCCATGTTTCATTATGCCTTTCAGATATGACGTATACTTGTAAACCCAGCAACATTCTAGAGTAGTTCTTTAATTCGCCATCTGTAGTCTTCGTAGTTTAGTCTATCGAGTTTTCTAACTGAATTTTCCAGAGCACTTAACGAGTTACATTCCCCCCGGCCGGCAGCTCTTACCTTTGTTCTTATGTAACCATTAATTTGCTGTTTCGCTAAAGATGGTGGCTATAAAAAGGATATCTCGCTGCAACGTGGCCTTGTTCTAGTTTCTAAGGAACGCTCTTAAAGCAGCTAAGAGCGTTCGTGATGGAGCGCGATTTCTAATTAGCCGTCCACGCGTTCGTAAGAAAACGAAATGATATTTAATTAAATATGGGATATGTAGGGCACTTTTCAGTTATAAATTTAATTAAAAAATGAATAGAAAATGTCGGTATAGATTTATGCTACCTATCTTTTATTGGATACTTTTAAAATGAGACAGAAAGCAGTTGCCAAAGGTTTCACTATTTCCACATCTAACGTTTCCATATTTAATAAATTAAATAAAAGAAAATATATCCACACCAGTTATTTCTGTAAATAGCTATGAATTAAATTTGCGCAATCTTTTAATTAATTGGATGATTTTCTTGTAATTGCATGTACATAATTTATTGTTTATTTTAATACTAAAAATATTGTATTTTATGAAATTTGGAAACAATATTACATGAATTTATTATCTTGGTAGTGCTAACCCTCCACCACCTCTTGCCCGTTATAACACTACTAATTTTCAACAAATGGGACTATTTCTATTGTTACTTTTTCAAAATTTTTAAATACATTATCATTATTATTATATGTACTGCCGTGGACAAAAATAATAATTGGAATTAACAATGTCCTATAATTATTTGTAATTGTATTATAATTATTTGTAATAAATGTTTTCTCAGTCTTCGATGTGTTACACTAATTTTTAGATTCGTTAAATGTGAATGGTCGTCAAATTTTTTTTCTGTTGGATTAACATCTAGGTAAACTAATTGCTTCCATCGGCAGCTGAAAACACCCCAAAGAGTTACTCTGAAATGAACGTGACTTTACCTTATTGAACCTGATGATTCCAATGATCTGATGACCTGAAGGATACTATTGACTCCAATGTCTCCAATGATCCAACGACCTTATTAACCCCATTGACCTGACTCAATGGACCCTACTATGTGGATATGTACGTTAAATAAGAATTTAAAAATGATAATACCATGAAAACAGTATGTATTGTAACAAAATTTTGGTCACTTCTTGTCGTTGGCGTGGGACTTACTGTCTTGAGTTCAGTAGAATATGACATCTCCAAAAAGTCCATTAAGAGCGATCACAAAATATGCTTGAGATCAGGAGAACGTTTTTCCTCTTTTGTTGTGTTTTTTGACTACATAAAGTTATAGTTTACCGTCAAAACCAAACCCGTAATGGTTGTATCTGTAACTAGTCGGACCCTTAAAATATGCCATATGAATTTTTAGTGCACAACGTATTTTTGCGGGACACTTTTATGTCAATTTTTGTAGAAAAATTCTGCTTTTCTCAAACATTTTTAGTTGCCGATCACAAGTGGTGGAAACTATGTAGGAACGTATATTTTAACCTAAAAAATACCTGTTTGATAGACGGGCTCTTGAAACGAATGCTGAAATATGCCGTGGTCTTTAATTCATTTGGAATTGTATGTTCTGCCATTCAAATCTCAACGTTTCAAACATTTGGGCCTATTTAGCCAATAAAAATATTTGAAAAATGTTTTATGAACACTGTACTTCCACACCACTATGTGGATGTGGAAGTAATTTTATTATGTATCTGTCACACTTATTAACCTTTAGACTGCCGGCTGCCTCATATATGGGACAGTAATAAAATAATAGTTTTAGTGATGAATACAGACATTATAGTGAATTTTTCCCATTCAATAGGCTCTCTGATCTCTAAAGGATAAAACTGAAATTCTTTCTAGTCGATCGAGGTACCCAAACTACCCCTAGCGAGGTATAAATATATATATATATATATTATATATATTATATAAATATGCTAATATTTAAAAACTCGTTATTGAACTTGTACTCGTTATTGAACTTTTTACTGATTTTTTTTTAGTAAATAGCCTGTAAAATCTGTAAAATGTACCCTAAAATTTTCCGCAATTGATTGAGATGCCGAAACCACCCCTAGCGAAAGGGGTGATATTTTTCAAAATTCTTTATTGAACGGTTATTGACTTTTTATCGGTTATTTCAAATTAAATTTTTTTTACATAGAATAATTATTAGTTTTTTAATTGAATTATTGTATTTAGGACTTATTTAGGATAATTTAGGATTGTATTTAGGATAAATAATATATATTTTTTTAGCGATACTTGAATATAATGTGTTCGATTGAATTCGAATGTAAAACATTGAATTTCTACCTATAATTATTTCTTTGTAAAAAAATATATACACATCGGAAAATAATTTTTCGAATATCATTTCAGTTTATGTAAGTTTGAGTCTTTGAGAACATTCACTAAAAAATCAGTAACCGCACAATAACGAATTTTTGAACATTTCACCCCCTCGCTAGGGGTAGTTTTGGCATCTCAATCGACTGGGGAAAAAATTCAGGGTCCATTTTACAGATTTTACAGCCTGTTTACGGAAAAAATCGAGTAAAAAAGTCAATACTTGCCCAATAACGAATTTTCGGAAAATTTCACCCCCTTGCTAGGGGTAGTTTTGGCACCTCAATCGATTGGGGAAAATTTCAGGGTACATTTTACAGATATTACAGCGTGTTTACGGAATAAAATCGTGTAAAAAATCAATACCAACCTAATAACGAATTTTTGAAAATTTAACCCCTCGCTAGGGGCGGTTTGGATGCTTGTGGTTTTATTGGTGACTAAATATGTTTTTGAGTGTTTTTTGGTAACTTATTACATTATAATATCAAGCACATTCGGTTAAAAATAAATATATAGTAATTTACACAATCTGAAAATTTTTAACATTGGCCCGACCGTTGCCAGCCGGCTTGGCTCATATATGAGCCACCAGTGACCTCGGAAACTACTCTAGATGTATTAGATGTTTATATATATATAATATTTGCCCCTCAAAAATATCCACTAATAAGGGGAAAATGCCGGCACTCTAAAGGTTAATTGGAGCCATGCAAAAATGCGAAGTTTTATCCCCAGTATCTCATAAGTAAAATGTAGCCTCAACCTGAAACTTTTCTCAATATTCTCTCATTATCAATATTCTCAAGTCTCATCATAAACATTACATTATTAAAATAACTGTATAATTACTATATAATTATTATTTATTTCATTTGTCACATATTTAAAGGCGGCTGAATTGGAGAAAATCTGGGGTCCTTTGAACTTTCTTCGGATGGAGCTGTATGACAGACACTAAATGGTTACACTAATTAAATGTGAAAAATGAATGGATTGGAAGCAGTGATTCTGTCGATTCCGGCTTTTTATGAGATGTCGCTTCGCTCGTCCTGGAGAAATTACACTCCTTAAACAAAATTATACATTTCCTAACTGGTTATATAAATATATGTAATAATTTACTTTTCAGTTGTGGTTAGCTTATAATTCAGATAAGATAAATCGCTTCGGTTGAGAATGTAAGCAAGTTATCAGAAGGCAAATTATATACAGGCAAATTTGGTAACCATAAAACTTGTCGAAAACTATTATTATTTTGATAACGAAAACACCTGCACATGAATTGCGACTATTTTGAGAAGTTGCTTTTTAGATGAGCAAAAAACAACTTACGTAAAAAGGATTAAGAGAGGATTTTTTATGAAAAATGTAAATGCAAAGAACGACTCTAAAAACAGGGCAGTTTCGCTAATCTCGAATCTGAATTACAAGTATGTGCTAAATGATACTTTACATGTAATGAGAAACTAACATTTATTTTCAAGTTTAGACTACATATTACTTTTCGTGATGTGGTGATCAAAGTTAGTATTTTTGCATAATCTTTTTTCTCTGTTTCAGGAGGGTCAAGCTTGTATATCTAAGGAACACTGAAAAAAACATACATCATACATATTAATGGAGTGAGTACTGGAACCTTCGGCGTAGAAAAAAAACTGGACGTTTTCCACGAAACACCGAACTGCTACACTTTTTTCGACGCGCGTTTCGCCAACCAAGTTGGCATCTTGAGGAGAAGATTAAAACTAGATTCTAGCCTACACACTTGCACTATTTATACTGAAATTGTTGCCACGGTTCACTGAACTGTAACTGTCTTTGTTTATCAGAGCAAACAGTGGACTGGTGGGTATCGGACCATTATCCTTATTCATACTACTGTTACACTTAATGATTTCTAAACTTTCAAAAGCATCCAACTGTCTACTGTCTTTGGGGTTACCCAACTCCAAAGTGTTTGGGTAACCCCAAAGACAAAATCAACAATAACGAAAAGTCAGGAATATACGAAATAAGTTGTAAAGATTGTTATCAAAAGTATATTGGGCAAACAAAAAGATCTAATTTGATTAGATTTAAAGAACACATGGCTCATTTGAAGTATGGCAGAACAGAAAAATCTTGTGTTGCCCAACACGCTTTTGACAACAACCATAGGATAGACATAAATAATTTAAAATTAATTAAAAATGTAACAAACAGTAGACAGTTGGATGCTTTTGAAAGTTTAGAAATCATTAAGTGTAACGGTAGTATGAATAAGGACAATGGTCCAATACCCACCAGTCCACTGTTTGCTCTGATAAACAAAGACAGTTATGGTTCAGTGAACCGTGGCAACAAATTTAGTATAAATAGTGCAAGTGTGTAGGCTAGAATTTAGTTTAATCTTCTCCTGAAGATGCCAACTTGGTTGGCGAAACGCGCGTCGAGAAAAGTGGAGTAGTTTGGTGTTTCGTGGAATACATATTATTCTATACTAATGAATATCAGCTCGATTATTTAAGCCCATTATAACCTCATAATATTGTGAAGTGCAAGAAAGTATAAACACTAGACTCCGAAAAAAGTGGATGCTATACATCACACGTCAAAAACTGTAAATTTCTGTTATCTGGTTCATGTGACAAAACAAATCTACTGAGTTGAACTGTAAAATCCCATAACCCTAGTGCCCTATAAACACAATATGTACTATTTTACACTATAACTCCGGGTGTAGGAGTGAGTGTAACCACGAAAATTTGAGAAGACATACATGTTATTATTGTTATTCAACAGACGTCCAAAACTTTACAAGCTAGTGTTAGCTGGCTCATGTAATATCATAAATCCACCAATATTTATACACCTAGTACCAGATACAATTATTTATCGGGCACGCATCTTAATTAGAGTCATGTAAAAATGTAAATTTTGATCTTCAGGTATCTCAAAAGTAAAATGTAGCCTCAACTTCAAACTTTCTGAAGATTAAAGTCTCATCATAAATATTTAATTATTGATATAATTATGTAATATTGATTATAAATTATTAAAGTTGGCCGAAACGAAAAGCGCACAGAGACATACACATTATAAGTATAAAACACGAAAGTAACTACTATTATCTTTTTCGTATGTTTGCCGTATTTTATTATGAAATTATATCACACTACTCAACGTATTGCGTATCAGACTACTGCAATCAAATCAAATTGAGGCAACCCCATCACATGCTGTTCGAGTTGTTTAGCCGTGGAGCCGTATGCCAACTTTATTGATTATTTATTAATCATTTGGCACACATTTAAAGTCGATTTTAGAGGGTGGAGAAAATCAGGATCGCTAAAAGGTCTGGAGCGTAAAGGAATTTTTTTATCTCCGTTTTTTTTTTAAATCGAAAATTGTTGCCATTGATCTCCTCTGCAATTTTAACCAATAAAAAACAAATACTCTGGTTCTATCAAATCGGCAAACTGGACAATATCATTTAAAATTACTGATCACCACAAAGTACCTTTATTTTTTTTAAATTTGAAATTGATATCTTATACATGCTCAAGTTATCGTATACACAAAAAATGTTAACAGTAAAGAGGCAGACATACATAATTTTTTGTTGTTAAAATTAAAATCTTGATGTTCAGAATAAAGTAATAAATAAGTTTTAATACGTAGTAAATAAATTTTAGACCTATAGCCACTAAAATGTTTCCACTTTATTATGTGTATGTGTAACGACGTGCTATGATAATGTGAACGTGAAATGATATCTTTTACGACAAAGTGTTTCAACAGGTGTGTAAATGTGTAGTGTTTCACTTTTAGTGGAGAATGTGTTTAGGTTGGTATTTTTTTACAAACGTATTCTTTTACATATTAATTACTTTAAGTTAATTGTATAATAATTCCAATTTAATTAACCTTAAATTAATTAACACAAATTAACATTAACAATAATATAACTATGGCATAAACATATTTTTACGTGAAATACTGACGGTATCGGCACTGCCAATAGAAGAGAAGTCCAGCAGAGAGAAGTCGAGTAGACGCTATTAATATCATTAAAACATTTTAATAGCAAGAGAGTGAAAATCGTCTTGGTAAAATTCAGTTAAAGAAACATTTCAATAACGGCATGGAAATTTGAAAATTGTATTAATTATGTTGGAAATAACCGCAGTTAGTTATAACCGAAGACGCTCTTTGATTTCCATAATTCTCATGAATTTTAA
Organism: Aromia moschata; assembly: GCA_029963805.1. NCBI lineage: Eukaryota > Metazoa > Arthropoda > Insecta > Coleoptera > Cerambycidae > Aromia > Aromia moschata. The sequence continues at coordinate 472,238 of JAPWTK010000260.1, forward strand.
TGAATTTTTCTTGCAATTAGCCTAAATCACTTTCCCGTAAATTCTAATAAATTGCAGTTCTGAAACTTCTACATTTTTCAAATCGATATCTTAGTATGCCCATTTCTTATTTGAAATTTTAATGAGAAAAATTGCATGAAAGCTCCATTAGTAATAAACACTGATATATGCTTCAAGAAATGGTAACTATGTAATGAATCCTAACTTCGTTATTTTAAATGGCGTGATATATTTGTTTTGCAATAATTGATTTATATTCATTATTTAAAGGCCAATTAATAACCATTGTTTATATCAGAATGAGATACCTATATCAATTAAAACAAAATAATGTTATTGAGAACCTCTACAACACCAAAGTTATTGGTGTTGTAGAGGTATAATTGTGTAAAAATCAAGCCTTAATAGTATAATTGGACCTTAAATTATCTCAATAGCCTAATACATTAAGGGTTTATTCTCAGTTGGGTAGGTCCAAAAAAATCGAATTTTGTTTTATTGCATTTTCGTTAGTACAGCATCTCAGTAATATCTTCTCAAAATTTCATAAAAATCAGAATATTATTGACAAAGCCTGTTTAAAGTACGTCATCTCAAGTGTATGCTCTACGCTTCCTCACAAGCTGCTAGTGTCTGCTCACACCGCGCAACCGCAGCTGTTGAATATTAGAGTCAAAATTTGAGAAATCAGCACTAAAAATAAAGTGTCGATTTTCAATCCATTTTCTACGTGTATATGCCGGGAATACTCGAATATTTTTTTTTAATTTGCATTTTTGGCGTTGTTATAAACAAATTAATTTTAACACGCCTTTTTCTTGAAAATTCAATATCTCTGAACTATACGATAGAAATTGATGAAATTTTGAGGATGTATTCATAGAAATATGTAGAACCAGATGCAGATGCAGATGATTTTTTTTCAAAAAAACGTATTTTTTTTTATAAATAATTAATTTTTTTATAACAATTGAAAAATTAAACAACTTCTCGTAGAACTAGGAGAACATTTTTTTTCACGATATTGTTCCTTAAACGTTAAGCTACAACTACGTGAAAAAAAATTACTGTATTCCCCATGGGAAAAAGTTATCGATGTTTTAGTGAAAGAGGTGCGCGCGCGGCCCGGCGCCAATTTACCTTTCCCGGAGGTTCTACTTTACCGTCGTGCTCTCGTGCTTGCAATGATTTAAATACGTATCGGCGATCATCAGAGAATTAAAAAATGTTTATATTTTTACAAAAATATCTGTTTATTGAAATAAAAAATACATTTTCACAAGTAATATACATTTTTAGTGTATATATTCATACGTTTACCAGTACGCTTTCGGTGTGGCTAGAAAAAAATTGACATTCTACAATTTACTTAATCACAAGAAAGATTTGGTATTCAAGCAGAGTGGCACTTCTTTGCGACCGCCCACGGTAAAGGAGCCTTCGATGGCATTGGCGGTTGTATTAAAAGAAATGCCTATCGCGCAAGCTTGCAGAACAAAGATAATCGACAAATCACCACAACGAAACAGCTGTATGAGTGGGCTGAAGGTTTTTTCAAATTATTATTTTAGTTATACTTCTTTGGCAGAATACGAAAAACACAAGCAAACATTGCAGAAGCGTTTTGACTTGGCAAAAGGTATCAAAGGAACGCGTCAATATCATTGCTTTAAAGGTGTGAATTCAAAAATATTGGAATGTAAAATTTTTTTCTAGCCACACCGAAAGCGTACTGGTAAACGTTAGTGTGCCCTAATACGCTAATGGTACTTATTTACACTTGTAAAGTCCTTTTTCTAGCAATGATAGTGTTGTTTATTACAATAATATGAAATTATGTTAAAACCTATACCAACGCTGGCGAAAATGAATACCATCGCATAAAATGAATGTAAAGTGTGTGTGTACCTAACATAAATATAAACATGCCTTTGTAACTTTTATGTTATGAAATTCAAGACCCAAAACATCGCCAACAGATTTTTTCACGCGTGGCACAAAACATTACCTTTCGTTTTTGCTTGCGATCTATTTTCGATTCTACAAAAGTTATGATGGTGAAAGATTTTTTTTTAATATTCTTCCATTATAGAGAGTGTCTCAACTTTTAATCAGGAAACTTCGAGAACGTATAATCAAAATAAATACGAAAATCTCAGGAGAACTAAAGGTCGAAAATGCCCCATAAGGGAGCTACGCCTCCGTAAACAAAGGCCCAAAAAACCGTTTATAGTTAACACATAGACCGTTCAAAACCAGAAAACCTTTACCGGATTATGAAATTTCAGCATTTTATACAGAAAAAATGTTTTTGAGTAAATTTGATTTAAAATTATTGATGCGTAGCGTACCCAGTCAGAAACAGATTAGTTTCTGTAATAATAAAACAATAAGGCAGCCTTGCCTCTAGTGACGATTGCTTCGAAAATTGACACTGACATTAGAAATGTATTTCTACATGGCTGATTTGCGGTTTCTCTCTATAGAGTTGTTATTGTTATATGTATGTGTTATGGTACATGTGTGACGCGTATTGGTGGAATCGTGGCATCGTTATTATTTAGGAAATACATTTAAATAAACCAGCATCATCATGAGGTTTGATCAACAGAGAAACCTGCATATCAACCACGTTGGAATATGTTGTAATGTTTATGTCACTGTCAAGAAATTTTCTACTATCATTGTTAATTTTCGAAGCAACCGTCACTGCAAGCAAGACTGCCTTATTTTTTTGATTATTGAGTTTCTGACTGGGTTAATTAAGCATCAATATTTTGAAAACAAATTTACTCAAAAAACGATACATTTTAAGGAAAAAGGTCACGAGACATTTTGTAGGAGTGCTACACCTTAAAAATGGGCTAAAAAATATGCATTATTCTTAATATAGGTATAATTTTCGAGTTGCCGGTGTTCTCTTGTTATTATATAATGAACAAAAAGTAATCATCCATGATTACGGTAACGTGAATTACGTATACGTAGTACATCATCCGTTTATCATCCGAATATATCCTACCAATATTTTAATGAGATTTACTGCGATGCATTCATAATATTTTTAATTTTCAGCAGATGAATATAAAAGGCCAGATTTAATTTCGTTGCGTTTGAAAAATTATCCCACATGTCCTTACTAAAAGAGGTGAATAATATAATCGCAGGGATTTTTTTGCGTCTGTAGATAACATCAGTAATCTACATATAAAATAAGCGAGATTTCCCTTTATTTGTATATCTTTACGGTGGGCTTTCTTTTTTTAATATACCTGTTATTTAAATAATCAAACACCGCTGTTTCTTGTAGTGTGTCTTTATAAAAAAAAGAGAAGTAATTTTAATTAAACCTTTCGAAAACCACGGAGAATTAAACAAGTTTAAAAGACAAATAATGATGTCTAATGCGTGCATAAACATGTAAAATAACAAAAATGTTATATTTGTGTCAAGAATGATGTTGGTGCCTAATATGTATGTTGTTAATACGGATCGAATATGTAATAGATATATCAGCTCCATCATAATCAATAACAGATAAGAATAATGGATAAGAGAATATAAGACTTAGAATAAATTGAATGAAAATCTAGGTAAATGGACTGAAATATTGGGAAAACACATATAGTGCAATACGTTCAATGTAATAAGATGAATTAAAATAATGTTGTAACTTGTGTTATCATGAACTAATTCAGCAGGAACAAACATACCAAACACTGTTAATATTTCTGGCAGACCTAAAATAATATGGTGGAATCTGATATCAACTGATATTCATATTACAATACGCGTCCTAAATAAACTGAAACGAAACTCTTACCGAAGTAAATAAAATAAAGTCAGAGTGTGACGAATAAGTTGACTAACAAGTTTAATAATAAATAAAAAGCCGTTATTTAAAAACGTTGAAGTAAGAAGTTTAAAAAAAAAATAATGATCAGTGAATCTTAAAATGTGAAACATATACACAGGGTGATTGATCGAAACCATTCGTTAAAAGTGTTAGGGCTTGTAGAAATGACTGATTTTTGAACATGTGAACTTAAGCCAATAAGGCCTATGGTAGTTCAAATTGTGGCTTATTAACTTCAGAGATATTTACGTGGTTTTACACTTTTGCCCATCACTGTATATCCATAACCGACAATCTAGCCATGTTTTAAATAATAGTGTAATAAACCCGCAGCCGGTAGTGTATGTATTATAGACATGAACTGTTGTATCATGTTATTTTGTACAAAATAAATTAATAAATAAATGAATAAAAATAAAAATGTGATACACATATGAAATTATGTCAGAGACAAGTTGTGCATATCTAATGTTGTTTCCAGACGGCATGCTACTGCAGCGAAGCAGTTCTTTTTATTTCACTTTTCCCGAAATGACGTTCCTCTGTCGGCATATATTACATAGACGCGCATCTTCCTTATTTGATGCTTACAGGAATAATAAAGCTTAGCAGAATGTGATCTTGCATTCAATGAGATTTTGCATCCGAAATACAAAACTAACATAGGGTCTATTTTCTTATGCTTCGTATTCTACGCAGTCAACGGATGGAGATTACAAAAATATTGACTCCGCATCACTGTTAGTTCTTCTAACTACCTTTTAGATTCATTTTGTTATTCTGGATTCGATATACAGGATGTTAAGTAAAGAAAAGTCCATACATCCCAAAAAGGCCTACATACATCTAATGTATGTAGGCTAGTGTATCCTACACACATTAAAGTGTATTAATTAGATACACTTTTTATCATAGCAAATGTCGTGTTATTATTACTTTTTATTAATCATAGGGTTAGTTATTATTTGTGTTTTTGCTTGGTTTTTCTAACGGTCAGTACAAAAAATAAACTTCATGTTTACCTACTGAAACTCATATTACTCAGTTTAAATCATCTGCTGATGAAGCCAACTCGGTTGGCGAAACGCGCGAATTGAGTGCAAAAAAGCGTTTCGGTGTAAGTATAAAAGTGTTTATGTGTGAATTGTGTATTATGTATTTAAATTAAATTATAATCGAACATGAAGCTATACAGTTATATGTGGGTCAATCATGTGTCCTATAACTATTATTTATAAAATCAATTATCAATTAGACAAAATAAAGTTTATCGATAAAGGTATGACGAAATAACATAATACAAAATATTTTTATTCAGATTCAATAACAGGCTAGTTAGGTCGAGTTACTTTACGTAACACATAAAGAATATCTGTCCAATCAGATGTTGACTTAATTATTTTTTAGGTCGTTTAAAAAACAGTTTAAAACAGAATCTAATGGTCTATATGTTGTACGTATGCATCCGTAATTACTGAACCCATTTATCTCACAATTTGAAAAAAAAATATATAGATTTATAATTTGCGATATATAAAATAAAGATTCCCTTAACTTAGTTATTAATCGCCCGTTTTTGGAGTATACACAGTTTTAAGAACGTAATACGAGTATTATTTAACGCTATTTCAATGTATTCAGAAACTATAGGAGACATCAAAAATGATTTCAGACAAAGCCTTTGAAATTTTCTAAACTTCAAAAAATATATATTATGGATATAATTTCAACGACAATATTGATGTTGCAGAAATGATAGTTAATTCAGTGATGCCTAAAAACTAATGTACGTGGAATTAACTAGATATAGGTCTGGGTGCAGACATAAAATAAGCTATTGTAAGTAGGTAGGTATTGTAGGTAGGCCTATGGTCAAAGTCGTGGTACTAAAAATAGCACTAAATGTTCTAGAGGACACATAAACACTGACACGAAGAAATTGTATCACAGATGTCACAACGGCTGTTGAAGAGTACCGAGTTTGTGGTACACCACACAAAGCACTATTAGTATGTATGTACCTACTCTTCCAGGATACTAATAAGAGTCTATCATATAAATTTTTTAAATTAGGGGTTAATAATATAAGTCGTATATAGGGGTTAATAATATAAGTAATATATCGAGGCGTAACTAAATGGGTACCAGATGGGTCCGAGTTCACCGGCAGGAAAATCGACTTTTTGGCAAACTATGTAGTTCGGTTGGACACCATTGTGTTTAGTTCATGATACTCATAAACCACTCCCACGCCGCGATTGTCTTCGGTTTTGTGTCTACTGTTGAGACACATACAGTGTGGAACAGGCAAATGGAATAAATTCAGTAGCTCCATTATTATGCATTTTTTTAGAAAATTCTGAGACATATCAATGTCTAATTCTTAAATGACATCTTACGACGTAAAAATGTCATCCCTAAATTCAACCCCCTTCAGGTGACAGCTACAACCCCTAAATTTTCAAATTGGAACTAGGGGCTTGTGATATTTCATTTGAAAGATCTTTTCATTCTTTATTCAAAACTGTTATGGTTTTAAACTTTATGGCAGAAATTAACAAGAAAAAAAAGTTTCTCCAGCGTAGGAAAATCGTGCTACTGAATTTATTCCATTTGGCTGTTCCACACTAATAGGATAGATAATCTGCTGTAACGCTCTTGAGTGACGGCTGGTTGAGGATGGTACCCTGAGGATGGTCTGAGGAGGATTTGTGTCATATACTTCCGCAAGGGTTTACATTGGTCGGCGTCCATTCGATGTCAAATACATGCCGTTCCTGGAAGTATCGAACCATCCGTGGCATTAAATAATAATTTTTGAAAAAGTAAGTATTATTATAAATGATACGTTTTAAAATGCCCAACATCATCGGCGCTAGATGTTATGAACAATATTAATTTTATTGGACAATTTTATAATGCTGGAGTGGGTACTGGAACCTTCGGCGTAGAAACAAAAAACTGGACGTTTTCCACGAAACACCGAACTACTATATTTTTCTCCACGCGCGTTTCGCCAACCAAGTTGGCATCTTCAGGAGAAGATTAAAACTAAATTCTAACCTACACACTTGCACTATTTATACTAAATTTGTTGCCACGGTTCACTGAACCGTAATATCTGTCTTTGTTTATCAGAGCAAACAGTGGACTGGTGGGTATCGGACCATTGTCCTTATTCATACTACTGTTACACTTAATGATTTCTAAACTTTCAAAAGCATCCAATTGTCTACTGTTTGTTACATTTCTAAATTAATTTTAAATTATTTATGTCTAGCCTATGGTTGTTGTCAAAAGCGTGTTGGGCAACACAAGATTTTTCAGTTCTGCCATATTTCAAATGAGCCATGTGTTCTTTAAATCTAGTCAAAATAGATCTTTTTGTTTTGCCCAATATACTTTTGATCACAATCTTTACAACTTATTTCGTATATTCCTGACTTTTCGTTATTGTCGATTTTGTCTTTGGAGTTACCTAAAAGCGTCTGTAGTTTATTTTTAAAATTATAAACCAAATTGATATTAATATTTTTAAAATTTGTATCTAGTCCGCGGGTGAAGCGTTGGGAATATATCTAAGAGTCGCTGTTTCTTTCCTATATACATCAAACTCTAACTTATTTTCACTATTTCTAATAAATGGCAAAAAATGGCAGTTGTTCATTGTGTTCCATTTCATATGTAAATTTTATGGTAGGGAAAAGGTTATTTAATTTAGCAACAAAATTATCTAAACTAATTGCTTTTGTATCAAATACCACTAAGATATCGTCCACATACCTGAACCAGACTCTAGGGAAGTACTCGAATTTATCTTTTACTTCTGTCTCAAATTTACTCATGAAAAGATTTGCAATGAAAGGTGACAAGGAGTTACCCATTGCCGTTCCCTCATGTTGTTGAAAATATTCACCATTATACTGAAAACAATTTTGATTCATACAAATACTAGTAAGTCGAATGTCGAATGTATTCCTTAATAATTTTATCGTCTAAACCATTTAATTCGAGTAATTCCCTGAGGTAGTCCAAAGTTTGCGGGATTGGGGCACTTGGAAACAATGAGCATACATCAAACGAGACCAAAATTTCACCTTCTTGCAATTGGATATGTTTGATATTGTCAACGAACTCACTAGAATTTTTAACTGAAAAACTTGTTTGTGCATTAGGCAAATTTTCGAACTCGTTCGTTAACCATTGAGTCTGATTCAGGTAAGTAGACGACTCTTAGCGGTATTTGATACAAAAGCAATTAGTTTAGTAATTTTGTTGCTAAATTAAATAACCGTTTCCCTACCATAACATTTACATATGAAATGGAACACAATGAACAACTACCATTTTTATCAGGCATAACAAAAAATAACGGAGTTATATGAAAGTGCGACATTAGCTCGAAAACTACAAAAGATGCTAAGTAATGTAGTAAACTTTATTTTTTGTAGTATCAATAATTGGGCAGAAAAAATGATAAATACAGTCTACAGCACAAAATACTAAAAATAATACAATCGCTAGTAGTGATATAAATGCTAAATTATTTGTAGTTTATTGTAGTAACAATAAAAATGCATAAACTATTCATATGAAGGAAATATCGGGCATAACAAAAAATAACGGAGTTATATGAAAGTGCGACATTAGCTCGAAAACTACAAACGATGCTAAGTAATGTGGTAAACTTTATTTTTTTGTAGTATCAATAATTGGGCAGAAAAAATGATAAATACAGTCTAGAGCACAAAATATTAAAAATAATACAATCGCTAATAATGCTATAAATGCTAAATTGTTTGTAGTTTATTGTAGTAACAAAAAAAATTCATAAACTGTATTCAGATGAAGGAAATATCGGTCATAACAAAAAATAACGGAGTTATATGAAAGTGCGACATTAGCTCGAAAACTACAAACGACGCTAATTAATGTAGTAAACTTTATTTTTTTGTAGTATCAATAATTGGACAGAAAAAATGATAAATACAGTCTATTACACAACATATTAAAAATAATGCAATTGCTAATAGTGATATAAATGCTAAATTGTTTGTAGTGTATTGTAGTAAAAAAAAATCATAAACTCTATTCAGATGCAGGAAATATCGGGCATAACAAAAAATAGGAGTCATATGAAAGTGCGAATTCCAAAACTACAAACGATATAAATGTTTGTAGTACTACACAAGTATTTGTAGAGACTGCTAAACTATTGATATAACTGTCATCATCAAAATAAACTGTGCGAAAAAATTAATACATTTTAAAAAGTGAAAGCCTGAAAAAGTAAAACGTTTGTGGCTTCATTAACTAGTATATACATACTATATACATACAGACATACATACTTACATACATACATACACATACATACATAAGTATGTGTGGAAATAGGTAAGTGTGTACCATGAAAACCTATAAAATGGCATGTCATATGAATATATCTTTATTCACATTAAAATTAGTTCCACCTTCCTCCGTTTGTAATTTTCAAAAGTCAGCCAACATCACAACATTAATTATTGACAGTTATTAAATTAGGTAACTACAATTTTTCTTTTAGTTAGCTAACTACGACGCAAGTGGGATATTTAGATTACAATTTGTTATTATTTTTTTAGGTAAAAAAAGTTGTGCGTGATTTTTTTATGTACCCAGTATGCCGCAGAAAGTGCCCTCTACCATCTATGTCAAGAATATTAACAAAAAAAAATTTCATAAAAAAAAACTTGAAAATTTGTCAAAAACATTGGTTTTCATAAAAGTTATTTAAGGAAATCGAAATTAAAATTATAACTTTGACACCCTGTATCTTGGGCACTACCATCTACTGAATTAAATCATTAGTCCAAAGAGTTTCAAAAGTCAAACCAACAACATAGAATTGATTATTGATAATTATTAAATTAAGTAAACAAGATTTTTCTTTTTGTTAGTTACCTAATTTAATAACTGTCAATAATTAATGTTGTGATGTTGGCTGACTTTTGAAAATTACAAACGGAGGAAGGTGGAACTAATTTTAATGTGAATAAAGATATATTCATGTGACATGCCATTTTATAGGTTTTCATGGTAGAAAAATTCAGATCACATTAGGTAATTATTATTAAATAAGGTGATTAAAATTTCTCTTTTTGTTAGTTAACTACAATGTGAGACATAGAATATAGTTATTACTTATTTTTACGGAAAAAAAGATGCACGTCATTTATTTCCTCAAAATGCAAAAAGCGTTCTCTCAAAATAATTAACAAATTAACATTTTTATCCCGAAAAAAATCCCAGTTTCGAAATTTTGTGCAAAATTATTTGTTTTCAAAAAAAGTTAATAAAGAAAATCGACATTCATATTATAACATTGACACGCTGTACCTTGGCAACCATTGATTTTTGGATTAATAATTATTAGTTCAAAAGTTTCAAAAGTCAGTCAACAGCATAAAATTCATTTCATATGTGTAACTCCATTATTTTTTGTTACGCCCGATATTTCATTCATCTGAAGATTTTATGAATTTGTTACTTTAAGGGTGTTCTTGTGTTACTACAATAAACTACAAACAATTTAGCATTTATATCACTATTAGGGATTGCATTTTTTTAAAATATTTTGTGCTACAAACTGTATTTACCATTTTTTCTGCCCAATTATTGATACTACAAAAAAATAAAGTTTACTACATTAGTTAGCATCGTTTGTAGTTTTCGAGCTAATGTCGCACTTTCATATAACGCCGTTATTTTTTGTTATGCCCGATATTTCCTTCATCTGAATAGAGTATATGAATTTTTTTGTTACTACAATAAACTACAAACAATTTAGCATTTATATCACTATTAGGGATTGCATTTTTTAAAATATTTTGTGCTACAGACTGCATTTACCATTTTTTCTGCCCAATTATTGATACTACAAAAAATAAAGTTTACTACATTAATTAGCATCGTTTGTAGTTTTCGAGCTAATGTCGCACTTTCATATAACGCCGTTATTTTTTGTTATGCCCGATATTTCCTTCATCTGAATAGAGTATATGAATTTTTTTTTTTTACTACAATAAACTACAAACAATTTAGCATTTATATCACTATTAGGGATTGCATTATTTTTAATATTTTGTGCTATAGACTGTATTTATCATTTTTTTCTGCCCAATTATTGATACTACAAAAAAATAAAGTTTACTACATTCATTAGCTTCGTTTGTAGGTTTAAATGAGCAAAAGAAAATTAGGTATTTATTCAAGCGGGTTCCAGCGTGACGGAGCTTTATTTAGTGTGTAGGCTAAAATTTTGTTTTAATCTTCTCCTGAAGATGCCAAAACGCGCGTCGAAAAAAGTATAGTAGTTCGGTATTTCGTGGAAAACGTCCAGTTTTTTTTTATAATGAATAATGTTTGTTGTATTCGAACAATATGATCGTCTATTTAACAGCATTACAATGTAGACTTATACGTGACAAGTGTCTCAGATATACGTTACTGAAACTGTGACGCTGGGGAGTACACGAATAAAAAGCGTAAAAACGGGACATTAACGATAGAAAGTGCACCTTACATCATATTGTCTACTTACATTGATTTATTGTTACTCATTCTTATTACTAACGATCCATATAACAACCAGAAGTTTATATTTTCAACTAACCACGGATAACGCTTTCAATTTAATAGAACTCATCAACATGGTGACGGCTGGAAAGCGAATGAAATTGGAGACGCAGGTCGCCACCTACAAGAGATGTGATTGAACACTAACTGCGGAGGAGTTAGGAGGAGTTACGTTTACCACCCTGTTCAATGCAGGAATTCTAAAATAGATAACTTCCGTAAAGTTCAGGGGACTCAATAACTGTTTAAGCAACACCAAGCTATGTTTCACAACCAGATGATTCGCTTTTAAATCAATCAGTTGTTTCGTTCAAATGGACCCACTTGTAGGTGGCGATGGTTGCAGCTCCAATTTCATTTGGAGTGTCATTCATGGGCTGGAGACCATTTTGTCTTTTTTGATTTTTTTTTATTTTAGGTTGTCACCACGTTGATGAGTTCCATTAGAACGGAAAAGCTGTCCGTGGTTGGTTGAAAAGTTAAACTTCTGGTTGTGAAACATAGCTTAATGGTGTTGCATACTTTGCAAGTCTTATGGAAGTTATTTTTCATAGAACTCCTGCGTTGATCAAAGTAGTTAAAGTAAGCCTTCATAGCTCTTAAACAGAACCTGAAATTGTGCTCATTTCTTTTGTAGATGCGGCCGTGAACGCTTCGAGAAGTAGTCAGTTATTGTTTTTTGCGGGTATCTCGTATATGTATCTCTCGTATATGTATCTGAAATTACCTATGTTATTATTTAATATTATGAATGTGTGAAAGCGAAATAAAAAATTGAGTACTGTATAAGTAAATAAGATAAGTTAATCATTTAATTGTTATCCATGTTTGTTGATGTAAGTAGAACTCAAATTTTTACTGCGCTAACATGTAAATCAAGTTCGTACATGATATTATTTTATTCGCACAGGTTTGATGTATAATCAAACTGCGTATATTTAATTTGTGTCAATAATAGGATGGAATCTGTGAGAGGATTCCTCTATCCTTTGAAATTTATGTAATACCTATATATCCATGAAATATTAGTTTAGTATAATAACGTTATCTAGAGTAATTTCGAATTCGTAAAGTTGAGATCTGTTACATACATACATACATACATACATACATACATACATACATACATACATACATACATACATACATATACAATAATCATAATCATAATAACATAGTATAAAACAGAGTCGCTTCCCGCTGTCTGTCTGTCCCTATGTATGCTTAGATCTTTAAAACTACGCAACGGATTTTGATGCTTTTTTTTAATAGATAGAGTGATTCAAGAGGAAGGTTTATATGTATAATACATGCATAATATAGTAGAGAAACACTGATAATTTTAGAGGTTTCTAATGTGATGTCGTAAATAAAAAAATTTTTTTGCGCTTACATTGCAAACGCTGGCTGAACCCTACGAGAAAGATCAAAATAATGTACTACAGTATTGTACACCTTAAAAAGGGCTACAAAAAAGTCCGCGTGCACCCGTGCGAAGCCGGGGCGGGTCGCTAGTGGACTATAAAACAGGTGATAGGTATATATGCGAGTTTTTATGAATAATTTATTTTCTAAAAAGGTCTCAATGAAATACTATTATTTTATATTCGGTATATCTAATTGGGTGTCTACGTTAGTGTAGTGCATGATTGTGTCAATTGGTATGTGCATCAAATTAGTTTTTTTGAGGAGCTTTATTTGGTTAAAAAAATATTTGGCTAGTAACACAACACTTACTCCATTATTACTGTCAACATGGAGCTGCCCTCAACCACGTATTTAGTACTTGAATATAATTTAATTAGTACCTGTATATACCTCTTTCGACCTACTGTGGCCCTATTTGCGAATTCCCGATGAACTAGGGGAAACTTCGAAGAAGAGAAAAGATAAAGATCTCTCCGTAGTGGATGCTTTCAAATCTCCGGTGTAAACAAGCGCCGTGTAGCTTCCTGTTTGTGTTTTCGGAGGATTTCGCCGCGGTAGACACACTTCGAAGTTTCCTTATACAATATATCTGGTTACTCCAGTATTGTTTTACAGCAAATGTGCACGTTGTAGGTGCGATAAAATAGTTTGTAAATAAAACAGAGCGTATCTTCTAAAATACATGTACATATTTTTTTAGTTTTAGAAACTCTCAGTAACTGAGATACTATACTCAGTAACATAGGAGAATTGAAATCTTTGGCGCAGAAACAAATTCACACTTGAACACTTTAACCACTTAACAACGAACCACTTTTTTTGCCCTCTACATGTGTTTCGCTCATTATGTTGGCATAATCAGGAGGCGATTACAACTGTTATATAAAAAAGTAGACAAGAAATGACTGCTACCCAGAAGTAACCTCATCACTATTATGAGATAGAGGATACTGATCTAATCAAAAACCTAATTTTTGTTTTAGAAAAATACGTCTTAAACCAGTCATACATAGTCTTCACAGATTTAACTAGATTATTCGCCAATAATTTTTAGTATACGGTATTAGGTCGGTTTATAGTCATATTTTGTATATGTCAAAAGAATATGGCTTACAAACGTTACAGAATTACTTGCAGTGCAGTGCTTATCTGGTTTAAATAAATCAGTACTGGAACTAATCCCGTGTAAAAGGTATTTTTTTAAAAGATAATCGTTGACTCAGTGGAGCTGACCCAGTTCATATTCAAAAAATGAGTACGCGTACTAACGCAACAAAGCATACGCATTCTACAGTGATTGTGAGGTTGTTGAAATGTAGCCACAAACATGGGTGCTTTGTGAACACTGCTATCGAATCAAGTCTAATTTTAAGTAGACATTGCGGACGTAAATAGTCCCCTCCACCGATCTTAGAAAGGAGCAAGATAATGACGTCGCGCAAAAACCAGTTGAAATCGTTTTACTTTTACTACTTTCCAACATAAAAAGTGATATACTTCACTTGATCCACCACACAAAGGGCGCATTCATCGCAATTTTTCTGATGGAAGAAAGGTCTTGTGACACGTTTGAAAAGCATTTAAATTGGTTCTTCAGCACAGCCCTATTTTTTTTTTTATATTTTCAGCGGTTCCTAAATAAAATATCATTTTTGTTTTTCAATTTTTTTTAATTCTATTTCTACACAATAACAACAAAAATATCATTGTGTCAATATCAAAGTCTATTTTGAAATTCTTCTCTTAGACTAGTCAATATGACCTGAATAATTTTCGAATAAGCATCTATAATCCTTATAATTAATGATATCTGGCTGTGTAATTGAACTTGACGTAAGCTTACAGAAATAAGTCAAAGGGGACGTATCAGGTGATCGAGCTGGTCATCCAAAAGGCCCATGTCTACCGATCCATCTATGGGGATTAGCAATAATAACAAATGAGGTTCTCAGGAAAGGGGTCGTTAAAAATAATTTGGCTGCTGTTTACTTTAGCTTAAATTACTGCTGTTTACTTTTTGCAGCGGTCGAATGCAAATCATTTAAAGAGATAATTAACGAACTTGATACATCGAAAGCAATGCACTTTGACAATTCGTTTCTGCATTCAGCATTTTATTTATCAAAAAAATCTAAATAGTGTCCCGGTTTTTAATAAACCCGAAATTTAATAAATCAGTCATATCCGACTTCTTGATCTACTCAAATAAACGTTTAAAATAAGTTGTTTGAAATTCATATAAACTCAATGGCAAATATGAATTATAATTAATTACAACAATTGCTTTTTATTTAATATTTCCAGACTAGCAACACTGATAATGAAAAATGTTTTGTATGCTAAAGAACAATCCTTTGTGACTGCGCGAAGACACGTACAAACTTAGTGATCTGCGTATTGAATCAATGCACATTATAACGAAATTTTAGTTGATTTCGTTACATTAATCATGTACCAGGTATGTATTATTAATGAAGACAGGTAAGCATCAGTTAAGATGAGTTTTTTATCTTTTAAATTTTAAAATCTTTTAATTAATACTGTGTAAACTAAAAATAACTAAAAATGGTCTCTGAATGAGAACAGAGGAACGAGGGACAAAACGGGGCTGAAAGTTGATAGCAGATATCGCAACATCTCGCTGCCAGCTCACCTTGTCATTTGGTTTAGTAATATTTGGTGTACTTTGTATTGTGATAACTTTGGGCCTACTGCTAAAAAGAATAAATGTAAAGTAGCATAGTGAAATAGACTTCTGATAGATATAAGAGATGACAATGGTGAACAATTTTAAAGTAAGTTAATTTTGTGTTATATGTATGTGTAAAAGATTGGTTCTGAATTTTTGTCATTTCTGTTATGTAAGTGGAGAACGGTAAGTTATTTTTTAAATTCTTTAAATAAAAATCCTATAGGATATTCCAATGCTAAATATCCTATGGGTGTTGTATGGGATAATCCATGAAATTTCTTAAGAGTAGTGTTTAATGTTGTATTTATGGTATAAGTAACACTGTTCAACCAAATTTGTAATGATAGCCGGCCGACATTTACAAATTTCACCCGTGTATTTATTACTTTATTAGATACATATTAACTAAATCTACTTTTGTAGTGACAACTTACTTTCACATTTACAAATTAATATCTAAATTTAAATGGCAGGTAAGCATTAAATGCAATATTTTTGCATGTAATTAAAAATATTTTCATTCGTACTAAGCTTGTTTTTCTTTTAAAGATATTGCAGCAATAAAATTGATAAATCAAGTAAATATATTCATTGTGAAAAATATAGAATCCATTACTGCAGTTTATTAAGTTAGGCGTAGATCAGCAGCTATTTAAAACATCAATTTTAATTACACCTTCTTCTACTATCGGTAGATTTAAATATTCCTACAAGTACTCCGTTATGTAAAATTCATATTTTTAATATAATTAAAAAATGGTATAAAAACACAAAATTTTATAAATTTCCCAACGACTTAGAGACATGTAATGTATGGAAAATAGATCAAGAACATTGTAAATCTTTCCATATTTGTCAGAATCATTTTGTAGCTACTGATTTCTTAGACTCTAACCACAAAATTTTAAAACCAAAATCTATTACAAAACCTCCCTCAAGTACAAATTTATGTCTACCATCCGCTTCATTTTTTTGAAGAAACTGTAATTATTGATGGAAATAATATTACAAAAAGTTGTGAAGTTCATAACGAAGCCAAAAATATCGTCACGAGTCAAAAATGTTCTTCAACAGCAGAACTTGTGTTTTTAAGTTAGGGTAACACGGGCGATTTATTTCTTTTTTTTTTTAGAATATATTCGTTATTTAGGAGAAAGCGTCCAGAGTGGGTAGCTCGTAAATTTCATTTATCCTGTCAATTTCAAGATAGTTAAGAGCGTTCACGGAAAACTTGTTTCGGCCGTGACGAATTGGTAGGATTTTTGTAAATTGTCCCATTCGGGGAAAATAGTTCAGTTGATACTATATCACATATGGCAACCATATGGGTCTAGCCGAGTGTACAGCGAGGCCTATGCCATAGGCGGACCAGTATAAAACTCGCGGGGCGTTACGGCAGTCGAGATAAGTTATACGGAAAATTATTCAGTGAAAAATAGTATGTAAACGATGAATGGGCGGTCAGGTTGCTAAATACATAAGGTATGCAAACCCTGTGTCACACCGTCTATCGCGGGATGATAAAAGTAGCTAATGGGGGTCAGCTCGAGGCCGATGAGAAGCCTAACGTCTCCTCCGCCACTGGGAGCCGTAAAGGTCCGTTACGCTAGTGGGGTGAAAGCAGGATCTTTTCTAGGAAATGTACAGCGTTCATAAAAACGGAATAAACCCGAAAAATTTCAGTTCTTTTCCTCTGCTCAATGAATTCTTACGTTGTCGTGTTGGTTCTGATTGGTGGTGCTGATCAAAGCTTCTTAGAACTACAACAAGAATTAATTAGTTATCGTCGAAAATAAGACGGGGGTTGGTTCACAGCATTTGTTACGGTTTGTTTTGGTTAAATTAAATACTCCCTTATTTGCACGGCTGTGTTTTATTTCGCGCCGGAATACTAAGGAGGCTGGGTACCTTTCGTCGACTAACTGAAGCATTATCAGGTAAGCCATCTCTTCTCTTGGACGAATCAATCAACGAATTCACATATCATAGGTGTGTAAATTAAACGGCCGTTCGGTTAATCTGAAAAAGTAGCTAAAGGGAATCCCGGGGTCGTGGGTAATTCCGCGTGCCCCTGGATCTCATAAGTATAATAACCCAATTTTTCCACCTCGCGTTATCACCATCTTGACGAAATCTAAGTTTTAGGCGGATGAGGTGGCTTACGTGTTCCAATGATCATACGAGCTAACCCAGCGGTAAGATCCAATGCTATTGGTGGGCCACCCATGCTCGACATGTCAAGGGAAAGAAACCTGACTAAGAGAAATACAAACTGCTATATACTATAATATCTAATGGCACTGTTATTTAAATAGTGTTGTTGTATTGTTATGTCTTGTTAATATATTTTCATACTTCTACTCAGTTTTTTTTTATTTATTTATAATAGTGAAAATATAATTTTATAACTGAAAACATCAATAAAATGAATTAACAACCCTGGGCCAATGGAAGAACCTATGATTCCTTGCTGTAAGCTGCTACGCACTAAGGAGACGTTAGCTGTGGACTTTCAGGGAGAGAGAAGTAGCCATACCACCAGGTTGCCGAGTATAACCGACAGGCATGCACTGGCTGAGCTTCCCAATCTGACAACAAATGACCTTCTGCTAGTATACTCCCAGCTTCTCCATCAGTTGTAATTGTTGACTGGTAATTCTACCTCACAAAGGGCTATTGGCCAGAAGATGTATTAACCAGAGTTTTTGTATAAATAATTTTGTAATTTACTTAAACGATTTTAAGTAATTAATTAATTAAGTAGGTACTTAGAACTGTTTTAAAATATATTAATATTTTATCTTAAAATATATTGTCTTTATCTTACATTGGCTGGAGCCCAACCTACAGAGTTATAGTTGTAAATAAAAAAATCAAACCCACACCTGACCCTCAGTTAGTTGGAGCTACATTTGTAACTCATCAGAGTTTCTTGCGGAGCCAATTTTTACCAAAGAAGTTACAACATATAAATATCATAGAGGGGACTCGGACTCGATCATAGAATTATTTTTCGAAACTGATACCACATTGGGCTCAAAACTAATTAGTTCTGAGCTCATTCATATGTTCTAGACGGTATGCCATAATATCTTGCTCTTTTATTTGGTTTAATTACATTTATAAGGTTGATAGGAAGCAGGAAGTTCATAGTTAGTTACCCTTGCAGAGAAAGGATGAGCCTATCTTTGTTTTATTTTTCAACTTGATGGTATTATTTAAAACAATTGTACATTCACCACTGGCGAAATCTAGAATAGCTAGAACCATTTTAACTTGAAAATGAAGCGTTAGTGCCGTTTCACAAACAGGTGATGACGAGATATAAACAAAATAAACAACTGATGATCAGTCTAGATGATCAATCCTAATGAGCCCTTCTGTTTGAATTCCAGATGCATATTATCAGGACTAGTTAGGGCCATTAGTTACTGCTATAATTTTATAAAAGAGGTTTCGTCAGTGTGTTGATTCCGGGGAAGTAGTGATGCTTTCTTAAATCTTAATATAAAGAAAGAAACACAAAAACACCTTTAAGAGCCCTTTCCATTCAAATATAATATACCTATATAGATCTAGTAGCATTCTTACACTTTTTTTGTTGTGCCAATTAACAATAACGCAGTAAAGCGACACCAGTGCGTTATTCTAAACTGATCAAACAACGTCTTGTCAACGCAAGTGTAGCGAAAATTATTGGTTTAACTTACACTTTATATAGTTCTTCCCAAGCTCAAAGGGTATTTAGATAAACTTTGAAAAATAATAATTTGCGAAAATATATTCTTAAGACGTGTCCATTCTTTTACAATTATTATCTGATGATAAAAAATATGAGAGTTGTCCAAAAACTAAAGATCGTAATTGTTTTTAAAAATTAGGAAAATTTTATTTTTACAAAAAAAAAAAGCATATATTATTGGTACATATCCCCACTATTTTTCGGCGTAATCTTAGTTATGATCGACGCACTTGTCGTAGAACTCCGGCAACTGTGGTCTCGACCACCGCGTCAGCTTTTCCGCCACGCCTCGACAGTTTGGAAGCTTTTTCCGGCCAAATGTAGCTTAGAGTGAAAAATATCACTTGAAGAGAAAATCACTCGGCGTCAGATTGTAGTTGTGAGAAGGATAACGGAGGAGATTCTATTCGGATGACTCCCGAAGTGTGGTTATGACGTTGGCTCTGTGAGGCCGAGTATTATCAAAGAAAATGCACGCCCTCGGTCAGCATTCATCGGCGCTTGTTTTAGATAGTCTTTCTGAACACTAAGATGACTGAGAACACATGCGCCGGAGTTCTATGAAAAGCTAAAGGACCTTTTTGTCACGACTCACCAAGTTCATTGATAGAGTACCGGGAACTACGCCGAAAAATAGTGGGCCATGTATATATGTAAAATATAAAAAAGGGTAAATATGTAAATATAAATGTACCTACAGTGTCATACGAGTATGATTTTTTTTAATAAAATGTTCCTCATTTTTAAAACAATAACGTTCTGTATGTTTTTCGACAACCCTCGTATTACGTAAATACCTGTTAGGTATAGGTACCAACTAGTTTCAGCTTGATCATAAATGTTAATTACTCTTTAAAAGGTTGTTTAACATTCCATTAAATGGGATCAGAATCCTGTGCGTACAGCATTTACACAAACTAGAATTTTCATAATTCTTAAAAGTGTTAAAAGTGTGATATATAATTGGATATAACCTTTATGACCAATATGATATCTATGACCTTTATGACCTGTATGACCCACCGATTTGACGTATATGGTCTGTATGACGCATATGATATTTATGCTTCATACAACTTTTATAGTCTATATGGCATCAATGACCTAAATGAATTTAGTGACATATATAACCTTCATGACATTTATGATCTCGATGAGCTAATTTTGGCCTTTACGATCCGTATGATCAATTTTGGATATAGATGTGAAATTAAAAATGAGAGTAGAGACTTAATAATCTGATTTGAATTATTCTACTTCAAAAACCTATAAAACGATACGTCACATCAAAATCTTTGTTAATTCACGTTAAGATATAACAAAACAACCGCCTCCTCTCCTGCCAACCATCAGCCAAATGAACATAAATTCAATTTTGGCTTGGTTACACATAAGTTTTCACAAATTTTGAAAATTGTCCTTATATTTTACTCGAGTTCCCTCCTCTCCTGCACAAGGGGGGGGGTTGAGTAAGAGATTTTTATAGAACTCTTTCCACTGGGCAATTATTAAAATTTATGTTAAAAAGCTTTGTGTTTCCTATTTTTACTACTTATGCTTATATATATTTATATAAGCAGATTTTGTTATGTTGTACAGGGTGATCGATTTATCATAGGAAGCGAGTTTTTTCTCGGAAACGACAGAGAGAAATTAATTTTTGTGAACGGTAAATCATTTTTACTGCCTTCACTCAAAATTAAGGCAAAAATAAAAAATGTCTCAACGACGCTAAGCGTTGCAACGCCTCAAAAAATTTGTTTCAGCAACCTACATTTTTTACTTTACCATTACAAATATATATTAATTGTGTGTTCTTTTTTATTTAACATTTTTTTTGGATCTTGAATATTTAAAAAGTTATGGTCGATTTCTTATTTAGTGCTTTATCTGTTTTTCTCATAAGCTGCTAACTAAATGAATATAATTTCCGTATAAGAATACATCAGTTTACTAGCTTTTACTAGAAATTAAGACGGAAAAAAAAATATAGCTTAATGATGCTAAGCATCGCGACGCCGAAATTTTTTTTAGCAACATACCTAGGTGGGTATTTCTCGATGAATTCTTTTATATTTAATATTACAACATTTGGAATTTAATTTTCCGACGCTATTACTCGTTCAATATATACATAATACATAAGTAAATATGTTTTTATTTACAATAAAAAATATATGTATTAAATATAGGTTTTAATAGTTAGAATATTGTATAATTTATAATAAACAAATAGGTGTATCTTTAGATACCTCAAATGAGCAAAACCCAATAACCCAGGGGTTTGTATGTATGAAACTAGAAACCCCGTATGTCGGAGGTTTATGAACGTACGTACAATCCCAATACCAAGCTCAATAAGCTCAATAACCAATGTCTGAAAGTTAGAAGCGTCAGGCACAATAGTCCCATAACCCCCATACCCTCGAACCCAACAACCCAATAGCCCGATAGCTGCGTATATTTAATTAGAAACAACGTATATAAGGTTTTTTTAGCTAACACTATCAAACTCAGTAACTCCATAGATCAGAAGAGGTTCTCAGATCCAATAAACCCTTAACCTCATTTCTAGATGAGGGTTTTATAGAGGCAATGAATATCAAAATGGGATAGTTTAAAACAAGTATTCGAAATTTTATTAAGGAATACAGTGAGGAGCAAAGTGAATGTTTCCCCCAAGGTATAAAGATATGGAATTTCGGTATTAAGGTAGATGGGACATAACATGATGGCGGATTTCTGCTGGACATTAAAGAGAGAGTATGTTTTTGAAAGTCCTTTATAAGTATCCTGTATGTGATCATCAGATTTAAGACTATATGCTTGTAGGATACATCATTTCTATGTCTTAGATCGACAAACCCCTTCGAGCTATGAATTTATTGGGTGTGGGGTTCGAGGGGAGCTGAAGAATTATAGAGGGTGTGGTGCTTGAATTTAATTCCCAGAACTATGAGGTTATAAAGTCTGCAGTAAATTCAAATGTATTCAAATCAAAGAACTATGTTATTATTGATGCAGTGGAATTAATTTTTTTCTGTGGTGATCTGATCCCCAGGGTTATACAGTTATTAGGTATGTACACATGCCTGGGCTATTAGGTTATGGGTATGGGGTTATAGACTATCTGCAAAAAGGCGGAGCTTAGCGATTCGCGACAACAGCGCTCGCGGCGGCTTACTCTATAAGTTTCGTGCTGGCATATTACAAGAAGCCAATACGCAAAATACGATTTATTGAAAAACGTTGTTTCTAAATTGATTATGTCATTGTAATTATTGCGGAAGCCATCGAATTCATAAAAGTAATAAACTATAACGTGAACACGAAGTACTGTGGACGTCACATCTTGAATTAGCATCGGGCATATTAGCAGTGCAGTGTTTTGTGTCGCGCTACATAACCTAAAGTGACCAGATGTCCGTCATTCAGAAAGCTTGTCCGTCTTCAAGAGCAGTCCGTCAAACTGTCCGTCATTGAAATTTTTTTATTAAAATATCCGGAATTACGTTTTCTAGGTTAATCTGAGGACGTATCGACGTATCGTATCGATCGTGATTAAATATCAGTATTTCAAAAAGGCATCAAATTCCAAAAAAGTATCCTTGTGAAAGTCTATATTTTTATGTAAATGTATTTTTCATTGAAATTCTGAAGTGCCAGGAAAGCGCGTGACTTCGAAAGTTTTAAAAATTTTCGCCTGCGGCGCTATTTAGTTCGCGCCTCGCGGCGCGAAAAATAAACTCTAGCTTCGTCTGTGTGAACCAACTGAACATATCCGTCTTTGGCAAAATCAAATTCTGGTCACTTTAACATTTTCGATAACATTGTTCTTATGGCAGCTATTTTGGTTAATTTACAACCTCCAATTTTGAAAGTAAGCACTCATGAAGATTTTAGCGAATACGTATTAGTAATATATATTTCTGTACAAAATTAATATAAATGAGAAATATTCAAATTTGAAGAATAAAATAATGCATACATGTGTATGTAACGAAATAAATATTATTTATTTTTCGACGCAACACCAAGAGGGTTCCAACACCAATACCACAATAAAACATTTGTCAAAAATATATATGATATAAATTGCGGTACATAGACTGCCATTTAATAAAATATAAATATCATTAAACCTGACTCTTTATTTAATTGCACTATTGTTGTACATACTATCCCAATTTTGCACGTTATTATTTTCTTTATCAGACATTTCACTCAATTGTTTACAATTACATTCATAACCTATAAATCAAATAGTTTAGACAGTTTCAACACAAAATATAAATATGATTCTCGTGAAAATTATACTTACTTTGTCAAGAAATTCTTCCCCGTGCAATTAATAACATTTGCAATTGCACTGTGAATTCTTTCCCAAATTCAAATATAGTACAAAAAAACAACTCGACGCATACGACACAATACAAAATCCACAGTACAAAAGTTATGAAAAATTCCGCGCGCGGCGCTTCTAGTTATTCTGCAGATAGTCTATAGGATTATGGAGTTATTTTCGAGTTTATATTGATCCCTGATATCTTATGACAGAAAAGCTACAATTTCTGTTTTTGCTATATTCCATGATTCTCGATTTTCCCTCATAAATTGCAAAATTGGCGATTTTAGATCGTTTTTAGATGTTAGGGATGAACTATGCTATGGACATGCTTAAACCGACTTCAGATTCGGATTTTGCGATCCAAAAAACTTTTTTGTGGTGCATTCTACTGCACTATTTATGTGTCCTGGTATAATTTTCCGAGTGTTTCAAAAACTGACCAAGAAAAAAATGAAGAAAAACACCTTTGTCATTCACTTTATGTATGAAAATAAAAGTACTTCTATTTTACTTATGTACATAAATAGTTATTCCATTGGTGTTGTTCATTTCATTTGTAAAAGTGCAGGCCATGTATATTTTTAATCACCTTATTACCGGAATAAACAAATTAGCAACCAAGCGAACGTAAAACAAAATCAAGACCCCGCTATACGAGACAGAAACATCTCGTTATAAAAAAAGTAATATGCATTTTGGTTTTAATTAAATTCAAAGCACAGGCGACTCATGAAGCGCGGTGTTATTTCAACGCAAGCAAGAAAAAATAAACATTACCGACTTGAACAGCTCACCGTTTGCACCCGAAGTTCGCCCAATGCGCCGTCTGGGTTTATCTAATTCGCTTCTCTGGCACTGCCTCATTTGTTCGCGAAACTTATTAAGAGCGGTCCCGGGTTTGCTGCATGTCTAGTCACGTTTCGGATATTTTTTTGCCACCCGCAGTACATGGATAACTAATTTTAGATTAACTAATAGCTTAGGCGTTACTCGCTTAGTGGACTCCATTAAGTTATATCATATTAGCTATACAGGGTGTCAACTTCATCTATGGTATTGCACTGGTAACTTTTAAACCGTAAGAGACACGAGGTCAGTTAAATTTTAAAAAATGCGCATTTTATGACTCCTGCAAATTGTCAACTTGACTTCTTGACAATATTTTTAAATAAACTTTTTGCCATCAACCAGATAAGGTAATAGAATGTAACAAAGAAGAAGAACAAAGTACGATGGTGCGCCGTCTTACTGAAACCAGAGAACAGTGTGAAGAAACTTCAAATTGCTTTATCTGTAAGGGTGTCTTGAAAGAATAATGTCGATTATTTATTCCTGCCTGTTTCGTTTTTTTTTGCGAAAATTTGCTTGTTTCTGTTTTAGTTAATTTGGATAGTACTTTTGTCGCGTTGTATATTCATTGTATGGCAGAACTACTACTACTACTACTTTGTTTATCTAAGTTGGCTTTCTATTTATTCTGTTAACATTAGTTTTTCGTTCATTTTGTTTGGTTTTACCTGTATTAATTACAGGTAAATTACTTTACTTGTTTTGAAGCACTGTGGGACATTTCCAACTCGTAGGTACACGTTGCTCGGGTCGAAACTTAGTTCGCCGTTCTGCTCATACGAGGCGCGTTCATAAAGTAAGGGCCGTTTGGTCACAGAAAAAAATGTACTCATAAGAAACAAATTTTATTGTCATATTTAGTTAGGTACAATCTTACTTTACTTCTCTACATAATCGCCGTTCACTTCTAAGCATTTTTCGTACCGCTGCACCAGCTTCTTTAACCCCCTCTGCATAGAAGCTTGCCGCCTGAGAGTTGAACCAGTTGACAACGGCGTTTTTGAGTCCCTCTTCGGTTTCAAAACGTTGTCCACCGAGCCACTGTTTAAAATGCAAGAAGAGGAAGTAGTCGCTAGGTGCAAGGTCGGGACTGTACGGTGGGTGGTCAAAAAGTTCCCAACGAAAATCTTGAATTTTCTCATTGGTTTTGGCAGCAGTGTGAGGACGCGCGTTATCGTGGAGGAGGATTATGCCAGATGACAGTTTCCCGCGGCGTTTGTTTTGGATCGCACGTCTTAATTTTTGAGCGTTTCGCAGTACACGTCAGCTGTAATTGTTGTCCCACGTTCCATGAAATCAACCAAAAGAACACCGTCTTTGTCCCAAAAAACTATAGCCATCAATTTTCGACTTGTGTACTGAGTCTGCTTAAACTTTTTCGGTTTTGGTGAAGATGAGTGTCGCCACTGCATCGATTGCAGTTTTGTTTCTGGGTTGGCGTAGGATACCCACGTCTCGTCCCCAGTAACAATGTGAGAAAACAAATCATCTCCCATCTTGTTGATAACGTGCCAAAAACTTTCGTCCACTAGACATTCTTTGCTCTTTGTGGTGGTCGGTGAGCATTTTTGGTACCCACCTTGCACACAATTTGCGGTATGCGAGGTTTTCTGTGACAATATTGTAAACAGTAGTGCGTCCAAGTTGAGGAAATTTGTTAGCCAGGCCACTAATCGTCAATCGACGATCAGATCGCAGTGTTTGGTCCACTTGTGAACCGATTTCATCGGTCTGGATACTGGGCCTGCCACTCCGCTCTTCCTCATGGACATTTGTTCGGCCATTTTTAAAATCACGGCACCATTGTCTAACCTTTCCTTCACTCATAATTGTAGGTCCGTAAACCAGGCATAACTCCCGATGAATTTCAGCAGCCGACGATTCTTTTGCACATAAGAAACGAATCACAGAACGCACTTCACAGTTGGCGGGATCAACGATTTTCGCGGCCATTGTACTTTGCATTCACGGACAACAATACGACTTCAGAATCAAAACAAATGACGCTGTAGCTTCGCAATGAGTCAGTAGATGGCGCTGCAGTAGTAAAACTGTGCTTCGAAGCGCCAATATTTATATATAAGCAAACGGCCCTTAGTTTATGAACGCGCCTCGTATCTATATACCAAGCTTTGTTCAGACATAAACATTGTTCCGTAGGACAAACAAAATGCCAAATAGAACGGCAAACATCAGTTTAAGACGGGGCTATAAACCCGTTCACGGTCGATCCATCAGTTGTCGGTTTTCGCACTCACAGCAAGAAGAAAGTTCGCGAATGTGTTTGCAGGTAAATAACACAAAATTGCACAAATAAAACGGCAAATGTGCAGAGGAAGAAGTAATGTTTATTCCTGTGTGTTACTGTAATTTATATACTTGTTGGGTAAGTGTAGGTACTTAAAACAACAGTAATGAAATGGTCAGAAGAGGAATGTTTTAAATTTATTACTGTGTGAATATAGCTATATATACGCTTCTGCAGCTTCAATAGTTGTTTGCAACTACTGGGACGAGATCGGAGAGCATTATACTCGTAACATTCTGTGTAACATCCTATGTATTTGTCACCTAAAGATACGTGATTGGTTATTTCAAACTGTGCAGCAAATCAGAGCAAAGCTGCCAACTCTAGGTACAGAATGCTATGAAGCGCGAAACTCGTATACAGAATGCTAATTCAGGTAAGTAAAAACTATTGTACCATGTGTAAGTAAATGATTAGGTACAACTATTGAAATATTGATATACAAGATGTAATTCATTGAAATATAAATAAAAAATTAATACATCCACGTTGTTTTTTTATAATATCATACCTAAGTACCATATATGAAAAAAGATTAATCCGGAATTTGCTTTGAAATACAGTAATGTGATAGATAATACTCAGAAGTATTCGTTGCGATTAAGTTTAAAACAAACTTCTGTCTTGGGCGTTCTAACATTATAAGTTATTATTTATGGCATATAACTCTTATTTTGCAAAATCGCACTTGTGTCCTATTAAAAATGTTTTACCATCAAAGTATAAATATATTCAAATAGGCATGTAACTTTGATGTCACTTTAAGATACTTTTCTTTTCTTTCATATTTAAAAACAAAAAATATTTTAAAAAATGGATCCTCCACGCGGAATCCGCCGATTTTCATCAATTTTTTCCACTCTAGTATGTATGTGGATGTAAAAAAACAAGTAAACAAATAATAATCATAGGGTTATCGTCAAATATGTTTACATACCTACTTAAATAATGGACGCTACTTTATCGTTTTAACCTCCAATTTGTTGATTTTAGGGAGGAATTGTCGTCTATCCATTTTTTAATACCATCCCTTCCGAAATATAAGTTCTGAAAGTGTCATCATGGACTTGAACATGTTTGTAGGCGGGTGGTAAATATATTTTTAACAGGGTACAGGGAACACAGGCGCTAATTTTGCAAAACGACAATAATGTATTTAAAATCCACCTTATATTATTTGCATGTCCACTTATTTTATTCGCTTGTATACACAAAATTACACTAAACAACACTCTGTTGAATTGTTTGTTTAATTTTAATGAATTTCATCTTATAATAGCAAATACATAAGTATATATACCAATAGTATTTATTTCCGCATAATATGAAAGAGCATTCTGCATATGAGTTTCGCACTTTATGGGATTTCGTACCTGAGTTTGGCACCCTGACTTTGATTGGCTATAAAATTTAAAAATAACAAATCGTGAAGATTTAGGTGCTAAATGCATATACAGAATGCCATAATGCGGTCGGGTACAGCAGAACCATGTTCCGATTATTTATTGTTCGGTTTGCCGAAATTTAAAAGCATCCGATCGGAGAATAAAACGGGGAATATGTTCTGTTTGTAATTCATGCAATATTTAAGTCTGTACGAAGGATTATAGTATAGCTTTACAATACAAATCGAGCAACGATTTTTTTAAATGTAAAGTACAGTGTGTCCAATTTTCGCCACTTTTGCGGGATAACTCTTTAGTTAACCAGTTGTCTTTAAATATACAGTTACGGTTTGCGCTCTCCTGTCCTACTTTTTTGTGAAACGAAAGATGCAGTAAACAGAATGTTCATAGCCCTTTTAGATTTTGAGATACAGTATGAAACTGAAAATTTGCCGTTTTCGGACACTCCCTCTAACTCACTCTTCTTTTATCCTCTTGGAAATGTAAAAACGGACTTCCATACAATTTTTTATGTAAAATCTAGCGGTGTAGTTAGTTATTGTCTCCCATCGTCCGGGTTCTCAGAAAAAGCAAACATATTTTTTTTTATGGAACGTCCTGTATATTTTTATTTGGTTGAATTAAGTATTTTCCAATCATTTCAAAAATACTTCACTATTGGTAAGTTTTCTTAACAACACGCTCACAAAATGGTAATTTAAATGAAAAATACAATTTCTGTAAGTAGACCGTGGCGTTGCAAAAGAAAACAAAAGTTTTTGTTTGGAGTAGCTGCTAAAATTGTCAAATTTCTAGTAGCTGTAGTATTTCAAAAACTATTGTTAAAGAACACCTGTGTATTACTTTGCGTGTTAACGATGGCTGAAGATATAGCTTATGAAAATGATGAATAATATGATGCTTCATACAAAGTAACGATAATTCAAATGAAAAAAAAATCAAAATGTCGACATCTTTTATAGAATAAAAAAAAATAATTGGACTATGGAGGCTTGTTGGACTAATAAGGAAATCGACGAGGTTAACATGTTAGCCTCTGTTGTAGCAGCGCTTTCAAATTCATGCAGAGGAATTGAAAGTCGGTGTGATCATGTCTCGAGTACAGACAATGTAAATATAAATTTCGGCTTTACACAATGCAAATCGTACAATATTTGCACCCTAGAGATGCGGAACGATATTTTAGTTTTTTGCAACTGTTATATGGAACAAATTCGAACGGATATTAATTTTGATAGAACAGTAATATGGTCCATAACATCAGGTATTGGTTGCAAGAAAATCGTCATCTTATATTTGAGCGGAAAGAACAAAGACGGTTCGGTTTCAGTGTTGCTGGTTTTATTTTAGGAAGAAATAGGTATATGTAGTTTATATTTATGAAGGAGGCCTCTCTGAAAATCGTTATCTTCAAATTTTACAAGATGTTGTCCCTGTTGTAGATTTCTTTTTATGGAGTTTCCTAAAAAAAAAACATAATTTACAAGATTTGACATCGTTCCATGGAGGAACTTCGAGAGGCTATACATTTGGGATTGCAGTTTTTACGGGACCGTCCACTAATACCTAATTTTAAACGCCTTACGAAGGATAAGAAAAGTTTGCGAGTATGCAATTAGAGAAAATAATTTTCAACAATATTGTGATTATGAAAATAAAACTATTTTATTTTATTAAAATATGTTATTATATATTTTATAATATAATATATTTATATTATTATTTAAAAATATTATTTTGTCGGGTCTCACAAACGTTTTATTTATCTTCTATATCGCCTTTCGAAAACGACTGGACATTATTTTTTACAATTTGCTTACAATTTATCTGGCTTAAACTTTAGTAATTTTCTCGTATAATCAATAAAATCAAAATGGGCCAAGGTAAATTCAGTTATCGAAGAAACAAATTTTACAAACTTTTTCGGTACTAGTACTTTGAACAGAGCTTTAAAATTTATGGATACTTACATATATGTATGTACCTGCTTGCGCAGCTCTGCAACTGTTGGATGATTCACGTTTAATGCTCGATTTTAATTCTTTGCCGTAAAGCGCTAGCTGAGTAATAGCTCCTACGCGTTTTATACAACTGAGGGAGGATGCATTTGTATATACAGTGTGGAACAGCCAAATGGAATAAATTCAGTAGCTCCATTATCATGCATTTTTTTAAGAAAATCCTGAGACACGTCAATTTCTAATTCTAAAATGACATCTCGCGATGTAAAAATGTCATCCCTAAATTCAACCCCCTTCAGGTGACAGCTACAACCCCTAAATTTTCAAATTGGAAGTAGGGGCTTGTGATACTTCATTTGAAAGGTATTTTCATTCTCTATTCATAACTACTATGGTTTTAAATTTTATTGCAGAAATTAACAAGAAAAAAAGTTTCTCCAGCGTAGGAATATCGTTACATTAAAATAAAAAAACAAATCTAATTAATGCAGCAGATGTTCAAAATGCATGCCTCCAGCATCTTGGCAGCATCCTAGACGTAAATTGAAATGTCTTCTAACGTTAGTTAACATCTGCGGGGTAATCGAAGTGTTATTATTCTTCTTAAGTCAGCTAAATCGTCGGGTTTGGTTGTGTAGACCATACTTGTTACATATCCCCATAGGAAGAAGTCTAACGGCGTGATATAATATCTGTGATAGTGCAGGCCATTCTACAGAACCACATCTCCCTATTCAGCGATTTGGAAAAATAGTGTGGAGATATTGCCGGACATTGACGTCGTAATGTGCTGGTGCACCGTCTTGCTGTAACCATATTGTATTACCTGGAAGTTGTGGGTCTCCTTCAGCTTGATAAAAGTTTGCCATCGTCGATACAACATTATTTTGGAGCAGCGCTAAATAAGTTTCTCCATTCAAATTGCCGTCAATGAAGAAGGGACCAATGATATTTTCTCCGATTATTCCTGTCCACACATTAACTTTCTCAGGGTTTTGCGTGTGTAGTTCCCTCATCCAGTGAGGATTTTCTCTCGACCAGTAACGACAGTTTTGGGGTTTAACATGGCCGTGAAGTGTAAATGTAGATTCATCCGAAAATAAAACATTTTCTATTTGTAAAGTATTGTTATCTATCATTTGCATCATTTTTTCACAAAAGAGAATTCGTCTATCAAAATCGTCTTCCATGAGCTCATTAGTTGGTACCAGTTTATATGGGTGCATCTGATTTTCTGTCAATACGCGGAGAATCGAGGAATGGCTAATATTTAATGCTGAAGCTGTTTGACGACTCGACGTATGTAGATTTTCTTCAAGCATAAGCATTACATCCAATTTATTATCATCACTGAGTTTATTGGGACGATTT
Source organism: Aromia moschata (assembly GCA_029963805.1). Classification (NCBI taxonomy): domain Eukaryota; kingdom Metazoa; phylum Arthropoda; class Insecta; order Coleoptera; family Cerambycidae; genus Aromia; species Aromia moschata. The sequence continues at coordinate 503,816 of JAPWTK010000260.1, forward strand.
TTCTTTAGCTGCCGTACATGTCCACGTTCCCGAAACTGCTTCTCTATTTTACTTACGGTACCTTGGGATATCGGCGGCAAAATATTTTTCTTGAAATAGGCGAAGAACTTCGGCCTGCGTTCGTGTGCTGTCTCCGTAACCTATCATCTGCAGACTCGTTATCTTATGGATTTCTGTTAGGTAAACCATCTCCCTGAATTGCAACACGAAAACTAAAGCAAAAAGTTTAACACTGATAACTGTTAACTACTGTTACAATGACAAGCACGTTTCTAGGTAATTTCACTAAAGCTAATAATGGCCAACTTCTGAAATTTCAGGTTTGTTTTTTGCTGCTTGTTCGTTTTTGTCGTTCGATTGTCAAGCAAAAAAATCTACGTGTTTATTAGTAAGTGTTTATCTTATAGTAGGGAATGCCGGCAATTACAGACATTTATTTTTGTTATTATTAACATTTCAGAACCTAAAATTGAGAAATAGTGTTACTTATAAAAGTTTTATTTTAATGTAAGGAATTTTATACGCTGGAGAAACTTTTTTTCTTGATAATTTCTGCAATAAAATTTAAAACCACAGCAGTTTTGAATAGAGAATTAAAAGATCTTTCAAATGAAGTATCACAAGCCCCTACTTCCGATTTGAAAATTTAGGGGTTGTAGCTGTCACCTGCAGGGGGTTGAATTTAGGGATGACATTTTTACGTCGCAAGATCTCATTTTAGAATTAGAAATTGACGTGTCTCAGGATTTTCTAAAAAAAATGCATAATAATGGAGCTACTGAATTTATTCCATTGGCTGTTCCACCCTGTATTTACTTCAGTTCATCGGAAACGAGTAATTAGGTGTTTAATTATTAATTCGAATATTCTTTTAAAATAATGCCATTGTACAGGGTGTATCTATTTGATGTCGAACTGCCGATATTTTGGGTTATTATTAGGCTTTGGAACATTTGCGTGCCCGCCTGTAAAACTCCAAAAGACTATCCCGCGTTCCCGCAACGACGCCAATGGGGATGGCGTAATACTGCGCATACGCGGCTCCTGGCGTCTTGGCAGGATCGGTCTGCGGCACGGGAATGAAATACACGCTTATATAATGTACAAGGCGTTTAAAAAATACGGTTTTTACTTTAATTATCATGGAATATTATAGTTCCGATCCCTGCGTTGCCGCACACAATTCCCGTCCCTAATTACTATTAATAGCTAGAAATAAAATGCTTGTGATTTTTAAAAAATTCTTATTTGTTGTCTCAACTATTGTAAAATCTCACACGAAATGTTTTGATGAAATAAAAATTCAAATTGCCATAACTTTTACAGACCTCCTCAAAATGTCAAGAAAATTACAAGTATGAAAATACTTTGTATTTACTCGGTGATTATGAAAAAAAAAATTCGCAAATATTTTGCAAGCCGTTTCCAAGATCTGCCTGGAAACAGCTATTTTTTGAAAAAAAGATTTCGCCAGTTTTCCCTGAAGATTTTTTTGCCATTATAGCCTTCTACTTAAGTCTAGTAACCACCCCCTAAATTATTGTCTGGGTCACATGCCGCCTTACGAAAATTCCACCGGCCGCCACTGCTCAAAAGACTGATGAAGTAATAGTCACTCCGTCAAAATCGGAAATCGGATATAACAACAGAAACTTTTATAATAACTCCAGTCCAGTATACTAATTTTCCGCACTAAACTTAGACTTAATTATTCATGTATAATAATTCTTGGAGGCCAAATTCTCCAAAGGCCAAATTTGAATTTTCTCTCGGGTTTAAAAGTAACCCAAAATATCGGTAGCGTGGCGTTAAATTCACAATTCATCAAAAATGGGACACTCCGTACAGTGTCCCATTTTTGATGGTTTTCTAAGATAAACTCAGTGGGTAAAGCACCAGATGGGAGGTGGCGAATACTACGAGACCTATTATCTGCGCGGTTTCAAATCCTGCCTGTGGCAATTGGCATCTGTCACAGGGTTTGGTTGTGTGTCCTACGTTTTTTTCATGTGTAATATCCTTCTAACACAATCGTTATGATTCCCAGAAGAAGAATGTCAATTTGTGTGATGTGATTTATTTATTTATAGAAATATGCCGTTTTTGCGAACCTCGGCTACTTTTTTTGAGATGAAAGTCACAGAGATAAATAGATCTACCACTTCTAGTTCATAAGTTTTAGCGAATTTTTGAAAAAACAACCATTTCTAACCATCTCAAGTTGTGCGACCTCAACTTAAGTAATTTTTACATTGTTACAATTATATTGTTACAGTTTTTTTTTTGCTGTAGTTAACGGTTTTTTATATTATTGGCCAAACCTACATTTTTTTTTAATAGAAATCATAGTTAACCATGACATACTAAAGAATTGCATTTTTTTATGGAGGGCATAAATAACAAATTGATAATAGTTAAAAATTAAAAACATAAAGAATTACATAGATGATACATTCAAACTGGTAATCGCAGCGAAAAAAATACGCCAGTCTACATAAAAACCTATGGCATACCATTGAAACAATATCAAAATTAATAATTTTCATACACAATTATCAAATTATGGCCGCTACAGAGATTTGAAATAATACATATATCTTTTAAATAGTCTGTAACTCAAAGGCTATAAACGGTATCAGAAATCTAATGCTCTGTGAATTTCCCTCAATAAAGTAGCCAATGTCTGAGAAAACGGTATTATGACACCTGTAATAACCGAGGTACCTTATATACTGTACACTTTCTGAAGATTCTAAAAATGTAACATTGAAACGTGCCTACCTATAATACTTTAATTACCTTTCATTTTTTAATCCATATATCGGGTAAAAAATTAATATCTAAAAATAAAAATATTAATAAACATATTTATGTCAAAGGAGTTCCTGCACTATTATTTGCAACATATTAGCCCTCATAAAGATCCTAGACCCAACGCCTAGTCTATCGCCGTGGTAGCAAGCCTCCGATGCCAATGTTTTCACATATGTATTTATACGGAATAGGAGGCTTTGCGCTTCGCAACTACCTACGTGGCTAACAAATTTAACCCCTTAACTCCAATGGCATTAAAGGTCATTTAAAAAATTGCATAGCGGAGGCAAACACGTCCACCTCCCACGTCTCACACGTGACAGCGCAGAAAGCGAGTTATTTAATTTCATGAACCTAACAACCTAACCTACAAAATTTATTATCTTTTATTGTTCTGCGTTTTGGAAGTTTTCGTTGGAAAGTGACGACACTTTCCAACGTGCCGTTTTTTTTGGTGTTTTGAGTGGGATAGGAGGGTAATAATTTTTGAAAGTGTACCATATTACTTACGTAAGTCATTATTTGAACGTTTTATTTAATTAACTATACAAAATTATAATGGAGATAACTGGCGAGTGTAGCAGTTTGTTTCATGAAAATAACAATACAAGTTGTCATGACACAAATAAATATTCGAACTTGCAATGATACGGTTGAGTATCATATTAAGTACAAATTTAGTCGCCTGTCTTATGAGGATAAATTATTTGTTAAAGATTTAAGAGTACCACTGCCAGATCTAACAATAAGCAAAACTTTAATTAATCAGGGTAAGCCGGCTCGTAGTTTTGTTAATACGTGGTATGATAAATGCAAATGGCTAAGTGGTTCTTTAACTTAAATAAATTATTGTATTGGCCGTGTGTCTAATTTTCAATAAGACATGGAGAAGATGCTTGAAGACATTGTCATGGAGAAGATGCTTGGACACAGTCTGGATTTGATAAAATCTTAAAACGTTATCCTGAACCAATAAAATATATGGTTTTGCTGAACCAATAAAATATATTAGGTATATTATGTTAGACAAATGTATTTAATATATTTTATTGACCAAGTAGAGGTCCTTCTTCTAACTATGCGGCACATTACAAACAATGTTTACAATCACAAAAAGAACTATGCCCAGTTTTTTATGAAACTTGGGCCATCGGAGTGCAGATATGAAACCTGTCTAGAATTTTAGGGCATCAGTAGAGGATCAAAAAGTTCTACGGGCACAACTCTGTTAAATCAGTCATATGGGTGCTGGAACGTTCCTAGGTTTGCCCCTGTTTTTATAGACTTGTCTTGAGTTCTCTGCGTCCAGGGCACCTCCCCGTGGTGACGGCGGTAACGGATAGTACTAAATGCATTGTTTTGAACTATATTTAGTACAATTCATTATTCCGGCTACGCTCGACACCTTAAAGATGAAATCCCCTGCACCATCGGGGGCAGCCACAGACATATTTATAATGCTGCAAAGCTTCGATGAGGAGCAAGAACCAGAAGCATTTTAGAGCTCTCATTCATACTGGACGTCCACCAGCGCATCAAAATCACTATTTTTTTACTCAGCAAACGAGCTCCTATCGATCGATATATAACTCGTCACTGCACTTTCATGGCCCAAACTAGGCATAGTTCTTTAAGAAACTAACATTTTTACAAAATATGTTTGCCTCCCCAAAAAAAATCACTGTAAGTTGCGACTCGTGACGTGAAGCAGGTCAACTACGATTAAAGATCAGAATAAAATACTGTGTATTTTATAAGGTGCCTTTTATAAGGTATTTCATTTCTTAAGAAAACGTAGTAAAAAGTAATAAACTCAATCTATAAGTGAACTCTTAAAAAAAAATAAGTTTTTGTATTATGCAGTGGTGGCCCGTGATAAGGTTTGCAGGTTCCTCCAAAAACCCATAGAAAAAACGCCACATTTATTTTTAAATTTCAATCTTGATAAAACTATACGGCAATAATATGTTAACCAGGATTAAAAATCAGAATAAAATACTGTATATTGTTTAAATTACGGGTTGATATGAACTGTGTAAATATGTAAAATAGTATACTGTGAAAGTGTAAAATAGTAACCCTTTTGTATTAAAGCGAATTTTGAACAAATCGTGAATACAGATGTTAGAAGTCTTACCTTTTCCTTAGGCAGGATCTTCTGCCTCTTTGGATTTCTGTCTAGCACTGATGTAATAAGGGATGCTATTCTATATTAATTAGATCACTAATAAAAAATTATCGCAAAAACGCCATTTTTATTTTTTAATTTCAATCGTAGTACAACTATAAAGTATTTAGTCTATTTGTGATCCTTGCGTAAATATCCCGCTAATAAGATCCATTAGGTTGCATTCCAAGTAGGTACAGCCATAAGCCGTTGCGGTTCGAGGTAGCTCGAACTTTCGATATACGCATGCTCGTACCACCCGCTGCCGGCGTTATTTAAAAACCCAGCATATAGGTATTTCCCCAATTCTGGTTTCGCTGGATTATAGATTACGTCGCGTTTTCGTTTGTGAATGTGTGCATAATCCTATCTGATTAATGAATTCAGTAATGAATTCAGTGGAAAGTTTAATAGTAGAGCTATTCTGTATCTGACCTTTGTCAGACAAAGTTAAAACGAAAAGAATAAGGGACCTATTCCAGACTCAAATATTGTGCAGATAGTGTTTTGAAAAAAAAGTTTTAATAGACAATTCGATCGAGACATTTATGAAAAAATGCATAGGTTTTAACGTTGGTTGGTTGTAATATAAAAACGTGCTTTTTAGTTTCCCTGCTTTAATATCTACAGCACTATCCAGAAAAATAATTAGACTTCAAAGAAAAAAAACACACACAAAAAAAAGCCCAAACGGGTTGTGAAACGTAGTGACCAAGGAATGCGATCGGTCAGGTGATAATGTTCCCACAAGCTCTATCTCGTTCTAAAATATGTTAGTAGCACATCTACCAGCTGCTTTTTGTTACGCTCTGTCTCAGTTAACATTGTAAAAAGGTAGTAATATTTTTTACAATATAAAATACAGTTTTCATATAAAAAATTGAAAAAAAAAACAACAATTTACATAGAATTTCACATGTTCCTACATGTGAAATTCTATGTAAATTGTTTATTTAATTACCTCAAAATTTGTGACTTGTTGTGGTTTAATAATAATATCTGTTTTTTTATCAGTTAGCGATACAACCTTTATTACCGTCTTGCAATCTGCATTGTATGCGTCAACCTTTGAGGGCAGTTGTAGATTTCACAGGGTGAATGGTCAAAATTGGGTGAAGATAATAAACCTTAAAAATGAATTTAATTTTTTTTTTTTTTTGGAAGCACCGTGAGTGTTGTTGCAAAATATAGTTTATTTAAATGAGATGTTATATTTAACTGGCTCAATATAACTAAAAAAATCAACAATTGGATTTCATTTGAAGCCATGGCGCAAACATATTGACTTAGAGAAGGGATTTTACACCAATTTTACAGAAGTACCTATATCTCGAAAACCAACACACTTTCATCTTATTTTTTTTCGTTCTGGATCTGGTCTGTAACCTTCTCTGGGCTTCTCTTTACTTCTTGGGACACCCTGTATATAGGATAGCAATTTTTTAACAAAACAAAAATGAAAAAAAAATCATAATTGATCTAAGACTAAGAAGATCTAAATAAATTATAATTCGTTTACGATTTAAAAAAAAATATTTATCGTACCGGTTTTTAATGGGAAAAAATGGCAGAAAAACAATGTTCTAAAATGTTCAGATGTGGCATAGTTATGTAAAATTTGGAAAGACGCAACTTTTCTTAGCAACAAGTTTTGAAATAGCAACAAATAAGACCATTTTTTAAATGTAAAATTTGACAGGTACCGAAAGTCACGTGACCCCGTTCGAGTAGATCATTTTTCGTCATTTTCAAACAACAAGTTAGTCCCAAAGTAAAATGTAAAAAAAATTCCCATATGATGCGTACTTTATGGACGACTGTATACGTGATATACCTATAGTCGAATATTGAGTGTATCTGCTTTAAGCTCATTTACTGTCTGCAATATTGAATTTAGACAAACATAGGTAAGTTTAATTTTTAGTTCAATACCTCAAATTCGATCAGTAGATATTAATTAATATATACATATGTTGGGGTTTGGACTATACACTGTGTCCACATTTCGATTCAAAATTTCATTTCAAATTCAAACAACTTTTTTAAATTTAAGGATAACTACTAAAAAAAAAACGAAATATGCCGATATTTCGATATTAAGTTTTCCTCAAAAAACTCGGTAACACCTAATGTGATCATTTATAAAGTTAGTCCCAAAGTAAAAAAAAATCCCTATGAAAATCCCTATGATGTGCACTTTATATCGTATCGACTGTATATACATATGTATTTAGCCGAATACCTCGATAACACCTAATGTGATCCCACGTTTTAAGACAATTTTTGGTGTATTGTTTTCAAGTTGTTAACGCTATCTTTTGTTTTTCATATGACAGTCATAATAGATTTTGGGTTAGTTATGTAGTATTTAAAAAGAACTTTCCAACAATGACACTTGAAAATATTTTATTTTTAGGGACTATATTAATAATAAAACAACAATAACCAATAATAACAATAAATCGATCTCTAATATGAAATTAGTAGATTGGCTATGAAATTAAACACTAATGAATGATTAGAGTTCGGAAGTTCCGGTTTACCGCATGTAAAACCGAATTTACCTACCCAGCGTTCCCGCATGATCTGCGTACTACCGCGCAGACGTGAGTCCCTGGACATCGGTAAGGATCGGTCAGTGGCGTGGGTATGCACGGGTAGGAAATAAACGCGTATGTAATTTACAAGGCGCTTAAAAATACGGTATATACTTTCATTATCATAGAGTTTTATAGTGTCGAACCCTGCATTGTAGCACAAATTTCCGAGCTTTACCAATGATAAATGAAAGCAAAAAGATATGCTAAAAGTAATACTATAAAATACGAAAAGTTACTGATATTTAATTTCATATTAACAAAAAAATTCACAGATCTTGCATCTTACGCAAGTATCGTAGACGTATTGAAAATACCAGACACAGCTGGTAGAAATTTCTAAAGTAAATTATAATAAAAATAAAACACAGTTTTGTTGTTACGATTTCGGTTTGACCCTGAAGGTCTTGTCGTTTTAAACGGGTTGTCTTGCATATGATATACAGTCAGGTTTGCGATTTCTTTGCCGTGCATATTTTCTAACAAAAATGTTTTCGATTAGTAAGTTGATCGTCATCATGTGCCTTTACAATAGCCTCGCTGCCGTGGACTACCTGCAGTGTACCGAGAATGTACGTAGATGCAGTTGCGATGAATTTGCGCCCGTCGTATTCTTGAAAATCATTTGGGGCAGGGATATGCTCTAAGAGACTATCACTTACATGCATACATACATATGTATGTAGTTATGCAAACAGGCAGAAATCTACACCGATGGATAGCAGAAAACCGGCGTGTGGATAACATATACCGAGAAGATTATGAATATCTTGTAGATGTGAGATCGGCGTTTAAGTAACATTGCCCACCAGGATGTGAGATTTCACAAGTGTCGGTGTCTGATAGTCCTAATCGGCAGTTTATACAAATACAAATTTTGGTGAACTGTAGATGCCAAAAAGTCCCTAGGCAAAGAAGAGGACTGTTCGCAATAGACTCCTCACAGCATTGTCAGTCCTCAACTTCGTTCAATGGGGCATTCGTAAGAGAAGCCGCCTCTACCGGCCAGTCTAGTTCTTAAGAAATTAGATATTCAATGCCTTGTTGAGCTGATACAATTTCTTGTCAATTGTTTAATATAGTGCTTACATAACGTAGGGTAAACGTGGGATAGATGCCGTAGGGGGATAGATGCCCAAGTGTTCACGTAATGATCTGTATGGACAACACACCCACACTGTTTTGTTTAAATGTAAGCTGACCCCCTCCCGACTGTCAGTCAAAAACGTGCACTGTGCTCGAACAGATGAGTCGTGGGCTGTGCAACGAAAACCATTTTACGCGTCGACAGATTTGTGAATTTAGGTTATTACGTATAATCTTTACTCGCCCGGAACTTTTAATGTTATAAAGTAAGAGTTTATATTTTTGTATTTATAATCAATAATATGTATTAATTAGAAATATTCAAATGTTATTTTAGCACTCTTTAAAACAATTTATTTGTTAAATTGGAGAGCGTCTATCCCACGCAAAAAGGATAGATGCCCCAGTTTTTTAGAGTATAGATGCCCTAAGAGGCTTCTAAGGGCATCTATCCCACATTGTATGTTTTTTATTTGATTTATTTTCGCTTTTACCTATTATTAATTCCTGCATTAAACGCCTGGTTTTAGATGTCAATAATGAAAAACGGCTCGTCGCACACGTTCAAAAATTAGAGGCAGCAGGATTTCACGAGATATGATACGAAGATCAGCGTTTGAATTCACTGAAAAACTTGGTATTGAACATAACTTTGACAAAGAAACTCGCAAAGCAGGACGTCATTGGAAGTCTTTTATGGAACGTCATCCAGAACTTAGCGTTCGTCAAGCTGAAGCTAACGTTGATTTAAGTTAAGAAAATCAAAGTATTTTTTCATTAATTCCTCAGGGCAACTATCCCACAGGCCAAAATATCACTGAGGCATCTAACCCACACAGTAGGCATCTATCCTCATTTATAAGGTGTTTTTATTTCGTTTGTAAATAAATAAATAAAACAAAAAGTATTAAATTATATTAATTATTGTCTTCATTGATAATTACACTAATCTTCACAAAAGTTTCAGATTATTAAATGCTCATCTTCCGTATGTAAATCGCCCATTTGAAAAAGTGGGGCAACTATCCCACGTTTACCCTAACGCATAAATTAATTTTCAGCCATGTGTTCATGAAAAATCCGAAAACAAGTCAATGTTTAATTTAAATTGTTAGGAACTGCAGAATTGTGTATCTACCATATTGTAAACAATAATCCACCTACTTTAAGCAAACTAATGGACTTCAAAACTAATAGTCAAAATTCGACAAAGTATTATCAATAATAATAATTAGGTTGGATTCTAAGAATCCATCCACTCAGCAACCTTGAATTCGAATGTGAGCCAGATGATTTAACGTTAATTGTTTACAATGTAAACAATTAACGTAAGATGGATAGCCTCCTTTTCATTTTCTAAAACATTTCATTTTCGTTTCTTTAATGGCAACATTATTTCCTCCATAATTTCTCAAATGCAGGTTGCGTCAGCCTAAAACTATTTTTGTCACGCGCTTTATACATTTCATAGTCAATTATATTTATACAGGGTGTGATATCAAAACCTTTCATTTGATGTACAGACATATCTAGAAAACTAAATATTCCAGTTTAGAGATTACTTATTCTTAATGAATCACCCTGTATATATGTTAGTGTAAATTAATAAAATAACAGTGTTCCACATAATCTGCTCCTCCTATTACAACGATCATTAAATATCAAATGTTTATTTTACATTCAATATCAGTTCATAAAATACGCAGGCAAATTTTCACTAAACAGTGTACTGGTGGGAAGTTTTTTATTCAACGTGCTCATAAGCGCCATGCATCTCGGATGTCGTTTTGCCATTTCAGCGAATCAGCAAATCTCGGGCATACGACGGTGGCCTCGTACCCCTTGAACAGGTCATCAACTCTCAAAATTGTGGATGACTACACACACATGTAACCCAAACATAAACATATACACACGGCAAGGTCGTCACGTGACCATGTCGAGGTCGCATGTCGCTGGCGTTAATATTTCGCGAGACAGCTCTCATTAACACGCGCCCAGAAGTATTTTCAATACTAAAAGAGACTGTCCAATAAAATTAATAAGCCATGGACTCAAGAAATAAAATGTTAATATGAAACAAAATAATAAGTTGTCAAAGTACAATTAGTGCTACAAATATTCGTCGATTAAAACCTAGTGTACCCGTAGTGATTAATAAGCAATTATTGTTAAGTATCAAGATTCATAAGTGTTGATAATGGCACACATTGGTTCGCAAAAAGTTGATATTGGAAGTGTATTTCAAAGCAAATAAAAACCCTGAAAATGTTGCAGTGGTTACGCTGAGCGTTTTCCGGAAAGACAAAAGTCACACACAACAATTTTTAGGAAGATACTTTTCATTCATTTTATTCAATTTTGGCAGCTTCGAACAAAAAAACTACTAAGTTACTAGCTACATAATTACAAAGTTAACGATGTTGATATACGTCGAAATAATATTTTGCAAAATTCTACGAAAAATCCAAGCGCATCTCTTTGCTGAGAACCTGGAGTTTCAGTAGCCTCTGTTCACAAAATCTTCAAGAGAAACAAATACCACCTACACTTACAAACCAACAATTGTACAAGGTTTACATGATAATGACTTAATAATCACAGAATATTACAATTTAACAGGTGGTACCTACAGTAATGGACAGATGATTATTTATATAGGAAAATACTGTGGACAGACGAAACACGATTTACTAACTGTGGAGTGTTAAATGGGCATAGGTTTACTGAAAATCCACAGTTGATAAATCAGTGATTTTTTCTAATTTCTAATGTATTGTTTATATGATTTTTTTGTTCTTTGAATTCCTTTTGATTTAGATAACCCCCTAATAGTCCCTTGATTTGATTACAATTTAACTGGTAACAGATCCTTAGAGCTACTAACAATCGAGATAATGCCTGTTTTGAGACAAATTATTAATCCTGACAATGTGCAAAATATCTGGTTCTAGCAGGATTGTTATCCAGCCCATAATATTCATGACGTGCCACACTTTGAGAGAAAACTTTGATGAGATTATGATTTCAAATGGACTAGTGCAATGGCCTGCGAGATCATCTGACCTTATCCCCCTTGAATTTTATTTATGGGATATCACTTTGTAGTGATACACAAGTGGCACTTCTTTGCCACTGCCCATGGTAAAGGAGCTTGCGATGGTATCGGTGGATGTGTCAAAACAAATGCATACCGCGCTAGTTTACAGGATAAAACTATTATTTCAACAGTAAAACTGTTTGAATGGGCGCGCGATTATTAAAAAAAAAATTGATTTTGAATTTTGCAAATTAAACGAATACAAAGAACACGAAAAAGCGCTAAAGAAACGCTTTAATACAGCTAAAATCATCAGTGGCACACGCAAATTTCATTGCTACAAGTCATTCGATTCGAATTGTTTAGAATGTAAGATTTTTTCAAGCTACTCTGAATCTACACAGTTGTAAAAATAGTAAAAAATAAATAATCGATGTAAATAAATAAGTAAATCAACATGCGTAATTATTTAAAAAATACATAGATCTTTTTGTAAGATTCTTCAGTAAAAACATAAGCGAACAAATAGGCACGAGCGCTCGGTTAATCGGCTCTGCGCTCCGGCCTCAGCCGCAGTCCCGCTTATTTTCATCAATGTTAAAAAATTCATATCTTTTTTCGGATCGAGTGCACTGAAATATTTTTGCAGGATCAATTAGTGTATATTTTAAGGAATGTAATTATTGTAAAAAAAAAATTAACCCACGGAGAACATGGTAAAATCGTCAATTGTTTATTGCAAAATTAGTTATTTATTAATAATTTAAATTGTTTCCATGTGTGCGATATATCTCGATTCTGCAACTAATTCTGTACACGCCATTAAATTTTCGTTAATTTTTATCAACCAGTCGCTGAGAAATTGACGTTTTAAAAAAAGCGTCTTAAAATTAATTTTTTTATAACTTACGCAAAAATTAAAATTTAAAAAAAAATTTGGGATAATCAATTTCAGATATAAACCTTTCGAAATCTTCAATTAAAAGTATTAAATTCAACCAGTCGATTTTTAGTGGCCCACTTCAGAAAGTTTGACTCTATATGAATAACTAAAAATCTGATATGGCTGCCATATGATGAACGAAAAATAGCGCTAACAACTTGATGACAGATGATAATCGGGGGTTTCTGTTTACACCAAAAAAAATTGTCTCAACATTGTAAAATCTTTAGAATCGATCGCATCAGGGGTTATCGAGTTCTTGAAGAAAATTGAAATCTGCATAAGTATTTATATTAATATGTAAAAAAGTTAAGGCAAATCTAAAATGAGATTTGCAACATTCCCCCAGAATTTACAGAATTTACAAACAAAATCTCGTTTCATTACTGATTTCATTTAAAGTTGCATCAACACAATAAAATGGAGGATTTTTCCAGCAGTCACTGAAAACACTTTACAATCGACATCTGACAATTTCCATGGAAACCATAATAAAATTAATTCTGTTATAAAACAAACTTTTCCTCATAAAACGCTCAAATGTCATTGTTATATAAATGTTCCTGTTTTGTACATTGCTCGCAGATACATAAATTACAACTTCTAGCCCTTTAGCGCAAGGTTGTAAAACTGTAACAAAGCGACGCAATCTGAACATTTCCATTTGAATAATAAATAATTGGAGGGGAATACACAAGAATTAATATCGAAACGTATTACTTTAATAATTTTGAGGAAACTTAATTGAAGTCATGATATTTTAGCTGAACCGTTCGGCAACATTTCAAAAATAATTTTAAAGAATTAAAGTTTATACCGGGTGATACTAGAAAGTAGCTCCCCCCCAATAACTTTTTTGTTTTTAAAAGTAAAATAACGAAATATTAGAATTAGATATGCGATATAAATTCGCATTTATTGGTATAGTCATCACCTTTTAATTACTTCCGGTGTAACTGTAAATATCGTCTCCTACAAAACGTTATAAAAGGTAAAGTAGAAGGAAAGAGAGGTCCGGGTAGAAGGAGAATTTCCTGGTTAGTCAACCTCCGCAAATGGTATGGTGTAAACTCCACTGAGCTATTCACATCTGCTACCAGCAAAGTTCGCATAGCTATGATAATCGCCAACACCCGGAACGGATAGGCAAGAAAATAAGAAGTAACTGTAAACTGCCATAACTTTCTAATTTTTATGGCACATCATATTTATTCTCACCTTTGATTTAAAATGCCATTTTCAACACAGTAGCATCCCATTTGTCATTTTTGACAAATGGTGTATTGAAATTTTTAAAACGATTCAATTTGAATTAAGTAGACGTAGAGAAAACAATTTATTTTGTTTGTATTGAAAGTTTCCATTTGTTAAGCATTTAAATGTGCCAAAAAATAATCTATTTTTTAATGGGAAAACTGTGGCTCACAACGTTTTTCAAACATAATTTTTTGTTACCAACAGTTTGTTACAACATATTCTCATGCTTTGTTAAGAATTCTGAAGAAAATCGCATTAAAACACCAAACACCTGGAAGTATTAACACAAAATATATTTGATTTTACTTTAATTACATTAGGCGGCATTGAAAACAAAAACATTGCAGACGCCCAACTGTGTAAATAAATATGTTTTAAGAATCTAAACTTTACTGAAGAAAATGTCCCGCCATTTTTTCAACGTGTTATTCCTACTGTATTGGAAATGGGCATAATAGTTAAAATGCATCAAAAACGTAAAAAATGACACTTCACATGAAGGTCTTACAACTTAAATACAGGTAAACCTCATTTTGCGCCGGTTCGATTTACGCAGATTCACAATTACGTCGGTTGTTGCCGGCCGTGGGATTCCCCGGTTCGGTCGACACCAGATGACAGTAGCCGCTGCTAGTTGATGGAGGAATTAGATAACCTTCAATCAGAAAATCCTGAAGAAGAAGAAGAGGAGGATGAGAAAGAAAATGATAGAACCCTAAAAACGGCCGATCTAACTCGTATCCTTTCTTCTATACAAAGGTTAACAGATGAGCTGTGTGAGATAGGCGGGGATTTCAATAGAAGCGCAAATGTTAAAAGAAGCATCACAGCTGCCGTTGGACCTTATGCTATGATTCTGCAAGAAAGAAAGCAGCAATCAAAGCAAATGGAATTGGATGCTTTTTTCAAAAAAGTGTGAGAATTTAATTTCGTACCGACGAACTAGTGAATTAGTATTTATTTAAAAAAATTCATTAACTATATTAAGAGATTATTATTTATTCTGCAAAAGGATTTAAACTTTATTAAATACATTTATAATTTATTTTGAATATATATAGGCTATGTATTAAATAAACATGTTAGATTGTTCTTAGAATTTTGACACGGAACATAACTTTATATCGTCCATTATATTTGTGTTCATTTTACGCCGATTTTTTTTACGCCGGTGTCTGTAACGGAATCCCGGCGTAAAACGAGGTTTACCTGTATAACTTTCTTTTCCCAACCCCTATCGTGGAATCACCAATAACACCATCCGACAAATCAGAATAGATAAATGATGTAGCTTGGCCATTCACATAGATATACGTTTTATGCTATAACTAAATGCCATTGAAGCACAAAAAAATGAGGACAGCAGTTATACAACTCTACCTATCCACCTAGGCAAGCCAATTGCTGATCAAATAACTCCATAAAATATCCTGTTTATATCGTCGGGGCGCGGTGCGGCGAAAAGAAAGATGACCCAGCTATGGGTGTCCGCACCATATAGCAAATCGCACCAAGAAGGCTACCTCAGCCATATGGGCGTGTAGAAGAGCCTTCGGGTGTACGTGGGGACTGAGGCCGAGAATCCTTCACTGGATGTACACGGCCATAGTTTGCCCCGTTATTACCTATGGTGCCATCGTTTGGTGGCCAGGAATAAGAACGGACAAGGCTAGAAAGCAACTTGATAAAGTTCAAAGACTAGCCTGTCTAGGCGTCACTAGTGCAATGAGGACAGCCCCAAGTAGGGCCATCGAGGTTCTCACGGGGCTGCCTCCTTTGCACTTGGTGATTGAACATGAGGCCATGAGGTCGGCTTACAGACTGACCGGACTTGGCCATTGGATAGGCGAGGAAGAAACTACTGGCCACGCCACAATATGGAACAAGGCTACCAAAAACTGTCCAGTACTCCTTATGCTGCAGGACAGTGTGGAGCCTACCATTTGTCCCAATCCAAAACTAGGGATCCAAATCCCTAGTAGGGATGACTGGGATAACATAAATAATACTATATGCCAAAATGGAATCATCTGGTTTACAGACGGCTCCAAAATTGGCGATAAGGCCGGAGCGGGAGTATATGGCAAAACCACGAGGACAAGATTATCGAGACGAAGAAAAAATTATATTTTGCCCTCGGGTCATATGTTAGCGTTTTCCAGGCAGAAATATATGCTATCCTAGCATGCGGGATGGAAATCCTAAAAACGGCTCCAAAAAGGAGAACGATTCAAATATGCACGGACAGTCAAGCGGCCTTGATGGCTATTGAATCCAGCAAGGTCAAATCGCGACTCGTCCTTGACTGTAAAAATATTTTAAATGATCTGGCCAGTTGCAATAGAGTGATACTCACATGGGTACCGGGACACTCAGGTGTCCCGGGAAATGAGGAGGCCGACAGACTGGCCATAGTAGGATCAATAGGGTGCCCCATAGGACCTAAACCTATATTAGGGGTCCCCTATTCAATGGGGGTTTCAACCAGCTCCTAAATAAGGAGTTCGAAAAGTCATGGCAAGAAGCCCCGGGTATGAGGCAGGCGAAGACCCATATTATTGGGCCTTCGCTCAAATTAACTCAAAGAGTCCTAGGTATGAACCGAAGAGACATTAGAACGATGACAGGACTCCTTACAGGCCACTGTCATCTTAAATGGCACCTCCACATGATAAGGGTTATAGATGATACTGAATGTGGATGGTGCATGGAGGATGAGGAGACTGCATCTCACATCCTCACAGAATGCCCTGCAATTGTAAGGGTCAGAGAACGGCACTTTGGGAGCTGTGTTCTGAACCCAGAGGATGTTAAGAGTATTCACCCCAGGAAAATATGCGCCTTTCCTAGAGAGGTCGGCATACCTGGGTGAATACTCATGGAATGTGGGTGCACAATGGGCCGTCAGGCGGCCTAAGTGCATGGGTTTTCCCGACCACTTTTCTCATTCATTCATTCATGTGTGTCCGCGCCGACGCTTAGTTGTTTGATGATGTCGTTGGAGACGGTGTTTACGTGCGTCTCTTGCCACGTGGGGACGCACGAGGTGGACGTTACATGCTACAGAAACAGCTGTGTAGCGTTGTTGAGTTTCTCTTGCCGAGGGAACGCCTTGGGCGTTGTACTGGCGAATTGGGTTCTCCCACGTCGAGGACTCCGAGTGGAACTCCACGACGTGGGAGATAAATTAAAGAAATTAAGAAATTAAACCGGTAATGCGGGCTCCCGAAAGTAGCGCAGCCAATGTTGGGCAGGTCCCAGGGAGACCATCGGAGATGACGTGACCCGGCACGGCCACGTGAAAAAGTGAAAAGAGAGTGAAGAGAGTGGCATTTGGCTTTTTGTTCCCTATGGAACTGCGCGCTGCTTGAAGCTGTGCGTCTAAGCTCCGCCCATTTGTCGTTTTTCGACGGGAGCTTACGGATTAAGTCGTTCTTGCGTGAGGGGCGTCCTCCGGTGACATTTACAACACAGTTTACAACTTGCAAAAACTAGGAACGATCTGTCATCATAGTTCACTCTATTTTTTAGAAACTTAATTTCGGTCATTGTATTGTACCAGTTTTTAGTTAAATAAAAGTTGTTTATAAATAACTGATATCTTTTTTTGAGTAAAGTTTAACCAAATAGAATGAAAACCAAGTCCAACTAGAGAGGTATAATTGGAGCCATTGACAGAACTCATATAGAAATTATAGCTCCTCCCCTCACTGATCAAGATCACCCACCTTTTGTGTATATAAACCGAAAAGATAAATATTCCATTAATGTGATGTTAATTTCTGACCATGATAAAAAAAATACAGGCCATTGATGCTCCTGGTTCAGTACATGACTCAGCTATATTTAGAATTTCACCTATTCGGAATTTTCTAAGGCAGTCATTTCAAGAGGGCCACCGAGGCTCATATTTAATTGTAGATAGTGGATATGCCTGTGAACCATGGCTGTTAACCCCTTTTTAAATATTCAGGATGATACTCCTGAGTACAGATTTAATAGATTACATGTTAGAACTAGAAACGTTATTGAAAGGAGAAATGGTATACTGAAAAGGTGATTTTGTTGCTTGTCACGGCATCGTGTACTAGAATTAATTATCCCTATATTGTGGCATATATTCTAGTGCAATTTGTCATAATATGGCGTTAGAAGAAAGAATTCCGTTAGAGGATGACTATTTGGTAGAAGTGAATGTGGAACAAGATCTCATTTATGAAAATATTGAATTAAATGACCTTGTTAATTTAGGAAGACAAGCAAGAGCAAACTATGTGACTGAAAATATAGTATAATGTATAATGATAATTGAGCTTTTGTTAACTTAGGTGACAATAAATAGGCACAAAGTACTCATGTTTGTCTTTATTATATTAAAATACCCATTATCTTATTATTGTGTAAAACAAGAATGATCCTAAATTCCAGTTTCTTAATAAAAACATTTGGAAATAGATAATCTGTATTAGTACATTACTACTATTACGTACGGTACTATTTCAATGGAAAATTATATTATATCAAATACAAAATTTTTATTTTCGAACTTATATACAGCATTTTCGAACTTCAAACGATCTTCTTTTAACTTATTCCTTTCGGTGTGTTCATTGTAGGTTTCTATGGCTTCAGTAATTTTTTGCGATATCTCTTTCAGTATCTCTACGTTCCCGTCGTATGATTTTTTTCAGGTCTATTTCTGCTCTATATCTTTTCACTTTTTTTAATTTTTCTGTTTCTTCTCGTAGGACCTGAATCCATGTCTTTCTCTAAATGTTCCTTGGAAGTCTGGATTGTAGGTGATTCTGTATCCCCATATATGCCTCCAACTGTTGTAACTGACGGGTTGCCTGTAACAGTTACCTTGCCCCACATTTATTGTCCTCGTTCTTCATAAGGGGTTAATAAAATCTTTTCACCAACACCCCCACCTGTGACTAATTTACCTTCTGCCAACTTCCTATATTTGGCTCTGGTACCATTTTTCCTATCTTTGAATCTCTTTTGCCATGTTTGCCTGCCTAGAATGGGTTCCCTGCGAACTCCATTGGCAGTTGCTTAATTCTTTCCATTTCTTATCAATTATCCTGGTTCTACTGTTGGATCCACCGTCCCACTTCGGAAAATATAGTCATTTTACATCATGTTGAAGTAGATTTCGCATTGTTCAGGAGCAGTGTTTAATGTTATTTTCCTTTTACTATAAAAAATAATGCATAATTAGGTGTAATTATTAATGTAAATATATTAGCACAAGTTATTTTATACTTACTTTTGGCTTTCCATCATCAAATATATATCTATTATATTTTTATACTTTGCAGAAATCCAGGAGAAAAACGATAAACATAAATTTGACATAACCTAATAATCTAATAGAATTAAATAATATATTCAAGTGACGTTAGCTTCAATATAAAACGACTCGCTGTAGCCATGCTATTTACATTGAGGTGACAGAATACGAATTTTTGGACCCACTGTAAACTGCACCCTTTACAGCGCGCTATAACGTGAAATTGCTGTAAGTTTATAGCACAACGAGAGGAATTATAGAGTCGCACCATTAATTAGGGCTTAGTTTCATTACAAAATACTTACAATGACACATAGAAAATACATAGAAAATTTCACAGTTTTTAAAACTTCCAATCTCATACAAAATAATTTAATTTCTCGCGTGAACGCATTGCCTCCTATGTCTTTCATGCGTAGGGAAGCGAATTCCTCTTCAATTTAAGTAAGGTATGTTTTTGATGTCCACTATTCTCCATCTACAAAACTGACTGATACGCGTCTGATCGATAAAGTTATGTTTAAAGAACACGATTCTTTATAATGTATAACAAATATGTAAATTTATCAATGTACTTTCTTTATTCTGAAACTATATCCTTAGTATATTAAGGAGTTTTGGATTGCGATTATTACAAGATAACTTTGAGCATGACGAATCTAATTTTGACGTGTGTAACAGGAAATGAACGATAAGAGTGAGTAATGATTTATATGTATATTCCTAATAGTTTCCAAATCTACGTTGCGGCTTATTCATCTTCTGTTATCTTTCATAAAACTAATATTCCCTATTAGTGTCTCGTTTATTTCTGAGGTTGTCGGAATTCCTTCGGTAATAAATTTTAATACTCAGTATGACAGTGACTAATGTGTGAAAGTGAGAAAGTGTAAAGATTTTTAAGGCATATCTTCATACAAGAGAGAATGCTGCAGATTTTGTAAAAGTAGACGCGAGCATATAGATTGGATGCGAGTATTTACTTGAAAAGAGTTTTAATTTTGAAGCAGTTGCTCACAAAATAAAAAGTAGAATTTTTTGATAAATGATGGTAAACATTGTGAAAACCACTTTTTGGGCATTTCAATCAACTTTATTTTGAAAGGAACAATATACATATATTTTTAAATATGTCTTCTATATTTGGCTTAAAATGAGAAACCATCCAACTCGACAGGTTCAATTACGGTAAATTATAATTTATTTTTTATATCCAATTGCCACTTATTTCAGCACCAGTTTTAAAAATAGATTTGTCAACTTTCTCACTGTGTTATTTTTTGTTATATATATTTATGCATGAGAAGGAGAAACTGCCAAATATAATCACAAATTTAAGAATGTATCTATTTGTTTCATGCCAAAAAAATTAATAAAAAATTAAATTGAGGCTGAATAGACACTTTCGAGTAGAATCATTGGAGCAACAAATCCCTTTTAAGTAAAGTATCTACATATGTACATACCAGGTGATTTTTGAAATTGGCTCACCAATATAACTTGAGAGGTAAAATAATGCAATTTTAGAATTGGATGTTAGACATAAAACTGATTTATTGACATAGAGTTGGCAATTTTTATTAACTTCGATTTACCTAGAAATTGACTCAACTTCAGAATCTTTATTATCACGTCATATTTATTTTCACTTGTTTTGGTTCTTCATGTCATTCTGGGCAAAGTTATGCGTAATTTGTTAGTTTTGGATACATACATCATGTTGTCACTTATTTTTTGACTTATAACATTGATCATGAGTGCTTAGAATTAATTAAAACGTTTCAGTTTAAGTAAAGTAGACAAAACATATTTTATCCTAGTTTTGCTGATACTTTTTATTTTTTAAGTGTTTAGATATGATGAAGATAATTTTTAGTGTTTCCTCAATAAAATTGTTTTAAATTGGAACAGTATGGCTCATAAGACCAAATATCCTTATGAGCCATACTGTTCTATTAGTACTATTCAAGTGAATAGTACTTTTTGTTACCAACACTTTGATGCCACATACTTCAATAATTATTTAAGAACTTTCAATAAAAAAACACAATCAAACACCAGTTACCTGGAAATACATATTGACACAAAATAGAGTTTGATTTCATATTTAATAATTCTATCGCAGGCTTGGGTAATTAAAGTAAAATACACTGATAAAGAGAATAGATGTAATCTTGGCTTGGCTATAAGTATATTTTTAATGAATTGAAATAAGTATGTTTTTCGAAAGTTTATAACATTTTTGGAAACCGTTATAGATTTTTCTTGAGCATCAAAGCTTCAAATCTTTTCTTGGACATGTAAGCTTAAATATTGGAAGTGAGTTAACCAAAACATGTAATTAAAGTTAGTTAGATAAGACTTTATTAAACTGATGTGGCCTATTTGAAGTTGATTTAATTGACGTGAAACACTCTTCCACATTGTCATTTGAAGTTTAAAACCGGAAAACATTTTTAGCTGGCTTTTTGACTATCACAATTTCGCCAAAATTAATTTCATTTTTTTTATCAGCTGATTCTCTCTCACACATTCTTATGGCAACAATTACCCGATTTAAATTTGCTCTAATGTTAGCAAACCAATTAAACTCCTGATGAATGTAATAAAATAGCTAATTCTGCATAAGTGGTAGCTTAATTATTATTAAAATTTATTGCGGGCGCTATTTGTAACTTTTATTTGTTATGCGTTCATTGTTTCAATGCATTTAAGGCTTGTAAATTGTCATTTGCATTGACTTAACAAGTTATCTTTCACAAGTTGATTTTTTAGACCAATTTGAGTAGTTCATAAATGTCTCTGATGTGATTTTAATAATTTTCGAGTTTGGTTAATAATAATTAGTGGAAAACTTAAAATCTGCTTTAATACAAAAAAGCCTAACAGTGTACCGTTACTGTTAATACTTTTGGTTTCACATTGTCAGTCAGTAGTTGTGATTTTCAGATGTGATTCCTCGTTTTGATACGACGATTTACATAAAAAAGTTTTGAAAAAAATGTTAAATTAGTTCAATTTCGTTCTATTCTTCAAACAGGCACTGTAAGATACATGTACTCGTATTCATGAATATAAGTATATAATTTTTCCACCAAAAAACGATAGATTGCATTAATTCAGTAAAGTATAACTGACAAAATATGGAAGTGTCAGCTCTTTATCAGAATTTTTTTCAGTAGTAAAAAACAGTCCTCAAAAAATTGTTAAAACTGAAATCAGACACTGTAATATTTATTTAAAGACCGCAATATCAAGATAACAAAATTCAGTAAGAAATTAATTTTTTTGTCTACTTTAATCTCATAGAAATTCCAGAATAGTATAATTTACAACAAATTTAAAGACCGCAATATCAAGATAACAAAATTCAGTAAGAAATTAATTTTTTTTGTCTACTTTAATCTCATAGAAATTCCAGAATAGTATAATTTACAACAAGTTATGGATTTGTCCATATTCCGCGCGGGAGAAGAAAAGTATTTTCGCGAAACTTCAGTTCGCGAGTGTGGAATATGCCATTCCATATATGTGGTAGACGATCTTTTCTCTAACAAGATTTTTAAAACATTCAAAAGACGTTCTAAACTCATAAACGTTACACACAAAGCCAGAAGTAAATATCTTATTTGTCAGACGTAACCGTAGCAACTAAAAAAAGTATTTAATGTAGCAATTTTATATGCGAAATTATTCAAAACGCGTACGGAATATATTCCTTACGAGTGTGTTGGAATGACGTTAATTCCAACATATCTTTTAGTTGTGGAATGTGTATGTATGTTTCTAAAATAGTGTTAGAGAAAAAGTTTTCCATTTGAAAAAATAAAGTTGATTTTCATAACAAGTAAACTATAAATAAAATAAAAAATTCAAGGTCCCATAATATACCAAAATCCTTGTCCAACAAACTTTAGTTGAAACAATGATCTGTAAAAAAAATGATAAAATATACAGCCATTACTCTAATCTAGGTATGTAGTGACCTGTAACTGAAAGAATTCTCATTTCCTCCAACCACCGCCTCACGTTTCGTATTGACTGAATCATCGATTTTTATTAAGTTAGTGTTTATAGTTTTATAAAGTTTAGTGTTCCGGATATAAAAAGTAAATCAATATAAAATTAAGGACCAATGATAAGGAACATTGTAGTGATTCACGAAATGTCTGGATCACAATGGTGGTGATCCACGAAACGTCTATATCCTACTACTAGGAACAAGAATGGAAGGGAAGACAAATTCGTGTATGTAGGGGAAGGTGGGGGAATATGGCGCACCTAACGTAGACATTAAGTTTCCTTACTATTTTATTGTCGTTAGACTCTACAAACATTACAAATGATTTATCAAACAGTATACTGTAAAAGCACTAGACAAATATTATATAATATATCCTGTGATATTATAGAAATAGTGTAATATGCGCGATTTTACCCAACCTGTGGGGGAACTCTGCGCAGAGGATGGGGTAACACTGCGCACCATTAGAAATATTAGTTTAATAAAGAAAACTGAACAATATCTTTATTAAATGAAAGTTAAACATAACTGAAAATACATGCATGTGGATTAGGGTGGACCTTAATAATTTTTTTTCGTTTTTTTCTCAGCGGGCCGGGTGAAAATCTGTTATAGGTACCTAAAAACTTGTGCGGAAACCAAAACTGCCGCGATCGGAACCTTTTTTCCCGTGCCGCAAAGCGCCGGAAGTTTCTTATGGGATTTACATGTTAAAAATCACTGAAAACGTTCGATACGCTCAAAAACTATGAAAATCATCAAATCTGATAGTCGCAAGCATATATTTCCATGTATTTTTCCTCCAAATCAGATGGAATCATCAGATTTCGTTTATTCGTTGAGTGAAAAAAATTATGAGCGAAAAATTGCGAAAAAACTCCAAATTAAACTAAAAAAATTTCAGAAGAGACGAAATAATTTATTATGGTTATTGTACGTAACTCTGAGGAGTATTAAGCATACCATGATTCAAAAGTAGAGGTAAAAACCTACAATTTGACGTCCGGTTGAAGTCTGTAGGTGCCTCTGAACCGGAGTTACGGTCATTTCAAGTTGTACGCAAAATTCAGGAGGGTATATGGCGGAAGGCGATTTTTCTTTTTTTCAATCCTGATTCTCAAACGATAGATTCTCCTGCATCGACGTGCATAATTTAACGGTAGTATGAAATGCTCCATATCATACGAATAATTCATTATCTTAATATAATATTACCTTTAACTTGAAGTCATTTTACATTGATTATAAGAGAACTTCGGATTGGAACAGACTATAGTGTTCGACGTTCGTACACGTACTTGTAACGTTAGCATCATACTTTGGAGTTGGGGAGCTGCGTACCTTATTCTTCCCAGGCAATGATAAATGGTGTAGACTTTGAGATTCTGTCCGAGAAAATTATTTTTTTAAGATTCCATAATAAGTTACATCTTTTCTTATTTTAACTCATTTTTATACATATAAATTCAATGTAAATAATCTTTTTATAAATTTTATTCGTTCTGAAATGAAGTGAATATTAGTGTGTATGTGATTAGTAAGAAACATTAATTTCATTGAAAATTAGTTCTCAAAATAATTTTTTATTATAGTTTCATAATTCATTTATGTTTGCTCATAAGAGAGGCTTTATCGCAAGTCGGGAATAAATTACGATACTTTTTCATCACTGACATTAGATACTTTCGTTGTTGCTCATCTTTTGTCAATATATTTTTAAAATCAGACATTAATTTGACTCCTCTTTCCGCAATATCGTTGACTACTTTCTACTACTTTGAGAAATTTTCAACAATTTTCAAACCCTTAACATAATTTCTTTCCTTACTCAATTTTGACGGATCTTTTGATAAAAATGATTATCGATATTAAATCGTTTAAAAAACCGTAGTGAATCTTTGCACAAAAAGTCACTAATGTTCGATTGAACTAAATCTTTCACAGAGTTCTCATTCACGAGTATACGTTTTTTATATACGTATTTACTACTGTTTGCATTTAAAGCGTCTACCATTTTTCGTTTTTCTTCGATCGTAATTTTTTCGAAAATTCATTCTTCCGTTCTTTCATTTGCTCAAGCTTGAATAACCCTTAAACTACTCGATTGTTGAGAAACAAGCACATAACATAGAGATTTGTTTTACTACCAGATTATACCACGAGAGAACTCCGGTTCAGAGGCACCTACAGACTTCAACCGGACGTCAAATTGTAGGTTTTTACCTCTACTTTTGAATCATGATATGATTAATACTCCCCAGAGTTAGGTACAATCACCATAATAAATTATTTCGTCTCTTTATTTTTTTTAGTTTAATTTGGTGTTTTTTTCGCAATTTTTCGCTCATAATTTTTTTTCACTCAACGAATAAACGAAATCTGATGATTCCATCTGATTCAGGAGGAAAAAATACATGGAAATATGTCCTTGCTACTATCAGATTTGATGATTTTCATAGTTTTTGAGCGTATCGAACGTTTTCAGTGATTTTTACCATGTAAATCCCATAAGAAACTTCCGGCGCTTTGCGGCACGGGAAAAAAGGTTCCGATCGCGGCAGTTTTGGTTTCCGCACAAGTTTGTAGGTACCCAGAACTGATTTTCACCCGGCCCGCTGAGAAAAAATGAAAAAAAATATTAAGGTCCACCCTAATGTGGATAATGGATACAAAATTATTATTATTAATAATATTATTTTCGTTAAATAATAGTCTCTTAGTAAGTAGTCACCTCTTGTTTTAAACACACATCAAAATGATAATTATCTGCACTGCCCCATACACTCCACTCTGACTGGGACCATAAGCCACAACTTATACACTTATACCATAATTCACCGTCATGTCCGAATCCTTCCCATTCAATGCATACAGTACTACATCAGTACTACCGACTATATCGTCAAGTTCATCGTCATCACAGAGATTTTCGTACTCAATACCTGATTCTTCAATTTCTTCTGGACTCATTTTTTTTTCGCTTTTTCGACTAATTTGATTTTTGTTATGTTTTTCCTTTTCTTCTAAAGTAATTTTTAATACCTACCACCAACGGTAGGTAGTAACAGAAATAACTATGAACATCGTGTACCCAAGTACACGATGTTTTGGAATAGGTGTTAGTTCACAAAACGGCACATAAGAGGGACTTGTAACTGCATCATCTACTACCTTGTCTGCGTGACATTACCCCATCTCTAATGCGCGAAATAACCCCACTGCTACATCACAACACAAAATATAATATAACCTGGAAAAGTAACGCAAGAAGGCAAATTGCATTTACACATGCTCTAAAGAGACCAATTCACAAATTACTGTCACTGGGGAAAACTGTTTAATTTAATTTCAGTAAATGTAGCTTCACTTCTTAGCACTAAACAGATTAATAAGAAAACGGTACCGTTTACCTACAACGACATGACAAGACAACCACAGAAATAATGGGTTTATAGATATATTTTCCGTAGTTTGAGCTTAGTCCGTTAGACGACAGCACTGATTAAATGTGGTTAATTATTACAAGTTCTTTGCAACAACGATGCGCGATTTTACCGTCTGCGCGATATTCCCCCACCTTCCCCTACTCAACGAGCGGAACTTGGCGAGCATTAACCTAACAGAAGGTAATGAAGAAGTATTTTTTTCATTCTTGCACACTTATATACAAACGTTTGTGAGTCGAGTATAAGTAAATCTTAGGTACATTCCATTCCAAACCGTTGAAATGCTAATCCTGCGCTATTGAACAGGGTTCAGTTAGATCTTTATCGCAAGCGTATTTCGCTTATATTTTTCCTATTGCAACCTATTCGAAACAGAGAAACAGTCGTATGGTTTGAAACAATATTTAACACCCCTCTGTGCGACACGTAATGTGCCGCTCTGCCCCTGAACAACTACTGAAAACGGTCTTATCTTACTTTTATTGCAAATAGGCCAGAAGCGCCGCGGCGATGGGCCGCGCGATTGTCTACAGACATTAGAGGCGCACTATTCCGGACCGCCTGAACTCCCCTTTATTACCCGAATCTGCTACCACTGTGTTTGGTATCGCGTCTATTTTATAGCCGGATAAATTCTCACCCCGTTCACGTACTTGCGCCAATAGGAAAATGAGGGCATACGCGTCCCTCATCTTCCGTGATATTGCGCTCTTGGTCTGTGGAACACAGAAATTTGCTGTCGTCCGGACAAGTATTTGGCTATATAGTAGAAGGAAGCGATAAACGTATCGAGCATAGATAAGTCGAGATGATTTTGGAATTACAGTGCAACTCCAATTATCCGAACTCCGATTATCCGAATCGCTGATTACACAGGTTTACAAAATAATGTGTATTTTTTTTTCTATTTTCTATGTAATAAAATTTCCCATGTATTTTGATGCACTGAAACTAAATTTGGCAAATAAAAATGTTTCTACCGCATCAGTTTTTTTCTACACCTCCATATAACCCTCATAAATTCTAATAGAGGAAATTTTTCGAAAAAATTTCTTTAACTCTTTTTTATGACCTTTATTTTGTTTTTTTGGGTCGTTGATCACGAACCTGAAGTCAAGAATAAATTTCGACTTAATGGCAGCTGTAAAATTTCACTAAAAAGTAAAAAGTTGATATAAAATGCATATTCCTACGTTTTTTAGGATGCTCATTACTATTTTGTTGTATATGTTATATTTGTGAAGGAGCTATTTAGATCTTTTTTATTTATATCTATTTTGTTCTTTTTCATGTTTTGGTTTTTGTAACAGTTATACGGTGGACCATTTCAACCTTTAATAGGAAATAACTCGGCCGGTAAGCGAAAAATAAAAAAAGTTGTATACAGAAGTTGTTGGGTAAGGAGGGGAAGTACGACCGTAACCTTTTTGATCTTGACGTTGATCTTAATAATAAAAGTGTATTACCCCATTTAACTTTCAACCCCATAACCAATTAAACTCCAAAATGTAATCAGTTCCAGATCTCGTCATGTCATAATCATATTGCCGCCCATTAACAAAAGGTTCTATCTTCGTTGCAAATAAATTGAAAAACATAAAAATTATTAATATATCTCAATGGATAGTAAAGGTTCAATAATAAAATTCGTATTTATCAAAACTATAATTATTGTAGATAGTACTTTTTGTTTATGAACGGCAGCGTACATACGTGTTTAAAATTTCAAGTTGATGTTTCAAATCGTTTTTGAGTTATCATGTACACAAAAAAGATTAACAGACCCACAGACAGATGAGACACACAGAGAATGTTGTTTTCTATACATTCCAGACCTACTTAAGCAATAAAAATGTTCAGCGGTTGTATCCAGTCCACTACGTAAATGTGGAAATAATAAATAAAATACATTTTTTTGTCAAAAAACACAAAAAAAACACGCAGCCAGTTTTTTCCAGTACTAGGGACGTAGTTTACCAGAGATATAACATGTAACAGGTGCCATCCAGGGGCACACGGAATTACTCGCGACCCCGCGGATTCCTATTTGTTACTTTCCAGATTTACCGAGCGGTCTTGTTAAATCTGCACACCTATGATATGTGGATTCGTTGATTAATTCGTCCAAGAGAAAACATTAGCTTACCTGATAACGCCTTAATTGGTCAACTGTAGGTGTTAGGTCCCCTTTGGTAGTCCGGCGCGAAATAAAACACATACGTACACATATGTAAGGGAGTTTAATTTAATCGAAACAAACTATAACAATTGCCGTTAACTAATCCCCAGTCACACGTCTTATTCCCGATAATAACTAATTAATACTTGAAGGCGCTTTGATCAACACATACAATATAATATTCCTGAACAAATACAAGAATAATAACAACTTCAAGGATTAATCAGAGCCAACACGACAACATAAGAACTCATGGAGCGGAAGAAAAGAACTGAAGTTTTTCGGGTTTATCCCGTTTTTATGAACATGGTATATTTTCCAGAAAACACCCTAAATTCACCCCACTAGCATAGCGAACCTTTACGTCTCCATAGCCACCCAGTGGCGTAGCAGACATCAAGGTTCTCCTCGGTTCTGAGCCGATCTTCCATTAACAACCTTCGACATTCCGCGATAGACGGTGTGACCAAGGATTTACATATATATGAGTATTTAGTAGCTTGACCTCCCATCCATAACTTACATCCCATTTTCCACTGAATCATTTCCTCTGCATCACTTATCTCGACTGTCGCCAGCCGCCACCCTCCGCTCAAACCGCGAGTTTGATACTGGTTCGCCCCTGGCACAGGCGTCGTACACTCGCCTTGGCCCTATTTTATTGCCACATGTGGTGGCCAAGTGGCCAGTTCCCAAGTTCAAAAGTGGTCAGTTCCCGGAATGAACAATTTACAAAAAAAATCCTCTAGAAACCAATTCGTCACGGCCGAAACACTTATTTAGTAAACGCTCTTAATTATCTTAAAAATTGACACAATAACGAGATTTACGAGATATCCTGGGCGGTCTCTATCGCTTTCTCCGAAATAAAGGATATTCTAAAACTGAAACTAGGAATAGCTTTTTGCCTGCCCATTTTGTCGTTTTGTTACATTCCTCCCCCTTAGACAGGATCAATTTTTTTCTATACCGCAGGCCGCGAAATAAATTGATACGTCAAAAATGATTCTTACAATATGCCTTAATACTACCGCGCCTTCACTAGGAGTCGACCTCGACCCCGCTATCTGCCATCTTCACCCACTATCACTGGAAGTTAATGTAATTGCTCACCTCAGTCACGACACTTCACCGTTCTGTCCGTCCTCTCGCGTTTGATTCCGATCCCTGCTGCTCTTCTCCATCGAAGTCGGCTCCGGAGAGATATGATACCTCATCTGGTAGCGTCGCTTGTCCTCCTGGTCTTGCTCTGAGTCGGTCCTGACCCAGTGGATCCCAGCTCCTCTCCGCATGGGTTAGCTCCGAAGTGAGATGGAAGTCTCCGCCGTTGGTACGTTCCATGGTCCTCCAGTCCTCTGGTTAACCGTCCCCCCTGCTCTGGATCCTTGGCATGTAGAGTAGCAGCTCCCACGCTGACTTGGATAGTCCCTCGCTCCCCCCTAACGGGGTGTCCTATACCGCTCCTGCTGCTCCATGGGTAGTCCATACAGGTCCTTGACTCCGTAGGTGTCTCCTGGTGGCTTCCTGGATGTGCTCCACCTGCGCGTAATCTCGGGTCGGCGACCTGTAGGCCCGTTCCGTCTGTCCATGCTCGATGACCTCCCGCACTGATGTTCTGGATCCCTCTGTTGATCACCTCGCTGGCGCCTCGCTGAATTGATGGGGCTTCTCGCGCGGAATCCCTCTCGATAAAGCCAGTGGTGGTACTGCTCCGTGATTGCTGCCGTCTAGCGAATTCTGTCGCCGTCTAGGGAATCCTGCTGCCGTCTACGGAATCCTGCTGCCGTCTAGGGAACCCTGCTGCCGTGTGAGTCCTTCACCGAGAACGTTTTTCTCTCTGTAACAAACCGGTTAGTGTCCCTACCCTTGTTCCTGGTGGCCTCTACCCGTGCTCGACTCCTGTAATGCCTCCATGGGTTGACCTGTCACCTAATTTATATGAAATACATTTTTATACTATGCTATTTCGCTGCCCTCTTGGAGACTCTCTCGTCGGTGAGTTGTCGTCTAGGCCTCTTGTCTTCTAGGTTAATAGTGCATATTTTGATCCGCTAAGCTGATTACCCTCTCGTGTACCATGGAAACGAAACACACACTCACACAATACTCTCACATGCTCTCCGCTCTGTTTTCTCTGACCAGCCTATCCCTGTTATTTGCTCTGGGGTCTTACGGTTACCTTGGTAACGGCCCGGTTCCCTTCAGGGCTGCTGCCAGTTTAGAAAACTGCTTGTATAGTAGATACAAGCTCGTTTCCATGTTGTACATTCCTGCGAGATGATCTGACATACTATCGCCACGCCCACCAAAGTTAATAGTTGAAATGTGTATCACGATGACGTGAGGTATTGGGAAATATGTAGATCTATCTAACATACTAAAAACCCTGTACCAATGCCCAGGGAAGAGGGTAGCTAACCTTCGTGTCTTCAGGGTTCCGGATATCCACTGGGACACTCCTGCTGCCGTCACCTTCCGCGTTACATCCACTAGTCAAGGTTGGTTCAGTTGTTATGAAGATCCTTTTGGCTATTGCGTTGCTGGTGAACAAAATTGTCTTCGTTCCTACGGTTTGGTAAACCAGGAGGTAAGTGCATATCGCCAGGAGTCGTGCAGGCCGGTACCGGTGGCAATGGGCGGGGTTCCGAAGTAGTACTACTTTTTATTTTTTATTTATATAACACGGCCCAGCGGGCATGGTGCACTTCGGCACGGGCGGAACCCTCTTACCCCCTTCACTCACTTGTGCTTTTTCACTAATTATCCTTGCACTTTTCCTTCCGACACTTGACCCATTGACACGTTCCTGCGACTAGTCCTGATGACAGTTGGATATTTCCAATCGACCTTCCTCCTACGATTGAGCTATTGTGTCTATAGCTCGGTGGTCAAGTATGAAATGTCAACGTGCAGGTTTCCCGTTCAGCTTTTTATTCTTCTATTTGAGACCTCCTGTTTGCATTCTGGCCTCACCTCAAACGTTCCATCTCCGTTTAACCGACCACAATTTCCTTCCAATGAGAAATTCGAATAGTACTCGTATATCACCCCAATTCGCTTCTTCCCTTCATATCGTTCTCAGCTGCTATGTCGACCGGGCTGTCCGTCCAGTGCACACTTCCCTCCTAACTTCCCGCAATGGAAACAGAATTTCACGATTGGATTCCTACAGCCCACAGCAAGATGTCCTTTTTCCTGACACCGTTTACATCTGCCCTCCATATAGCGAAATTTCTTCTCGAATGATCTTGCTGCGGAAGCAATGTGACGAACTCTGTTGGCTGGTCTCATTTTTCTCTCCTCCCCTCTAGTCGTTGTTTCCTGTTTCCACCGCCATCTCTGTTGTGGAATTTTCCACCGCCGTTTCCCTTTTGAACCCTCGTATCTGTAACCACAACTTCCTGTATATCCTTGAACCGTTGTCCTTGGTCACCATTACTGTGTTCTGGTCGCCCCGTCCTAAATTTCTTCTCCGTTGGCAGTCTCTTGTTATGGCTTGCCCCTCTTTCCATCCTATACAGCATTTCCTCGCATTTTTCAGCAACTGTTAAGCAGTCCTCTAAATTGAAAAATTCACCAATGCGTAGAATCTCATTGGCTAATTTTCCTTCCAAACCCTCTATGAACTGGTCCGCTAAAAGAGAATTTCGGCGAAATATCCTCTCTGCCGACGTCAGGGAACTCCGTGGAAACATTTTATTTCCGACAATCCTTAGCCTATGTGCATACGCGAACAAGGACTCCCTTGGACCCCGAATGCACCGTCCTAATTCTTGTTTCCCCGCGCTCCACGAAAGCCTCCTCCCAAAAACTCTTCGGAACCAATTCCTCATCTCCGCTATGCTTGTTGGTCTTTCTTCTGGCAAGAGGGCGCCATAATATTTTCTTGCTTTACCCCTGAGCTTCATTTCTACTATCATTATAATTTGTTTCTCCACCCATCCGCAATGCGACCCCATCTTGCTAATGGCGTCCAAGAACAATTCGTAATCCGGACCTCCAGCATAATTACCAATTTGAGCCACGCCTTTATTCCCCATAATGGTCAATCCCTTCAAGCAGACGATTAAATCCTCAAATTGTTGAGCTGATAGCATTCCCTGTTCGTTTTGTACAGGTGCGACGGACTGAGCACCTGTCAACATTGCATTGTTTTCGCACGCCATAGTATTGGCTGCCCGCGTCTCCACATTTGAAGTCGAATTTGATTTATCCATATGCGATATTATCGAGTAGCTAATTGGAATTTCTGAATATGATGGATTGCGTTGAGGCTGCCTTGATGACCCTCCTTTTTCTGTACCTAATGCCTTTGTTATACCTTCCGATTTACACTATTGACCTCAAGAAAAACATATACATATACTCTCTGCCTCTATACCTGAAAACAATATGAACAACATTTCCAACGACGAGTCTCCATTTCTCCGTGCACTGCCCTGTGTAAACCTATACAAGTTGTTTAAATAAATCACCTGTTAGAAAACAAACATCAAATAATATATAACCAATCCACCAATAAGAAGCGAGAAAGCTGCAATAAAAAAAAAAATTAAAATGTCTGAAACAAACGTACATATATTATGACATATACTACATATGTTGTGACGTTACACACTGGAACATAAAAATATAGAATTAATCACTATTACCCAACCACCTGTGCAGATAGTTGTATAAGTCCACCTCTATCCCCCAAAGTAAATTGCCTCTAGTGTATTCATCCTGTACTCTTGACAGCTTTCTCTCTCTTTTACATTTCTCCCTTATTTTCCCTACATTTTTATTTACGTTAACAAAATATATATAAAAATTTCCTAACATTCGCCTCCCAAATTCACAAGTTATCCTAAATGGCCCTTTTCTCCTGTTTACATATCCTAATCACCTGCTTATTATCCCGTTCATATTGACCCCTTCCTTTGCGGTTATCCACCGTCATGAAAACTATTTTGTCCAGTAGCAATACAGGGTAGTTACAACTTAGGTCACCTAGCTTAATACCTGTCGCAAATATACACTTGTCTAGTCTCTATTACAAAAACCCTTAGCAGGTCAACTCGTCCTTTCCGATCGCCGGTTGTTCACCCCAAAATCACGAGACCCTCAGAGTGTCGGTCGCCTTTCAGCCCTTGCGTTCACTCGCTTTCACTCTTTTTACAAGCGTCCCTCTGCCTCTCTCTGTCCTATTTCATCCGCTTACCTTAGATACATATGTGCGCATCATATGCAGCCAACTGTAAGTCTTCTATTTCACTCACATTCGAATCCACATGTATTTTACGTACATACAAACATTTACAAAACTCCATCGCCATAAACAAAAAAAAACTACCCTTGGCTTTCACCACTCGGTCACATGCAGAGGTTTTTGGGACCGTCTACACTAGACAGAAGAGCCCGATAGCCGGTCGGCCCCTTAACGAGAATTCAGGTACAGAAAAGAGAACTAACGAATTAAGAACTTTGACACCTAATACGGCCTATAAAAAAATCGAAATTTCCTCCTAATAGGAACCGTAGCATTACCTGAGCATGAGATTTTCCTAATTTTCAGCGAATCGGACAACTTTGTGAGTAACTTGCTTTCGGACACACTACAAACATTTAGTACTTTAACATTTTTCTTTCACATGAAATAGGTACTACCGTAGGTGTTATGCTAGATCCGCCCTGCTTATCTCAAGCGAGTGAAACCTACTATCTTTATTCATTAATAATCACAATTTTCGATTAACATTTTCCTTTCCATTATTTACCCTAATACACACCTTTTTTTTTTTCTGTATACGCGCTTGGCCAACTGCCCGTATTTAACCACGTATTTACGACACATGTAACTATTTTCCTATTAGCCGAATTTGACACTATTACACGCTTTATGTACAAGTATTATTTGTACCTGACTCGATACCTGATCATTAATTAATTTGCCTATAGTGCAGGTGCATTAACATAAATTTGGAATTCCAACTAAGCATATTTTCTTTTCTTAACATTGAACTGAGGTTACTATAAAAAGTTATTACTTTTATATGGCCTGAGTTGACCCTTTTTGGCTGTTGATCCCCCTTAAAAAAATTTGAAAACCGACCTGGGCAAATCTGCACTTTATGGGTACGTACAACGCGATTCCAGGTAGCCTGTCCTTCACGTTCTACTTTATTAGGTTTCTAATCCCCAGAAAGCTACATTTTTTTCTCTAATTTTCTCGAATTTTTGTTCTTTGTTCAAACTAACTGGATTTACATAAGCTACTTCGTTACACATGGATACCCTTTTTTTCCAACTCTAAGCATATCTGACCAAGTGCGTATTTATTTAACCATCACATTATGCAAATCATTTATTTATTTATTTATTGTGTTTTTTTTTGTTATTCACTCGTGATATTTTACCCCGATTTTTTTTCACACCTTTTTACTTAACCTAATTGCTCTGGACCGCCCCAATCAACATTAAAGGACAATTTAAAATAATCAAGTGAAATACTGAAATACTACTCTTATTATTATTACTTTTTATTTTACAGTTTTCTAACTTAGTTCTTTGACTTTCTCAGATTAGTATTTCCTTCTTACTTCCACTGTATTCAACCTACTCAGGAAATAATAATGTCCTTCTCTTCTTCACTACATATTTCACCTACCTACTGGAATAATTTTATGTATGTTTAACACATGCTGTACTTCTCGTTAATTACATTTATGGGGCAAAGATCAAAACCTATTTTTTTTCTTTTATAACACAATTACTCTGTATGCCCCTCTAACACTTGCCTTCGCTAATAACATTTCCACCTTTTTACAGCCCGTGGAAAACAATACAAATCATTCCTGTTTTACGACAAGTAGTCGGAGTTTTTTCTTCCGTCAATGAAACTTAGCCTAGCTGTTTTCACGCATGAAAAGTTACATTTCCCACTGTACATTTTTAATTTAAATTAATTTTTTTTTTCATTTTTCATTCCCCTATAACCCACTCTGAGTCGACATTTCTCGAGTGATATTTTTACCCAAAATTTTCCTAATAAACAAAAGTATTCTATAATCATTGCAAACATTTTTTTTCCCATCAATATTTCACTGACAATATGAAACTTTAACGTTCTCGTACAACCAATACTTTAAATAGAATTTTGAATACGCACAAAAGGTACGCTAATAAAATTTGAACCTACACAATATTTCCGGTAAGAAAGTCCCTACTAAAATTTTAAATAATGAGCACATGTTATAGGTAAATTCTTCTCTTTTCAGAAAAAATCAACCCCATTATACTGACACCAATTTGTAACAGGTGCCATCCAGGGGCACACGGAATTACTCGCGACCCCGCGGATTCCTATTTGTTACTTTCCAGATTTACCGAGCGGTCTTGTTAAATCTGCACACCTATGATATGTGGATTCGTTGATTAATTCGTCCAAGAGAAAACATTAGCTTACCTGATAACGCCTTAATTGGTCAACTGTAGGTGTTAGGTCCCCTTTGGTAGTCCGGCGCGAAATAAAACACATACGTACACATATGTAAGGGAGTTTAATTTAATCGAAACAAACTATAACAATTGCCGTTAACTAATCCCCAGTCACACGTCTTATTCCCGATAATAACTAATTAATACTTGAAGGCGCTTTGATCAACACATACAATATAATATTCCTGAACAAATACAAGAATAATAACAACTTCAAGGATTAATCAGAGCCAACACGACAACATAAGAACTCATGGAGCGGAAGAAAAGAACTGAAGTTTTTCGGGTTTATCCCGTTTTTATGAACATGGTATATTTTCCAGAAAACACCCTAAATTCACCCCACTAGCATAGCGAACCTCTACGTCTCCATAGCCACCCAGTGGCGTAGCAGACGTCAAGGTTCTCCTCGGTTCTGAGCCGATCTTCCATTAACAACCTTCGACATTCCGCGATAGACGGTGTGACCAAGGATTTACATATATATGAGTATTTAGTAGCTTGACCTCCCATCCATAACTTACATCCCATTTTCCACTGAATCATTTCCTCTGCATCACTTATCTCGACTGTCGCCAGCCGCCACCCTCCGCTCAAACCGCGAGTTTGATACTGGTTCGCCCCTGGCACAGGCGTCGTACACTCGCCTTGGCCCTATTTTATTGCCACATGTGGTGGCCAAGTGGCCAGTTCCCAAGTTCCCAAGTGGTCAGTTCCCGGAATGAACAATTTACAAAAAAAATCCTCTAGAAACCAATTCGTCACGGCCGAAACACTTATTTAGTAAACGCTCTTAATTATCTTAAAAATTGACACAATAACGAGATTTACGAGATATCCTGGGCGGTCTCTATCGCTTTCTCCGAAATAAAGGATATTCTAAAACTGAAACTAGGAATAGCTTTTTGCCTGCCCATTTTGTCGTTTTGTTACAAACAGTATCTCCATATCATTATTAATGCTAAAAAGGAAGTTGCGAGAAGGGAGGTGACTTTAAGTTGATTAGCTTTGGTGGGTAGTGGGGTCAAATAATTTTGCTACCTTCTTTCTTTCGAAGTGAATCCAGAACATACTAAATCCGCTTCAGTTGGTAAATGGTCCAGTGATGGAGGGAGCTAGAAGCGGGGCTAGCTTACAGCCGGAGGGATTTAGGATCACTATAGATGGACCGAAGCGATCCTAGGGCGCCAGTAACCTTTCACCTTTTTCCTAAGCTTCGAAAGTCTACTCAAGGCTCGGTTACTAACCAGAGTACAAAAAAAAAAGAAAAAAAAGACCAAATGCGGTAGGTAGTATCCAGTAGCATAAATACTAATAATAAGTAAGTTCACAGCAATTTCGGGTAAAGTCATGTAATTTACGGTAATTGGTTAAGAGGAATATAACAAAAAAAGTATATGTATAATACAAGAGAAGAAATATATAAACAAAAAATATGTATATATACTATATACCTACGTATATATCTAAAAAATAAATATTTAACGAAATAAATATATGTACGTATTTGCAATAAATAACAGCCGAATACCGCACGTGATCACGTTGGGCGAATAAAAAAATGCATACGAAAATATAATTTACATGGAATATCTCAGTATACTTATCTACTCGATATAAATTCCTTTATATTTTTTGTATAAAAATTATATGTATATACCTATGTATATTTCTTCTAATTCTAGAACTTATTGAAATTATCTAAAACTAATATTTAACAATCAATGAATTTTAAATCACGCTAAAGTTGACAAAAAAAAATTAATAATTTGAATAAAAATTAATGAAATAAAAAAAAAAACAAAAAAAATTGTGTATTGTGCAGTTTATCTGAAGTCTGGAGAATCCAGGGGCCTTTTCCGGCCGATTTCTTAGGACCGCCGATGACTTCGCCAACAGGATGTGGTAAAACTACCCTTCCACCTGCACAGGTTGACCGGTTTCTTAGACGGGCTTGATGTCACGGTAGGAATAAAAAAAATATTCGACGGCAGGACAACGACGAAATTATCGGAAACTACCAGGTGCGGTACAAGACAATAAATGGTACGAAAGTGTAGAAAATCCAACAGAATGACTCAAGAATTTAATGATCGTATGGATCTCGTGGCATTAAATTGCCGAGATAAAAGGGTTGCCTACAAATAAAAGCCAATGATGTTGTGTGGCTTCTTCCGTGATGCAAGGTAGATATATTTTGCTCGGAAATATCCAACACCAACAGGAGGTGGACAAAAAAATTCGTACAAAAAAATCGTATCTATATCTAGCTAGCAATTGTGTAACCCGGTCACACGAAAAATATTTCCAGAATGATACGATACACCGGTGATCCAATCAATTCTCGAATTTTCACAAAAATCCCACAAAGGAATTATCAAATAATTTATCTGTGAAGATCCGTGTACGACCTTTTACGAGTAACTGGTAACTGGACTCTGAACATCACTTGCCTCTAAAACACTTCCACAAAAACTAGGCGGGAATCCTTATTTAGGAAGGGAAGAAGTGCGAAAATATTAATGGAAGTACACTAGGAATATAAATGATAGACAAATTTAAGAATTACATGTGTTGGGAGTCTGAAGATACTGTCTAAGAGAAGAAAAAATATAATTTAAAAATGACAACAATTTGAACGAATAACAGTACCCACGGAGTATATTAACTGAAGAAGATGTATTAACATGCTGATTATTTACTTAAATAATTGAAGTTCAATTTATATTTAAACAAAAGGAATTGATAATGAAATGAAATTATTGGGCAATCGTGGGCAATATATTTTCTTCCATCTGACAGATGTGACAATATTTAATATTTTTGTATCGATTATATCAATCATTAAAGATGTTTATCTTTGTTTAACAATGATAGCATTATTTTATTATGTGATTACAACACATTCTTCAATATCCTATTATAGCATTATTTTCCAATTTGCATTTACATCATTTTTTTTTCTTCACGCACTATGGAGCGCGTTTCCCATACCTCAGCATTTACAATATTTTCTAGTAGTATCTTACTGACAATAATTAATTTTTGCTGTTTTGGAATTTGAAATGGAGATCACAAAAAAGTGGACTCAATTCGCAGCCATGCAGACAATTTTGTACCTGGTAACTAAAAATAGTTGTGTACTGTACTTACAGTATATCAAGAATAGCTTTGCCCGCGAATTGCACACTGCGTACATAGCACGATCTCTAACGATCGTGCCCGAGAAATACTACTTGTATTTTACTAGTGATATGTAGAAACATCGACAGAAGAGTTTCAAGGAAGCAAACTATAATCTACCTATCCCCTTTTTATTTCGCTATCTCATAAATTAATTAAAAAAATATTAATTTATATGGTCTACTAAATTCAGAGAATGTGACCGGTATAATCTGCCAATACTAGTTTATAGGTTCTTATAAAAGATATTTGCAGATACCCACAAACAAATAACACAAGCACACAGAAAAAAGGTCGTGTGCTCGAGGACCGACCTATGTACCGGTATGTATTTTCGCCCGGTGAACCCGAATCTGGGTTCAAAATTGGCCAGTCGGGTCAAAATTGACCGGAAAAATAAAAAAATGGCCACAAATTTTCCAAAATTTGCCAGAACATTGAATGGATTGTCGGGACTTAACCTATATATCGGTATGTGTTTTTGCCCGTTGAAACCTATTACGGGGTCAGATTGGACCCATTTGGTCAACATTTTCCTGAAAAATTAAATAAGACCAGAAATTGGTCAAAATCTGATGTTAAGGAACATTGAATGCGGTTGAAACTGTTTACAGACTTTACACTTATATCGATGTGCATTTTTGGCCGCTTTGTCCAAAGCTGGGGACAGAAATTAGGCCAGAGGTTCAGAATTGGAGGTTCAATAAATGACGGAAAATATCTGGTTGACCGTTGTGCCAAATAGCCTCCAAAATGTTCAAGCAAGTTTTCCTGTTCCCAGTATTTTTTCGAAGTGCTCACCAGATCCTTTTTTTTAATTTTTGGCGATTATGCCGTTTACATTCAAAACACCCTTGCAAGGGCATTACGATTACGATTACGTATGGGGTAGGTACATGCCCTGTGCACTTAAACGATGCTTATTGTGCCCCCATTGTCTAGTCATTCCATTAGTACTGTTTCCTTAAGAAATTTAAGGACAGTTTCTAATGGAGCGTCTGTCACTTCTGTTGGTTCTATTGTTATAGCCCCAAAGTTAGAATACCTCATAGCTGCCAGCGCTGGGCATTCGCATAGTATGTGGAGGGAGGTTTCTTCCTCCTCTCCGCACCTTCTACAATCGGGATCATTTTTCACCCCGATTGTCGTAAGATGTCGCATGAGTGGACAGTGTCCTGTAAACAGTCCTACTATCCATCTCAGCTGGTTTCTACCCAGTTTTATGACGTCTTTTGACTTGTCCCAGGATGGTTCACCAATGAACATCCGCGAGTGTCTCAACCCTGCGACTTTCGCCCAGTGCGACATATGTTTTTCTCTTAATAGGTCCTTCATGACCCTCCTGGCTGTCCAGTAAGCCAGACCCCAGGTGGTTTCCGGCCCTATCAGTGGAATTTCCGCCCCTTTCTTTGCAAGAAAGTCCGATCTTTAGTTCCCTTTATGGCCTTGGTGCCCTCTCATCCACTTGAGAGTGATACTGTTGTGTTCCGCTAGTTGTGTTAGCGAATCCATACAGTCTTTAACTACCTGGGAATGTATTTCTACAGCTCCCAGGGCTTTGAGTGCTGCTTGGCTGTTAGAAGACCTCCTAGTCATCTCCTGCGCGCAAGCGAATATTGCAGTTATTTCTGCCTGAAATACGGTTGCATAGTTCCTCAGGTTTATGCTGATTTCGCACCCCGGGTCTCTATTTGTTGCCCCCGCTCCAGTATTTTGTTCCGTTTTGGACCCATCTGTATACCAGATGGTTCCATTCTGCTGGACTGGTGTGTGACTTCTGTCTTCCTCTCCCTTCTTCGGTACGATCACCCGATAAGGTTTGTGGAAGACTATGTCACGGCCAATTCTGTCCGACCGCATGTTTAGTATACGGTTTTGCTTTAATTCTTCGAATATCTCTGTATGAAGTCCCCGTTTTGTGGTGGTTACTCCATATCCGGAAATTTCTAGCCTGTAAGCTGCACTAGTAACAGGGCTTCCGCCTCCAGCACAATAACAAGGGCATCCTTTTCCTTTTCCTCCCCTGAGCAGGCAAATCTCTTTCAAGCATCCAGCAATAGTCCGCCATCATATTTACGACTCCACCGCCTTTGATAGCGACGCCATCTATCGGAGCTCTTGGTGGAATCTTTCTCCTCACTCCTCACTATAATCCCAAAGATCGTCAGGGAAGTTAAGCAGCAATCGTTGCTACCTGCCTGGGTGATCGAAAACTGCATGGGCGACTGTTTGGTAAAAACGTACCGGCTTGAGTTTTAGGACCCCCACAGTGATCGGACGATAAGAACAAGATGCTGCACATGTAGGCTGATTGCAGCTGTAACGAGCTGCACTTTGTATAAGGTTTCCTACAGTTTGCCTGTAGATTAAGGCCAATGCGAGTACTTCTAATGAAAATAGGATGCAGCCGGGTGTACACTATATACATAAACAAAGATTTTTTGTGGACGCTCAACAGGGACTTGCTTGTTTCGGGGGCAATATGGTTTGGAAAAATTAATAAGTCAATAACATTCGACGTTATTGACCAACGAATTCAGATTCAGTGGACAAAAAATACATACTAACACAATAGTCGAGTCATCTGAATGTCCCTCAATGTTCTATGCCACAATTTCAGTCAATTTTGAGCCATTGAGCTTTGACCGGTTGGGCTAATTCTGACCCCAGATCCAGCGGCCAAAAATACATACTGATATAAGGGTAAAGTTACTTCAACCTCATTCAGTGTTCAATGACTTCCGATTTTGACAAATTTCTGGCCATTTTCTGATATTTTCGGCCAATTTTGACAATTATGACCCCGTATTCGTATTCAGCAAGTGAAAATACATGCCGGTATATGGGTAAAGCTACTTCAACCCCATTCAATATTCTTTGACCCCCGATTTTGGCCAATTTCTGGCTATTTTTGGATTTTCTAGCCAATTTTGACCCGATGGCCCAATGATTCTAATCCAGGATTGGGGTTCACCGGGCGAAAATACATATCGGTATACACCATAGGAAAGTGCAAGATTTCAAAACCGAGCATTAATAAATAAGAAAAGAATAAACTGTTCAAATAAAGGGAACTGACAGAGAAATATTATATCCTTAGTTGCCAGACTGACATGTTGTTTTAAAGCTGCTATAATTTATTCTCTGTCTCTTATTCTCTTTTATTGTCTGTCTCTGTGTTTACATCAATAGGGAACCAATAAAATTATGTAGGCGGGACGCCCCGCCCATAAATTATAATGCGCACGTGTGAATTGCATTCTTCTCTAGACTCTAACAATAAGTACAATAATCGAAATAACGAATCAGTTTAGCCGTGTTTGCGTAAATAGAATGTGTGGTTTCAACGAGACGGCTGCCCGGTCCACAACAGCCGACAAGTAACAAATTTCTTGGAAACCACATTTCCTGGGCGACTTATTAGTACTACGGGCACAATTAAATGGCCATCCAGATCCCCCCGATTTATCGCCCAATGACTTCTTCCTTTGGGGATATTTAAAACAAATTATTTACGGACATGAACATGAAAGACCACGAAATTTAAATGATTTACGGGTCAGAATTGTACAAGTCCTAAATAATATTTCCCCTGAAGTGTTAGAACGCGTAAGAACTGAGTTTTACGATAGACTAGGGTTTTGCGAAGAACAAAGGAGAGACATTTTGAACCACTTATTCAATAGGCATTTTTTCTTTCTTTCGTATTATAACCGGGTTGATTTATATTTTTATTTTTTTATTTTTTATAGAACTTCAATTTTATTTTCTTGCAGACCGGTTAATTAAGGAATACAAATATTTGAAAATAAATACAATTATGTTCGTACACTTCTTTTAAGTGTATGGGATAATTGTAAAAGTCAGAATTACGTAAGAATTTCGTTTCATACGGCTAAGTCAATGTGCACGCCAATAGCGGCGAAAAAGTACTGAGTTCCACTCCACTCCACTCAAATTCAACGAAAGGCGTGTAGGCAATATCCCACCCCACAACCTGTTAGGTTATACGTTTCTAATAGGTGCACAAGCGTGAACCACTGTAGCATCTAACTGTCTTTGTCTGTCCTTACTGGTGTCTTTTAACTTATTCTCTTCTACACATGTATCGCCAATATGTAATGGTGCAATTTCCTACCCTAGTATGGGTTAAGCCACGTCAATCCCTTTAATATTTTTTTACCCGAATTTTGGCGAATTTCCGGCTATTTTTTTATTTTTTACGGCCAGTTTTGACACGGGGCAATTTCAGCTGGCAAAAATACATACCGGTATATATGTCGGTCTCCGATTACACGACCTCTTTTCTTGTGTGCCTGTGTAATTATTCATTACACTGTATTTCTCGAGGCGTTCGTGGATGTAGTTACAAAAAAATGAACTCTGGACACAATTTCAGGTTTTGTTGTACTGTTGCGACCAGGGGCAAAGCTACTTTTGGTGCAGTGAACGATAAATCCCACTTATAGATCTTGATGGCGTATTTTTAATTTAAGTTTATTATGAGTACGGCACGCATTATGGCATTCTGTCTATGTATTTCGCACCTAGGACTGTCTGATTGGTTATTTCGAATTGTACAGCGAATCAGAGCAAAGGTGCCAAATTCGGGTACAGAATAAAGTGCGAAACACGTCTACAGAATGCTCTTTCATATTATGTGTAAATATAATTGACATACATATACTATTTACTTATACAATATGTAATACGTTAAAATTAAATAAAATATTCAAAACAACACTGATTTGTGTTATTTTATATATTCAAAACTTAATGTATTTTCTATATAAGTTTCACACTTCATGACATTTTGTACCTGAATTTGGCACCACTGCTCTGATTTGCTGTACAATTTGAAATAACCTATCATGCATCTTTCTCTTCATACCTATATTAAATATTTATTCCTAACAAATCGGAGGTTAAACAATGGTTAAAAACGACAAAGGAAAGTAGCGCCCATTAAATAATGGGCGCATTAAATAATATAGCCCATTAATAATAGGGCGCTACTTTGAGTAGGTATGTAAACATATGTGATGATAACCCTGCTTTTTATTTATTTACTTGTTTTACTTTACATTCATAAACATAGTGGAGTGGAAAACATTGATGAAAAATTGCGGATTCCCCAGTGGGAGATCCATTTTTAATATACTTCTTTTCAAATTAGCTCTGAAACTGTTATCAAGGTCACACATA
This sequence comes from Aromia moschata, assembly GCA_029963805.1. Taxonomy (NCBI): domain Eukaryota; kingdom Metazoa; phylum Arthropoda; class Insecta; order Coleoptera; family Cerambycidae; genus Aromia; species Aromia moschata. The sequence goes on from JAPWTK010000260.1 coordinate 548,532, forward strand.
TATTTGAATATCTTTGTAGTTTGATGGTAAACTGTTTTTCATAGAATACAGGCGCTAATTTTGCAAAATAACAGTTATAATACCTGATAATTACTTAGAATGTTAGAATGCACAAGATAGACGTTTGTTTTAGATTTACACACAACCAATACTTCTAAGCATTTCCTATCACATTTCCGCAATTCAAAGCAAATTCCCGATTAATCTCTGTTCGTCCACTTATGTAATTATACTAAATTGGATGTAATTATTATTATTATTTGTTTTAATGAATTACATCTTGTATATATATGTAAATATTTCTATAGTTATACCTAATAATAAAAAAAGCATTCTGTATATGAGTTTCGCATTTTATGGCATTCTGTAGGTGGTACCTGAATTTGGCACTTTTGCTCTGATTCGCTGTACAATTTGAAATAACCAATCAGGCAGTTCTAGGTGCGAAATACATACATATATATATATATATATGGGGCATTTCACGCCAACTAAGTGAGGTCAAAAAAAATTTCTGTTTGAAACATATCACAATCGATAGTACTTGCTAAAAAACTAACTTCACTAAAATTTTAGATTTTTTTGAGCCACAAGTAGAGGGATGGTGAGGGTGAGAAAATACAAATTTTCGTTTCGACTCTAAAATTTCAATATTTCTCAATAAAAAAATGAATAAAATTAAAAAGGAGGTTGCAATGGTTTTCGATGTGTTTTTTTTTTGCGTAGAATACGATAAAAATATTTTCAAAATTATTGGAGGTAGTTTTTCACCCTTATTTTGAGGATTGAAAGTTTAAAATAGAAATTTCGAAAAGTATGACACGATTTTTTTTTCATTTTTTTTAAATTTCTTTCTTTTTTTTTTGTACTTTCGATTAATTTTTAATTCTTAAACCAGGAACTTGCCCAAAAAAAACGGCCCAGAGGTGGAAAAACGTGGTTTTAACGTATTTTCTCATCCTGTGAGATAGTAAATGGCAAGTGAATAATATATTCCAAGGTTTTTGGTTACGATTACGATTTTGATTACGATTCTAACGTAGAAAATTTCCCGTAGAATACGATGGTATTTTTTATATTTCAAAATTTAGCCATTTTTTAAAAGTTGACTACCATACTGGATCCACCATTTTGTTTTTTGAAAATCTGACGTTAGATTCGTAATCAGCGACCCCAAAAACCTTGGAATATATTATTCCCTTGCCATTTACTATCTCACAGGATGAGAAAATACGTTAAAACCACGTTTTTTCACCTTTTTGGGCCGTTTTTTGGGCAAGTTCCTGGTCGACGCCCATTATGAATTAAAAATTAATCGAAAGTACAAAAAAAGAAAGAAATTAAAAAAAAATTGGAAAAAAATCGTGTCATAATTTTCGAAATTTCGATTTTAAACTTTCAATCCTCAAAATAAGGGTGAAAACTACCCCCAATAATTTTGAAAATAATTTTATCGTATTCTACGCAAAAAAAACACATCGAAAACCATTGCAACCTTCTTTTTAATTTTCTTCATTTATTTATTGAGAATTGAGAATAAATGGATTGAATTTTCGAAGAGTCGATTTTTGAAGAGTCGAAACGAAAATTTGTATTTTCTCACCCTCACCATCCCTCTCCTTGTGGCTCAAAAAATCTAAAATTTTAGGTAAGTTAGTTTTTTAGCAAGTACTATTTTTTAGTATTGACCTCACTTAGTTGGTGTGAAATGCCCCATCTACAGAATGCCATAAAGCATAAGACACAAAAAATATAGTAATGGAAAATGCTAAAAACCTGTATAAGATAAATCCTTAAACGCCTAATTTATTTCGGGGGTACCAACCATCAATATATCTTTATTTACAAAAAAAAAAAAACGAATTAACGTCCAAACAACGCAAGCGATAACTCACTATTAAACGCGTAATAACCAAACGCGAGCTCTTGCCCCTGACAAAACACATATCGGGCTTTAATTTTAATCCTTGTGCCGAGTTTTCTGCAGAACGGCAGCGTAACGAGTGGGCTGAATTCGTATAAACAAAGGACGCCCGTAGCGCATAGGTCGAGCCAGGTTTCACTTGTTTCCTTGATTAGTGAGAACTGCACGGCAATCGAATAAATTGCTATAATTATTTCAGCTTTTTGAAGTAGGATTTTTTTTTGGCATTGGAATACATCCATCAGCCACAAATTGTTAAAGGTTGTAAAGTAGTTTATTTTTTTAAAATACATTATTATTAGGTATTATTGTCAATTATTTAACACGGGTTATTGCTTTGTTATACTTTTATCTTAGTTCTTTTAATGTAATTCAGTAAACTTTCTAGTATGTGCTTGTTACCAATACTAAGTAGAACGGTAATATTAGTACGGAGCTGGATTCCGTAGCCTTTTAGCTTTTCTATAAATTCAGGTATAGCTTGCTGGTGATTATTGCAAGCAAAAAATAGGTGATAAAGGTCAGCTATGGAATTATTATCACAAGTGCATGTCGAGGTTTCACTTAATCCGATTTTATGTAGGTGGTATGGAAACACTCCATGGTTCAGTTTTAGACGAGTAATAATATTTGAAAGGGCTTTAGGGAGATTTGTATTCAAGATGCCATTCAAGTCTGAACTTAACCATTCTTTCAAATGTTTTGGTTAAACAAGACATTGGCGAAATGGGTCTAAAGGATGAAGTAAGGGTACAGTCTTTCTGAGGTTTTAAAAATAAACAAATTATAATACCTTTTTAACTGAGATATATATTGTCCATTCACCCACCAATTATTAAAAATATTTAAGAGGTATTTCTTAGCTGATATAGGGAGGTTTCTTATGATAGAGTAAGTAAAATTGTCCTTTCCTGGAGCCGTGTTTTGTGTTGTTTTAATAGCATTATTTAATTCCTGTAAGCTAAACGGATTTTCTAGTAAATTTCCTTAATTAAAATTAGGTGAATTTTCGTTTGGGATAAAATTATCAGCTGATGGTGGGGCTAGTTTATCAAACATCGAGTCTATGAACTTTGGGGAAAGTATAGTTTTTTTAGTTTGAACATTATTATTTTTTTAATTTTTTCATTGTAGACCATATTACAGAGGGGGGCGTGTTTTTGTTTATATTGCTAAGAAATTGTTTCCAGTGTAATCTACTTTTTTGTTTGAATGTTGCTTTTGTTGTGGCTTCAACATTTTTATAATGAAGGAAATTGCCCAGGTTTGATACAGTTTTATACCTGTGTAGCGCATTTTCCTTTCCTTTTTCCCAGATTAGCTAACTGCGTGCATTCGTCATCCCACCAGATATGTCTATTACAACGTGGGTTAAAGGGCTTTTTTATTGGCATTGCATCCGAAGCGGCGGAACTTGGCAAATGCAACAAATTGACTGGTGTTGTCTAGATGGAGTACTCGGTAATGGAGTTATTCTAGTGTCAATTTCAGTAGTATACTTCGACCAATCGGCAAGGGACTCCTTCCATTTAGATGTGGGATAAACTGTATCAAATGTATATTTTATATTTAGATGAAGTTCTATTGGAAAGTGGTCTGATCCCATGGAGTCAGGAAGGATCACCCAAGTAGCCATACTGGTAATGTTTGCAGATGCCAATGTTACATCTACCATGGATGGTAACTGATTAGGCCGTGAGATTCGAGTAGGCTGACCATTATTTAAAACAATAAGGTTGACACCTGTCTATCATTATTAAGCGATCCCCATAACCCATGATGTGCATTCATATCTCCTCCTAATATACACTTGCCGTCAAACTGACTAAAAATATTTTCATATTCTCTTCGCGAAAGGTTAATATTTGGTGGACGGTACATTGATGCTATATTCAGTTTAGCATTGGTAATTTCGACTGCACATATTTACAGATTACTGTTAAAGTTTCTTTGCAAGGTGATTTCCTGATAAGCAATTTTTTGGGAGATTAAGATAGCAACTCCCCAGCTCCGTTATCGCGATCTCTGCGAACAACACTAAAACTTTTGACTCTAAACGTTTGAGATGGTTTTAACCAAGTTTCTGATAAAATTACTACATCTATATCATTGTTGCTTAAATAATTCAATAAACTACCTCTGATAGCTGATATAGAACGTGCGTTCCATTGTAATAGTTTTAAATTATCTAAGTAAAATTCTGTGATGGATCCATCGCTGTCATGACATTCATGGTTTACGGGTTTCGAAAAAAAAAATGTATTAATGACTCTTTTATATTTAGTTCTTTAGCAAGTTCTGAACTTGTTCCTGGCACAAGGTTGTTGATAAGACCATTTATAAAAAGTGTGATTTGGTCGGCTAAACATTCTTTATATTTAAGGAACTCCTCTCTGTATGGATTTGGAATTACCGTACTTTTTTCTGTCGATTCTATAAGAGGGGGACGGGTATCGCATCTGTCCAAAGACTTATTAGCCTTCCTTTTCTACCTACTTGGGATTTAGTTGGAAGCCGATTAGAATTCCGTGTAGATTTAAAAAAGGATATACTAGCGCCCGATGTAGGGGGTAAGGAGGGGAATTCACTTGCGTCTGCCAGGGCGGCGAAGCTATTATTTGTTGCTATTTTGGCATAATAAGGGTTATTTACAATAGCATCAGCTTCTTTAAACGATACATTTTGTTTTGCCATAGTTTGATTTATATTATATTTCTTTTTGTAAGCTGGACAGTTCCTGTCGGTAGCGGAGTGTCCTTCTGTATTACAATATAAGCAAAATAATGTATATTTATCGCATTCTTCGCCACTCTGACTTCAGCTACAATATTTGCATTTTTTATTACCCTTACACATTTTAGAGGTATGTCCATACCGTAAGTAGTTAAAACATTGCACAACGGGGTAAATGTAATTTTCTACAGGAAAATTTACCAAGCTAATTTTTACAGTGCGAGGTATGACTGAAACCAAAAACGTTAAAATGACAACTTGTCTCTCAATTATTTTTTCTTCGCCGTTATTATCTGTTGCTTTTTAATAATTCGCTTAACGTTTAGCTCTTTAACACTAGATTCAACTTTTTTTAAAATATAGTCTTCATCGAAGTATGTATCTACCATTATTATAATGCCTTTCTTTTGTGTGAAATAATTAGGTATATAAGCTATTAAATTATTTTCTTTAATTATTGAGTGTTTTATTAAATTATTAGCTGATTCAACTGTATCGAGAACGACTTTAACTCTATTAAGTCCTCTGGATTTAATATCTCTCACATTTTTTTTTAAAGTTGTTCTGATATAAAAAGTGACCTACTCGAATGGGAAATAGACGGCCTATGTTTTTATCTAGGTGCTCAATATAAACATAATAAGGCCCTACATCATTTTGTCGATACTTATTATTTATATCAATATAGGAGTATTTATTTTGTTCTCCATCTGATAAACTTTTTACTAGGCCCGAGTCTAAGTTTTTTTTGATTGGGAGGTTTATCAGGCGGAACGCCCGCTTCAGCGGGCATTTTATAGGTTAATTACGATTACGACTTATCTTATACGATACAATATTAGTTAATGCTTATGGTAATAAGCCCTATGTACTTAGCCTTATGAATTTGTATCCAGAAGTTATTTATTAAAGATGCCGGGTTCGTATTAATACGATAAATTGCACACGTCGCAGACCGATAGCCATATATCTAATACTCCTATATTGCTAGAAGGGTCTGGAGATTGGCGAAATCACCACGGTGCAGACATATATGCGTCTGTCTCTCTCTCGTAACTACTTCGAGTCTTACGCGCATGCCCGAGAATTGAACATCCAGTCACACACAGCCAATTGCCCCACCAGACTCGTGACGCTTGCGCACAACAGGTCAAGTAGTCATTTGCTGTCTCACTTACCCCGTGACACCTCTACTTACGGGCATCAGCAATATAGGAGTATTATATATGCCGATAGCGTACCACTCAGCAAGTACGAATCGAACAAACATTGTCATTAATTCCGAGTTAATTATTTGGCTCGGTAAAATTTGAATAGGATGTCATTAGAAAGGTATGCTTGCACACATGGTTTCTCTTGTATGAAATCGATAATAGAATGGAGCGTGTGTTATGTGATTCAAAAAAGTCCCTAAACATATTTTTTGACTCATACCTAACTGATGACTCTGATGAGTGTTCAAATAAATTTGATGTAAAATGTAAACAAATGTTTAAGATTATGCCTTCGAATTTGACTTTTCGTTACCTTTGACTTGACCTTTTTCGATATTTTGATATTAAGTCTAACAATGTTATTAACAGGAACTTGGAAAATTGTGTTCTAATCCTTTGAGGAGTACATTTTTCTGTAGCACTAACCCAGATATGACAGTCATATAAGAGTTTTTGGGGTCGTTGATCACGAATCTGAAATCAGATTTTAAAAATTCAAAATGGCAAATCCAATATGGCGGAAAAAATATTTCAAAAGAGTAGGAGATAATGCTAAATTACGGAAAAAAACCTCCGCTAGGAAAAGTTTTCAAACGGTACGAAAAAATAAGAAAACCTTATTTTATAAAGCAAGTGTTATTATTTTTTTATCACTGAAATGGCATTTTCAACTGCCAGCCATTTAGTGGTCACGCAAGATAGTAATTTCATTTAGAAATCCGTTCATGACAAGAAAAATTAATAATAAAAAGTACGCAACAACTATAGTATTATATTTTTCAGTAACTTAGATCTGTTAATTGCGAGCGCACCAGTTCTTATATCGTTGGCTTACGGAATACGGATAGGACCTTCTATACGCAATGTCACGGCACACGGCACGGCATCGCATCATAATCCTTAATAATTCCGTATTCTGTATTCCCTCGGACCTCATTCGTGTTCGTATCATCGTACTATTATGTATTATGTTTACCTCGTCCGAGACTTCGTCAGCTACGATATCCACGCTATATTCCGGCATTTGACAGCGTTCGTAATAATTTCGATTCCGTATTGCGGTTGGCAACTATTCGGATTAATAAGTAATAGTTTGATATCCGGATTGAACGGAATTTTTAATACGTATTCTTACAACACTAGTTCTAACACTTCAGGGGAAATATTATTTAGGACTTGTATAATTCTGGCCCGTAAATCATTTAAATCTCGTGGTCTTTCATGTTCATGTCCGTAAACAGTTTGTTTTATTTGTTAAATATTTGTTGGCATTTAAGGAACCGTTTATAAAAAATGGCCCACCGATGGAATCGCCTAAAATACCAACCCAAACATTTAACTTCTCGGGATATTGCGTACGCACAGGAATACTCAACTGCTTATTTCCCGTAGACCAATAACGATATAATAATTCAATTCACACGTTCACATTATAATTTATGGGCGGGGCGTCCCGCCTACATATTTTATTGCTACGCTATCACGAAAGACAGAGAATCACGATCATAAAAGTTTTAAAATGACATATCAATCTGGCAACTATGGATATAATATTTATCTGTCAGTTCCCTTTACTCGAAGAGTTTATTCTTTTCTATCTTTTAATGCTCGGCTTTGAAATCTTGGACTTCCCAACCCTGTATGTACTTATACGGAATTGCATGCTTCGCGCTTCACAACCACCTGCGTCTGTTAACAAATTTAACCCTTAACTTCAGTGGCATTAAAGTCATTTAAAAAACGACATAGCGGAGGCTAACACGCCCACCTCCTACTTCTCGCACGTGATCGCAGAAATCGAGTTATTTGATTTCATGAACCCAACCTACAAAGTTTAATATTTATCTTTTATTATTCGGTGTTTTATAAATTTCGTTGGAAAGTGCCGTTATTCTTGCCGAGTTTTTTCAGTGCTTTAAGTGGTATAGGAGGGTAATAATAATTATTGAAAGTGTACCATATTACTTACGTACCTAAGTCATTATTTGATCGTTTTATTTAATTAATTATACAAAATTATAATGGAGGTAACTGGCGAGTGTAGCAGTTTATTTCATAATAATAATAATACGAGTTGTAATGACACTCACATAAATATTCGAGCCTGCAATGTATCTTATAGAGTACAAATTTAGTCGCCTGTCTTATGAGGATAAATTATTTGTTACATATTTAAGAGTACCACGGTTAGATATAAATAAAACTTATTATTACTTAATCAGGGAAAGCCGGCTCTTAGTTTTGTTAATACGTGTTATGATAAATGCAAATGGCTAAGTGATTCTTTAACATCAATCAAGAGATAAATTCAGCCCGTCAAATCGGAATTGACGCAGTCCTGGTAAAAATCCGCATTTTATTTCACTGCATCTTTTAATTGTAAAATAATTTGACGGAAACTATAAATTCCCGATAGTTTTGCTGAACCAATAAAATATATTAGGTACATTATGTTAGACAAATGTACTTAATATATTATTTGACCAAGTAAAGGGCCTTCTCCTAGCTATACGGTATATTACTAACAATATTTACCATTACAAAAATTTTAATAAAAATTGTTTGCCTCCCCCAAAAAAAAGTCACGAGCCGCCACTGATTAGTACAGAACGACACTGCTTACAGCGCCTCTGGAGGCGGACATATTCCTAGCCCATCGCATTATACAGCGAAAAGCCGCAGCTCTGTCTCCTTAGTTCTAGGCTTCTTGCTGACACTTAACTTGGTCTTGGCCGTGACCATTAAGGACATTTGAAAGTGATGAAGATGAACTTCATCGCTACATGCGAAACTACATACATGTTTTGGTAACTACATATTTAATCTTCGTTATACAAAAAATATATTTGTTCGTTAACTGTAAACATACTAATTCTAATTTTTGATTAAGATAAAAAATGTGCAATACTGTTTTACATACAAATTATTTACCGTTACATTTTGGTAGTAGTGTATCTGGTACTAAGTATACATTTTACAAATGCAGTTTTCACAAATATCACAACATAAAATTTATCTTTATTTGATATACAGTTGTGACATCTGCAACATTTTAGATGGTTCTAATGTGTTGTGAGATTTTACTGAATGCATATTTTTGCAGATAAAGGAGAACTGCTTTCAGTTCAGCACCTTACGGATTTTATAGTATTTTTTTTGTATAATTTGTTGGACATGTTAAAAGGGCGTTTACATTGGTATTGCTATTTGTACCAGCAACTGATACAAGTAACTAGGCTACTAGTGAACTATCCCATGTCCAAGGTTAGTAGGCGTCTAAACACAAAACTGTTTTTTAAATACGAGTTCACTAGTAGCAGTTTTGATTTGTAGATAAATATGGATCTTCATGGTCGTAAAGTTTCGCGTTCAAAATTCGTTGAGAACACAAAATCTATAGGTACGTAAATGTCGCTCACTTTTTAATGCAGTAGAAACAATTCCATGGGACTCAAATTTGCATCTAAAAAAACGTTCACAAAAATCATAAGACACGCAAGTCTAATCATAGCAAAGGATATTTAACTGCGCTGATTAAAAAAAAAATGTTTGATAAAACTGGTATTGACCACAGTATGGACAATCGCTTAAAAATTAATAATGTGCTCGTTTAATAAGTTATAAAGCTAATAAGTTACTCATTTCCTTGGCAAACACGAATTGCTTTTTAGGGGACATCAATAGAATCCATATTAACTTGACCGAGTTTATTACAATATATGAGAATCCGAAACGTTAAGAACACAGTTAGAAGACGCGAATGATTTTCAAGGTTCTTTTTAATTTAATAGAATTAATTAGAACGATTTAATGAAATATGTGGTGAATGTTTTATTAGATAGCTTTAAAAATAAATAAAATATATAATGGAAATAAAGTATGGGCAATATTTATAATTCGCGTTAATCCACATCAACCAAAGCCAAACCTTACAAATGATCAAAATAATAGAGAAATTTTTTGAAGCGCTTTCGTAGACTAATATCTTACCGTACGCCACTGGCCTATGTATATAATGGTGTATGTTTTAAATAGGTCAACAAAGTAATTTGTTTCCTTCAATTATCTGAAATTAATTAATTTCATGCTTACGACAGCAACTTTACTATACCTACTGAATTGTAGACGTCGCAACTGAAACAGATAAATATATTCCTCTAAATTTCATTTCGTATTTCGTATTTTATTATTGTAGTAGTATCTAGGTAACAGTATTAGTAGCTTTAAGTGCTTAAATTGACGATGGTTTACACACAACCCAAATGAATATAGTAACAAAAATATTGAAGTTTGTGTTACAATTCTGAGTATGTAAATTATCCTGGTTGTAACTAAATCCAAAAATATTGTCACTCACATTTATCTGACTGAAGTCAACAAGACCGAAGCAATACTGTAGCACTTAGTATTCATTTAAGTCTTATTACGGATTACCACACCTGAGCGGACACCTGTGGCGCACACGTGTGTCCGCATGCCCAATCGGCGCTCAAGCGGTCGGCAGTGAATCATTTACGTGGCCCAATGTTTAAATATGTAGAAATCCCAATACTCTATATTTATTTATTTACTTATAATATTCAGACACATAACTTAACCTAATTGTTAGTTCAGTTTCTGTTAATTTAAAACTATTTAATTTTACGATTTGTATACAAATATGAATTTTAGCTTAAATTCCAGTTAAGAAGCGCTAAAGTGTAAAAATATAGAAAGTTACTGAAATATAAAATTATGTAAAATATAAGTTGCAATGTTTTTTTTTTTAATAAACCATCCAGAAATTTCTGGGAATATTGATATTATATTGAATATTATCTGTTACTCTTTTATAATGTAATTACGAAATCGGTCGATGTAAAAATATAAGCTGAAAAGCTCAAGAATTTCTGAATTTCGATTTTTGGCACGCATCACATTGCAATCCTTTTGTACGTTCATGTGAGCTTTGTCTTACGCCTCCTAATTTGAAGTGGTACCCATTATAGACCTGACAGAGTAATCAAGCGCTTCTCACTTGACGTAGGTCGAAATTGTTGGAGTGAAGCGGTCATTTAACTTACAAATATTCAGCTGGGGTCGCTTAATAAACCGTCTGAAACGGATTTAATTGTCTTGAATGAGAAATTTCTAGGTTTTTATGTTTTTTTTTACTTCCGAAAATTATGTAGCATCTCTAATGCTACATAATTTTCTGCGCAGAGATAAATTTGCTGTAATGACTGTTTTTTTTACACACCGAAGATTATTTACCATTAGCTGAAAATATTTTAAATATAACTAGAGGCTAATTATTTTTTAATGAAAGATTAATAAAACCTGTTTACTAAAAGTATTTAATAAAAGGAGTTAAAATGTAAGTAAATATTCGTCTTTATTAAAGGAAATACTTCAGTTGCGGACGAAGTTTGGAAATAAAATACTTGACCACCAATCGCTAACTGGATTTTTCAGTTATACATATACCGAGTGACCACGAGATTACTACCCAGGCTCTAGCTGAGGCACGAAAAAAGATATCGATTTCAAATTTTGGGAATGTATATCATTGAATGGGATGCAAAACTTAGTTACAAAAACCACTGATCATCACTTCCTGTTTGACCGGAAATGCCCTAAACTTTGTTATTTTATATGGAATACCCTGTATATTATATATTTTTTATATAATATTTATTATAAATTAGTTTAAAGATGTCAAATGTGTCATTTATGAAATTCTTTTGAAAGAAAACAAGTGAAGATTGGGACAAACTCATATGATATCTTTAACTTATTTTGGAAGCACTAAAGCCTGATATCATTAAAATTTCGCACTTCCGGCTCAACCGGAAAATACCGGAAGTCATCTTTAGTAGCAATTTACTGCAATAATTTTAATGGAATGCCCTATAAATAATTAGAAATTTGAATTCTACAAACAATTTCGAATCATTCTTATGTACACTTCCCTATACCCAAAGTTCATAGTTTTTGAGATATTAAATGTTTAATGTCAGAATGTCATAGGTATGAACGATGCATAAATAGAAAACGATAGAATCAGTCAATGCATCTATCAGAGGTGCCTAGGAATTTTAATATAGGTAGGCGCTATCACAGGCTTTTGTTTTTAAACGTCAGTTTCTTCATTGTTGCTTAATTTGACAATTAATTCTTACTGTTTACAACGTTTGGTGGTAGTGTTATTACTTCTCTTTTTATTTAAAATGCCACTTTTTACTCGCGAACATCAAATCGACATGCTGCTAGTGTATGGAGAAGTGAGAAAAAATCGCAGGGAAGCAAAAGCTTTATACGGGCAACGATATCCAGATCGTGTACAACCATATGATAAATATTTGCCTTGGCTTGAACGTCACTTAAAAACCGAAAGGATTGAAGAAGAACCTAACGAGTTTATTGTTAGTGAAGAGGCGGAGATTAATACTCTGGCGTGTATTGAGGTAGATCCGACTACTTCAGTTAGACAAATTGCTGCCAATATTGGAATTGGACGGGAAAGCGTCAGAAATATTTTAAAAAGCACAAATTTAAGCCATTTAAGTACCAGGTACACCACCATCTTTATGAAGCCGATCACCAACGGAGGCTGGAGTTTTATAATTGGTTTATGGTGCAGCAACGCCCAAATTTAAGCCGCTTTATCCTTTTCTCTGCCGAATCACGCTTCACGAATTTGGGTATGTTCAATAAAAATAATTTGAGATATTGGGCGAGAAGATAACGGGCATCCTCACTTATTTAGACAAGGAGCTTTCCAGGAGAGATTTGGTGTTAATGTGTGGATGGAAGTAATTGGAACGTGCATCGTTGGACCAATTTTCTTTGAAAATCCACTAACAGCAGACCAGTATTTACAGTTTTTAAGCAATGAAATAGCTGACTTTCTCGAAAATTTACCAATAAATGAATATTTCCACATTTATTACCAGCATGACGGAGCCCCAGCCCATAATGCTCGAAGGGTTAGGGATCATTTGAATCAAACGTTTGAAGATCGTTGGATAGGTACGTACGGACCAGTTAGATGGCCAGCTAGGTCCTGCGATATCACTCCCTTGGATTTTTTCTATTGGGGTCACATTAAAGAAGCAGTGTACAGAACACAGCCTACTGATTTACAAGATCTCCGCGACCGGATTACAAGAACGGTGAACAATATTACTCCTGCTCAAATGGAAAATGTGTTAAGGGAATTTGAAAACAGGATTCATTTATGTCATCAAATGAATGGTGGACAATTTGAACATTTAATTTATGGATGATGTTGCATTTTTTAAAATTTATTATTTTTTTTATGTTTTTTTAAATAAAATATTATATCTCAAAAACTATGAACTTTGGGCATAGGGAAGTGTACATAAGAATGATTCGAAATTGTTTGTAGAATCCGAATTTCCAATTAGTTATAGGGCATTCCATTAAAATTATTGCGAGTTTATAATTTATTGAAAATTATATACGAGTATACTGATGGTAGTTTATACATACGTGTACATGAATTGCGTTGCAATGTACATACATAATTTTTAAATCCTAAAGAGAGAAAATAAAGAAAAGCAGAAAACATAAAAAAGTTTCAACTCAACACAAAAACCGTTGGCTAAAGAAACAATACTTCTAATTTAAATTTTCCCATGTTTAATATGTCAAAATCTTTAAAAAATAGTAGGTTGATATTTGGAAAAGTATAACCTTTATAACCTTACATGACAGCAATAACAACATTGATTGAGACCTGGTGAAGGAGAAATAAAGCTCCGAAACGTTGGCAAAAATCGAATAGTTTGTCATTTACTCCTGGACCTAATCCAACTAACCAAAAAACTAATAATGGTGAATATTTTCAACAACATGAGGAAACGGCAATGGGTAACTCCTTGTCACTTTCATTGCAAATCTTTTTATGAGGAAATTTGAGACAGAAGTAAAAGAAAAGTTCGAGTATTTCCCTAGAGTCTGATTCAGGTATGGGGAAGATATCTTCACGGTATTTGATACAAAAGCAATTAGTTTAGATAATTTTGTTGCTAAATTAAATGGTTTCCCTACCATAAAATTTACATTAGAAATGTAAATTTGTGAAAATGTAAATAGTAATGTAAATAGTGAAAATAAGTTAGAGTGATGTATATAGGAAAGAAACCGCGACTCTTAGATATATTCCCAACGATTCACACCACCCTTTTCAACATAAAATGGCAAATTTTAATTGCAGTCAAAAGTTCAAACCTCTCAGTAAAGAGAGCTTTGAACATGTGAAAAATTAAGAATATAGCTAAGAATAACGGTTACTCAGTCCATTTAATAGATAAGTTAATAAGAAAGCATACATTTAAGAGAAGCCTGTACCATTCCACGACTTTTCGTAGAGATACTGACAGTTCGAAACTTGTTTCGTTACTATATGAACCTAAATTCACCCGCGGACTAGATAAAATTTTAAATAATGTTAATATCGATTTGGTGTACAATTATAAAAATAAACTACAGACGCTTTTGGGTAACCCCAAAGACAAAATCGACAATAACGAAAAGTCAGGTATATACGAAATAAGTTGTAAAGACTGTGATCAAAAGTATATTGGGCAAACAAAAAGATCTATTTTGACTAGATTTAAAAAAATTTAAAAAAAAACACATGGCTCATTTGAAATATGGCAGAACAGAAAAATCTTGTGTTGCCCAACACGCTTTTGACAACAACCATAGAATAGACATAAATAATTTAAAATTAATTAAAAATGTAACAAACAGTAGACAGTTGGATGCTTTTGAAAGTTTAAAAATCATTAAGTGTAACAGTAGTATGAATAAGGACAATGGTCCGATACCCACCAGTCAGTGAACCGTGACAACAAATTTAGTATAAATAGTGCAAGTGTGTAGGTTAGAATTTAGTTTTAATCTTCTCCTGAAGATGCCAACTTAGTTAGCGAAACGCGCGTCAAGAAAAGTATAGTACTTCGGTGTTTCGTGGAAAACGTCAAGTTTTTTGTCTCTACGCTGAAGGTTCCAGTACCCACTCCAGGTACATTAAATTAGACAAATTTACTTCTCCTAGCTATACGGTATATTACTAACAATGTTTACCATTTAGGATACCAAAAATTTAGGACACAAATGTTTTTATAAAATTTGTTGCCTTCCCAAAAAAAAAGTCACGAGCCGCCACATCAGCCATTGGTTACAGCCAAACTTGGAAGCAACCAAAAAAATCGACCAAGCGCTCATTTTAAAGCTTAGGGCGTCTACTTTCAAATTCCGAGTGCGCCTTTGAAAAATCTAATATGGCGGCTTCAATATGGCGGCCAAAACCGGAGAAAATTCGAGTGTCCAGCAAAAAATAAAAATTCGCAACCGATTGGATCGTTTTTCGGTTCAGATTGTAACTGATGGATGTCCCTAAAAATCTGGTGTGGTAGGTTGACAAAATCTGACATGAGGAATCCAATATGGCGGTCAAAAATCCAATATGGTGGCCAAATTTTTAAAAACCAACCGATTTGCACCAAATTTGATATGCGGGGGTTTTGGGGATTACTGATCACGAATCCGATGTCAGATTTGCCAAAATCAAGATGGCGGATCAATATGGCGGACGAATTTTCGATTTTCGAAAATCAATTGGTTTGTACCATATTTATTACACGGGGGGATTTTGGGGTCACCGGTTCCGAATCCGAAGTTCGATTTTCAAAATCCAAGATGGCGGACGTTTTTTTTTAAATTAACAGATTTGCACCAAATTTGATATACGGGGGTTTTCGGGGTCGCTAATCAGGAATCCGAGGTCAAATTTTCCAAATTCAAGATGGCGATTTCAATACGGCGGACGTATTTTTATAAAAATCTACCGATTTGCACCACATTTGGTATCCGGGGGTTTTTGGGGTTTCTGATTACGAATCTGGTCAGATTTTTAAAATTCAAGATGGTGGACCCAATATGGCGGAAACTCAATAACCGAATCCATTCTATTGGGTTCGCCTTGGATTTTGAAAATCAAACTTGTCCTTTACCTTGGTATGGCAATGCTTGCTACATAATAGTTCTCTGCTATTAAACTTTCTTCTACCGACTACAACTAGGTATACATTTTTTTTTTCGTAAAAAGAGTAAAAGAATATTGTTTTCTAATAACTATATCAGTATCCTAAGTCGCAAAAAAAGATAGTTCATATTAAGAAGCGTGATGAGCCTTATGTCGTGCCCTCTATTAACGTTTTACGATTTTATTTTACGTCAGTTTAGTGAATTCTTGTTGAAATGTAAAATCGTTTTAAAATTATTTTGTGTTATTTTAATTGGACTTATTAAACTCTAGCGAAATCGACTTGTATTTTGTTATAAAAAATTGCATAAAATCAGTATGATGGAAACAGGAGAATTTCTGTATATGGTAATAATTATAACACTTGACATAAATGCACAACCAAAAACACAAAAATATAAACACATACAACCGTATATAAATTGCTGAAATGTAAAATTTGATTACCTAATTATTTATTGTAAGCCCAATTAAACAACTTGGTTGAATATAAAGTAATTGAAACAAAATTATTACTGTTACAAAAACTTGGTACCTACCTATTAAATTAATGCGATTTTAATAATATAAAATTCGTATAATATTTGTTTCATAAGAACACTGAACCTCTCAGCGTAAAATATAGCCCATAAAAGCGATACAATTTTAAAGACAATAAATATTTATGAACATCATTAACGCGAGAAAACTTAATAAAATAAATAAAATACAACCCGAGAATCAGTTATGTAGGTTTTCCTAGTGAACGTATAGCTTTTACGAGCCCTAAGCATATCTATATGCAAATTCTATAAAGTACATTATACCGCAATCTCCATATTTTTTTCTTTTTCCGCGGTCCCTTGGAAAATTGTTTTTTTGAGCTCTAGAGCGTCTCGGTAGTAAGTTTTTGCAGAATGGAGGTTCTCAAGAATGGTGTCGTTCTGGCAAATAGTTATTTTTTTGCTGAAGATAACCGTATTCCAGAAAAACATGTTTATACACTTTATGTAATTTATATATGATAGAGAATGTAACTTCAAGACAAAAGCAGGATGACCCACATTTTCTATCTAATATAAAATGAAATTTTCTATGAGATCATTGTGGATATTTATATCAAGTATGCATTGAAATCTTTAGTTTTTATATGCAGTATCGAGTTTCTTATATTATGTCATAACTGATAAATTTGAAAATAAATATTGTGTTGAAATAAATTCATGATGAAGAGATATTAATAATTGAGAAAGTAGATATGCCTACTCTATGTACACAAACAAATGTAAAAAACGAAATTGATAAATGACATCAAAAGTATTTAGTAGAAAAAACTTTACTGCATATTTCTCCCAGTGTTGACACAGCAGAATACTTCACAGAAATATCCTGTAATATGTACGTGTAATACGTTTGATGAGAATTCTTGTTTTACTAGTGTTGGGATTTGTTTTCTTTTTTTAAGCGAAATGAAAATAAGTGCATAAACCTGTATGTCTTTCTGTTAATATTTTTTGTGTAGAAGATACTTCATTAACTAAGACATTAACTTGAAGTTTGGAACATTTACATATGTATGTACAGGGTGATTCACTACAAATGTCCCCGCCTTGTAACTTAGTTATTTCTAGACTCACTCGAAAATTGAAAAAAAAAAAAACAATTTAAAAATAATTTTCTAATAAGATTTTTTTTATCATAATAAAAAATGAATACATTACAAGGCTATCCTTAACTTTTTTTAAATGAAACACGCTACATGTTACTGAAAAAATCGGGTTCCTCGTGTTTTTCTGATTTCAGCAAAATGAAATTTCGTTTTGCTGATGTTAAAAGAGTTCTTGAAAAAAACCTATAACAGCTAATTTTTTACACGTTATGTATGTTATAAGTCATAAGATGACATTCGGAGGGTGGGTTTTACTTCAGCTGCTCGTGTTTACTTGCGAAAAAAAAAACATGTGGTCTAAAAAGATTGTATAACGTATGGAAATGTTATATAAGGTACTACCTTATATAACATTTCATTTATAAGATATATTCAGTATGTTATGTAAGGTATATTCAGTGATTAATCACGAAAATAATTTTCAGGTGATATATATATATATATATATATATATATATATATATATATATATATACAGGGCGTCCGCTGTGTTTAACAATTTCATTTTTTATGTAAAGGGTGTCTAAAAAAGGCATCAGGTTATGCTACTTTAATTTTTCAATTCAAACACCCTCTATATTTTCCCATTTTTAGATCTCTAAATAAAGATTATTAACCACATCCTAAATTTATCGTTAACGGTTCAAGAGATATTTGTAAAATTTTCGGGGTAATATTTGTGTATCAATACAATACTAAGTAACGCAACATAAAAAACAATAGAATATAACATTTAAGTCATCCTGTCATAGACAGAAGAAGAAAACAATCGCTGGTTTACTGTTTAATCAAGGCCTATCTTAGTAATTTAAGAATATGGAAAATGACTATGAATCGATATTAATTGTAGATATCTTTTAAACCGTTAGCAATAAGTATATGACATGGTTAATAAATATTGTTTAAAAATTAAAGGAATATCTGAAATCGGAACATGTAGAGGGCGTTCCATTTGAAAAATTAAAATTACATTACCTGTTCGTGTTCTGTAAATGGACCCTGTATATAAAAAATGACTAAAATCACTTTTTTAAACAGAATAACTTTTCTGTTTAACATTTTTTTCTATGTCAAACCGTTTAGATAAAGTTGACACACCCGGTATATGAAACCTTATAATGCTGGAATCAGAAAAATATGACAATTTCGATTATCCAGTTACATACAGGATATTTCGTTTAGTAAAGTTAGTAAAAGTCAAGTATGTGTAAGCTTGTAATTCAATCGTTTTTGATGATTAGGTATTTTCTAATGTAGCATAAAAAAAACATTATTACATACTTAAACGTAGAAAATGATTATTAATGTTTTTTTGAGTTTTCTAATTGGTCCAGAAATAACCAAGTTTGACCCCCAAGAGGGACATTTATGATGAATCACCCTATAGATAAGTGTCCATGACGAGATTTTGAGCTTATTCGGTTAAGAAGTGGGGGATCAATTGGGGGAGGGGTAGTAATATACTTTTTTTTTGCCTGTAATGCCTGTAATTCACAAATACACAAGATATGAACTTCGTATTTGACGCACATGTACAACGTAACAGAGTTTACAAATTTTTAACACCAATTTCAGTAAATACGTGAACAGAGTTCTAGACTAAAACATGAAGTATATATTAAAAATGGTGAAACCTATACATACATATGATACGTATACATACATTTGTCAGCAATCTAGATCATAGATGTCCAGTA
Source organism: Aromia moschata (assembly GCA_029963805.1). Taxonomy (NCBI): domain Eukaryota; kingdom Metazoa; phylum Arthropoda; class Insecta; order Coleoptera; family Cerambycidae; genus Aromia; species Aromia moschata. The sequence continues at coordinate 567,805 of JAPWTK010000260.1, forward strand.
TAAATTATAAAGGTAATAAATATGGCTCATTAAATTCATACAAATTATAAATATCAAACAGGTCGCATTAATCATAAAAACCACATGGTGATATGGTCATAAAATGAATATTGATTATCAAATTCATAAAGGTCACATCGATCATAAATGTCATAAAAGTGTTATAGGTCATGTAGTTCGCAACGACCATAAAGGTCATATGGATCATAAAACATATTTTTTTTTACAAAAGAGGCCGTAAAGGTCCATTTAATGATATAACCTAATGTTTTTAGAAATTTGGTCCAACTAGTTGTTAATAAATTGTATGTAGAAGCATAGTGTCAGTGAAACTATGTATAAAAAGTTTTATTGTCTAAAATATTTTGAAACGTTAAAATATTAAGTTGATGTGAAAAAACACTTTGCCTACGTCTTTTTTAGAGATATACAATACAACGAAAATTTGTATTATGCATATTACCGCACATCCCTTTTCCTATTAACCTCAAAATCAATCAGATCCACATATATATGATACATACATATACCGTCTGTAAACTAAACAATTTATATTCTCCAAATAATAAAGGTTCATCAACTCCTCAGAAGCAGACGAGACGTTGCTGTGACGTTACACAAATCAGAGGGAACTGCCTGTAATTCAATGTTGACATCTCACTTGGCTTCTGCGGTGCGAGCAATCGGTTGTTATTGAAATATGGAGGGCACAAAATCGCAAACAAATGCGAATTCCCCTCCACGTTATCACTGACACTTGCGCTGAGTGGGACGTGCCTGTTATTGTTTGACTATTATGTCCTTTAGTGAGGTCTTATTTCCGTTCCCTTTCCTTGGCTGGCTACTAATTTCAGAATACATATGCTATAAATGTTTCAAATTTCAAATATCTTAAAATATTACCACATACACAAAGCAGGCTGACAAATATAGACAGACTAATAAACACGTCTGTCTATTGGTCGTCTCTATGTCTGTCTACAAAAAGACATAGACAAAGGAAAAGAAAAAGTGTGTTTATAAATTCTCAAACTCTTCGAAATATTCATTTCAAATTGAATACACATACACATCATAAGAAACTCTTTACGAGTATGTGAATAAATGTTTTGCTTAATAGGTTAGGGAGTTATGTATTGCCCTTCTAAAGTAATGGCTTTGACGTAATTTCTTGTGAACAATTTAGACTTGTAAACTTGTAAACATCAGTTGCTGGTATTTAGCATTAGTACATTTGTACATCTCATAATTACAGAACGGAGACTACGCAAATCCCAACAAATAATTACGATTACCCATTCAACCGGCACCGAATTAAACTCTATTCAACGGTTGCGCCCTTAAACAGACGGAAGCGCTGAGCAAAATTAGAAAATTGCCAAAAATAAAACACGGGAAAAGTGGGACGCTATGCCACCTATTGCTATACAGAATGTCCCAGCAGAACTTGTATAATTGGACTACAAGATAACACATTAATACAAATATTGAATAATAGCAAAGGAGACTGTGAACTTCTAGAGAAACTGTCCCAGCTATAGATATCTAGAGAGATATCCCACCTAAGTTAGTATTGTGAAAGAACTTATTAAAATTGTCTTATTATTGCCTTATTAGGATTATAAAGATTATATCTAAAAATATTTTTTTTCAACCGCTATTGTTCTTAACGTTTTCTCAAACATTGTATGCTATTTGTGTTTATAACTGATCAACAGATTTTGAACAAACATAATTAGAATTATAAAATGGACATATCAAATAAATATCATGAACAAAAGTCACCTGAAAGTTTATTTTTTGGCTTGTACGCTTTTATAATGAAATGTGTGAAGTTGAAAAATACAAGTTTAAATGCATCACATCACAATTTGTCCTCAATATCAAATTATACTTAAAAATCGTGAAAACAGTCCTGTTCAAGTTGAACAATGAAGCCAAAACTGGCGTACTCATTTGTTTTCGAAGTCGCTGAATCCGAATCTGTTAAACTCCATCAGGTCCGTAACTTTTAATATACCTGCAAAGTATCAAAATAGGTTCGATAGTCTTAAAATTACAAAACACTGAACAGAATCCGTAGGCCATTTGGTAACTATATATTTTATTTACTATATAATACTATTTTATTTACTATAAAATACTATTGTATTTACTATAAACTTACATATTACTGGAGATATTGAATTAGTATTAAAGTCGAATTAGAATTAACAGGTTGGAATTCCCCTCCAATTGCAAATACACCGCAATTTCCTGTTCACTTTTTTTTTCTGATTCTATTATCCTCAAAAGATTCCAGGAGTGGTTTTCTTTTCCGTTTTTCTTTTCCGTTTTCCTTTTACATTTCCTCATTTCCTCTTTTCAACGTTCAACAGTAGTTACTTATTTTCCTTATTGTAGCATAGTACCCTATTACAAATTTCAGTCGTCAGTGTTAATTGTTTAGCTTCAAATACGCTATTTTCGTGATTTAGATATTCTTTGTTTTAGATGTCTTCGTTTTTTAGATTTTCTTTGAGGTTAGAGATGAGGTCTGTGATTTTATATGGTCAACCGTACCACGTATTCGGTTTCAGTGACTCCAAAACATGTGGGTATGATGATGTGAGTTTAGCGAATAGCGACCTTTTTTACCGTATTCCTATACATATGTGTATACAAGGAATTATAAACACATATATGTATAGTTTTTCTTTTATGTCGAGAGTTTTATATATCAATGTTTTTAATACTAATATTTAACTGTTGTTATAGAAATAAAAATTGTGTACTTCCTCATGTAGACAGGAAGTATACAAAATTGGTACACATATGACTACGCTCATCTGCTATAACATGCATATTGTTTAGGCAAACACATTGTATGTAAATACGACTAAAATTTTAAAATTTTGCAAAAATGATCAAAACGCCCTTTTTCCATGAATTTACGTCCATATGTTTTGGTCGCCAATTCAAAAAACAACTACTTAAATATTTATAAAGAAATGTAAACTAATAGTCTTACATAATAATAATAATAATAATAACATACGACCCCAAAAATTTTTTTTCATGTGCGGAATATTATACTATGACCACTATATGTTTGTTTTTTGGGTCGCTGATTACGAATACGGGCTTACTTTTGCTTGATCAGCTACCCTAACCTTAAAAAACGCTCAAAAACTCAAAAAATCGAGTTCATAAATTGAATATCACATGGGACCTGAATTTTTAAACTTGATAGCCCCTTCAACTGAACTCTTGCATCTCAAAATCTCCGAATCCGAATTTTCGAACTCCTGGCCTCTTAACCTAACCTCAATAACCCCCAAAAACTAAAAAAAAAAAACGAGTCTAAAAAGTCAACAGCACACTTCACCTGAATTTTTAAACTTGATAGCCCTTTTAACTGAACTCTCGAACATCAAAATCTCCGAATACAAATCTTCAAACCCCTAAAACTACACCCCCAAAAACTAAGAAAAACGAGTCTAAAAACTCAACAGCACACTGAACTTAAATATTGCAAAACAATAGACTTTTCAATATATGTCTTTAACTGATGCAAAACAAAGCCTTCAAACACTAACCCTAGCCTCTTGTTCTTGAATGATGTTGATGATATGTATCTTCAGTCGTCGTTTCTAGCGATAAATCGGTGAATAGGATATATTGCTTCGCCAGTAACTAGCGACGTTATGAAAAAGTACCTCTAAAATATGAAATACTTACTTTTCTTATATTAATGAATCAAAACATATTTGAGGTAATGTGGAAAATTTCTTGTTTGATAGATACTTAGTATTAGTTTTTTCCTAGCGCAGGTACGGCCAAAGATCAAAGGTCATTCATTGATATAACTATAGATTCTTTTAACTCAACGTACTCGATCAATATGTATATTTGTATATATATATATCTTTTTTTCCTGGCGTAGGTGCCCCTGTTCTAAACAGGTAAGTCCTGGAGAAGTGGTACCTCCACGTGGTCCAGGATGGGTAACGCTAAATCCACTTCAGCATATTACCGTTTTCAGGGTGGTGGAACTATTGTTCTACAATATTTAGGTCCAGTGTGCTGTTGAGTTTTTAGACTCGTTTTTTTGAGTTTTTGGGGGTTTTTGAGGTTAGGTTAAGAGGCTAGGAGTTTGAAAATTTGGATTCGGGGATGCAAGAGTTCAGTTGAAGGGGCTATCAATTTTAAAAAATTCAGGTCCCGTGTGCTATTCAATTTATGAACTCGATTTTTTGAGTTTTTGAGCGTTTTTTGAGGTTAGGTTAGCTGATCAAGCAAAAGTAAGCTCGTATTCGTAATCAGCGGCCCAAAAAACATATAGTAGGCATAGTGGCATAGTGTAGTATTCCGCACATGAAAAAACATTTTTGTGGTCCTGTGTAATCATTTTTTAAATTGATTTTTTTATAGATATCATGTTTATAGTAGTTTGTTTAAAAATTTAAGGACACTCTGTGTATCGCGTTATATACTCCTCGAATGGATCGTTATGTAAAACTGGTTAGCGTTCTCTCTGCTCTTAGCAGGAAAAGTTTAGAATTTGTAATGTAAGTTGTAAATGGAGATTATTCTTTGCTGAAGTTGTCGCAGGAGGACGGAATACGATTATATCATCTCGTCTAACGTCTTATCGACTCCACCCCTTGTCCTTTGTGGGGTTTAAAATGTTTTATTTCGACCCAGTTTCACCTAAATATCTGTACCTAGGTTGAAACTGTGTCAGATTATGCAACAAAAAGTACGTCACAAACGCCGAAGATAACGTTTTTTGTGGCTTTAACGTAGAAGTTTATATTGCGATAAAAAAGTGTTGTAGCACATATAACTACATTGCTGCCTTAATACTTTTAATGTAGGAGGTAATCTTTAGTGTGCATAAAAGGGACTAGACGTATTCCAATGTGTCGAACAAAGTTGACTTCTTCAACCACAGGAGTCTTTTCCGATGCACGCACTAACCGTTAGCCATTTTAATTAATGAAACGAAGATAATTTCCTGCTCATCATTATTCTCCATCAAAAACCACAGATCAGGATTTAGACCTTATTATGGTACCAACAGTATGATATATCTGACAACTAATGATGAAGAATAAATATATCAGCTTGTTCCTGACTAGGATAACATACGGTGGTGTTATCTAGGAGTGTCGCCCTCTAGTAGACATATGGGGATCAATTGGAATCTTCACAAGCCTAAAGTGGAATCTTCGGCCACCGAAGTATTTCCCGAAGCACACACTAACACGCTCATTAAGCTCATGAAATCGTTATGTCGTTCACCACCAGCATATACTCTCCTAACCAGGATATAACCACCTAACCTGGATTTGTTCATTCTTCGCCATTTGCTCTCTGATAAGGGAGAGTCTGGAACAGTGGCCATGCAGGAACAGTGGCCACATTCCTGCTATATTCTTATTTAGAAAGAGTAGAGGCTGCTACCCACTGCATATGGGTTCAAATAACATCCTTAGAGTTTTCATCCTTAGAGTTTTAACGAGTAGTATCCTTGGGTTTCAAAGTTTCTTCTATTTAATAGACTAAACTTAGCAGGTAAATTAAATTATACTCTTGTTTTCTACCCCAGTTTTTCCATGTGTAGTATTCAGCTGTATATGTTTCAGTTGTTTTTTAAATACATTAATCTGCATTATTACATTACTATTATTATTTTTTTGGTGCATTTTTATATAATATATCTTGATTCTGACAAATATCACACATTTGCATCGATTCTCATTTTTTAAAGAGTAATGGCCACATTACCATATCCTAAAGGCCAATATATTATCGAGGTAGGTACAATACGCCACTTTACGTTAATTTTTTTGCTACGAAATTTTATTTAAAATATTATACAAATACGGGAGCAAAATTCAAAATATGTTTTATATTTTCCCAGAAGGAAGCATTTCCAGACTTTAGAAGTGGCACAAGTTTTTGCGGTTTCTAACAAAATAACAATAACGTTGTTTAGAAAACATCACACATTTCCGCAATTTTTTCTCCCATACATACATATATAAAGTTGAATAATGGTTTTTGGTATTTAGCTGAGTTTTTCTTGTGAATACTTAAGAATGCATATGTGTGATTTCAAACAATTGGTAACAAAGGGCTCTGTTTGAAGCCATAGCGTTCCCTTTAGAAAAAAAAGAGAAAATACATACGTAACATAATATTTAAAAGCTAAAAAAATTGACTAAACTAATAAGCACTATAGATTAAAATATGTAAATAAAAATGCTTCTAAATGACTACATATATATGTCAAAAAGCTGATAAATGGAGTATAATTTTGGTTAGATTTAAATTGAAACGATCTGGCAAACTATAAGCACTCTAGATTGAAATATGAAAATAAAAATACATGTAAATGACTTCATATATGTCAAAAAGTTGAGAAATGGAGTATAATTTTGGTTTTAATGGCATTTTAAATCAACAGTGAAGTGAAAATACATTGGAAAATAAATTCAAAATTTGGTAGATGGAACCATTTTCGGTTAAACTAGTGACAAAACTGACCGGAAATGGTTATACAAGAGAGACATGATATAAGTGAATCTTGGACAAAAAAATCTGCCATGACAATCACTATTCATGATAGGGTACTACTACCTTTTATTGTAATTTCTTCCTACATCTTTATTGATAAAAATACTGAGAATTTCAGCAAAGCATTTGTTCAATTTACAAATGTAAGAAGAAATATTTTAATTAAGAAAAATATTTATTATATATGTACAGTTTAAGGGACAGTTTATAAGACATTACTAGCCATCTAACGCAGGTAATATTGAAATAAAGAATGAAATTTTATATTAGTTAAACGGTAAAACATAAACGGAATATACTCTCGTGCTTCACTCGCTGTCTAATTTCGTGTCATTTCTAGAAGACGCCAAGACTATTAAGTGACATTCTCACATTTTTCTGTTGTCGCCGCGGGACCTGAAAGGAAATTTAAACCGCGAAATCTTGAACATTCGTTATGTATTTACGTCATCTTTCTGGAATTAGAATCTACGGTTTCTAGTCACTGCCTTTTGATCCCGACTCGGCGATATTAAATTTTAAATATTTAAAGACCTCTCTCTGCGAAGTCCGGGTGAAAACCGATTGCGGACCGCTTTGTTCTCTCGGAAAAAAAGAAAAGAAAAAAATATAATTAGTTAATTATAAACTAAGACCGGAGTTGTAAAGCTTAAGTAAGAGCGGTGTTTCAAAGAACGTAATAAAACCTGCAGATGCTAAAACTGCCGGATTAAAGTATAGTCCTTACAAAAGGCTTTCTAGTTTTAAAAGTAGCACGCTTAACGTAACTTACAAAGATAAGACGTTCTTTTGATGGTGAGGAAAGGAAAGTTCATATCGTTTACAAAGAGGTATGGTAAGAATTGTATGAATATTAGACCCTAAATAGTCCAGGCGGCATAGATTATTTTTTAAAATAATTAGTTGCGACACTTTCTTAACGTGATAATTAGGAGAAAAATCGTACGATCGAATGAAAATGTTTTGGACAAAATCCGATTGTAGGATCATTGCGAAAAAAATTGCAGAGGTGCGAAAAAAAGGTTTTTTCGACTTTTAGGCACGAAAAAAAGTTTAGTAAAAAACAAAAAAATATCACGTTATAGCGCTTGAAAAGACGAATAAAATTGTTTTTGGATCATTAAAATCGGCTGATAACTTTTTGCACAAAAAAATAAAAACCGCGAAAATTAGCGATTTTTCGATGTTCAATTACTCGGTCTGTAATTATCGTAGAAATTGTAAGGGTTTTCCAACACCTATCTACAGTTAAATTTTTGTCAAAAAATATTCATGTTTTCGCGCAAATTGAAAAAAAGTAAAAACAGGTACTTTAGTAAAACTGCCCCTATTTCCACAATAATTGTCGTAGAGCAATTTATTTATAAAAAGCTACGTGTTCCTGAAGACTTCCTCTACAACCATATCAAATTTGAAGTCGATCCGATAATAATAAGTACCTCAAAAGCGCGTCTGAAAAACGCTCAATTTTTGAGAGCGGCCGCGTGGACGCACGAGCGAAGGGGAAGTGGCGCGGTGGTGGGGGAACTCTCTCTCCCGCGGGCACAGCAGTAAAACATCAATTTTCTTTCAGTAGTTCCTGAGAAATCTCAATTGTTTCCGGCTTGTCGAATTTGAACACGCGCGATCGCTTTCCGAGCGCCCACTCCGCCCGCGGGAGAGAGAGAGTTCCCCCCACCACCGCGCCACTTCCCCTTCGCTCGTACGTTCACGCGGCCGCTCTCTAAAATTGTGCGTTTTTCAGACGCGCTTTTGAGGTACTTATTATTATCGGATCGACTTGAAATTTGATATGGTTGTAGAGGAAGTCTTCAAGAACACGTAGCTTTTTACAACGTAGAGCAAAATTGCTCTACGACAATTATTGTGGAAAAGGGACCGTTTTACTAAAGTACCTGTTTTTACTTTTTCGCAATTTTCGCGAAAACTTGATTATTTTTTGACAAAAATTTAATTGTAGATAGGTGTTGGAAAACCCTACAATTTGAGCCCCGGAAGACATTTCTAGGAGAATTACAGACCGAGTAATTGAACATCGAAAAATCGCTAATTTTCGCGGTTTTTATTTTTTTATGCAAAAAAGTTATCAACCGATTTTAATGATCTAAAAACAATTTTATTCGTCTTTTCAAGCGTTATTACGTGATATTTTTTGTTTTTTACTGAACATTTTTCGTGCCTAAAAGTCGAAAAAACCTTTTTTTTCGTACCTTTTTGCAATTTTTTCGCAATGATCCTACAATCGGATTTTGTCCAAAACATTTTCATTCGATTCGTGCGATTTTTCTCCTAATTTTCACATCGAGAAAGTGCCGCAACTAATAATTTAAAAAAATTTATAAAATTTTTAAAATACGTTAGCAAATGGCTGTTTGTAGCATGGATGTTTGTCATTATAGATTAAACATACAAATGATTTACATTTATTAAAATTATTAGGGCTTGCAGAAGCTTGTGATTTTTGAAGATTTGGACTTAAGCTAATAGACCTATGACGAACTTGATGAAAATATTTTCAAGATGACCGCACTTCCGGTGGTCGACATCAACTTCATTATTTCAAATGGAATGGTGGCTTTTTTATTGCTAATTTAGATTCTACACATTATTTTAAGTTGACTTTCTTGATGTTTCTCTATATCCATCTTTTGCCGTTTTTGAGTTATTTCTGGTTTTTTGAAAATTTGTCATTAGCACCATAACATTTGAAATCATCTGTATATATCATTTTAGAATATAAAGTACCGACATTGGCACTGTGGTTAGTATTCTATACACCTACCTTTAATATTTTTTTATTTATTTAAGGGTTTTTAAAAATATTAATGAAAGTAACGTAAAATCGTTTGCTTTTTCAACAGCATGCCATGGAAATGACAGCCAATGTCACTGCAACTGTTACTGTTTTTCTTTTTCGAGTAGTATACTGTTTTTTTTGTGTTCCTCGATATGGAAATTCAAGAATATTCAAATACATATTTTTTGAACTTATTCTCTATTCAAGGGGAATGTCACAAGATTTTTTGTAGAACTTGTCGTGTATTCAAAAACAGGTAACGTGATTTACCACCGATGAACAAACATAAGTTTAAACGATCAAAGCTTATTACAGGGGAAGAAACAACTGTAATATTCTACGAATATACTACAACATTCAACTAATGATGTTGGACAAGAACTAACGACGATGGTCGAAGATTGTTGGTTTGGGCGTAACGGACCATAGCGATAGCCACCTAGACCTCCTAATCTGACGCCACTTATGTACATGTGGGGTCATTTAAAAAATCAAATATATTCAAATCCCATTAACACAAATTAAGAAAGAACTGGAAGGTGAATTAAGAACGTCATTTCGTCAGATCAATCCATTACATGTTCAAAAGGCTTGTACTTCAGAAGTTCAATCAAGAATGTTAAGGTGCTTGGTACTATCGTCGGGCGCGGTGTGGAGAAAATGACCCGGCTATGGGTGTCCGCGCCGACGTTTCGTTAATTGGGATGGATGGTCGTTGGAGACGGTGTTGGGGCGCGTCCTCTGTCACGTGGCAACGAGGCCGGCCTAGACGGTCTCGATCCTGAGCGCGGCGACAACTCGGCGGCGAGGGGACGGTCACGTTCTCGGCCCTCCATGGTACGCCTCTGTGGCTTACCCTCGTGTGGGATTTCGGAGCGTTGAAGCTATGCATAGCTACCCAAGCTATGAAAATAGCTGTGTAGACTACTGTGCCGTAAGCAATGCTTTAAGCGTCGACGAATTGTTCTTTGTTGAGCTCTCCCATGCAGAGGGTTCCACGCCACGTGGAACTCCACGACACAAGAGAGCAATAAAATGCCAGATGTTAGGGCTGCGGGGGATTGCAAATGTACCGCAGACAGTGTTGTGCTGGTCCTAGGGACCAGGGTCGCCACGGATCACCGGCACGGCCACGGAAGCAAAGAGAGCAAAGAGAGCAAAGAGAGCGGCGCACAGTGGGCGAAAACGACAACATTTTTCTCAAAATAAGATAACTCCCCACAGACAACTCCAATCATTGTGATTTTTTTATTTTACAGGTTTTGGACAGTAGATTAAAGGAAAATTGGTCCGATACACGTTTGAGGTTTAAAGAGGCGGTGGCGACACCCCATAAGGGACCCCCATATCCCAGTAACATTACTCCCATAATCCCAGTAATTTACAATTAAAGCTTTTAATCTCCAATAACCGCATACCTCCAGCTTTTAAACCCCCCTGACCTTATAATATAAGCTTTAAAAACCCCGTGACCCCATAACTTGAAATTTTATACCCCCATAACCTCAACTTTTGGAACCCCATCTACGCAATAATCAATTTTTCGAGCCCGACAACTCTAAAACTGAAGCTCTTATGCCCAATATCTCTATAACTTAAGCTTTCAATCCTCATGACCCCATAACTTAAACTGTCGAACCCTCATAACCCCATAACCTCAACTTTTAGACCCCCATGTACTCAGCTTTTTAAATTTTTCAAGCCCGACTCAATTTTTCAAGCCCGACAGCCCTAAAATTAAAGCTCTTATGCCACAATATCTCTATAAGCTTTCAATCCCTATGACACCATAACTTGAACTTTTACACCCCCAAAACCCTTTAGATTTGAACTTTTAAGGAGATTATTTGAAAGGAATTGCACTTCCTTTTTGCCATCTTTTTCTTTTCTACAGAATGGCACTATCAATTATTGAATCCGACGTTTCGATTTTTTGGGACCAACATGAACTTCACTTTTTTTAAATACGGTCCTGGATGTCTTATTTCAAATTTGAAAAGAGCTCTTCATTCTCAAAACGGATATGTATAACTCTTGGTATGTTATTATGTTAAAATCACAAATCAGACACAATATAAAAAATCAAACGTGGCTATGAACAAAATATAGACGTTAACTATTATGGTCAACTTTGGTGTTTTGTGTTGTGTAATAACTGTGGTTATTATGGTGATGTTTGTTAGGTACTGAAGCTATAGTTATTTTTTTCTTCTATGTACTTAATCGCTATATATTACGTAGGTGTTTATTAGAATTTAAATAGAAACTTCCTAGTGAATATTTCAAACCGGTATGTAGTTCAAACGGTAAGCCAGATCGCATGGGCGAACCTCTTTTAACATGTAGGTCGGTATGCGGGAATAAAATTCTCAGCCTTATATTATGCGAAGCTTAATTCCAAAAGATACGTATATTAATTTAGCTATTAAATATTGTGCGACAGTTATGGTGGCACCGAGACGGTGCACCTCCTCACAATGGCGGTGAAATAAAAAAAAAAAAAAACTAAATACACCTACTGTTTCCAAATAGATAGAGCAGAAACGGGGGACGTTATGGCTTGCCAGAAGTCCTGACTTAAATCCATTAGACTATTTATAATAAATAACTAGTAACCAAATTTTGTTACTTTAATGTTATGTTATATATCGTTGATTTTTGTGATTCCGACACATTTTAGTATAAAGCAGATATATAACTGATAATGCGATTTTACGTCGCAACGTTCAATAACATACCAAATGGCATATATACCTATTTTTAGAATGAGGAGCTCATTCGAAATCTGAAATAAAACACCTACGTCCGTATTAAAAAAAAATGAAATTGATGATTTGCCCGAAAGATAGAATCGTCGGACTCAAGAACTGATAGTGCCATTTTGTAGAAAAGAAAAACTGGCAATGAGGAAGAGCAATTCATTTCAAAAAATCTCCTCAAATAAAGACAGGTAAAAATAAATACCAATTTTCAACATTTTGCTTTTTCCGGATATCTCTGGAAGTATTCGAAATTTCCTCAGTTTTTAAATGCATGATTCAGACCAAATTGCCTAACTTTGCCATAATTTAAACTTTATCATATCTGTTATCAGAATCCCAATGGTCAACCTCGAATTTGGGAAAGGATGTACTTCGAAATAACAAAGAAATGATTAAGTGTTCAATAAAAAATAAACAACAGTAAAAAAAACATTCAGTAATGAGTTTCACCAATGTGGTTGATTATGTGCTCATTTGGTGAGGGACAATCTCAATCAAATGATCAATATCTCCTTTGGGTATATTATTCCAAGCATCTTGTATGGTGAAGCCGAAGATCGTCGAGATTCTCTGGATGACCCTGAAGTCTGGTACCGATCATATCCCCGATATATTCGACCGATGAGAAATCGAGAGACCATAGAGAGACCAAATAGCTTGTTCCAAAAACCGTGTCGTAACTTTTGCCGTGTGAGGGCGGCCGTTATGTTGTTGAAAAATTTGTTCAATCAATCCCCGAAAACAAAACATATTGCACCCCTATCCATCATTCCATGCATAAGGGCAATATGGCGTTCAACAGTTAGTTGTCCTTCTTTCCCCAAGAAAACATCTCACCCTTCTGCGTCCATCATGAGCCCACAAACAGAATCAGGACTCATCGCTTAAGACCACATAATGCCATTCCTGAATCTAGTGTATTCGTTCATTACACTATTCCAGCCTTCGAGAACGATGAATTAGAGAAAGGGGTAAGCACAGAAATGCTCGGTAAAAACAAAGTCCATAGGATCTTCTTTTTTGGTATATGAACGCCATAGGCACTCTTTTAAATTTCTAAAGTTTCCCTCCACAAATTTACCACAGCTCGTGTTGTGGAAAATCTGTCTCTCATCGACAACATTCTCAGACGACAGTTCTTCATAATATGTACTCCTCCTAGGACACCCCGATATTCGCAATGAACACCTTCTGACCACCTGACCTGATATTAAAACAGTTGTTTCCCTAATTGAAAATCCTTACTCACTAATACCAACAATCCGGCCATGTTCAAAATCACTTAACGATGCCTAATTTTGGGTTTGTCGAATTCTAGGCATCATAAATAATGTTTACTACAGAAATGTAAAAGCAGAACTGATAAGAATTTGTTTATGTTTAGTAAAATCCGAATCAAGAGAATCACTTTTTGTATATGAAAATCACAACAGATACAAATATAATGTTACGTTGAAATTTGTTGTTTAAACTTTAATCATTTCTTTGTTATATTGAAGTACATATTATGTGAAAATGTCAAATAAATTAATACTGAATGTTTTGAAACCACTTAGTAGGTAGTCATATTTACAATTCCTTTTCAGACATTTCGACATAATTTGAGACATCGTATATCTTTCTGCTTAGTTTGAGGGAGTTAAAACACTAGTTGGCGGAAAAGGTCGACACACTACTGAATTTGTAAACTCTTGCATTCATAGTTCGGTCACCTTGGTCTTGTTCTGCTGGCAGTAACAGCGACAGACGGACAGCCACTTTTTTTTGCTAAAACTTAAAATTCCGACGTTTCAGAACATTTTAGTCCCACTTAGGCAGTACCAATTTAAAAAAAAAAACATTCTGCGACAAAACACTACTTCCGCTCCACTACGTGGATGTAGAAGTAAAATGATTTTATGTGTCAAAAAGTGACAAGTTAAATAAATAACTAAATTAAAACAACAGGACGCGCCATTGAAAGACCAGAAGTTATGGTCATTTCCAGTTAAACCAGAAGTGACTAATATATAAGAACTATGTCCATGTATGGAGTGAGCCTCTTTCAAGAATAACGAGGTATATATAAGTAACTTATGAAAAATGTGAGACTAAATTGCTTATCCCTAGTTACAACATCCATGTTCTAATAAAATTGCCAAGTCTCCTATTCGGTACTCGAACACACTGACAGAGGATTAGCAGGTGGTTCAGGTTGCCACCTCCGCTACCACCTACTAGATGCCTCTACCCGACAAACTTCTCAGAACAGATATGTTCACACATATACACTCAACATCCACATATCCGAACTCCAAATTTCCGAACTCACGATATTTCCGAACTTTTCTCACGATATTTCCGAACTTGTACTTCCACACAACCGAACTTGTCGCTGATTGGTTGACGACAAAAAACCGCGAAATTTGAAATGAGAAAAAAAATGTAAACACAATAATGCGATTGTTTCGAACATTTCGTTTGTCACAGAATTCAGCAAAGAGGAAATCGCCCTTCCTCAGCAGCACACCTGAGACAGGTTCTACAAGAGTTCTTCTTTGTACAAACCAGTGGAAAACACTTATTTCAAATGGCGTATCATAAGTACCGGTGTTCTTTTTTATCACGGCGTTCTTAAAAATACATATTCATATCATTTTTCATTTCAGTTTTAAAATATTATAGGTTACGTCAACAAAATGTTCAATAAAACAAACCTTTACACTACACATCCACATATCCGAACTTTTCCGTTCCGCAAACTTCCACATTTCCGAACTCTGGTCACCTCGGGATAACCGAACTGCTGGCGCATGCGCAAAGTGTTTTTTCTGGCTCATTCTAGTACTTTTCTTTGTTTTTCGAGGTTTTTATGCAAATGTAATACATACATACATGTGTACATGTTAATAAAAGAACGTTTTTTTTAAACAAAAAAAATGTCAGGTGCAAAGGAGAGAGTGATGCAGGTAATTATTTTGTAATTCAAAGTAAAGATTTGTTTTATTGAACATTTTGTTGACGTAACCTATAATAATTTAAAACTGAAATGAAAAATGATGAGAAAATATGTATTTTTAAGAAAACCGTGATACAAAACAAACATTATTGTACTGTTTATTTGCAGAGAAAAGAGCCTGCTAAGAGGCTAACCTTGGAGCAAAAGCTGGATCTGATAAATCACCCAAAAAATGGTGTTAAAAATGTTGATCTATGTAAGATGTACAATATTTGTAAATCGTCAGTGGCAGAAATTATTGGGAAAAAAGAAATTTACTTGTCGGAAGTTGAAAAAAGACGAAAATTGACGGATTGACACAAAAAAGTGCACCGGTACTTATGATCCGCCATTTGAAATAAGTGATTTCCACTGGTTTGTACAAAGAAGAACTCGTCTCAGTCAGTCTCAGTCACTCAGTCGAACTAGAACCTGTCTCAGGTGTGCTGCTGAGGAAGGGCGATTTTCTCTTTGCTGAATTCTGTGACAATCGAAATGTTCGATAACAATCGCATTATTGTGTTTACATTTTTTTTCTCATTTCAAATTTCGCGGTTTTTTTGAGAAAAAAGTTCGGAAATATCGTGAGTTCGGAAATTTGGAGTTCGCATATGTGGATGTTGAGTGTACTTTGTATTACAAAATAATTACCTGCATCACTCTCTCCTTTGCACCTGACATTTGTTTTTGTTTAAAAAAAACGTTCTTTTATTAACATGTACACATTTATGTATGTATTACATTTGCATAAAAACCTCGAAAAACAAAGAAAAGTACTAGAATGAGCCAGAAAAACCCTTTGCGCATGCGCCAGCAGTTCGGTTATCCCGAGGTGACGAGAGTTCGGAAATGTGGAAGTTTGCGGAACGGAAAAGTTCGAATATGTGGATGTGGAGTGTAGTCTAAGAGCTAGCAACGTTTTTGAGAGAGAATTTTAAGAAAGCTGGTTTTCTGATGTATCTTTCCTTACGCTCTCTCGATTGCCATGGGGGCCATCTGGCTGCCGGTAGACGTTGCGTTTACTTCTGGGCATACTACCTGTACAGGTAAAAATATTGATTTTTTTTAAATACAAAAATACATTAACAACATAAATTTATTATTGCCAGACGTTTTTATTGTTGATAGTAATATGCCAGATGCTATTTTTTATAACAAAAAAAAAATCAAATTATTTTTATTTATCTTACATTACAATATTATCATTACTTACATTTTAATACTATCTTACTTAAATATAAAGAAGTATACAATTAATTTGCCAGACATTAATTCCGTTGTTAAATCAAGAGCCAGACCGATTTAATATAGTAGAGCGTCGCGGTATTACGCCGGATGTTAGAGAGATATAACGACAACCGCAACGAGTTACCTAATTAAGATTATTTCTTATTTTTTTTACAGATACTCAAGTATTAGACAACGAAAACACTGCAAATGATGATGATAGCAATGATTATAATAATGAGAGCAGTGACGATGACGACAACTATGGAGAACCACCTTTTTTTTGTAACACAATTATGGAATAAAAATATTTTATTCAGTTATAATTTAATTGTAATAAAGAAATTTGTGATAAATTTCATACAAAATATGAAGAATTAAAATTTTGAAACTTAAAAGATGTCATATGTTCCTGTCTCTTTCCTAAAAATATTTTTTTTTTGGTTATTTGCGTGAAATTAGCGAAAATTTTGAAATACATAATCATATTTTTAATACTCTTAATTGTGTAATGTATTCCTGTCTCTTTTCCAGCCATCTATTTTGAAGCTATCTCTCTAACACCCGGCATAATACCGCGACGCTCTACTATATTAAATCGGTCTGGCTTGTAACCTACACCTCTATGTACGCTCTTCTCTCTCAGGGTTCTTTAGTAAATTCGCTGTGAGGTACGTTTTGTATTGGTACCTATAATTATTTGCTGCGTTCACCAACACCTTGTACTTATGAATAACAACTTTATTATCTATTAATACATATATCAACAATAAATTTACATTTATTGTGCAATACTAGGCACATAGGGTGCGTATGGACATTCAACTAAAAATGGCCAACGCCCAACCACCGAACAGAAGTTTCTGTTCGGTGGCCCAACTAACTTGTTGACAGTGTTGCCAGATGAAGTGCAGAGAAAATCGTGTAACTCGGCTACCGAAAATCGTGTAATATCGTGTAAAGTCGTAAAAATATTAAATGTTATTTTGGAAATACAAAAAAACAAGTAATAAAATACCGTATTATTTATTAAAAAAAAAAAACTTTTATTACAATATTAAAACAAACACTAATAACATTATAATAAACACGTGACGATGTACATATTATACCTCATAGTCGAAATATTTATAAACAGGAGCAGGGCGGGCTTTATATACAGGGTGTCCCAAAAAAAGGATAATCCTTGGGGGGCTTTATAGGAAATTTAACGTTGAACAAAAAAGTTCCTATAAACACGGGTCCGCAAATGAAGTCTTACTAATCAAAACCTCAAAAAAAAACATAAAAAACGTGTTTTTTTACTTTCATTCAAGAATTACTATGAAATGGCTCATTGATTCAAAAAAATCATCAACCGCTTGTTTCCATAATTCATTGCCGAGATATGATTTTTTGAAAAAATTAATTTTTTTAATATCCATGTTTTCTCACTCAAAACCTGGTTTTTGCCATAAATAAGGTTATTCTTTTCATCTCAATTTTTTTTAACCGTTTGACCTCATTTTCAAAATCAGCGGTAAATGTCTTCTGTTGCAAATTGTAAATGCAAATCATGTTTATAGGAACTTTTTAGAGAAAGTTTTACATTTTTATTACAAGTGGCGAATTTTGTTACCAAACGCCAAAAATCGTGAGATTTGCCCCTTTATTCGTGTATTCGTGTAAAAAGGACCGAAATCGTGTAAATACACGATTAATCGTGTAATCTGGCAACACTGCTTGTTGATCGTTGATTCACCGTCGGTCGTCGGGCCGCTGTCCTTCGCCCGCGCCGTCGCCGTGCGAATCTGTTCGAGCGCGGTTTTCATCTTTGCGCCACTTCACCACTTCACTCTCCACTTACTTAAAACTAGGTACATTTTTAATCTAACATAAAATAATGCAGGGTCGGCGTGCCACAGGCTCTTGATTTAACAAAGGAATTATTGTCTGGCAAATTAATTTTATACTTCTTTATATTTAAACTAGCGACCCGCCCCGGCTTCGCAAGGTTTACGACATCACATTAGAAACCTCTAAAATTATCAGTGTTTCTGTACTATATTATGCATGTATTATACATATAAACATTTCTCTTGAATCACTCTATCTATTAAAAAAAAAACGCATCAAAATCCGTTGCGTAGTTTTAAAGATCTAAGCATAGATAGGTAGGGACAGACAGCGGGAAGCGACTTTGTTTTATACTATGTTATGATAAGATAATATTAAAATTTCAGCCATACTAAAATAATTTGATTTTTTTTTTTGTTATAAAAAAATTATTAAAATATAATAAATTATTGAAAAAAAACAAATCTTAAAATTATTTAAAAAATCAATGTTTTTTTTACCTGTACAGGTAGTATGCGCATAAGTAAATGCAACTCCCGGCAGCCAGATGGTCCCCGCATGGCAATCGTGAGAGCGTAAGGAAAGACAGAATCATCAGAAAACCAGCTTTCTTAAAATTCTCGTTTTCCCGACGTGGCTAGCTCTCATACTAATATCTATGGTAACCCAACAAATTACCATTTGTTGCTCTTTCGTGTCAAATTTAGCACGAAACATCAGGGATTATGATATGATTTCGTTATCGTGTTTCTGAAAAGAAAAAATACATAGTAGGAGTGAGCCACTTTCAAGAATCACGAGGTATAAATAACTTTTAAGAAAAATGTGAGACTAAAATGGCATATTCCAAGTTATATTTGTAGGAATATACATATATAGATATTTACCAATTTAGCACGAAATATATGAACTTCTATATAATTAGCAGAACAGACGATGTATTTATTTTTTATTTTATTTCTCATTTCATACGTCCTCGTGAGTTAGGTCGATGTTAACCATTTCTGTGTATTATTCTGTACTTGTATGTAATTTTAACTGTATTGTTATCATTAAGCATTCACGGTTCCATCAGATAAATATTTATAATATGAATGTATTATAAAGATATACTGATGCCTGTTTTGTATGAGTTTTATCATGTTAACTCATTATGCTTTGTTTATGAGAATATTAGTAGAACGTTTTGTGTTTTTATCAGTAATATTAGTGTATACGCACAACTTTAGTTTTCAGATGCTAGATATGAACTTTATAAATGATTCAAAATTCAAGATATTATAGGGTAAAATTAAAACCAAAAAGTACGAGTATTTACGACTATTTACACAGCTTACTTTATGACTTGTTGGATAGAGGTAAAAACATAATATAATTCGAGTGTTATATTATATATTACGAGTAGTATGCAAGTCTCCATTGTTTGTTCTTCACCAAATATTCCAGTCCTACTTTATATACTGAAATATTTTAATTTTGCTACAACATTTTCATAAGGTGCATTTTCATGCAGTCGCTACTCGCTCGTTTTCAGCGACAAATGAGGTCACGTGGTACAATTTTGAATTTTCCGCCACTTTAAGAATTGTAGCGATAAAGCTAAATTTTGTTTAGCTTTATCGCTACAATTACCATCATCGCTACATAGTACCAGCGTCAACGTAATTCGAACAATCGAAAGAGTTTGAAGAAAGTGTCGGGAACACAGCTTCAAAAAAATCCATAATCTCGTCGCAATTTACATATATAATGGATGGACCCAAAACCTTTTCTTTTTATATCGCTTTTGTTTATTATGAATAGCAATATGATTAAGTAAAAGCGTGGTTATAACCCTATTTCGTCGAAGCCCATTAATTTGCGCTTGCCGGATAATTTTTTGACACTGATAAATCCACATTTGATAATCATATTTACTAGACATGATTTTCTTTATTAAGGGTAAACGTGGGATATATGCCGTAGGGTGATAGATGCCCAAGTGTTCACGTAATGATCTGTATGGACAACACACCCACCTTGTTTTGTTTAAATGTAAGCTGACCTCCTCCCGACTGTCAATCAAAAACGTGCACTTTGCTCGAACAGATGAGTCGTGGGCTGTGCAACGAAAACCATTTTACGCGTCGACAGATTTGTGAATTTAGGTTACGTATAATCTTTACTCGCCTGGAACTTTTAATATTATAAAGTAAGTGTTTATATTTTTGTATTTATAATCAATATATTTATATATATATATATATATTAATTAGAAATATTCAAATGTTATTTTAGCACTTTTTAAAACAATTTATTTTTTAAATTGGACGTCGTCTATCCCACGCAAAAATGATAGATGCCCCAGTTTTTGTGAGTATAGATGCCCTTAGAGGCTTCTAAGGGCATCTATCCCACATTGTATTATGAATTTAGGGGCACGGGTAGCCGAGTGGGTTAAAGCGCCGTCTTTCTAGTCGCGATACCTCTGTGCGCGTTGTTCGAGGCCCGGCCGGGGTAGAGGATTTTTAATTGTCTCGCTTTCTCTGTCAGGACTTGATATGCAACCACTAATACACTAAGTATACGTGTGGATGCATAGATGCCAATCCAACCGCACATGCCCTAGGTAATGTTCTGAGTTTTCTGGGTTTCCTCAGAACTGTAAAGCAAATGCGTTACCGAAATAATCTTAAGTCGCTCCCAGTGCGCCATGGCAAATAATAATAATAGCCACTCCTTCCCACACAGATCCCTGAAAGGACCTAAGGGGTTACTCTTCGGAGTAATTATAGGGTGAGTATTATTATTATTATATTATTAATTTAATTCATTATGTTTTCGTTTTCTAGACATTCCACGCAAGTAGGTACGTATGCAAAGGGGGGACACGGCCCCGAGGTGTGTGGACCGAAGACGCTCTTAAAGACGTATTTGAAGAGCTGAGACAAAACAAATATCCTCTTAATGAAATATCTCGTCGTTATGGCATTCCATCTAGAACCCTATTAAGGCGATTTGCGAAACAAGATACAAAGAAATTGACATTAGGAATTTGAAAATACAGTTTTCAAAAAAAATTAGGTTTTTGAAAATACGGTAAGTATTTCATACTTACCGTATTATTAAACGTTTTTGATTTAATTTATTTTCGTTTTTAACTATTATTAATTCCTGCATTAATATTTTTTAGGGAAACATCCGATTTTGATTTTCAATAATGAAAAACGGCTCGTCACACACGATCAAAAATTAGAGGCAGCAGGATTTCCTGTAACACGAGATATGATACGAAGATTAGCGTTTGAATTCACTGAAAGACTTGGTATTGAACATAACTTTGACAAAGAAACTCGCAAAGCAGGACGTCGTTGGCTAAAGTCTTTTATGGAACGTCATCCAGAATTTGGCGTTCGTCAAGCTGAAGCTAACGTTGATTTAAGTTAAGAAAATCAAAGTATTTTTTTCATTAATTCCTCAGGGCAACTATCCCACAGGTCAAAATACCACTGAGGCATCTAACCCACACAGTAGGCATCTATCCTCATTTATAAGGTGTTTTTATTTCGTTTATATATAAATAAATAAAACAAAAAGTAATAAATTATATTAATTATTGTCTTCATTGATAATTACACTAATCTTCACAAAAGTTTCAGATTATTAAATGCTCATCTTCTGTATGTAAACCGCCCATTTCAAAAAAGTGGGGCAACTATTCCACGTTTACCCAATATATTACAAGTATCATATTTATTTTTTAGCATTGTATACATATACCTCTACAATATAATGGTTATATCGATACCGACTATATCGACTTTCGATGAATCGATGCACACAGTGGCGGATTAACGGGAGGTGGAAAGGGCCGGTCCGCCCCGGGCCTCTGGTCCCAGGGGGAGGCCTCCAATTGTCGAGAAGTTCTTTTGATCAAATCTTAAACGAGGCTAAAACATATGCTCAGTACCTACCTAAGTAAGAGGCAGTTTGAAGTTGGAGGCCCCGTAGATACAAATAAATACTGGTGATTTATAATTTCTAAATTAAAATTACTTCTTCTGCTAATCGTTACCCTGTACATCGCTTAATACTTCTTGATCATTTGTGTCTCAGTTGCATCATGCGAGAGAAGTTTTTCCAAACTTAAACTATAAAAAAATTATCTTCGATCGTCATTCTGTCATTCGTCAATCTGTCCATGCTTTCAATTGAAAAAAAGTTACAAAGGAAATTGATTTCACTTAAGTTATTGAGGAGTTCGGTAAAATTAAGGCACGAAAACATGTGAAATAGCTACATACTTACAGAAAATATAAACTACATTTTATATTATTTGTTGCTGATTCGTATTTTATCTCCCTCATCCATATCTTTATTCTATGTACCTATGTGTATGTAAGTAAATTACAATTATCTGCTAGAGCCTAGCATAGACACACATTATATACATAGAAATTTAATTTTTAATACAAACTTTTTTTGTTGACAGTACTATTAAAATAAGAGTAACCATCAAGACAAATCAAACGAGCCCAAACACGATGGGTTTATCATGTGTAGTTTCTTTCTACATGTGTAGCTTCTTTTAAATTCTTTCAAGAATTTCTATGGCCATCTTCTGCCTCCATGGTACCTGAACATTACATTGTCACCGACTTTACATAAGTATTCAAAATTTCAGCAAAATTGATTGAGAGGAACTGGTTTGAATTTAATTTGCAAGATTTGAACTAAACATACACACTCGTACATACAAATGTGAACTGAATAAAAAGCTTGTAAAAATACATCAACTTCTAAGCCCGGGGGCCTCATTCAGTTTTGCCGCCCCAGGCCCCTGAGTGGCTTAGTCCGCCACTGGATACACATGTTTCATTTGTCGCTTGAATTTGACGTTAATCGCTGCAATTTTTCGCTACAATTCTTAAAGTGGCGGAAAATTCAAAATCGTACAACGTGATCTCATTTGTCGCTGAAAACGAGCGACTAGCAACTGCATGAAAATGCACCCTAATACAAAAATAGTACATCAACTGGACTTTACAGTTGCAGTCCAGTTGAGTGCATGCAATTGCAAATGCACACATCCTTTAATTTTGTGGTTACCTTAGTTTTGTGTAAACATTTATTTAAAAACCCAACTATAAGATTAATTCAAGTATATCACGAGATATTCTGTACAAATCATTAATGTATGCAAATCCGAATTTTATAAAAACAATCTTTAAGTAAATCAACAGTTAGGGAAGAGTTTCGTATATATGTATGATGTGTGTAGTTTTAATGACGGTTTATTTAACTAATAATAAATATGTGTATTTATTTAATAAATTAAATAATCAGCAACATTCTCAAAAGAAGAAAATACTACATTTTTTAATTAAATGACAACTCTGTTACATTTCTAGCTCAACCTGGCAATACCACATAATACACCTCCACATAAATATTTTTTCGGTAAAAGTTTATATTTGTTAACTCTGTTAGGAGTTTTAGTTTTATCAGAGTTCCGTAGAGTGTTAGTTTGTGTTCTAATGCATACAAAATGACTAATATGCGCCATGAGATATTTTGGAATAGATGTAGTAAACAGTAAGTAAACTAATATAACAGGAAAACTTCCTAATCAAGCCGTATTATGTAAGGGAGTTATTACGGCATCAAATTTGTTAACATTTACTGAATTTTGCATAAAATTGGAATAAGCCTTCGCCTTGTATACATTAGTGGTTCTACTGTATTCTAACGTCTTATGAAACACATAATGATTAAGCTAGAAATTTACCAGGAGGCTGTTTGAAGATGATGCCATGTAACATACTGTGACAGTTTTTTGTCATAGTGTTAACGACTCTCAGAGTTTGTTTGAAGTTCGTTTGTGTGTACTTTTTTTTACAGAATAAGTAAAGTAGGTAAATTTAAAACTTAAAGGTGTAAATTAATCCCACCAATATGATGTTTAAAGTACCATTATTGTTTAAAACACGGGACAATCATAAAGAAACATTATTTGTATTTATATTGGACTATTTATAAAGAAACGTTATCAGATAATTCAATAATAAGTATAAAATTCTTCTGCATGAACCGTGCGTTCTGGATGAACCGGGAAAAACACTTTGAGATATAATAAGTATAAATTACATATACAAACATATGCAAACATAGCGTTAATGTACTTTTTAAATTAACAAAATTAATTAACTTGCAGTTTGGTACGAATGGACGAACAAAACTCCTTTAAAAAAAACACTACCTAAGGAATCACCACTTCCACGTCCAATTTTTCCACATTTAATTAGACTAGATCGCAAAGTGTACGTTTATGACCGATAGGACCTTGATGATACATATAACCTTTATTACCAATATGACCTTTGTGATATTCGACCTTTATGAGCTTTATTCTCCATATGACCTTTATGACACATATGCCCCCCTGAATAAAATCCTAGCTATGCCCATGCGCATAATATATAGAAGATATCTGATGTGTCTGATTACGCCGTTAAAGTTATATGAAGAGATCCCGATTTCTGAAAATTGTTCATTTTACATTAAATACTTGATAGCAAATGTAGTCTTGTGAAAATAGTGTTGTGACATTGTGCATAACTAGCCGGTGTGATATCTGCTAATATGTGGAATCCATTTATTATTGCTGATTCAGTTCGATTGCTAATTAGCGTATTTTTGAACCCACTTTTCGCCCTTCATTCAACGAATTCGTTCTGTTTTTACTGTATCTAGAAACGCCCACGCAAAATTATTTATGGGTGTTGTGTGTTATTTATCTGTGAAAAGGTATCAGATGTCGGAAAAGTGAATTTTGCGCTACAGCCCAAAACGCAGTTTCAAGTCGAAAAATACTAATTCCGGATTTCAACGGCTATACATAGGTGCTAGACATATCTGGCAACCATGTAAAATAGAAATAAGTCATCTACAACGTGATATTTCAAGTGTACGAACGATTTTTTTCGTGTACAGTTAGTTCTGTTCCACAACTTTACATGTGTTTTTCTCAAAATTACGATTTTGTATTGAAACTTTACCAGCTTCCAGTTCGAGCTATATTAACGCCAGATACTTCATTTTTTTTAAATGAATTTTTCTTGTTGTGCTTACGACAAACGAACTTTCCACAGGTACCTTATCTAAAGCGGATCTTTAGATAAGGTATCTTTTGTAGGCAAATAAAATAGTGAGTAGACATCTTATCAATGGCTGGTTTCACTTGGTACACAGTAACTCACGAAACTCTTTCACTGTTACCACACTTCCTGATTATCCCACATTGTATAAGATCATGTTCAAGGAAAAAACAAAAAATTGTACCTGGCATCCAGTCTAGATGGTCTTTTTGTGATATCATGTTTTTCAAAAATTTTATAGCCGGCTATGATACATAGGTATGACTCCAATTCATTTAAAACAATTCCAATAAAAGTGCAATTCAAAGTGACTGACAGGTCGAGTTGGTTTTATTTAATTATATTTCATTTACATTTAGCCCAAACAAGAGTATTTATAACTGTTTTTACAAGTACCACAGTTGATTGATTTGGATTGGTTTGTATCAGAATTTCAAAAGACGCGTTTGTTTAGCTTTTATAAGTATATTGCTTAACTTCGTCTATCAAAATTGAAAAGTACTGTTACTTACTTACGATAATTTTATTCCGGGATATGTTAATAGTGCATGCTTTAAGTATGTATATTATTTTGCCCAAATTAAGTTACTGTGCTATATAGTTTGTATATAAAATGTGATACAAGAAACAAAAAAAAAACGTGAAAATTTGAGTACCCGTCGAAATTGACGTTCATACGTCAATTTCGACAATCGGACGACTAGAATACTGCAATTATGGCTAATCTCATTTACCCATAATTGCAGTATTTTGCTGGTTAGACAATAAGCGTACGTTCGTTAACTAGTTTCTAATGATGAATGATTCATTTCAACTAATCTGTATATTAACTGGGTAGGCAGTAGGATGTAAGTGGGAAAAAAATTGAAGGTCCATCATTTTGTAAGACAGTAAGGAGACCAAATAGCTGCAAACAGGTTTTCGCGCTATGAGCATGATCACATATCGGCGCGTATTTTAATGCGAGCAAGTGATGAGTAGCGCCCGGCCACCGATTGGCTACACAGATCCGGCCGTCAGCTGTCGTTCCCCATGTGTTCCGAAAGTGTAGCAGTCAGCAGATCGCCATCGCCTACTTGCAATTTAGTTCACCCCAGAGCTGTGGAGTAGACACGCTACGCGCTATATTTTTACGCGATACTGAAGGAATAGTACGTTTAACATTAAATATTATGTCCGACGTGCCGAAGAGTAAAAAACGACCTCACGCCGATGAAGTAAATATATTTATTAGGGATTTTCCGGATTTATAAAATAATGGTGGTGTGATAATGTGTAAGGTGTAAAGAGACCTAATGTATTGGGATAAATATGACTGCAAAAAGCACGTAAATAATTCGCAGCATATACAGAAAAAGGCTTGCGTACCTCGAAAAATACAGTTTATGTTCGATTTATTGTTAATGTTGATTATGTGTAATGTTGCAGATACTGGGGAAAAAACCTTTTCATGATTTCTGTAATAAATACTGCCCCTAGATGCCATTTCCAAGAGGCATACCGCTTGGAAATGGCGCGGCCGAACATTATGTAAATATATACCAACTGCACGGGAAGATGAAACGACAGATTTAAAAAAATCCATTGTAAATATTATAGTACATGTACTGGACTCTTTTAAACCGACATGTCCACTGTTATTAGCAAGCAAGAGATTAACTGAGTATACTGGCAAAACACTTACGCGAGTGGCGCTCGAGACATTACAAAAATTTGAACCGTCAATAAGTCAAGTCTTAATGTTGTGACTGGTAGTGCCGCGACAATGCGTGTGGTAGGCTGTTCTCTTCAAGAACACAAATTTAACATGATCCATGTTACATGTAAAGTGCACGCGCTACGTATTCTGGCCGAAACTATTAGACAATGTTTTCCAGAGATAGATGAACTAATAGGAAGTACTAAAAAAGGGTTTCTGAAATCTCCGAAATGTCTTCGTGTATTCCACAGCAGGTGTCCCAATATCCCGAACCACCACAGCCGATTCTTACACGCTGGGGGCAACTTTTTATTATGCTAAATATTTTGAACAAATAAAAGCTGTAATACTAGAGTTCAGTAATAGAGGGGCTGCCGCCATTAAGGAGAGTCAGACAAAGACATACATATGCGTTGCCTTTAGTGGACTCACAGCAGATAGTGAACGAAATAAATGAAGTGTTACACGCTACAGGTGACGTAAAAATGGGCGCGTTAAAAAAAAGATTATTAAAAAGTGTCAAGATTACAAAAGACACCGGTTTCACCAGATTGAAACAAATTTGTTACGGTACATCTTCAGAGTCCTTAAGTGCATTCAAAGTATATTTTAAATATGCGAATATTACATAGGTGGATGTCGAAAGGTCATTTTCACAATATAAAAATATCATTTAAGAAGATGGTTATCTTCTTAAATTGAAACGTACTTGATGCTGACAAGTTTTTCTGGATCTTATCCAGTTTGTGAGGTTCCAGCTAGTTAAGAAGGTAAGTTCTGCATGAACATTGTAACAGTTTAACTGCTTTTATTACTCGTTAAATCCTTATTATGAGCCCAATCCTGTGTTGCCGACCATTGCGATGTGTATTAATAAATCTGATTATGGAGAAGATTCATGATGTTAATAAAAATTTATGGTTGTTATGATGAATGTAAAAATTATTTCTAAGTTCTTTATAATATCAAGAATTGTTTTATTTTCTATTAAGCATTCAGCGATGTTTTAGCATGAAGAAATATCGGTGCAAAAAGAACATTTTAGAAATTATTTGAATAACAGAGAACAGAAAAAAAGGAATGCTTTCATATTATGGTAATAATGAATAATACACTTCAAAGCCTTTCATCAAGTCATCAGTCATCAGTCATCAATTATTTTGTCTATTTCACATGTTAAATATGGTTCAACCGTATATTTTCATTCACGATTGATTTCATGGTTCAACAAAATATTTTCATTTCAAAAATAATTCAGATAAGATAAAGTGCATTGAACTTTGAGAAGAGGAGAAAATATGCTTCTTTTTCAGTTTATTTCTTTCTTATAGGACAATCAACACGTATGAGAAACGTCATAAAATCAAGACTCAAAACAAACAAAACGTAAACAAAAAAGACTCATTTTCTTCGTCGACATTTTCAAGGGAGAACTCAATGCGCGTTTTTCCATCAAGTTTTCATTTGGTCATATTTGAATTTACAAACAATACAAATTAAGCACGAACAGCTGATTCATTGACCATAGTTCCTTACTACCAATGGCTCTTTCAAACCAGAAAATGCGGGTGGGACTTTTAAGTCCTTAATATCCACAGTGGTTCCATATAGTCAAAAAAAATTTTTCGTTGTTCGGCCTATTTATATATTTTTATATACACTTATATTTTTTTATAGCTATTCGTAGTTGTATGTAGGTATAGTTCAAAACTTCATTTCTATTTTTCTCCTAAAGTCATGGTGGCGGCTGTTTGTATAGCGGGCAGACCCATTTGACTTTGTAGACGTTAGTTAATTTACAATCTTTGGACGTTAGCTAATTACATATTTACATAGCTTATATTAAACGTTAAACATCACCTATTTTTTTCAGAATCCTCACTTTCATTTTGGTTCTCTCTATTTCAAGCTTAATAAGTGAAAATGTGTCCTAAGTTGGGTATCAAAATATAAGAAATTCCACTTTTTTAGAGCTTAAATTTTCCATAAAGGGTTGATACGTCAAAGTTTTTTTTTACAGCAACTAGATATAACAGAGTGCTGAACATCCTTTTTCATGAAATTCGGAAAATTTAACATTTTTAATATTTCGGTTTTATATATGGCTTCTGCTCATTAATTTAAAGTCTCTTTAATAACACTGTCTATCTCTAAAATGAACGGTTTTCGAAATATTTCAATTTTAAGAAATTGAAAAAATGAAATTACAAAATTACTTTTGTAGCTGTTTTGTATACTTTTGTAAAATTTTGTGGAATTTTTTTAATCATGTAAGTTTAGGGTCCGGATGTGTGCCACAACGCAGGGTCGGCACTATAGAGCTCTATGATAATTAAAATACAAACCGTACTTTTTAAGCGTCTTGTAAATTATGTACACGTGTATTTCTTGGTCGTGCATACATACGCCATTGACCGTGCCTAATAACGCGCACTGGGACTGTCCTATGCGGGTTTTCGGTAAACCTTTATGCAGTTTATCCATACGGCGTAGTGACGATTCCGAAGTATTTTAAGTTAACTCGATGCGAGCAGATGGACGGTAGAACGCCAAGTTTAAAATAATTTTATGTGTCATGAATGCCTAACTAATACACTTGTGTACATACGTATTTTTCACCGTGTACGAACTTCTTTTTAGAATTCGTGTAGTGTATTTACATATTATTTGATTTTGTTGTATTCCTTGCAATCGTCGATGTATATTTCGTAGACCCTGAGAGTGTGAAATACATTTAGATTCGAATATCCATGAACATGAAATTAGTAGTGTTACAAAAGAGGAATTTTGGTATGATTTGTGAACAATGTTTTGCGTATGTAGCCTTTCGTGGAACGTGGTTGACAATATTTACTTTATACGTTTTTTGTCTATATGTATCCGATTTTCCATTCCCTAGTATCCATACATTGCGTAAACATATTTACAGAAGACATACCAACGTGTCATGGGAAATATCAAAGAAGACATACGCAAAAATTTATGTGGCTGCGGTAATAAGGTCGTTAATGTTCTGATACGAATTTTAGGTGTTTCAAATATTTCGCCCCCGATATTGACAGCTAGTAAACGGGTTTTGCAAACAACGGCTAAAAGTATAGAAACAGTAATAACACGTGCATTGTCCTCTGTAGATATAAAAAATAATAATATATTTGATGTTAGTGACAACAAACAACTGTTAGTGATACAAACAACTGTGCAAAATTCGTGAAAATAATGTGCGTGGTGAGTTGACTTTTGCACATTCAGTATGTGGAACGATCATTTCTCTCTACAACCATATGTACAGGCCACATCGCTTTATGAATTTTCAAAAATTCGTAAAAAATGATTGGGCATAACTACCAATTATGTGACGCTAGCTATGCTGAGTACTCTATCATATCTAGTTACAATAAAAATATTGACTGTGACATTTCAACCTTTCATGGAAAATTTAACCTCTAAAATGTGGAATTCGTTAAATTTCGATACCCAACTTTGGAGGCTATTTTCACTTATTGGGCTTGAACTAAGCCTTCTAATACAGACAACTAAAATTAAAGAGGAGAATTTTCTGAAGAAAATGACGTGACGTTCAACGTTTTAGCATAATCAAGCCCAAAGATATTTAAGTTAACGCCAATGACTGCAAAGTCAAAAATTTGCCCGCGCCGCAAAATAAAAATGGCCACCAATCATAAGTGGTTTAGGACAAAAAAATGAACCGGTTTTGAACTGTAAATATATGAGGGTATATCATAAAAAAAATGGTCGAGCAACCATCACTGGATCACTTCATATGGACTGGCCCGAGTGACAGTGAGCGAGTAATAATTATTATTATTCTGGCTTCAAATTACATTAAAGAAAGATCCTAAACGAGGCGATATAATACGAGATGACCATGCTTTCTTTCACATAGTCTTTGAAAAGGCCATTCGAGCTTATTTTTCTGAGTAAATAATGAGTGAGTGGTACTACTATTGTAGTTTACAACCTCATAATTTAAATATTCCTAAAAATACTATGATCGTTTCCTTTTATCTTATCTACATCCATTCTTTTCCTACCAGTAGAAATCGTAAATATCGTGTGTCGCTATGACGAATCCTAAATTTTCTAGATGGGTTGCAATATTTTCGCATGGGACATGAGTAGTTTATAGAGTTTCTAACGAAGTTTCCATTAAGTGCCGAAGCTGGTTATTAACATTAATATTGGGGAAGGTGGAAGGGAATAACTAATGGTGGAGCGTCGCTCTAGATTATATAATGTAGTTTAGCGGTTTCAGCACAGTTACAGCTGTTGTATACGGGCAGTACACTACTCGCAAGTAGATGGATGTTTGGAAAATCGTTTAGTTACCCTACCCCGAGGATATGAACATACAATGATACAAAGTTAGCAATAATTATAACAACTTGGATTTCTCATTATATAGCAAGTCGTAACGTTTAGAATAATTGACATGAACACGTCAATTTTTCAAAAAAATCCATTTATAAAATCCATTTCCAAATTGTCTATTGTTTTCAAACTGCGTACAGAAGTGTAAAAACTACATTCTCTTGATGATGCCAACATGCTTTGCGAGTCGCCGTTTGAGTTTAAGAAAGTGTTTCGGTGTTTCCAAATGATTAACAATGTTCAAAGTTGAATTTAATAAAACTAGAGTATTAATAAATTACATTATGCAAATATTACAATAATTATATAACATTATTTGAACATGTTTCTCAATTGGTAATCCTAACTTTTTTCATTACTGTTTGTTATAGCATGACAATTTTCAAACAGAAGGGGATTATTTACATTATTATTTTTATCAGTGTTTTGTATACTGCTTGTTTTTGTTATAAATGTTCTATCAGTATTCTTGATTCCATGACCTAATGATTCCATTGAACCCAATAATCCCCTGACCTCAATGATCCCATTGATCCCAATGATCCCAAGATGCCAATGACATTATTGACTCCAATAATAGTATGACCCCTATGATCCCAATGATCATAATAATCCAGAGACTCCAACGACCCTAATAATTCCGTTAACCCCAATGATCGCATGACCCCAGTGATCTAGTGACCCCTATGATCCCAAGACCAGAATAAAAAACCCAATGATCTCATGATCTCTATGGTCATGACCCCTGTATATTTTTCGGGTTCCTTATTTTTGTTTTTTGGTGATGATGATAACTGTGGTGATGATAACTTTTACTTTTTTTTTAATACAACACAAACACACTCTTACAAATCTCTTGACATAACGTTGACATTTCTCCCTGTCCGGCACAACCGGGCTCTAGATTTAAATATTACATAATATAATTATTTCCATCAACCCCAGTGATCATATTGATCCCAATGATCTTATAATTCTTGATATTTACCCTAATGATCCCATGACGCAACCAGTGATCTTGACCCATTGATAATGACCAATGATCCCATCACCTCAACTACGTGAATGTGAAGGTAACGTCATAGCAGATACATAACAATGTGATATTAGAATTCTTCTACCTTGAAAACCAATATAACGACACGTCGCTTTATTTCACATTAAAATAGAACCCTACTTTTACCCCCCCCCCCAATGGTACTTGCAACAAATAACACATACAACTGAATAAAAATAAATGCATTTGGCTTGGTCATTAGCCAAATCATTAAGCAATAAATATGCATATGTACGTTTTTTGCATATTCTTATTATCCTCCATACCTTCCCTACCCCCTAAGGGGGAGGGCGTAAAAGTAGAAAAGCAACGGAATTTTTTAGAACTCTCTCCGTTATGTACATATTGATATTCTTAGTATTTTTTTACCCACTTTGCTCATTCAACCATCAATATCCGACTCTATTAAATCCAGATCTCGATACTATAAAATCAGATCCAACTCTATAAAATCAGATCCAACTCTATAAAATCAGATCCAGACCTCGTCATGATACATAAGTGTTTCATATTCCAAATTAATTTCAAAGCGTTCTCGAGTTACCGTGTACACAAGAAACGTTAACAGACAGACAGACAGACAGACAGATAGACGTAACATTTTAGGCATATCTAGCCAATACAATTTTTTTAAATTAAAAAATAGGTATTATTACTTCCACTCCATTGAGTTCTGTGAATGACTTTGAGATAGAATTAATAAAAAAAAAAATGTCCAAAAGATCAGACAAAATGAAAAAGTCCTTTTATATTTCTCTATAAATTATATGTAATCTTTACTCAGACAATAAGAACATAAAGAAAGAAAAGAAATAATTTCATTACTAATAAATATCATAACCTATTCTTTTCTTGCTCCTAAGTCACTCAAGAATGGTTAGTATGCTCAAATAGATTTTCATTTTAAATAACCGAAAAATCGAAAATGATATTTTACGCAGATTCCTACATGCTTCTACTTCTACTAAAATTTAGTCCAGATGAAGTTCATCATAGACCAACAAAAAACAGATTCACACAGTCATCGCAAATTATCACAGTTACAGACTGGCGAAGTTCCTGAGAGAGACAGCATGCCCTTCCACAGTAGTTGAGAGGTTCAGTGGTGGCGTAAGAATTTATTTTATTTAGAAATAGTGAACATTCCTCCAATGAATTAAAATATAGTCACATTGCAAAATTCACTGATGTCTAAGCTAATAAATAGGTATCAACAAAATGCGTCACTTAAAAAAACCGTGCGCATTTTCATACCCTCAACAACTAACTGTTTATTATTATAATATATCGCAAGTCAATGTTGCAGTTGCATAGTCAACAAAATTAGTCTTAATAAGTGTAAACTGCTGATGAAATGAGTGACAATGTACAAGAATCAGAAAAATATAGGCTGCTTAGACCGGTAGTCTCCTCTTCGTCTGACTGTGATATAGTGGGGTTGAAGAGAAGATGTGGCCGGATGCCTGAAACGATATCATACTCTCCCCACTACAGCACAGCCAGACGAACAGGAGACTACTGGTCTAAGCAACCTGTTTTTTTTTAATACTAGTTCAAGTACCGTTGCTCTTAAAGCAGTAACGGAGATCCGTCATGCTTAAATTTGCAATTAAAAAATTTTAATAAACCATATATGAAATAAAAAAAGTCTTGGTAAATATTTATCGTACATATGTATATACAAATCAGTACGAATTAAGCAAACTGACCTTCTCAGTTGATTCAGAATACACTTCGGTGACCTTCTGTACCATTAATTATTCCTAAATTCAAATTACGATTTAGAAACAAGGTAAAGGCAAATAACTTATTGGAGCCTAAAAGGTTTTTGAATTGATTTTTCAGGAAAACTGGATTACGAACTGATACGATACTTTGTAAGTGACTTTGTGTTTAATTAACATTTGAAGCGAATAATATTGATTAAAATTTCAGGCTGGTACGATATACTTGTAAGATATTTTAACAGATTGGAAAATATGTTTTTGTATAACTCTTAGTCAGTTTATAGAATAACGGTATATTCCTCTATACAATGTCGTATTCCAGCGCTGTGATTTTTTTTAACGTTTGAAAAAGTTCTATTTTATATAATATGTAAATAACTAATTAAAATGGTTTGTTAGCAAAAAGGTTTTGCATTTGCTGGCCATCACATTAACTTTAATTCTTGTTTAATATCAACTTAGACGTTCATATGTAGGAATGTATAGTGTTAGCCAAAAGTCCCCTGCCCACAACGTAACTATTGGATGGTTATACTTATAAATGAAATTTGGAGAGTGAAAATACACGGATGGTTCTTCTCTACTAGTGGTAACGCAAGGTGATGGAATCCCCCTTCCTCCCCCTTTTTTCTCCCTTCTTTCCCCTTCCCCCCTCCCCCTTTTTTTTTTTCCCCTTTTTTTTTTTTCCCCCCTTTCCCGCTTTCCCCCTTTTCCCCCTCCCCCCCTCCCCTTTCGCCGCTGTTGGGGGGCGCCCGCCCCACCACCCCCCCCCCCCCCCCCCCCCCGCTGTTTCCGGACCCCCCCCCCCCCCCCCTCCCGTTTTTTTTTTTGCCGGGCTGTCCCCTCCCCCTTCTCCCCTTCCCCCCCCCCTCTCCTCCCTTTTTTTCTTTCCTTTTTTCTTTTTTTTTTTTTTTTTTTTTTTTTTTTTTTTTTTTTTTTCCCTGCCCCCCCTCTTATCATAACTAATGCCGCAGGGCCACTGTGACCAATACATTTAAATGAGACTCCATGGTAAGTGACCCTTCGTTTGAAAGGTATTTAAAAAGACCTATTAAGTCAAACGAATTTTATTCGGGCTGGGGTAGTTTTGATGGATTAAATAAATAAACACTAAAATTTCAATTGAGCGTTTAATTAATACAGGATTCAAAAGGCCACCCTCTGGATATTTGTCAAAAAAGTCCGTTATTTTTTTCTCCATCAACTACGTTCTTTGAATTCCCCAACTTCGTTTACTTTGCTACTTTAAGGTGTTTTTTTTTTTACTTGAATTTTATTATTGTTTAACTATACGTTTAAGTGTCTAAATAAGCAAAATGGTTCATGCTCTAGCTGATAAAATACAGCTGTCTTAATACGGCTTGTTTTTGATTACTTTTTTTTTGATGTCATGATATAAGTAAAGGTCAACTCCTATAACTATTATAGGACTGACTACACATTTCGTTATACAACGTGATTCCGAATTGAGTAATCAAAATTTCAAGGCTGATAGAGCAAGTCAAAATATTGAGAAAACCTTAGTACAGTTTTTCTCCGAAGCTAGCCTAAGGGAGCTACAGCCCGTTGAAGGGGTTGTCCCGAAGACGGTTTTTATTAAATAACTTCCTAACAATTGGATATCAAAATATGAAATTTTGGCCAGCTGCTAAACTTTTTATATGTAATAATACGCAATAGAACACGTTTAAAAATGTCAATCAGAGGTGTAGAAGAATGGGGTGGTTGTTGGTACTTTTAACCTAACTTTTTTGTGTGTAGTTTTTTTTAACTTTTTGAGATGAAATTATGAAAACTTCAAGTTTTCTGCATAAAAAAAGGTACTCTTGTTCAATTTCGATAGGACGCCGGAATTTCAGGTAAAATCGACTTGAAAATTTCACTACATTATGACAAATTTATTAAAATTATTAGTGTGCCATGAGAAAACACTTTCCTTTGCGCATTATTACTTTATCAAGTACTTTTAACTGCTGAAAATCCGACGTTTTTGATCAAATTTGTCTTCGAAAAAAAATTGCGAGAAACCAGTTTTACGAGTACATAAAACCTTTTAATAAATTTAACTTTAGCTTTATAGAAAGTTTACCACCTTTGCAATTACATTTAATAAAAATACCTACTAGAGTAAATATTCAATATCAATTTACTGTTCAAAATTACTAAGTACAGTTTAATGCAACAAAACAACTCAATAAATTAGATAAAAATGATAACAATAAAAACGCAGCAGTAACAAAACAATGGTACCTACTTAACTAATAATAAGAAAAGCAAAAACTAATGTTGTGACACCACGACATAATTTAATTTTTAATTTAATTAACTAATAATAACTTATTTAAATAACTAATCTCATTTGCCCGAATGCACTTGCGCAATCTCTTTTCAAGAGAAAATAAAAACCTGCTTAGTTTGTTTTCCACCATGAGTTCGTTAAATGCGTTCTTCTATTCGTTGACGTAACTGTTTCTCATTGTTAATAGCTACAGAGTAGACTTTCTCTTTCATTTGTCCCCAGGCAGTAAAGTCCATTGGATTTAAATCTGGTGACCGTGGTGGCCAGTTTATAGGAGCATAATTTCCACAGCCAGTCCAACGATTCGGGAAATGTTTGCTTAACCACCGTCGGCATTGGTGGCTATAATGGGCAGGGGCACCGTCATGTATATACCACAAAGTACCTCGTCTTGCCAGGGGAATATCTTCTAAAAACTCATAGTTGATAAGAATTCTTTGTATAATTCTCCGTTTAAATTCCCAGGGATTATGTGATATCCTAATAGACTATTTCCTAATGTGGCAGCCCAAACGTTTTTTTTTTAAGACTGTTGGTAATGTGTCACCTTTGGTGCATGAGGGTTTTCTTCAGCCCATACATGTTCGTTATGCATGTTAAATACTCCACTTCTTGTAAATGTAGATTCATCGCTGAAGATAATATTTGCTAAAAACCTCGGATCATCAGCATATCTGTACAAAAGTGACAAAATTGTCTGCGCAAAGGCAAATCTTGTGGCAAAATATCTTGGGCCTGTCTGTAATGAAAGGGATGCAATTGTTGTTCTTTTAGAATTCGGAATACTATTGATTGTGAAATATTTGTCTGTGCTGCCAATCGTCTTGTACTAATTGTACAGTTAGCCTCAACCACGTGTAAAACATTTTCCACATTGCGAATGTTTCTGCGTGTCCTGCTCTGACCTCTCTCAGAATTATTTGGTTGCAATGTGCCTCGTTCACGTAAACGCCTTTCGCTAGAGAGAAATGTTGTGTCTATAATTGGGCAAATTTCGGTTAGGAAACTGTTAAGCGTAACGTCTTACAGCAGCTCTTGCGCTCCCATGACATTCACCTAAAGTTAGTAACATATCCACATATTCAGGAAACGTATATTGAATATTTGCAGTAATTATTTTCTTAACTTTTTACTGTTAGGTACTTAACCAACACTACTTAACGACAAATCACACCTTTTGATAGCTTAACAATTACTTGACGTTTCTGTTAAATGTCATGAATTTATTTTTTTCTTATGGCACACTAACAATATTAATAGTTTGTCATCTAACAAAAGCCTCATTTTAGAGTAATGTAGTGAAATTTTCAAGTCGATTTTACCTGAAACTCCGACGTCCTATCGAAGTTGAACAAGAGTGCATTTTTTATGCAGAAAACTTAAAATTTTCAGAATTTCATCTCAAAAAGTTAAAAAAAACTACACACAAAAAAGTTAGGTTTAAAAAGTACCCCCAACCACCCCATTCTTCTACACCTCTGATTGAAATTTTTTAACGTGTTCTATTGCGTATTATTACATATAAAAAGTTTAGCAGCTGGCCAAAATATCATATTTTTATATGAAATCGTTAGGAAGTTATTTAATAAAAACCGTCTTCGGAACAACCCCTTTAACGGGCTGTAGCTCCCTTAGGAGAAGCTTAGAAGAAAAACTGTACTAAGGTTTTCTCAATATTTTGGCTTGCTCTATCAGCCCTAAAATTTTGAATACTCAATTCGGAATCACGTTGTATTATTATTCATTAATAAATTTGATTTTTGCAAGAAAATGGAGCTGTTTTTCTGCTAATAAATCACGACACTTCTTCACATTATCAAATGTACAATTCTGCCCGAAAATACATTTTGACACCAAATAAAGACGTAATTATCTACGGAATACTAGATTCCAGTAAAAAAAAAACTGTTGACACATTTTAAGATAAAATATTTCATTAACCTAACTTTTATTTTCTGACAACTTCACTGTATTTATTGGTGATCCATTGTCCTATTTTGTTTCGAAAAGTAAGTTATCACCCAATCAAGTATATTAAATAAGATACAGAACGGTAAACAAGACGTCGAAGGGTTTGCTAGATTGACAATTTAGATTAATAACTCAGCAAGGGCTTCAGAGGAAGTGTCGACCCACCTGTTCACAGCACGGTATTTCCTATCGCCTCCTTGTTTTCGAATACCGATATCCAAGCCGACAAATGGTTTAGCAGTTAACTCGTTAATTAACAAATTAACTTAGTTTTCTACTAATGGATGTCGTTTATTTGTTTCATGTTTATTTATAAGTAAATTACTTTCTTGCGTTCATATCCAAACAAGAAAAGAAGAATTTATGAACAATTTTATCTATCTTGAAGTTGTAGTTATGAGTTATATATAGTTAAGACTATCGTCATTTGAACATATTTTATTGTAGACAAAACTAATTTCATTCGCTGTCTTATATATATGATGTGTATTAAATTTAAATGCAAATGCAAAATAACAAATGCAATAGAAACAAATATACTTTATAAAAAAAATCTGGTGGCAGTTAGTAGCTGCCACCTTGGTAACATAAGAACCGCAAGAAATGATGCAGTTTACTACAGAAATACACCATACTCAGAAAAGTGAAACGCCCATGTAGAAGCATTGTGTACTGTATGGAAAAAGGAGGAGATGGAGACGATTAATTAGCTGGAAAAATGGTCAACCAGAAGACTTCACAGCTCGTTGCCACATGCGTTGTCACAGTCGTTGTCACAGGCGTTGTCACAGCTGCTCCAGAATCGACGCAGGTTGAGAATAATATTGTCAGCGCGAGTGACATATCAACATGCCTCACACATGTTTGATTAGGGACAAATCGGAGTCCTGATTTGTCCGCACGGGCCATAGAAGTACATATCATGTGGATCATTTGTAAAAAAGTCCCTCACCGCGACCGACTGTCCACTGCGGGGTACCCATGAGTTACAGAGAAGCTTAAGAGATACTGCGACTGATGGTGATCCCGTCCTTGCCAAAACATCGGGACGGTCTATTTCAGCTGGATAATGAGCGACCTTGTACAGTAGCCAGTAGGGAGTTACTTTGTCACCGAACACAATATTTCAGAACTGCTATGGCTCACGTTGAGTCCTGATTTATCTCCAATAGAGTATGTATGCGACTTGTCGGGATGTGGAACTTCTTAATGTTATCGGATCAACGTCTGTAAATTGTTTTTAGATGATCTCTGAAGAAAAAATCGCAATACGTGAGATCAGATGGCAATTCCACAGTTCCTCTTCTGCCTACCTAACGATTTGAAAAGACTGCAGCTACAAAAATTCAAATGATTCTTTGTTACGAGTACAGTTAGTCGGTTACAAATAGGAATAATCTCTTATTTTAGTAATTGTAGATTTCGTTGGTCATTATTATAAAGTTGGCATGCGGCAACACATAGACAACTCGGGTAGCATGTGAAGGGGGTCGTCTCAATTCGTATTTATTGCAGTAGTCCACCAGTAGTGCACTACTGGTGGAATTGGGCCTATATACATATGTATAGCATATACATATGTATATAGCATATAATATATGTTATATATATATATATATATATATATATATATATATATATATATATATATATATATATATATATATATATATATTATAATATGGTGGCATTAACTCTTCTATATGTAATACGTGCTTTTAATTGCACGTTTTAATTTGATAATATATTTGCTTAAGCAAATTATGTAAGTTACCTACTGAACCGTAGGGATTTTCGACGATCCAATAACCCATTAAACTTATTGTTATCTGGTTCTGCAACTTTGGCTCCATGCTTAGGAAAGTATATAGTTTTCATCACCCCTTGTAATCATTTCAAGGTTTTACTATACTTTAGTAAAATTTGAAACTAATTCCTAAACAATAAACTGACAGGAACTTAATATTGACACGTATTAATTTTTTAACATGTTAGAGTTAGTTACCTAAAATTGATACCCCCGACAAGATTCATCGAATTGAATTTTCAAAATTCCTTTCAAAAAATGTAAACCCCCGTGTAAAATCCCCTTTTTTGAATGTTTCGAATCAACGAAAATTAGAGGAAATAAAGTAATATATAATAAATAAATAGTAATAAAGAGTAATTTTGTAGTGCATTTTTTTTCTATCGTAGCTATATTTTTTTATATAGTATGAAAACCTCTACTCAAAAGTTGCACAGAACTATCTTTAAAGTGCCAATTACTAGCATTCTAACAAAATTTTAAAACTTTAGAGAATTGGTCAAAGGTAATGGAAGATGAAACGCCGAAATAAATTAGTCTCAAGTTTTGACCTCCGTCTTCATGACGCCACCGTGGGGGTTAGCGACACCTAATCGTATAATCTTAAAATGGATTTTCAGGCCTCAGGAGATAGAGTTAAGTTATCAACGAAATTTGGGAGTGACAGATGGAAATGAAATATGTCGGTGTTTGATGTCCCCTAACGATGTAAAATAATTAATTAATAATTCTTAAAATTGGTATGTTCTTATTTTATTGTAATAATGACTAAGGTCCGGAAAAGTGTGTTCTAACGCAGAGCCTGCATTATACAACCCTATGAAGTATAAACCGTATGTCTTAAGCGCATATTTCCTGCCCTTGTATACATACGCCACTGACCGTGCCTAGAATGTGTACTAGACTTCTGTCCACTAGTTCCCGGGCGGGAACACGGGACCTTTTCATACATTTTCTCCATATACCAGCAAGATATTCCGATGCTGACAAGTGGCGACGTAGTATTCTATTTGACATCGCTGTAAACAGGTCGACCGCCGCATTGAAAACAATTTTTTGTCATGGGTGACTAACTCGTGACTTCATGTACTGTATTTACATATTAGTATTATCTGATTTTGTCTGGATTTTTGCAAAAATGGCACAGTCGTTACCATTTCTGAATAGACTGAAACATATTATTGAAAATTACTTTGTATTAATTAATTAAATTATTAATTTAATAAATTATTTATTAATCAATAAACATCAAATTATTAATAAATAATTATATAAATATTTTGAATTTGCACCTTTAACTTCAGTAGATGTGGAACGATCATTTTCCCTCTACAACCATATTTACTTTTACGAGAGTAAATGCAGGAAGACTACTGGGCGTGGCAACGTACGCTCAAGCAATGAAGACAGTCGGTGTTTCTGAATGACGCAAGCAATATGTATGTAGGTACATACAATATTAACACATTTTTACTACTGTCTTTTTGATCTCTAATATGTCTTTCGTCAATAATATCACTGAATACGTGTCCGGCTCTGCGTTATAGCACACTTTCCGAACCCTAGTAATACACATAAGCACAATCCTAATAATACATATAAAATTTTTTCTTCAATTGACGTCATCAGTCCCAACACGTAGTTTTTATTTTATTTGCGATTTTTCAATAAATTCATATTAATTGATAAAAAGAAAGAAGTATTTGAATTAAAAAGTAATAAACTGTTTCTGTAGAATTTTTCAACTTTCTTTCTCTTTGCTTTCGAAAATATTTCATTTGTGTGGCGTGTGATCATTCTGCTTAAAACGCATTTCATGTATTTTTTTAGAGATTAAGAGTGCCCGAGAACAAAACACAAAGATTGGCCTAGTGACACATAATAATCGGAGAGTTCGTGGCAAAAACTCCAATTTTTTTGTAATGGCCCATATTTCAATACAGTCTTAAATTAAGGATGTAGATCAATTCGTCAGCAACAACTCATAATATCAGTAACGTAACTCGTAACGGTAAAAAATATATGTTTCGCAGAAGTATTTTGTAAAAGCTGCAACTTTACAGAATATTAAATTACTGAATATAGAGTATATTAAGCGCGCCCGCCCTGATATTGAGTGTCATAGCCACTTTTACCGACACCTGATCTTACGAGTTGTTACTGACTCACCTACGCCTTTATATATATATAAAACCGTAGTGAACTACGGGCCTTTACAAAACGATTT
Source organism: Aromia moschata (assembly GCA_029963805.1). Taxonomy (NCBI): domain Eukaryota; kingdom Metazoa; phylum Arthropoda; class Insecta; order Coleoptera; family Cerambycidae; genus Aromia; species Aromia moschata. The sequence continues at coordinate 610,283 of JAPWTK010000260.1, forward strand.
ATTGTCACGAGTTCTTGAACTATAATGGCTATTGTTGTTCTTTCTAAAGTTGTCTTGATACCTAATATTTTTTTATTACAATTTTTTTAGCATTTTATAACACATTTCTCAGAAGAAAAATTTTTATACAAAAAACGCAAAAAAAAACCCTTTCACATAATAACAAAAAAGTTGCCTAAATACTAGTGTAAAAATATTTTTTGCTCTAGTCACAGCCACATAAAAGGAAACCATTTGAAAATTTAAGGTGTTTATTTTCCTTATCAATATAAATTAAACGATTAGACAAGGAGGAAGATTTTATTCATCAAAGTAAATACTTAGTAAATACTTAGTTCTTTAATTAAATCAATAGCAAGTGGAACAATCAGATGCCTACCTACTTTTGCCATATTACTAGCAATTTTCGCTGAATTGATCTTAACTTCTATTTAAGGGTCGTTCGGGAATGACGCCGGTTAGCAATAATTTAGAATAACGGCATTTACTTTCTAGGCTATTATACGAGTTGCGTCTCACACTGCAGAACTCGAAATCAGATTTCTCTAAGCGGATCCCACACATTTATAAGACCCTTGTTCGTGCTTACCACAATAGAAACTACCTATTATTGTATTTGCGTTCAATTTATAGATGATAACGGTATCACTGATCGTAGTTATTCGGTACTATCAAACAAAGGCGTAGCCAGTATTTTTCTTTGGGGGGGGGGGGGCGGTCCAATGCAGATTAAACAAAAAAGCAAAAAAAAAAAGGTCATTGGAGGCAACGGCAAGCGCAATTCCCCGACTATTTTGGTTTTCCTTGACCATTTGGGGGGGGGGGGGGGGGGGGGGAGGCGATCGCTCGTTTACTGAAATGGCTGTGTGACGGCGAATTGTCGTGATGCAACATCCAGTTGTTCTTGATGTTTGGTCTTACACGCATGACATTTTCTCAAAGTTTTTCAAGAACCTCTCTTAAAAGTGCTGATTTACTGTTTTGCCTGGAAGCACAAAATCTTTGTGGACAATTCCTGGCTATCAAAAAAGCAACTCAACATGTATTTGATCTTCGACTCGCTCATTCTTGCTTTTTGGGTCTCGGAGAGCTTGAAGTGTGCCATTAAATGATTTGGCGCTTTGTTTCCGGGTCGTACTCAAACACCCAAGTCTCATCACCAGTAACGACACATTCCATCAAATGGAGATCATTTTCAATCAATTCAAAAAAGTTAAGACACCTTTTCTCCTCATGTCCTTTTGTTCCTGGGAAAGAGGGAGTTTTTTTCTCATCCCCAATTTGTTAGTCAAAATCTGATGAACAGTGGTGTGATTCAAATTTAACTCTTTCCCGATCATTCTTGTCATCAACTGACGATCTGAACACACAAGATCCCGTATTCTATCGATATTTTCATCGGCTATTGAAGATGAAGGCCTTCGGCTACGTGGTTCGTCTTCAATCGACTCTCTCACTTCTGAGAATGCCTTAAACCACCGAAAAAATGACCACCGAATGCTCTTGAAAAAACACTGTCTCCGTAGGCGTGTTGAAGTTTTGCAAAAGTATCCGTTGCGCTGTGTCCAAGTCTGAAGCAAAACTTGATAGCACCATTGCACAAAAATTAAGTCACTCATTTTTAAACCGCATTAACTTAACCTACCGCCCTTCTACCAAGGGCACCTACCACCTTCTATACCTTCTTCCCGCGGACCTACCAGGTCCCATCCCCGCAGTGTTGCTATATTGGGCACTACGTTACCAGTCTCATTACTTTAATTGTTTTATGATCAATAGAGATACATTATTTTTATAAATTATTGATTTAAATCCAATACTTTCTTCATCACGTTTATTCCTTTCATTAATGTCTCACGTGTTAAACTGCGTTAGAAATCCTGCCCTCCCGCACCGGGATGGCGTACTATTACGCATACGCGGGTCTGGGCGCCTTAGTAGGATCGGTCAGTGGCGTACGTATGCAGGGACAAGAAATACACGTGTATATAATCTAACAAGGCGCTTAAAAACTACGGTTTACACTTTCATTATCATAGAGCTTTATAGTGCGTAGTCCTGCGTTGTAGCACACATTTCGGAACCCTACGATTACAATTACGATTACGTATGGGGTAGGTGCATGCCCTGTGCACTTAAGCCGATGCTTATTGTGCCACCATAGTCTAGTCATTCCATTAGTCCTGTTTCCTTAAGAAATTTAAGGACGACAGTTTCTAATGGAGCGTCTGTCACTTCTTTTGGTTCTTTGTTATAGCCCCAAAGTTCGAATACCTGATAGCTGCCAGTGCTGGGCATTCGCATAATATGTGGAAGGGGGTTTCTTCATCCTCTCCAATTTCCATTTCTACCCAGTTATGAAGTCGATTGACTTGTCCCAGGATGGTTCGCCAATGAACATCCGCGAGTGTCTCAACCCTGGGACTTTTGCCCAGTGTGATATATGTTTTTCTCTTAATAGGTCCTTTATGGCCTCCTGGCTGTCGGGTAAGCCAGAAGAATTCATTCATCAGTTTCACTTCCATAGGTGTCTTTGGGCTAGCCAGACATCGTTCCAATCCCTGTCCTAGTATTTCTCTAAAGAGATCCCAGTTACAGGTTCTTGGATTTCTGTACGTTAGTACCTCTCCATCAAAGCACTAGTTGTGTATTGCTACTCTTACAGAATTGCACCAGTTCTCTGACCTCTGGGGTGGGTGGTTGTCCTGGTTGGTCATATGGACGGTATGCGGATCCAATAAGGATAAAGTTCCTATCAGTCATAATGGCAGTAGGTTTTTTCTTGTCTTTGTCAGGATGCATGTCCTGGGGTGGTCCTCTCCTGGGATTATGACCTCCCAGTCTCCTGACGTTCCGAACTCTAGTCATCACATATTATTTTAGTAAAATTAATTTACTAAATCATTATTATCATTTTTAGAAAAAAAAATATATAAAACAAATTGTTTGTTGGTCACAGATTTACTATTAAGTAAATCAATAAATCTGTATCTTGATGTAGGTTACTGCGAATATCTGTGTATTACCGAAAGGGTGAGTGATTGCCGGACGATGCCGAAATACGAAGTATTACCTCCCAGGGTCGTAGCCAGCCCTGACTTTTTTTTTTGGTGGGGGGGGGGGGGGCTTAATATTTTTTTTTATATCACAATGTAAAAGACTCCGTAAATGGTCACGAGAAGCTTTCATTCTTTCATTCATCTTCTACAGGTGATTTTGAAGGAAGTGGCGGTTGGTGATATTTCAGTTAGCCATATCTTGAAAACGACGCATGGGGCCCACTTCCCTTTTAGGTGATGACTATACACCTCTTACAGAAAGGATTTATAGTTGAAAAAACCGTCAACAAAGTTTGCGAAAAAATTTTCAAAAAACCTGTAGCACTCCCTGGGATCTCAGTAACGCTCTGTAGAATTTTGCAGTATTTTTTTTTTCATAATCTAGAAATAAAAATAGTGAGAGGTTTTTCGATTTGTTACAAAATATTTTTTTTTCAAAATGTTATGGCCATTTTAATTTTAATTTTATAGGAACATTTTGTTTCCCAAAATTAAAATGACCATAACTTTTTGAAAAAAAAAATATTTTGTAACAAATCGAAAAACCTCTCCTTGTATTTGTTTCTAGATTATGAAAAAAAATTTACTGCAAATATTCTACAGAGCGTTACTGAGATCCCCAGGCAGTGCTCCATTTTTTTTTTAAATATTTCGCAAACTTTGTTGACGGTTTTTTCACTATAAAATCCTTTCTGTAAGAGGTATAGTCATCACCTAAAAAGTGAAGTGGGTCCCATGCGTCGTTTTCAAGATATGGCTAACTGAAATATCACCAACCGCCACTGTTGAAGGGTGTCTTTCATATAAACTATTGCGATTAGAGCCCTCCTTACAAAGTCATTCGCTCATACAAGGCGAACCAAAAATACATTTTAATTTTTTAATCTCAATAACGGATTAACGTAGGAATATAATATTTGGTGTATGTCCAGCAACCCCTATTTATTTTGTGTTTTAAACTTTTTTGTGGGTTCATTTTTAACACAAGAAGCCTTTCTTTTTTCTCTTTTCCGTTGTTTTTTTTTTTTTTTTTTTTTTTTCTTTTTTTTCCTTTTTGTTTTTTTCCTAAATGCAAGTGTTACTAACGTTTTATATAATTGTATTTTACAAAGATTTTGCAGAAGTAAATATAACTTCAGTAATGTAACTAACAAATGGTCATTCATTTTTATGGAATTTAATAGAAATACATTTGCTAGGTAGGGCTCAGAGAGATTTTGGAGTTGTGAATTATAACTATTTAACACCGGCTTTCATTGTTGATGTTTTTGCGAAGTATAATGAGGTTTTCGTCAGAACAGAAGGTGAATAATTGTGAACTTTGTAAACAAACAAAACGTTGCAAACAGAAGAAGAACAGCAAAATTTTAATTATGAGCACTACACTGCTAACGAAAACGTAGTTGTGCAACCGTGAAATATGATTTTGTTTCCTATTTTGCCATATGGGCTCAATAAATACGCGTTGAAAAGTCCGTTACGTTACATAAACCATCCGCATTCTTGCCATAAGTTAAAATTCTTTGATTACGTTACGAGACGACCGCGACACTGTTCCTAGCCCAGGGCACTATTCTAGGAAATATCTGGTTATGTCATCGTAGTTGCACGGACCGGCGCAATGGTCGGCAACTACCCACCGATCTCGAAGTTAGTCTCGAGTTATTTGAAAAATTCATCACAGAGATTAATACAATCAGAAGTAAGAACATTATTTTTCAATAAAAATAATCAAAGCTGAAGATGTTTTTCAAATAACTCGAGAACGGTGGATCGTTGCCGACCATTGCGTCGGTCTCTACTAATAAGCACAAAAATTACAATGTGACATTGCTATTGTATCCCCCAGATAATGATTCTCCATTTTTTCTTAGATAGTAATGACAAATAGTTCAAGGTATAGTTTCACATTTTATATATTTTAATTCCTTTAACCTAACAAATAGGTATATAACAAATAGGTAATAGGTAAATAGGTAATCATACCAAATTATAATATGCTCATATATATATATATTTTTTCATGACGCCTTTATATAAAAAAAAAAAAAAAAAAAAAAAAAAAAAACTGGACGTTTTCCACTAACTTGGCATCTTCAGGAGAAGATTAAAATAGTTTTAATTTTAATTATCAGTTTTAATCTTCTCCCTGATGATGCCAACTTAGTTGGCGAAACGCGCGTCGATAAAGTATAGTAGTACGGTGTTTCGTGAACGAAAACGTCCAGTTTTTTGTTTCTACGCCGAAGGTTCCAGTACCCACTCCAGGAATGTCTTTATGTAAAATTGAGGAGAATCGTAATATTTCGTTTCTCGTCCAAGAGCTAATGTGTAAGATAAGAGAAATGTTTCGATAGGAATTGTTTTGCCTGAAAAGAATTGTTTTGCATAGGTTTTGAAGTTTTAAATATAGCCGCTTTTAAATTGTACCTACCGCTGGCAACAATAAAATGAATATTGAAATGTATCTAGCATATTTATGAATTCTTCTGTTAGTAATATTAAAAAAAAAAACATAGGGGTGATCATGGTTCCTATCACTATCCCACCTCTGGCACATACACTTCGCAATCTATCATTTCTGCTATTAAATGTAAAAAAATCATTACCGTCGTGGTAGAACAATCCCTCACTAAATTACTAATGTTCATAATTTAGAAAAAACGCACAAGTAGATGTATTTTTTTTGAAGGTATATTTAGGAAAAATATAGTTTTTTTTTTCATTGGGTATTTAAATATTTGCTGTAGCGTAGTAAGCAAGCTCTCACCATGACACGTACTTTCCAGGATAAAATATTTTACATTTGCCTCAAGTGCTTTATCACGTAGATCTACACCCGTAAATAGCAGTTTAAAACTGCTCGTTTCACTTCTCTTCATTACTGTGTTTCTAGATTTTAAGAGACACAATTCTCGCAAGACAAAGACATTCGCATCCCTTACATCTAACCGCGCTTATTATTACACACTAAGTCTTTCTGAAACGGCCAAGATAACATTTTTATTGATGCTTTTCCGGTATTCTCTCGGCGATTACCACCCATTTAAAGACAGTAAACGGGTGACACGATTAAATGAAAGGCATTTTTATATACTGGAGGGCCACCCCTCAATAGCCATGTATTGATTTAGTTATTGACATTTATGCTGTTAGACATACGAGTTCTGATTTTACACAATAAGCAATACAAGTTTACACGTTCAAAACTGATAATACATTATTACAGTATGACACATCACTTGCAACTTTTTGCTCTATTTATACTATTATTATTGATTTATTTAGGGATAACAAAATGCCTATCAATACTAAAATATAGGCCATATTAACTCACAACATTCACTAATACATACATAATTAATACATATATGTATGTATGTTATATACAAATTTATCCCACAGTTATTCTTCTCCAAAGTTCAAAAGTAACACGTAGTTTCAATATTAAAGATCTAATTATGATGACAAATTTATGACTGTTTTATTTAACGTTTATATTCTTATGACATATTTATTATTTTTAACCAATGTTTATCTTTGTACTTTAAAGTGCCCTCAAAAAACTCTATAAAATTGTTGTAATCGAAACTGCTAATGCAATGTATAGTCCTTCTATTTTTAATTGAAAATGATAAATACGCCTGGGGAACAAAAAAAGCGGTGCAGCTCTGTCGTTCCATGGGCGTGCATATATCTTGTATAAATTCGAAAATTGTGAAATATTTTTTTCATTCAAATCAATATAGGAGATTAAAATTAGCCTGCATACAAAACTCTTAATATTTTGTAATATAATTTGCTGTAAATAATGCTCATTTAGCCAGACAATCTCAAAAAATTGTCTGTTTTAATAAACCTAGCTGAAATACACGTCACTGGCGTCTTAAGTGGGCCTTCCGCTTTTTCGCTGGAAAAAAAGTTTTTTTTTTTGGGATTTTTTTGAAGAAAGTTTAAAAGGGATTGAGACATTTTTTTAAATTAAAAGATACAGGTATGTAGATTTAGTTTATTTTTTAAACCAAAATGGCGGCCGTCGATCCTTGTTCCAATCAGGGATGTTGCGAATATTCGCATCCGCATCCGCAAATGCGGAGCTTCCGCATAGATTTGGACATCTGCATCCGCATCCGCATCCGCAATAATCAATGCGGATGTTCATGCGGATGCGAATGTAACTACAAGTTGCGACAAGAAAGAAATTGGGCCGGGCCGGCGAATGGCGCGTGCAGTTCGCACATGACAATGACCAATGGGAGCGAAAAAATTGGTGACAAGATCCGACGCGTTTGCTGCTCGTAAATGGTGGAGTGTTCATCGGAGGAATTTAAGATATTATCACCGATAGCACGAAGATTTTATCCACTCCACCAGGCAGTGTTCCTAGCGAACAATTATTTAGTAGCGCGGGTTTAATTTACGAACCTCTGCGTAACCGCCCCTAATCAGAAAAGGCAGCAAAGTGAAGTTAAAAAAAAAATAGGAGCATTATACTTAATACTAATTTTCATTAATAAAAATGTTAATAATTACTTTATCATTGTTTTAATTCTTCATTCATATACTATATTTATATAAGATCTTAAACATCCGCATCTGCGGATGTAAGCCTTCAAAAATCAGCATCCGCATTCACATCCGCGGATGTGAAAAAATCGCCATCCGCAACATCCCCAGTTCCAATGCAGCTACTTCAGGCGGACATGTCTCATGTAAATGAGAATTTTCTACGACGCTGTTTGAATCTGAAATCAAAAAATAAAACATTTTTATAAAATATAGAGTTGTTGTTAGTGTTTATCATAGGGTTTTTGAAATTCAAATTTTACGCGATTTGGTGCAACTTTGAAAAAAAAGTTCGATTTTCACCTTAAGTTTCTACTGTTAAATTGTTATTTTAAAAAATCAGATTTTTTGCAATATCAAATCTATGTTGATCACTAATAGCATCATTTGTGAACATTTTAAAAGAAAAATCATTAAAATCGGTTAATTAGTGTCCGAGAAAAATCTCATTCCAGTTTCAAAAACGTTGTTTTGAGAAAAATGCGTTCGAAGTTTTTTTATTTTTTTTTTTTTCGTTATGAATTTTACTACTTACAGTTCGTCATCAATTCGAAGCCCGTACAGGACACCTTCCCTCTGTCTTTTAGACCTCATTTTGGCTTCACGTCAGATCGCGTCACGCATTTTGCACTGAATCCGTATTTCGCCGAATACGGATAATAAGTCACAGGCCGTAATAAGTTGTCCATTCGCCTATTACCTTGATGGTCAGTGTTCCTGTACCCTTCCCCCGAGTCCCTTGTTTGTTTTATTCGCATTAGGAGCCTAGTTCCCATGCGTTTTCTCCACGTGACTGACGCATTGTTTTTTCATTACTTTCGGATCGTTGTTGTACGGGTCCAAATCCAAAAAATCGCCTTGGAGGTCTTACTAAGTCCCCGTCACGAATATACTGAGTATGGGTGACATTATGCTTTTCTTCGGAACGTGGAAACATTTCCTTTACACTGTCCACCTCCATTTTTCCTGAGTGACTCTTTTCAGCGCCGGGCCGTCGCGTCGTCACTAATCCGGCTGTAACTCGAAATCTAAAACACGGATCACTTTAAAATCACTTTAAAATTTCAGGACAATAAATTTGAATGTATAATGCATCGATTTCAAACGATTTTTTGAAACCGAAAAGCGGGAAAGCACCCTAAAACCCGGAAGAATTCCAAATGTCGTAAATCATTTTAACGACGTCGTAAAAAATTTATCGCATAGTTGGACCGAAGAAGTATTAGCAATGTATTAAATGCAAAAGTAGTCTAATAGTCTCGTTGACCGGTGTTACCATCAGTGGTTTACTCTGTCGCCAGCCGCCGTTGCCGGCTCTTCAACATTTTCTTAAGTATAGTAATATACATAAAGTTGTTTGATTTATAATTATTTTTTTTCCAGAAATTTTAAACGCTTTATTTTAATTCTAACTGTGCAAGAAATGAATTTACTCCAAACTGAATTCCTCTACATTTTATTTGGCTTCTGGGTATATACGAAATCTAAAACACGGATCACTTTAAATCCTTTAAAAATTTCAGGACAATAACGAATGTATAATGCATCGTTCAAACGATTTTTTGAAAACCGAAAAGCGGAAAGCACCCTTAAACAAGTCAGAATTCCAAATGTCGTAAATCATTTTAACGACTCGTAAAAATTTTTTTTGGCACAGTGGACCGAAGAAGTATTACCAATGTATTAAATGCAAAGTAGTCTAATAGTCTCGTTGACCGGTGTTACCCCAGTGGTTTACTCTGTGCCGCCAGCCGCCGTTGCCGGCTCTTCAACATTTTCTTAAGTATAGTAATATACATAAAGTTGTTTGATTTATAATTATTTTTTTCCAGAAATTTTAAACGCTTTATTTTAATTCTAACTGTAAGAAATGAATTTATCAAACTGAATTCCTCTACATTTTATTTGGCTTCTGGGTACATCCAACTAAATTCCTCTTCTTTCAGCTTATGTCTAACAATTATTTGGTAGATAGACACTTCTTGGAATTTTCTTTAAGCAAAAATAACTATGAATCATGTGAATTTGTATGCCTTAACTCGGGAACGAAATAATGCAATGACCCCTGCCGATCGATATTCGTGGACTGTAATTGTATTACGCACCTGTGAAGCTACGCCGAGACGCGTCATTACCCATAGTTCTCTTCTTTTAGAGCATGCGTGTCTAAAACACTTGTTGCCATTACACAGGGCCGTCCTTCATAATATTAAAACATCAACTTGTGAAAATTAAATTTGAATACTCCCCCCGTTGAAGCTTTAGCTCAGAACAATAAATGAAAACTACACAAAAAGTTATATAACTAAATAAGACTGGAATATATTGATATCCTAAAATGAAAAATAATCATTGTAGTTAATCATTGAGTGCACAGTTAATTGTCACTCTTTGGTAAAGGACAGAGTTTAGTGATACTTCTGGTAAAAATGCCATGTTTTGTTTTTATTTTAACAATTCTAATTTTGCCGTCCTTACTAGGAATAGTTTCCATTACTCTAGCTAATGGACATTCTAATGGACGAGTATTTTTCTTCCTTCAGCAATACAATGTCATTCACTTGTAAGTTTGAATACGGAGTAAACCATTTAGGTCTGTTTTGCAATTGATTTAAATATTCCTTTGACCAACGATTCCAGAAAAGTTGTTGCACACGTGTGCACTTTCAAACCTATTTAATCTATTTTCAGAAATTGTTGTTACGTTTTTTCAGGAAAGGCTGTGAGAGTATCTCCTATTAAAAAATGTCCCGGAGTTAAACATGAAAAATCATTAGGATCATTTGAAAAAAGTTGAAGCGGTCTTGAATTTAAAAATTGCCTCTATTTGGGCCAGAATTGTGCTAAATTCTTCAAAGGTAAAATGGGAATTTCCTGCAATCCTACATAAATGATACTTAGTGCTCTTGATGGCCGCCTCCCATATTCCACCCCAATGTGGGCTTCTAGGGGGAATGAATTTCCACTGAACTTCCTTTGAAGCTAAAAAATCTGAGATTGCATTTGAATTCTTTTGAATTTTAAAAAAATCATGTAACTCTTTTAATTGATTTCGTGCACCTAGAAAATTCGTAGCATTATCACTAAATATTACTGTTGGATTACCTCTTCGTGAAATAAATCTTTTTAAAGTTAAAATGAATGACTCTGTTGATAAGCTGGATACTAATTCAATATGTACGGCCTTTGAAATCATACAAACAAATACTGAAATATAACATTTGACTAATGGAGCCTTACGAAGTGTTGAAGATTTTATGAAGAAAGGTCCCCCAAAGTCCACTCCTACCTTTTGAAAATGGACGTGAAGGAATTAATCTATATGATGGTAAATTTGACATAAATTGTTCACACTTTTTTGCTTGAAATCTATGACATGTAATACAATTTCTAATAATCCTTTTTGTTTCTGTAGTGCCTTGTAAAGGCCAATATCTCAAACGGAAATTTGATAACGTTGTTTGTACACCTGTGTGTCCTAACCTTAAATGTTCATATTTTAACATAAGCGTGGTAATTACATTTTTCGAAGGTAATAAGATTGGATGTCTTTGCGAGTAAGAAACTTCTGAATTTGCTAATCGACCTCCTACTCTCAGGAGTCCAGACTCATCTAGAAATGGGGATAATTGTAAAATTGATTTATTTAACGCTAATTTGTTTGATTTTAATGCTGTAATTTCGCTTAAAAAATGCTGTTGTTGTATGACCTTGATTATGCAAATTTCTGCCTTTTCTATCTCATTTACTGTTAATGGACCTAAATTTTTTATGGAACGACCTTGCGAATTATTAATGAATCGGAAACAATAAGAAATAACTCGTTTTAGTTTAATAATTGAAGAAAATCTTGAAAATAAGGAATTCCAGAAATTTGCCCACAAATCTGTTTTTACAACGTATAAAGAAGGTTTTATCTTTCTTTCTTCAGGAATGTTATCTGTTTGATTATTTGAAAAATTGTAACTTTCTAAATTTAAATTTGGTTTTTGAAGGAAATGTGGTCCATCCCACCAAACTAAACTGTGGATTATTTCTTGAGGTGTCATACCTCTGGAGATTAAGTCTGCTGGATTATTTTCCGATCTAACGTGCCGCCACTGATAATTTGATGTTATACGTTGAATTTCTGAAACTCTGTTTGATATAAAGATTGACCATTTTGAAGGATGGGCACTGAGCCAACACAAAACTATTTCGGAGTCTGTCCATAAATTAATGCTTGAGATTGCAAATTTATTTTCATACGCCGAAATTACCTTTTCTGCTAAATGTGATAGTAATAGTGCTCCACACAACTCAAGCCGTGGTAATGAAATGACCTTTAATGGAGAAACTCTGCTTTTTGCTGCTACTAAATTACAAGAAACTGAACCATTTTTATAAATTGTGCGAACATACATTGCTGCACCGTATGCCTTTAAACTAGCATCAGAGAACCCGTGAATCTGTATCTCTGAAATTTGTTCTGGGAAAAATATAATTCTAGGAATTTTCAACTCTGTTAACTGTGAAATATTTTCTATAAATCCTGTCCATTGGATAAGGAGCTCAGATGTGATGTTGTCATCCCACTCTAAGTTTGATAACCAAATCCTTTGCATAATAATCTTGGCAACTATAATTATAGGTGAAATTAATCCAAGTGGATCAAACATTTGTGCAATAGTTGACAATATATTTCTTTTTGTGATGGAACCTTTCTCTATCTTTTTGGAAGTGTTACGGAAAATTGATCTGAATTTGGATCCCATAAAATGCCTAAAACTTTATTAGAATTACTTTCAACTTTTATTTCTAAACTATCTTGAGAGGTATACTTTAGAACATCTTTTAGGAAATTTAACTCATTGGAACACCATTTGTGTAAGGAAAAATTTGCGGAATTCAATGGTTTTACTAACTGATAGTGAATTTCTCTTAAGTTTTCTAAAGAGTTACTGCCACACAGAATATCATCCACATAACATTGTGATAGAATAACCTCTGAAGCTAATGGGAAATTTTCTTTGTTGCTAAGTGCTAACTCTTTCAGTGTGCGAGTAGCTAGAAATGGAGCGCTCTTTGTGCCGTACGAAACTGTCTGTAATTCTAGACATTTTAAGGAAGATTGTGCATTATCGCGCCACAATATATTTTGGAGAAACGTTTGTGATGGATTTATTCTAATCATTCTATACATTTTTGAATGTCACATGTAAGTACAAATTGGTATGTTCTGAATCTACACAAAATATCAAATAGTTCTGGCTGAACTGTATACCCTTTTAACATAATGTTATTTAATGAAATAGTTTGTTGAAGTTTTCATGCTTGCGTCAAATACAACGCGAAGTTTTGTAGATGTGCTTTCCTCTTTTATCACGCAGTGGTGGGGAATGAAATATTTGTTTCTTGACGCTCATTTTGGAACTTTAATGGAACATATCTAGCATGATCTAATGAAATGTACTCATCTATAAATGATTTATACTGAGTGAATAATTCTGGATCTTTCTCGAAACGTTTTTCTAAATTTAAAAATCTATTTTTTGCTATGGAAAATGATTGACCTAATTTTAAATGTTCTGAGGAATCCTTGAATGGCAAATTAACTTGGAAGGATCCGTCCTCTAAAATTTTTGTAGTATTTACAAATATATCTTCAGCTAGTTGCTCGTCTGGTGAAAGAATTTTGGTTTTGTGCGGAATCTCTTCTATTTCCCAAAATTTTTGTAACGTTTCGTTTTGGTTCTGACTTCTGTAAGAAACAACAACTATTATCGTGAACAGAACGTGTACTATTTGTAAAATATGAAATAGCTTCTTGTGGAATTGAACCACCTATAATATAACCTAATTTTGTCTCAATTAATGTAAGGAAATTCCTTTGAATTCGTATTACACTACCAGTAATTAAAATGTAATATATGTCGGCTCCTAAAAATAAGTCTACCTGTGATGGAATGTCAAAATTGGGATCTGCTAACTGAACATTTGACGGAATGAAAATCTTATCTCTTCTTAGTGAAAATTGTGGTAGTCGTTGGGTAATTTTTTCAAGACTGCACAGGAAATATTAAAATGAACATCATTTTTTACCATAGAATGAATATTTACATTGACTACTTTACTCGAATTCATCACTATACCCTCAACGCCACTAATTTTTACCTCTCTGTCTATAGGTTTGCACTGAAGTTTTTCTACTAAGTTTTCTGAGATTAACGAAATAGTACTACATGGATCTAAAACCGCCTTTACTTCTATAGATTCGTTTCTTTCATTATACATCTTCACTAATGCTGTGGCTAATAACACTTCACCACTGGAGGATAAACTTGATAAAGTTGTACCATTATTTTGTGAAACTTGTTTGGGATTATTCTGAGAATTTGTGTTACTTTGTTGAGAAGTATTTGAATTGCTACGATTATTTGAGTCTGTTGCCTCATTTCCTGAATTTGAATGATTTACATTCTGTTTAACATTTGAATTTCTGTCACCATTTGGATTTTGTTCTTTGTGTAATAAGGTATGATGGAGTTTTTGACACTTTGAGCACCCACGAGCAGTGCATTCACTTATGTAATGGTTATACGCTAAGCAATTGAAACATAATTTATTATTTTTAACAAATTGAATTTTTTCTTCGTGCGATAAACCGCTAAATTTTTTACACAACTATAAATTCTGTGATTATTTAAACTACAAAACAAACATTTGCCTCTGAATTGTGAGGAACTAGATTTATTTTCATTTGAATTTGAACTCTGTGTTGAATGGTGTGAAATATGATGCGCTGTGCATTTTTTGTACTTGAGGTTTTTTCTGAATTGAATTTAAATCTGGAATGATTTGTCTTTCTAACACTGAGCATCTTTTTTCTAAGAAGTTAAGGAATAATTCTAATGTTGGCAGTTCCTTTTGAGGAATTTCAAAATCAAATGCCTTTTGTGAGCCGATATCTAATTTTTGTGAAAAAATATAAACCAACAATAAACCCCAGTTGTCTACTTCAACCTCTAAATTTCTCAAACCTTCTAAATTTTGTTTTAAGAACGTTACAAATTCTCTCAAACTTACAGCATTTGTCTTGCTCAAGGGAGGAACCTCTAAAAGATTTTTAATGTACGCATAAATAATGCTAAGTTGATTTTCATATCTATTTTCTAAAGACTCTAAGGCAACTTTAAGATTTGCACTGCACAATTGTAAATTGGAAATTAGCTTTAATGGCTCACCTTTTAAATATGATTTTAGATAAATTAGTTTTTCTACATTTGTTAACGATGAATCACTGATAATTAAATTTTCAAATAGTTCTTTAAATGAATTCCACTGAGTTATGTCCCCTGTGAATTCTGGAATGTTTAATTGAGGCTTATTTATTCTCGACACTGATTGACCTACTTGTGAAGACGGACTGCACTGTTTTACATTACTATTTAATTTGTTACCATAAAGTGACTCGATTTTCACCTGAAATAAGTTGAAAATATCATAATACTTATTTTCCCAGAAATCTCTATCTTCACACTCATTTTCATCTAAGGATTCTATTTGATCTTAAATTAAATTATAATTTTCAAAAACCTTAACTAACGAATCTTGTCTAGTTTTCCAAATCGCCAAATTTCTGTCGATTCGGCGTTGTCGTTAAAGAAGGAAAGTGACCTTAGACGCGCGATGTATTATTTCATTCTGCGCGCTGTATTTAGTACATTTCTCATGCCATCTCCATGGTTAGTCTTGCTAAAATACCATCGATGAAAATATAAAAAACTATTAAACATTAAATTTACTTATTGTAAATGTTCTGGACACTGAAAATAAATATAAGTTGCGGTTCTTTGTTTTCGTCGACGCAATGTCTAGTTTGAAAATACTTTATTTCTTTTAACGGCTTCTCATTCAAGAAGCCTAGCGATCCCTACAAAGGAACAATTCTCTTATACACTTCGACATAAGTCATAAATTTATCACTTTGTGTTCGAGAAAAATGCCAAGGCTACAATCCACTCCGACACGTAAGACGTAAGCGGACCTTTCGACCGTTTCCAGACTGCATTATCTTCTTCAAAAAGGGACGGATTTGTATCAATTTAACACCCAGAGCGGCTGTGTGAAAGCTATCGATCTCCGCTGCTGACATCTGAAATTGACTGCTTTGTTCCTTGTATTACGGAACAGTCCGTTTCATTCTGATCTTATGAAAATTTCAGATATCTCCGGCTGGGTGAAAAATCCTTTGATAAGGGGTCATTTATCAAAGATCCGTGCACTTTTCCAATGCCAACTGAGCGACGCAGAGATAAAAGTTAAAAGGGGTAATTAGGAAAAAATTTGGACGTGATTGATGAATCAACTCGTCGGTTCTGGTCGACACTAGGAGAATTAAGATTTTTTTTTTAGTTTTGCCGTTTTACTTTCATAGGGTGTCAAATTTCTCGACGGCTCGTATACCTCTTTAAGATTGATTATCACAGAAAGCTAAACCTAGTACATGATGAACTTGGTGCTTCTGAAATGGGGTTTTCGCATCAAATTTTGAAAACAGTATTAGTTATTCATTTTTAGTTTATTTTCATTTTCTCCTATTATTTTATTAATGTATAGTTACAATGGAGATCATTTTTAATGGACTATAAATTAAAGGCAAATATTCTTTCTTGTTATTTATACATAGTATGAAAATGTCGGTATTTAATTTTTTGTTCTTTTTTAGAATTAATTTAAATCGAAAAATGTATTCATCGTTGGGATGATGAATGTGTGTACAGTTAATTTGAAAGTGAAAAAACATTAAGATAGATACGTCCATCCCTAATATTATAATAAAACTCATTAATATTAGTGCATGTAATCGGAATTATTTTTTTATCATCTACTAAATTAAAGCGAGAAAGATTCCTTGTTTTTTTGTCACCGACATTTCAAAAATCACACACCCAGATTTCGGTCTTATTAGATATCTTTAGTGCGTATATCGTATATTTGACGGCGAATAACGAAACAAAGAACGAGCGTGTCTGTTATATACTGACCACAGGAGAGCATATTCATGTAGACATACCTCCTGATCAGTACAGTGATACCACGAGAGTTCTCCTAACTAGGAGAACATACGTGTATATATGCTTTCTAAGTATGCTTTCCTAACCGACACGCTCTTTCTTCGTTGCTCGCCGTCAAATACGTCGCATTGACGAGATCTAATAATATCGAAATCCTCTGATTTTTGACGTGTTAGTGACAAAGAACGACGAATCTTTCTCGCTTCATCTGAGCTCAACGGTTTTACCGTTAGAGCCTTTGAAAGGACATTTAGCAGGTGTCGACTTTATTGGACCTCCAATAAGTCTTGTCTCGTTAAATGCACTAGAGGGCGATACCATGAAGATACCGCCACAGTATCATCTACTAAGTTCAAAGGTTTATCAATAATGCAAGTTAAACTAACCATACGTAGAAACGGACTTGCCCAACTTGAAATATGCACTGTTTTTTTTTCAAGCCCTGTTTCTTTTTAACAACGACTTGCGTAAGGAACATTTCATAAAACAAATATTATTGTGATGATATATTTATGATTTAAAACATATTTTTGACGATATCTTAGGTTTTGTAGATTTTTTCCAGTTTGTACTGATTTGTCACCCTTAGTTGTCGTAAAACTTTAAATTATACTCATTTATTTTCTAGCTGCAGCCGTGAACGTGTTGTTTGTGGCTTATAACTCTCGGGTATAGTCGTACTACTCGTACTACGTTCGTTGTGCGCAATTCACGAGCAAAGCTATTCTAGGTGTACTGTAGGTTTTGATAACCCAGAAAACCTAATTATAATGGAAACGTGCGATATTTACCTTGAAGAACGACTAATTGATAAAAAAAATTGAATGATGAATGAAAAAAATGCAAAACAAAATTATCTACAGACGTTAACACGAAATTTATTAACATCTAGTGTTTTGTGGTTTTGTATGCATGTATGAGTTTTATGATTGAGAGTATTTTTAAAAGTATAAACGTTATCATGACCTAAATATACTAATTTAAATGAAAACTACATAATAACACCTTATATTAGTTATCAATATCATTTATTGTTATTTATTATTAGTTGAGCAGTTTATTTGAAATTTTCACATAAGATGTTCTTCAATATAACAAGAAATGTTAAAAGTTTCAACGTTAGCTTGGTAGGTTCCTTTTTGTTGTTTTCATGTAAAAAATGCATACTTTGAATCACCGATAGAGCATATCTGGGATATGATCAGTACAAGACTAGGTCATTTAGGCCGTTCCTCAGACAATCTTCGATTGACAAACTATTTTCGGTTTCACATATGTATGTACAAGATGCTTGGAATGATATACTCCAAGGCAACATTGATCATTTGATTCGAAGTGTTCCTCACCGACTAAATGAGTGCCAAATTAAGCGTGGTGGTGCAACTCGTTACTAAATAATAATAATAATAATATTTATTTTCTAATAATAATTATAATAACGCGTATAAAAACAACATACAGCTTTAAGATCGGCATTTTTATGATGGATTCAAAATTATTACAAATACTTACACATGAGTTAACCTAAGCGATTAATAAACAAATTCAGATAATAAAGACCAGAAGACCAGAAGAAAATAAATAAGAAACCACTGAAAACCCGATAGGCTTGTGCGTGGGTACATTTATTCTATGTTATAAATTTGGCCAGACAACAACAGAAGTAATAACAGAAGTAACAGTTACTTCTGTTATTTTTTGTTATTCTTGTGAGGCTAGGTGTATATTGTTCTGTTATTTTTGATACACAGACCAAGCAGTTGACTTAATTTGGTGAGGCAATCTTCCAAAATATTTTCTCTTGTATATGTCAATCCAAATATGACTGTTATGAGTATATCGTCTAACCGTTGGCGCTCGAGGTCTATCTCTGGCAAATCCGATATGCAGCAAAAAGTAGCGTTTTTATCTTGCATAGATTTTGGCGTTTGGCGATTTTAATCCTTATTTCGTTATAATGTAAGTAAAAGTCTTCTTACGTGTTAAATAACAGTGTAGATCCTCCTGATTTACTGTTTTTCGTATCACGTTGTCTTCTCTTAGGCTTTAGGATTATTTGTATCACAATAAACTAACTATATTATTAAACTAACTATATTAAATTAACTATATTATCACAATAAATATTTTTTTACTGTAGTGTAAATCTAAACCTCAAAAACCCCCTCAACCCCCCAACCTAGTAAGCCAAAAACCTTTATATTTGCAGACTATGTTATGTTGTACATATGTCCCAAATTGGACGTGCATATATTGCATTGTTTGCGCATTAATTATAAACAAGAAAAATAGTGTTACCCCTTTATGCCCCAAACCCTTATCCGATGAAGCTCAAAACCAGCCTCACACCTCGTATAGAAACATAAGTGCTCCAAATTTCAAGTTGATATCTTAACGCGTTTTCGAGTTATCGTGTACATAGAAAAATATTTACAGACGGACAGACAGACATACAGAATTTTTTTCCCTTGAAACTTGAAATCTCGACGTATCAAAACATTTTAAGCCTATTTAGCCAATACATGTTTTTAAAACTATTTTCATGATTATTTTCTTCGCCCACTTTTCACATTTCACCCCACACGGAAACTGAAAACTCATGACTCCACCAATAATTTAATTTAGTTGTTGTTTCTCAATAATAACAATATAAAGATATATTTGCAACAGCGAATTTTGTGTTGTCTCCCAAAAGAGTACTAAAAACAAACAAGGTACCTAAACAATATTTCCAAAGAGTAAAAAGAAAATATAAGTACATTTTATTTCATTTGTTTTCGATTGGAAGTTAAACTATACTATGTAACATTTCGTTTGTTTAATATCGAGATATAAAATAGTTTCTCGTACAGACTGGAAATAAAACTGAATGCAACGGCAATAAACGGCCAAGATGAAATGCCGAGTTAAAATCTCTAAATCGTTATTGCAATTCAACACGTGAAA
Organism: Aromia moschata; assembly: GCA_029963805.1. Lineage (NCBI taxonomy): Eukaryota > Metazoa > Arthropoda > Insecta > Coleoptera > Cerambycidae > Aromia > Aromia moschata. The sequence goes on from JAPWTK010000260.1 coordinate 629,910, forward strand.
GTGAAAACGTTGCATGCAAGACACGTATATTCACACGTATTTGCACCAAAGTAAATGTATTTTGTATTTAATATCAATAAAAATGAATTTTACAGTTTTCCACTAAGTATAATACCACTGTCTATTTCTGTACTAGGAAATTAATATACATTTCAGAGTTTACTTCGTTTTGTCGTCTACTGATAAATTCAAATATCAACTTTTAAATGCTGAAGGAATTAGTAGTCGCAAATCTAGTGATTTACATATTCTTCTCAATAACCTACTGATTTACGTTTCAGCATCCAATGTTCTGTTTAAATTTTATAAATCCACAGTTTTTTATTACCCAATTAAATAAACTTAATAAACAATAGTTGGCAGTCACGACTCAGCGTCGAAATGAAGTGTGAATTTGCAAATTTTAAATCGAAAACTGGATGCCACTCTCGATTTTCATTTAAACATTTTCTCTCTAGATCCTAACTGTTAAGAGTTATTTGTAAAGAAAATGTCGTTTTCCGTTCACCTTGTTTCATTTCATTTTGGTTTTCTTACATCATTTTGTTTTTCTGAAAACTATTAAAAAAACATATATTCTATTTCACGTAATTTTTCATATCTCATATAATAAGCCATATAATACATGGGTCGATACATAATCAAGGACCCTGAACACACTATTTTGTTGTTCATGATGATGTGTTATTTCCGCTTATTGAAAACCAGGATAAAAAATGGTGAAATTAATAACTGAACTTGAATTTCATTATCATAATATAGCCATACCTAGTACCCATTAACATTAAGAAGGTGTCAGTTTCGGATAACTGGAATGTAGACAATGCCTCAAAGAAATGGCAGTATCTCCACGTCTTGTGTAAACGTGAGCCTTCGACCACACTTGACAATAAAACTAGTTAATCACAGTACATAAAATTCTTCGTAGTTCACGAAAGATACCAGGGAAACTATTCAACTGTTTTAAATGTGTTTTTTTGTTTCACTGTGAACAAGCAATATCAGATACTTTATACGGAGTAAATATTGGTATTGGATCATAGTGAAAATATCTATATATGTATACATACATATACATTTTTTACTTTTTATTGAACACTTTACATATTTTTGAAGTCAGAATAAAATGATTAGTCAACATAAAGCAATATAAATATACATAAAATAAAATGATGCGCTATATAAAAAATAAACTATACTACATAATATACTAAACGAAGGATGGAAGTGTTAAAAATGACACATTACATTATATTTTATTTTTAGTTTAATGACACACATGAAAGCAACAGAAAAGTTTTCGACATTCTAATAAAACCCTTCAAATTAAATTACCCAAATTTTTGTCTTAGTGCAATGAAGTAAATTTATTAACTCTAAGTTAGGCGCGTGGGCTTTAGTGACTCTATTAGGTGCATGGGCTACGATTGTAGCCTAATTGATTTATTATATTTTTAATGGTGTATTCATGTAATTTAACATATTTAAAAAAAACTAGGTATGAGGTAAAACCCAATTTTTCAACAGAAAAACTTATGCGTTGGTAAATAAATGACTCAAACATCCTTATGGAAAATAAATACCTACTTTATTTTACAGTACTTCCTAAAAAATGCAAAGTGAACAAAAATACTACTTTTTTGCATAACTTTTACATAATCTTATATTTTAATAAAAAAATATATAAAAAAAACTCTTTTGGACAATTCCCTGGCTTTTTTTGGCTTTTTTGGGCCTTGGAGAGCTTGAAGTGTACCATTCTATGCTTTGGCACTTGGTTTGCGGATCGTACTCAACACTCAAGTCTCATCACCAGTTATGACATGTTCCATAAAATGGGGATCATTTTCAATCGATTCCAAAAAGACAAGACCTTTTTTCTCTCCTGATGTCCTTTTGTTCATGTGAAAAGTTTTTTGGAACCATTTTTGGGCAGATGTTTCTCATCCTCAATTCGTTAGTCAAAATCTGATGAACAGTGGTGTGATTCAAATGTAACTCTTCCCCGATTATTCTTGTCGCCAACCGACTATCTGAACGCACAAGATCCCGTATTCTATCGACATTTTCATGGGTTCTTGAAGATGAAGGTCTTCCGCTTCCTCTTCCTTCTGAGAATGCCATAAACTACCGAAAAACTTGGTCTCTTAAAAAAATATTGTCTACGTAGGCATGTTGAAGTTTTGTAAAAGTATCCGTTGCGGTGTATCCAAGTCTGAAGCAAAACCTGATGGCACACCGTTGCTCAAAATTAATGTCACTCATTTTTAAAACGCATTAGAAAAATCCGGTTACGTAAACAGTCACTGTTGGAATAATTATATTTTATATGACAAAAACTAATCAAATTCCTAACCGAAATAGACGGCTTGCATAGTGTAAACATCATGAAGATTGTTTACGTTATCGCCCAACGCCCCACTAGGGTCGAGGTAGCTATCAGGATTTTCATTAACTTTAAGATTAAACGGAGTATATAGACGACATTCTTTATGTAAAGACACGGCTAAATTATAGAATAGAATTATTAATAAAATAATTCTAATTTCATTTAACGACTTTTATTTCCACGACCTCACTTTTCTAAGAGTCACAAAGAACAAACTCTGACTCTGAATCTGAAAAAAAAAATGACTCTAATAGGTTCAAACCTGTACTGAAGGTGCATTGCATGTTAACCTACCGCCCTCCACGTCCCGTCTCCGCAATGTTGCTAGATCTGGCGCTACGTTGCCAGTCTCATTACTTAATTTACACACCTAGTATATCACTTATGCTGGAAAATCTACGTCTACTTATAAATAACTCAAAACTAATAATATACTTAAAAATAAGATAAACAGGTGACTGCGAAATAGTGTGAACATAAAACTGACAATACATAAAAGACACCTGGGCTAGCCCACGCACCTAATATAGTTTTCAGAGAAAGGAGTCATCAAAGGATTAGCACGTCTAGCCGTCTAGTGTCATATTACGAGTATATGTGTGCATATGTGAATGAGTTTACTAATAAGATTAGGTTGTCCAAATTTTTGTGTTTCAATAATGTTTCATAAACGCAAATATTGTCAAGGTTTATATCTTAGTTAAGCTACCCTGTTACATTACTCATTTCTGTAGAATTGCGTATTTTTGTGTGTAAATTTTTTTGTATTTTTGATTTTTTTTTTTGTGGGGGGGGAAAGTTTTTTTTTTCGGGGGATTTTTTTTTTTTTTTTTTTTTTTTTTTGGGGTTTTTTTTTTTTTTTTGGGAAATTACCTGTATTGATTGTAAATAAATAAATAAATAAATAAATAAATATAAATACAAGTTAGGAGTTTTTATGAATTGTAAATAGAGCTTTGGATGCGGCACCCTTTCCAAAATCCATATAACTTTTTTTTATAAACACTTTAATGGCTTTACTCGAATTTCTGCACTAAAATTATGTATGATAGATGACTATGAATACATGCAAAATAAACTATTTGAAGGATGTTCTTTGCTAAACATGTTATTACAACATCTGCCTTAGAGCAAATATCTGAGACTCTGAGACGATAATCTTGCGCACAGCGGCTCAAGACGGCTATTCTTTAAGCTAGCATAAAAAACATCCTTGAATGTTACTGGTTCTGATCGAGTACAACATTTGTCAGTGCTAAACGTCACCTTATGTGATTGAGTTCTATTTCACTTTTTTAGTTCGTTGGCAGTGAACCAAGCTTTAGCTATATCCATATCATTATTTTGAGTCATAACCGAATGAGTTCATAAATATGTAGATAATAAAAAGAAGATATGAAAATAGACAAATGACAAAAAATTGTTAGACGATGAAATTTTAAGCGAATAAAACGAAAGTTAAGTACTGACAAATTTTTAATAACTTGTCAGTTTTTGCTCTGTTGATAGATAACACCACAATCTAGTTCAACTACATACAATTTGCTAAACAGCATAAACGTGCACATTGGTATGTTCATTTCCGGTAAGTATGTTCTTTTCCGATTCGTACAACTAACTTCCCAAATTCGTTGTTGCAATTCGCATTCGTGCTGAATTAAAGTTTATAAGTCGCAGTAAGCTAATAAATATGCATTAACAATTGCAAGTACCTACGCGTGGTTTAAGTTGAGAACTAGCTTCCTTCCTTCCTTCCTTCTCCTCTTCATTTGGGCGGAGCGCTGTTGCTAATTTAAGGAACCGTTTAAGAGTCCCCCTAATTATAAAGTGGCCGTGTTTTTAAGTACGACAATAAAGTCCCGGGATGACTAAGGAAGGCAGCGTTTGAGGGTACGAATAGCGAATAAAATAAAGGACTTCAATTTTAATTAAGTCGAAACACATTATTCTTTCCGTCTTTTCTCGCCTCACACGCGTTGTTTTACAATTTCGCGAGATGCCATCGCGGCTGATAGGGCGCAACTGACGCTTTATTAATTGTACCTCGTAAACTCGGAAACTCGAAATGTTGCCTCTTCTTCCCGTCCTAGCTTCGATGTTTTTTCTTTTAACATCTGGAAGCTACTAAATAACAAAACGACAATAACCAAACACTTTCAAACTTACTTAACAGGAAACAGAAGGAAGTCTTAAATTAAGGTTTTATTGAAACTTGGCAGGTCTGACTTTTTATCACAATGTCTTTAAAACTAACAATAACAAAAAAAAGATAAATAAGTAATTAACAAGTCAGAATAAAGAAAGAAAATATGCTTTTCAAGCAAAATTATCGCCTATTACCTCATCACAAGGAAACTTAATAAGGTCGAAATCCGGGTCTGTGGTTTCATATGACGAATGACAATGTCCGGGAATTATTCTCATTAAAAAGTTATAGCCAAAAAATCACAAAATTACGAAAATGAACGGTCTACCGTTTTATTAAAATTTCGTACGCCATTCGAGAATCATAAATATTCTAACAGGTGTTCCAACATGGTGCCATAAATAACACTTACTTTAGAAGGGGAGCTCGAAAATGTCGGGGGACTCAACAAACCTGCAGAGGTTTATTGTAATCTTAATTTACCATTTTGTTACTCGTTACTATTAATAGAACCTGAAAATAAGCTTAAATTTAAAACTGTGTTGCGGATATTACTCGACTTTAACAGTCAAAATACGAGATCACACGAAATATTTATGTTATACAGTTGTCGTTTTCTTCTCTTTCTATATGATAGTATTCAGTAGATGCTGAAGGAGAAAAAACGACTATACAAACTCCAAACGTGCTTCTATTTTTAGGCTTTCTCCATTACTTCTGTTTTCTTCAAATATATCATCATGATGGCTAATCGTTTATCCTAATCTATCAACTAGATCTTGAACTCGTCCATATATTTTTTCTTAGCAACTTCCACTCAAATGTGTAGTATTTAAAAACCTACATATATTTTCACAACAAATTATTACTCACAGAGTTCTGTGGTAGGCGAAACTACTATGGCCTGACTGATGGCCTTTGTGACTACTCGAACCGTTGACGTTAAAGAAGATATGCTGGGGATGTTTTATTGTTGACCCTTGTAAACTTCAAACGACTTTTTAATGTGTACGTAAGTAATTTCGTCCGCCCCTCATGAATAAATCATTTACGTGCACACACCCCGTGTGTGCGTTGCACTTCGCTGTGCCATTAACTATTAAGCAAGCTGACTAGCGCCGTAAAGGTCCCTTTAATTATTAATTTATGCCGACGCGGTGGTGCATCATACCAACGCGACATAAATGACTGGGAGCCGCTTAGCGGACTTTTGTCACGAGCTGGCGGACGTTTAACCTAAAATAACGGCCCATTTATGTGTTTATGGTGTAATTTAAGTAACGATCCCGCGTAATGAAAACACGGAGATGCAAACCGTTGTTGTTCACTTTAAAGTTTATCCACATATTGTGGTTGGGACAGGTCCGGCTCCAGCTATTGTGCATTACTTTGACCTGTATTTAAAAGGACTCGCAGAGTTCCGACTTTGCGCGAAATTCTCCTGCACAGTTATAAATAATTGGGTAGTATATAAACAGTTATAATAATTATAAATTTGGGGTTCACTGCAAGGTCATTGATTCGATTCGGTGGATACCGTAGATCGAGAGGATAAAGGAGGTCCAGAATCTGTGACACTGAAGTGAGGTATTTTACCAGTTTCTCATTATGGTGTTCGCCTTCGCACCATATAAGAACAGCTCTTTACATATTAGTTATTAAAAAGAAAAACTAAATACAGTGGCATTGTGATACTAGAATCAATAAGTATGAATCATTGAACAATTTGGTAGTAAAATTAATTTTTTTATATGGGAACAGTTTGTTGATTGTGACACCGTGTAGCATTATTTCACATTTGATATTAAACACTTTACAGTAGGTTTTGACCACTTTTAAAGAATTGCTGTTTGACCTTGTGAAATAAACAAAATGTGCGCCCTTCTTTTCGTATATGCCTCTACTGTCTGACTTCATCTCAGATCATCTCAGATGCCGGTAATTACTTTGCTTAAGTAAAAACTATTTTCTCAAAAGTTCGATGTTATAACCGAACATCAGTGTTGTGTGGATGTGTAGCTGAAAATCCAGGCATGCTTGTCCTAGGTTCAGTAATATCGTGAGTAATCTGGATTTCTTCAGGACTGATAAGCAAATAACTACGTGTTACAGAAATAATTTTAAGTCATTCCAGTTAACCACCTTTTCTTCGTATAGATTCTATAGACCACCTAAAGGTGAATACTTAGATTACTGTTTTAAGTAAGAAGTAATTATGAGATTAATAATATTGATTCTCATTTTTGGCGCCATCTATTGGATTTTGCTATGGTTCAAAAGCACTTTTATTCTCTTTTCAAACGATATGTCATGTGTCTGGAAAAGCCAAGAACAAATTGAATTTCTTATCGTTAAATGTATGAATTACGTATTAAAAAGCCTCACTATTTTCAATGGCCCCAAAAAAAAAGAGAGAATCGTTAAAAGAGAATCATTTCTCAGAAACAAATAATTGTAAATTTTCGTTAGTAGCATAGTCGGAATTACATTAAAAAAGGGTCTTAAGAGAGTACGTGCAAAAATATTACCACGTTGTTAATTACAGAGATATGAAACTTAAGTTAAAAATGCATTGTTCTGGTTTTTCGCCAACATTTCAAAAAAAATATTCCCTCTAACTCTAATAATGAGCGAAATAGTAATACAATCAGCACAAATTTGGGTCACATTGTATATAGGGATGGTTTAAACATTTAAAACAACCTTTAATTTTACAACAATTATTTTATTAATATAAGTTATTGAACGATCTAATAATGTTATTTTAAAATTGACAGACATAAACAGGTACTATAAATAAAATATATAACTCATCCACGTCCATTTTTACATGAAACAGTGACAAAATATCTAATCTACCATCAAATAAATAATCATCAACATTTTTAGTCTTTACGAAATTTAAGACCTTTATGACCTGATAGGCCTCTGTGTGCGATCTTAATGATCAATATGACCTGTATGAAATATGACTCATCTATAGTCACATAATGAGACTCATCATACGTCTCATCATATACTCAGTAAAGTCATGTGATATACATGATCTTTGTGACCAATATGATCAGTATGACCTTTATGACCAATATGACCAATGTGATCTATATGACCTTTATGACAACTGTCATATGACCATTTTGACCTTTATGACTTTTATAACAATTATAATATTTATGACCAATATGACCTTTCTGATCAGTCTGATTTGTATGCCCAATATGATCTTTATGATCAATATGACCTTTATAACTAATAAGACCTTCATGACCAATGTGACCTTTATGACCTGTAGGACTTTGTGCAGAAGGAAGAAGAGTAGACATTTTTGGAGCTCCGTTCACTGTGCAATTACTGAAATTAATGTTACAAAAGTTTATTTGACCTATTTCAAATAAATACCGCCTTTAACCCCCACCCTATTAAAAAACATTTACATTTGAAGACTCTATTATGTTGTACATGTTTCTAAAATTTGAAGTGTATATGCTGCATCGTTTGCGAACTATCAATAGTCAAGGAAGAAGTGTAACACCAACTTAACCACTACCCCTCAACCGATTAAACTCAAAATCTTTACAACAAAACTTAAGCAGCGTTTATAGAGGACAGTTCTTTTATTGTATTGTATTGTTGTATCTAAATTTTTTGAGACGAAATCGTACGAAAAGTGAACATCCTCTACACTATGATCCCATAATTCTTGATAAAGTGACATAATGAATGGTAAGCTAATTTCAACGCAGGATAAAGTAGATAAATTGGAATGAATGGCAGTGAAATTTGACATAATGGCGTTACGCCGATTAGTAATCTGTGTCAAATTAATGTGCTCCAAAAATAATTCTAAATGATAGATCTCAAAAACAAATTATGATACGTAGTCAACACCTTTGTTCATATCGAAACATTGATTCAATAGATATATTGATTCAATATTCGGTTACTAAATGTATCGTCATATATATATTTATATATATATATACATATGTATATATTGTAAGATAAAAAAAACTTCTCAAAGTATGATATGAAGTCGATCCTGCATATCTCTTGATTTATTCCTCTGAAGTTTGTATTGAGAAAATTGTGTATTATTCTCATTGTCATTGCTTAACATGTAATTAAAAATTGTTGTTCTGCCGTGAATACTATATTTAATTTTCGTAGTAACAAAAACTTCAGAATTAAGTTCCAAAAGTAATAAAATTAGACATGCGGTATCGATTTCACGGCAGCTATATTATGGACACACTTTTTATCGATTGTGACCTTTTGTACGGAACATCCCATAAATTAACTTGAATGTCATTAAAATAAATCACTTCTCTCGATTATTGATGTACAGCGACAGTTTGACCAACTTCTAATTTCCCTTGGCGGAAGAGAAGAATTTAACAGTCTCTGTGTCTTACCTAACACAAGTAAAATAATTGGTCTACAGTTAAACAAGCTGTACAAATCTTGTAAGAACTTTGAAAGTGAAGGAGGAAAACGAAGCACCCTTAATGAAAGTAAATAGGAAATTTCCTGATAATTTTAAGTATGCTAGTTTAGGTTTCCGTTAGTTGAAATCGTTTTAAAGTAGATGAAACAGCTGCTCTCAACCACAATTTTTATATTCGTAATGACGTTTTTGTATTAAAAGTTTCTGATTTACGACACTCAGCTATGTTCAAAAGTTTTACAAAGGGAATAATATTTGTATTCTCAACGCTAAAAAAAACAACGAAAAGATTTTATGATTGTCTCCCACTTCTGTGTTCTATCATCTGCGGTGACCATCTATCTTTTTAAAACACTACTAATAAAAATTGGCTGTCGTTATCGTCCTAGGTCCATTTTTTTTTTACTACAATGATTATTTGTGGTATTTAAGTGTGGCAAAAAAACAGAGGAAAATACTACTAAGCTACATATAAACATAAACCTTAAATTTGTGTCATTTCCATTATAATGTGAGTATTTAATAATAAAAAATAATATGTGATTTCTGTGCTCTCATAGATATAAAGCCTATAGATAATATATATAGTCTCAGTCCCATCGTATCTTTCTAACGGTTACAGCTAGACTAATTATAAGTATATTAGTTAGAGTAGGTATTTAAGAGACCTATTTAGTCATACTAATTTTCTTTGGGTTTAGGGTAGTTTTGATGAATTAACTAAATAAACACTAAAATTTCAATTGAATATTTAATTATTAGATTCAAAAGTCGCATCTGGACAGTTGTCAAAAAAGTTGATGTTTTCTTAATTCTCCAACTTCGTTAATTTGCTACCTTTGTACAGGTATTTATACCTTGCATTTTTAGTTTCAATATTGTTTAATGGGATGTTTAAGTGTCTAAATAATCAAAAAGGGATACTCCGATCGCCCGATACCGAGGACTTATTTGAGGGAGCTTGAAACTAGCTTCATAAGCTTGAAACAACAGGTAGTGTTAATGATGCCAAACGATCTGGTCGACCAAAAGTTTGTAATGACAAAAAATTGATATAGTTGGAATGGTAGTAAACCCTACTTCTTCCACAGCCCAAGTTGCATCTACCTGTGTCAGTCAAAGTACAGTACACAGGGTGCTGACAAAAAACAAATTTTACCCATTAAAATCAAAAACAATGCATCAACTTTCAGATGACGACACCGACCGAAGACTGGAATTCTGCGAAAGACTAAAGACTAAAATTGTCCAATAGCCAAATTATGTAAAAACAATTTGTTTTAGTGGCGAAAGTACTTTCTACCTTAATCGAAATGTTAACATTCAAAATGTGAGGTACTGGAGTGACACAAATCCTCATATGTCTCTTAAAAACATACACAGTTTCCAGCAAAAGTAAATGTCTGGGCAGGTGTACTGGGAAACCACATACATAGTTTGGCTTGTATTATTGAATACTAACTTAACCGGTGAAGTGTATCTGGAGATGTCACAAAATGCAATTTAGTCGTTGATTTTTGAAATTGTGGAAGATAATCCAGATGAATTTGACAACTTGGAAATAACGTTCCAACAACATGGTGATCCTGCACACTATTACGGTGTAGTAAGACGTCATCTAGATGGGGAATAGCGTCGTAGATTGGACGACGAGGTCCGATATAATGGCCAGCTAGGTATCTTAAACCTAAGGTTTATGCCACATAACCTGTGGGTATTCACGTTTTAAAACAAATAATTTTTGAAGAATGTGGGGCAATTTCCGCTGATATATGTGAACACGTACGACAAGAGTTTAGCAATAATATGTTTTACTGTCAGGAAGTAGATGGAGCTCATTTTGAACACTTAGTGTAAGATTTTTAATTAATCTCAATCTTTATTAATTACTCGTAAATCGTAAACTAAAATTTTAGTGTTTATTTATTTAATCAATCAAAACTACCCTAAACCCAAATAAAATTAGTATGACTGAGTAGGTTTTTTAACTACCATTCAAACGAGGTGTCAATTGTCGAAGGGACCATTTAAAGTTATTGGTCACAGTGGCCATGTAACGTCATCTATGAAATTTTGTCACCTGTTCCTACTAGTAGAGAAGCTTACATCTATTTAATTTCCACTCTTCAAGGGCTATAGCCGGGTAAGGGGGTTAAATCGGCCCTTGAAACAAACGAGGTGCTGGTTTGGCAGGTCGGAAGTATAAATAAAAAGACTCCTTTAGCTAGATTTTCAGACCTCCAGGTCGTCTCTAGAAGCTCCTAACCTCAAAAGTGTGATTTTTCATTTTTTCTCGATTCTTGGATTTTCAAGCAAATGTTTTGAAAAAAAATCACAGAGTTACATGTTTCTGTTACAAATATGCTCAAATTTTTGAATTTTTTTTATTCCAAATGGCACTCAGAAAAAATTATTGAATATTTCAATCAATATTTACATTAGGACGCTTTACATCGGCCAACTTTTAAGGCCATGTTTTTTTTTGTATATTTTGACGGTCTTTCACGTGGTGCTGCTTAAATTTAATTTTAAGTGGTGGAACATCATGAAAAATCCAAAAAACCGTTTTTTTAGGCACTTTTTTGTATTCATTCGGCTTGGCTTACATTTTATCGAAAAGTTACTATTTTTTTTCGGATTCAGCGGAAAAAAATAGTAACTTTTTGATAAAATGTAAGCCAAGAATGGTTGGAATCGACCCCTTTCGATTTGGACGAATTTTGGTCAGAAATTTTCTTTTATCATAAAACGAAGTTCCACCAAAGGACAAAAATTAAAAAAATGCTTTTCAAAAGTTATGCAAATTTCAAAATTTCACCATTTTTCCCATTTTCCAAGTTTATTTTTTAAATATCTCGAAAACTATTATAGTTACAAAAAATGATTCAACGGTTATTTTCAAGGGGATACTTGGAGCTATAGGAAAAAAAATATTTCGGAATTTTTTTTTGACAAATTACGATTTTGCAAAATTTTGAAATTTGAAAAATCGTAAAAATCTATCGTCGACATCGAATTTTCGGCTCAAATTGTTTTATAGAATACCTTAAACTAATCTTAAATTATCATGAAATTTTCAGGAGGGTATTTTTTTTTGTTTCAGATATAAATTTTTGAATTTTAACAAAAAAATTCTTTTTTTGCTGTCACTTCGTCTCAGATGAACTGATTCAACGAACTGAAAAGAAATTAAACAAGATTTAAAGATGCTGTACCAGTAAAAGAATGTTATAAAAATCCTGTTTCAAAGAATGTTATAAAAATAAAAACTTTATTGTCATCTGAAGGAGAGGATTTTCAATTGAGAAGTATTGATGTGTACAATTTACAGACGAACTTGGAATCGGAACAAGTTAAAAAACATTAATTTTTACTATCAGTAATTGATTTATATGAAATTTTTCTTAACAAGTTCATCTCGAGAACATCATTATATGTTGTTCCAGATTAAGAAAAAAACGTGGAGCACCAACAACGGGAAAAGGATTGAAAAAAAACTTACGTAATGTAATATATATGTTCAGTCATTTTTCTTGACACTAATAAAAAAGAAAAAATGATACTAATAAATTAAAAAAATTTATTTCAAAAGTGTTACTATTATTGCCGTAAATTTTATTTTTAATTACCCAAAAATTGCAAAATTAAATATTTGATTAGCATTACTGAATATAGAAATTGCAAAAAAAAATTGTTAAAATTCAAAAATTTATATCTGAAACAAAAAAAAAACACCCTCCTGAAAATTTCATGATAATTTAAGATTAGTTTAAGGTATTCTATAAAAATATTTGAGCCGAAAATTCGATGTCGACGATAGATTTTTATGATTTTTCAAATTGCAAAATTCTGCAAAATCGCCATGTTTCAAAAAAAATTTCCAAAATATTTTTTTTATATAGCCCCAAATATCCCCTTAAAAACAAACTTTGAACCATTTTTGTAACTTTAATAGTTTTCGAGATATTTAAAAAAATAAACTTGGAAAATGGGAAAAATGGTGAAATTTTGAAATTTGCATAACTTTTGAAAAACATTTTTTTAATTTTTTTCCTTTTGGTGGAGCTTCGTTTAATGATAAATGAAAATTTCTGACCAAAATTCGTCCAAATCGAAAGGGGTCGATTCCAACCATTCGTCGATTTGACCCAGGCAGTTTTTTGCATTGATTTGGCTTGGATTACATTTTATCGAAAATATACTATTTTTTTTCCGCTGAATCCGAAAAAAAATAGTGACCGATGAAATGTAATCCAAGCCGAATAAATGCAAAAAACTGACTAAAAAAAACTACTAATGTTCCACCACCTAAAATTAAATTTAAGCAGCACCACTTGAAAGAGCGTCATAAAATACAAAAAAAACATGGCCTTAAAAGTTGGCCAATGTAAAGTGTCCTAATGTAAATATTGATTGAAATATTCAATATTTTTTTCTGAGCGCCATTTGGAATAAAACAATTCAAAAAAAATTGAGCATATTTGTAACAGAAACATGCAACTCTGTGATTTTTTTCAAAGCATTTGGTTGAAAAATGCGCCCAGAATCGAGAAAAAACGAAAAATCACACTTTTGAGGTTAGGAGCTTCTAGAGACGACCTTTATTTATACTTCCGACCTGCCAAACCAGAACCTCGATTGGTTCAAGGGCCGATTTGACCCCTTACCCGGCTATAGCCTTTAATTAGTCAAATTATCCATAACCATTCAAAAGATACGAGGAGGAGGAGACTTTTGACTAGCTCTGCATATAAAATATAAATAATAATTAATAACTAAAACATTTTCATTATGGCACAGAAACAGTAAAAATTTAGTAAACTATGGTTCACATTTCATATCTCAGCCTTGTGTATTTATGCATTATTTAAATTTCCTCATAAACCCCATGGAAAAGGTATTTGAGAATTTTTAACGCAACCCCGATCCGATGCACCTAATTGTTCTGGGTATATACAAAAAACGTGCCATGAATAAACTTCACATAATTGTGGAAACTGAAAACTTCCGTACCCTGAAATGTTTGGGCTCATTTTAAACGATATTAGAATGAGGGAAAAGCAGGAATTGCGATGCGAAACGATTTTTTTAATTCAAACTAAGCGTGTTTAAAAAAACCGAAGGTGGGGATCATTAGCGGTCAAGGGGAGAGGGAGGTCGCGCTGTGGGACACAGCTAAAACATGATGGTAAGCAGCTAAGGAATAGAAATAATTTTACAGTATTACGTCGGTGGAATGCAGGTGTGCAACTATCTTGTGTTAAATGATACAACACACAAACGTTACATTACCAACCCTAATTCGCATATCCAACTACACACTAGAAATGCCACTAGTCTGAGTGTGCTCGTGATTCGTGAATTAATGCGAGTAGAGTAACTATTGTTGTGTATCAATTGCATACAAATCTTTTTTATGCCAATGTGTGCTCCATTAATCCAGGCAAGTACATAGATTCAACATGCCTAAACTCTTATTTTAACGTATGGAAAGATTTAGATCATATTGCTAAACCTCGTATTTCGAAGGTGAATAAACATATACATTTCTTTTGTGTAATTTGACTTCTGTCACCACACCTGTCAAATACATATACAACTGTGTGTTCGATTATTTTCCCACAACCCCCCTAAGCAACAACAATTCAAAATATTAGGCGCGAAAACAAACGTTAACATACACGTGCGTTATGATTTCCTAAGTGTGTTAGGATTTCCTACTGCACAGCATAATAGAATGTCAAATTTTATATTATTTTTTTAATAATTTAAACAGTTTAATACGCCCCTTTGTAACAAGAAAAATATGATTTGTATTAATACTCTCAAAAAAACAATATCATTATAATAAATAAGTAGGACATTTAGACATTATTAACTATTACTAATGACTGACATGAGTTCTCGCGGAAACAGCCACGTGGCGCACAGTGATGGAAGATGGAAATAATTCGACCCTCGTGGCTGTATTAATCGTAATTTCTTGAACTTTTTTTATTTCTCTTAGAATTTAATGTTATTTCTTTGGGAAGTGCGAAAAATCTGAAATTCAGTAAGGCATTTTTATAAACCAGAAAAAACCTTATAATTGAGGCATTTTAGTTCATTCAAAACGCGATGTGAAACGTTGCAAATTACGCCACAAATAGAGACTACTTCTAATGTACATTTCTTGGGTCGATGATTACGAAAATTGGGGTTCCACAACCCTAAAATGGTAAGAACACCCCTAAAAATGCAAAAAACTCCTCTTTTAGGGTTTTTTTAGCAAGTTTCTCGCAATAATCTTCTTATAAATGTTAAATAACCTTATTAAATACTGTTTTGTTGCTAAGAATTTATACTTTTAGTGAAATAGAATTAAATTGAGCCAAAATTTATTCGTGAGGGTTAATTACAAAGTGGTGAAAACTCAGCAGAAAAAAAAGAGGAAAATATTTGATAAAACAATTTTAATTTCCAATCCTATAAAGTTTTTGATAAAAACTTATTGAAAAATTAAAACTACTATTTTCACCCCTTATTATATTATAAATAACCTTAAACTACCCCGTAATACCCCAGAATTTATCGTAATCAGCGACCCAAGAAATGTATATTAGAAGTAGTAGAATTGCGGCGTAAATTGCAACGTTTCACCTCGCGTTTTGAATGAACTATAATGCCTCAATTATTAGGTTTCTTCTGGTTTATGAAAATGCCTTACTGAATTTCAAATTTTTCGCACTTCTCAAAGAAACAACATTGAATTCTAAGAGAAATACAAAAGTTCATGAAATTACGATTAATACAGCCGCGAGGGTCGAATTGTTTCCATTTTCCATCACTGTGTGGCGCGTCGACGACATTCACCGTAAAGTATAACAGAGTAAGCGGTGCCAAACAAAACTCAGAGGCATCTTATAAATAATGAAATGACTGATTTGTATGTTTTAAAGTTACAAAAAAAAAAAAACTTCTTTTTGTTCTGGATTGTGGGAAAAAGTTTGTACATAACTCTCTGGAAAGAGCACTAACGTACTCGTGTGATTTATGTGAGTGAAACGCCATACTCGCATGTGACGTGCTACTTTCCATGCTCGTTATGTAATATACTATTAAAATTCAACAACACGTGAGACGTTCCATAGCAAAATAGCAAAATAACATAGGTGTTGTCCATTTTGAAACTTTCTTGCAAAACTGAAAAATCGATTTGTGTGTATTTATTTGTTAAGTGTACTTGTTTTTCTACTTATTCTTTAAAAACTTAAAAACGTATCTAACACGTTATCGAGAAATCTCGGTACATCTTTTGCAGTGTACCTATGAGAAAAAGTTGTCATATTTTATTCTTCAAAACCAAAATAGCATAAAAATTTCTTATTACGTTTTGCCTAGTCTTACCCTCTCTTCCATTTTTTCCAATCACTTGCTCATTTTCTCATGTTTAATGACCTAGCTGAATGATATTTGTTTCCATTATTTAAAATCAATAACATTTTTTTATAATAAAATTAAGAAACAATATGAAAGCAACAATACAGTTTCAGTAACAGGATTGAATTAAACGATCTCCTAACATGTGATCACGTGGTGTAAAATCAGATGATTTTATTGGACAACTGGTCCGGCAAGTTTTGACGTGTTTAGCTCGATGGATAAGGCAAGTTGTGAAAGGGAATGTAATATTTGTTATGATACCTATTTATTAAGGATAAAGATATTTTTTAACCATTTTAATGCATGGAATACATAGGGGATTAAATAAAAAAAATAAAGAAGAACAAAAAAATAATAGATTGGGTCGTGAGGAATAAGTAAAGCAAATATATACGTCACGTCTAAGAAAATGGAAGAATATAGTAAGAATATTTAAGAAGAATATAACTATTTGTTAGTATTTTTAGTAGTAGCAGTATTGGTTACTTTCGGGGTATTTTAATTTAATACTTTTATTTGTTAATTAATCAATTGTAATTCGTTGTTTATGTTGTGTTAATCTGTTCTGACTTTAATCTAACTGTAAGTTGTAGATATTAATTGTTATTTTATAAATTTTGAATTTTCTTTTATTTACCCGCAATTCCTCCTTAATTTTTAAAAATGCCATTGATGCAGAGAAAGAACAATATATTTAAAGTACAAAAGAAATAAGTTTTACATTTTATTAGGAGTTTTCTCACCCTACTTTCCATTCATTTTGTATTTTCGACCTTACAATATTTTTTATAACGTCAAACCATACTTATTCTTGATTTTATTTAGTGGTTAATTTCATTTTCAGTTTTTGTTTTGTATTTGTAATTGGGTATGCGGTGTTTTATATATTCTACTTTATATATTTGGAACATCATGTAATATAAATGAACAAAAAATTATTTCATATAAATTTGCTTCAATAAATGGTGAGCATAAAATGTGTGCCATTTATTTTAATTTCACAAAACGTTAATATAGATTTATTCAGTTATTCCTAAAATGTATACTTTTAATAGCGAGCCGACCATTTAAAGCCGATCGAAATTTGAATATGAGAGTTTCCAAATTCAGCGGTGGATCGACCATTTTCAAATGTTGTATTTTATCTTTCTCTTACAAAGGGAAGCATAGATTTTCTTGAGAAATGCGACAAATTTCTCTGTTTTTTTTTTTCAGTAGTATTCTCAAAAGTCAAAACCACAGACCAACTATACCCAGCCAAACAGGCAAACCGATGTCCCCAAACGGAAGCCCAGAGCAAAGCCCATTCTCAGTTATTCGTAGATTTTGCCTAGCCCATTGTCCCATGCACATTGTCCATGAAATGTCTTTTGTATAAAGAAAAAACTGGTGGATTGCAAAAACAGTGTATGTGACCTGAAACGAAGCATTTCTTTCTTTCAGTAAGTACAAATATAATTTACTGTTTTTTTTTGCTTGGTATACTTTCGTAATTCTAGAGTAGGTTTACATTTTGTGTGCCTTCAATCACGTTGCTACTGGGTAGCGATAAAATTGCGAATTCTTGTTAAGTACATATTTAAAGAACTATTGCCTAAGCTAACCTATTTTAATTATTTATTTAAAATAAATGTATATTTTGTCATTTGAATAAATTAAATAAAATCATTTTTTGCTGAATGCGATTCTGTGTAAGCTGATGGGGCTTGTGTTTCCTTTCACACGTTCCAACTCAGGAATTTGAGGACACTTGTTCTCGTATGGAAGAATCTAATCGGTCTGTGCTAAAAAAAAATCAAGTTTCTACGATTGCTAATATTTTCCCAGAGCCACATAGTGGTCAATTTTGCGATTCTAGAAGGACAAAATTATTTAAACAAAAAAACGTGTTTATTTTTATAAACTATCATTTATTTTGAAAGTTTAAGGTAATTACTGTGTCATATATAGCACATAAATAAATAAATAAAAAATAAATACATATAAAAAAGTACAAAGTTCCATAAAATGAGACACAAATGTTTAATAAAAATAATTGGAATATTAAATAAAGTTATCTAATCACTATCAGAACTCCCATCGGAACCCCATTTAAAAATTATTTCAACATCGTTTAGTTCAGCTTTATTCTGCTCTAACACGACCCGTTGCACTTCATAAATCCGTCTCGTAGTATGTTCTATTAAAGCTAAAGTTCTAGTAAATCCACTTCAGCAGCTATTTCTGTAACTACGACATTTTCCGGATATCACTTTGCCTTGGCTTCAATCAGGAAAGGATATGATGGACATACCTTGGAGCCAATACTTCTTAGGCGTTGTTGCACAGCAATATACGATCTTTTGGTCATGATGTAACGGTCTAAATAAGTCCTTCTTCATTATTTAGCTTTCGCCCTGTAGTATCAGGGGAGTGAAAAGACTTCTTGATACGTGTAGCACGTTTTGGAGAAGTAGATACCATTTCTTTTAGCAATGTTGCTGCATCACGGTTACCCTGAGACTGTAAACTAGCTTGAGCCGCATAAATCAATTCTTTACTAGTGCTTGTCTCTAGCAATGGCTGTATTTTGCGTCTTTTGGTCTTTTCACTTGATTGTTCAAATAATTTTTTTGGCCTCCCTGGACCACTTGAACTGGAAACTGCAGGTTGGCTCTGAACATCCGGTATATATGGTTGTAATTCAGGTAAAACCAACCAGGTCTTCCAACCATGTTTTGTGTTTATTTAAAAACTTCTCCTTATTTCTATAACATTCTGCCCATCTTTGAGACAATTTATGGCTAAATGACGATGAAGACGAAATATTTTTTTCATAAGAACATCTCTAAGTTAGCATCAGGGGTTGCAAGATTGAAGTATTTAAAAATATACGAATACATCTTCATATATCTTTTGCCCTTTTCCGGTTCGCTAACCCATATCTCGAACAGGCTTCTGCGAGGTATGACATACGTTTCTAAAATTAAGGATAAAATAATTAGACGCACTTAGACGCAGGCAATTTTTTTTAATTTAGTTGAGTAAGTTACAGGCAATCTATGGAAAAAAAGATCAACGCGGAAGAAAGCGGAAATCAAATTGTAGCTCTCGAGAAACTTTAATATTGCAGAAAATGTAAAATTTTTACAGAACCAACTATAACCGAAAATTTTCTGATTTAAACAAAAAAAAACAAGTTGTTTTATACCAAAATAAAGGACATACCTTCCACTAAATTTTCCATCGAGAACAAATTCACTTCACACAAAAACAACGGAGATTCAACTGCACACATTAGAGTTAAATAGACTACTAAAATATTCTCAAGCAAGTACCTGGTTTTATACATATTTCAACCCTCGTTAAGGGTCATACAAATTTATAATATGATAATAAATTTTACAGCATTAAATACCTTAATGGGTCTATTATACATTATTAAGGAAACAATTTAATTCTGAGAACATAAGTTTTTGGAATTTTGCCTCCTAGAATCGCAAAATTGACCACTGTGAGCCAGTCGTCCTGCGATCAAACCCCGGCGCGTCCGCCAAAGCCAAATCGAAATACGGTCAAATGGTAATGACGCGCGCGGCCACCGCCGATGCGGTGCCGCTGCACTAGAAACGCGCGGTAATTCGTCCACCGCTCGCTCGGCTTCCGGGTACGCGCTGGTTTCACCCGGATCCCGTCCCGCAGCCTCTGAGCCGCCGCGTCGCGCGACAATCGTCCGAGTAGCGTAGCAGGCGTCGGCAGTGGGATCGCGTCGCCATTTGACTGTCGGCGCCCTCTGTGCACAGTCGCGGATCCGATGCACCCCTTCCGCTCGTCATTTTTGCACTGATCGTGGCTGACCGCGACCGGAGACGATCAAGCATCGTCGGCGCGCTAGATCTAAACAATAAATTTGAAGTGACGTTTCGCTGTGGTAACTGTTTATTGTCGTCGTAAATTATTGACGGAGTTATTGTCTGTGCGGTTTTGTGTCTTGCTATAATCGTAAACGGAGGGATAGTTGTTGGTAAACTTTGAACTTGACGTTTGCGTCGAAAGTTGCAGTTAGTGGGAATCTATTTGTTTAACTGTCTGGATAAGACAGTACTGTCGTTGTGGCACAATAAACGTTTTTGTGACAATAAAGAAACTTTATTTAAGGGTCATAAAATTGTTATTGTTCTGAAGATTAAACGCTGATCAGGTAACATTTTTATTGTATCCGAAATCTTAGTCAAACAAATGTTTAATTCATATAAAGGTCATTAAAAATTGCTGTGAATGAATAAGTAAATTGTATTTTAATATGAACATATACATTATATCTGTACCTCAGAGCAAAACGGTATTAAGTCACAGAATACAAATTTTATAGGAGAGCAGAAAACGTTTTTTTTTATTTTTCGCAGACAGTACTAAGGTTTTTTCACTGAGAGGGTTTGGTTTTTTTTTTGAGAGGGTTTGAGGGATTAGTTACGCAAACAGTTAGATTTAATATTTTTTATTATTCGTCATTATTTTTTTTGGAAAAAATTGGACTTTTTTTATTTTTGAAAAGAATTGAAATATTGTGACATACTATCATTGTTGTTATTGAACATTTGCTGAAACAAATTAAAATTCCTTGAAAATATTTGCTTTGAAAACACTTGAGCTATTTTTACAAACGTGGGTACACTAACATTATTGATAAGTAAAATGGAATGGCATTTTAACCACTGAGACAAATTAAGCAAACTATAACTCTATTTTAACAAAACTCAAGTAAAACAAATGACAATCGAGAAGAAACATTATTCATCCTCCTCTTGTATGTTTTCCTTGTAAGCAGGACTCTGAAAAAAGTAGTGGAATCTTGTTGGTACCCACTTGAGCAATTTTTGAAGATCATTATATTTCTTTTTGCTTATGGAATTCAAATTATCTCGAAGATGAACTACGGATTCAACAGGGACATGTGTTCGTCCCCTTCTGCTAAAATTTATGCTCTTAAAGTCTTCATCGTCAAAACTGGTTTTAAAATACAACATTCCAGGAGATTCTTGTCGGACTTGTATGAATACTACTTGTGAAATTAAAAATTTGTCATTTGTTTCCGTTTTTTTTTTATTATTTTGAAAAGGTGAATCAGCGTTACTATACCTATAACTTATTAAAGTCGTTGAAATAATTCGTTGTCATTTCGAAAACGGCAAAATCTTTGTTTTTATGACTCTCTGTCGTGATAGCGGACTTAATACTTTTCTAAAATTGTATTATGTGGGACATAATACTTTTCTTAAATCTAAATATCGTTTCGCTCTGGACGATGCACGTACTGTGTTAGACTTAATACATGCAAAATAGAAATGATACCGTTTTGCTCCAAGAGCGTTATGGACATAATACGGTTCATAAAATGTTATTTCAGGTATATTTAGTCCCACGGTAATTTGAGGTATAACAACTAATTTGGCGTGAAATTTCAAATAAAATGGGTAAATAAAACAAATAATCGAAATTTTGGACTAACTTAATACCGTTTTGCTCTGAGGTACAGATACATAAATATATGCAAATAATATATGCAATTTCACCATACATGTTAGATATTACACGCAAGACAAATACAATAATCGTAAAGTTATTTTTTAGAAACAAAATACATATCGATGGCCTAGGTGCAATACTTCATAAGTACAATACCCAACATTTATCACTAGATAGAAAAAATTATTTTAACTCAGTGTACGCTTACCGTTTCCGCGAATATACATATATATTCAAATATTTTCTATATGTTAAATAAATTAATAATTAAGTTTCTATATTCCAAATTAAAATTCAAATATTTTATACTTAAGATATCGCATCAAGGTATTGCCATCGATATTCTGCATTTTCAATAGATTTTTTGGAGTGATTATCGAAGATTGCCATCTAATACCGTATACCTTTACCTTTTGTATACACCTTTCATTCATAGTTCATTCAAAATACCGAAATACTAGATTATGTTTTTATCTTATCAGATTTTTCATAATTTTCGTATGAAAAAAAGATTTAAAAATAAAACAGTTTTATCAATCTTAATCCAATAAGTTCTTTGTCACTCTAGAGAATCCTCGGTTCTAGAAAATTATATTTGTACTGAAAAAAGAATGGGTATAACATATACATAGAACATATACCGGGTTTTCTGAAAATCGGTACGGAACGGTAATTGGAAAATTGTTGAGATTCACATTTTCTACAAATGATTTTAAAGGGGGTATGGCCTATAAAATTTTTTTACTGGATTCTCCATTATAAAATTATTTACTTGTAAATGAAGATTTTGAATTAAGGGTGTCATCTGTTTGTCTTGAAATAGTTCCACTTAAATTTTCATTTCTATTTATTATATAATGATTACACAGGAACACAAAAAAGTATCTAGTGACGTACTTTGATGTGCTGAGTCAGAATTGCTGCATCACCCTCAAGTGCTCTATCACTTACAAAGTTACAGCCAAGATTGAGGCTTTTTTAGGGATTTTTGTTCATAGGGGAAAACCTCAGGGTAATGGAGCAATTATGTCACCGGATTCGGATTCACCACCTCAAAATACATATGGATATTATAGTTTTTCGTCAATACTTACATAAAATTTAAAATTTTCAGGAATAAATATTTCATCAAAAAATAGGTAAATAACTTTATAAGAGAGGTTCCAGTCAAAAAATGTGTAAGGTATACCCCCTTAAAATTACTTTAGAATGTTTGTTTCAAATATTTGCACGGACTTTCGGAAAACCTGTATAATTTACTGAAGATCAAGTTTGGATATGTAAGTAATATCGTCCTTTCTGAATATCTCATGTATTATCAAATTATATAGGTACTTACATTTTTGAGTAAAACATGTAAAGTGCCAAACGTTTGTTTTACGCGTGTAAAATCGAGTTTCGCTTTACGGGCTAAGCCTCCTCTTATTTAACGCCACATGTTACCTACATAGTTACATTACACTACCTACTAACGCTCAGGTTACTGACAATACTCGTATGTATACTTAGCCAATCCCTGTACGTGTAGATGTACGATATGGTATTGAGTGTCAAAGTGTCAAATGCCGACGGACAAAAGTATGAAACCTTCTAACGCCCAGTTCGCACTTGAAGCACTCGCCGGAAAAGGTCGCCTGAAGAAATTGAAATATGACGAAAGTCAGTGAACTAAACGTATACTATAGTATTTTTATCATTCGATTTATGATAGTTGTTTTTGAAATAGGAGGATCAAATGTTTAGTTATATATTGTTTAATGAATACATTAATTCTACATAGTTATCCTGAAAGGTTTTCTAAGTACAGCTTAGAAATAATGTATTGGTTTCATAATACTTGTTCTAGCAAATATGTGCTCATAGCATGTATGTAGAAAATAATTAGTTGGAAATATAACATAAGTAGGTAGGTACCAGCACAAATTTTGTTATTGTTCTCATTAATTTTTAAACATTCGTGTTTCCTTTTCTAAAATTCAGATCATACTGTGGGATACACTAATAACCATAACATATTATACCAGAATTTGAACTGTTGCTGCATCTTTCCTTAACGTTCTCGTTTTGCTTTATTGCATTACCTCTGTTTTTTATGGGAGACGCGATTGTCTAATGAATTTCAGTGTTACTATTATTTATATTACGTGCAGCCGGTATGAAAGGAAAATGGATTTTGTGTATCAAAATTAACGATAAAAATGTCTTACAGTAAATAATTTTTTGAATTGTTTTAAAAAGTGATTCAAATTAGACCAAAGGTTCAGAAAAAAGTAGCTTACGATAGTGCGTTAATTTAGTTCAATACATAGATTATTCTGAATGTGCATTAATTTAAATGCTGTGGTATATATTCGAAGAAGCAGGCTGTGAGATATACTCGAGAAGACTGCAACTTCAATATGCATGGGCCATGGATAAACATGCCATCACATTTCAAACCGAGACGGCAGGATATTGCCTCTAAAGAGATTATCCGCAGGCAGATAGCGGGTAAAAGCATTACAAACTACACAGATAGTAGTAGACAGTCCTTACTAGCCTTACAGAACTACAAAATAATGACGGGGGCAGCAGCCATCAAGCCAAATGCCACTTGCGGCTCTCACAAACAACATTTTTGCTTATCGGTTTAAGGGCCAAGCGCAAAGCAGATGCAGCAAAGAACGTGGTAAGTTGGCATCCAGCCGAAGCATTTTGGGACCAAGCCTTCTACTCCTAGCTCGTCACATATCGTAGAAATAAAACTCTTCGTTTTGTTATAGGCATTACCATTGGACATTGTCAGCTAAGACAACACTTATTTGAAGCTAAATGAAAAACTACTTTTTAGATACTGTCAGCAAGAAGAGACCGTGAGACTTAGCTCATCACTAAAAGAATCTGGTGAAAATACTGGGTGAACGTTGGCCATCCTTGGTCAAAATAAGGGAGATCCCCCTACGCAACTTCGTCATTTATTTAAAAACATTAGGATGGCTAACGGCTGAGATGAGTTGAACGAATGAAGATGAGTTGAATGAATGAAGGGAGGAAGCAAAAGGGTCCCAATGGTACCTAAGTGCAGCGGTCTTCTGAAACGCTTCCAGAATCCAGAATAGTGTGGACGGTGTCATCCATAAGGTTGTTGCTGTGGATAACTAAGCGAAACGCGTATAGTGTAATACTTCAACCATTCGCACACCATTTTTTGTTAGAGACGTAGCGTCATATCCAAGAAGTCACTTAAAATTAGTTTGTCGATAACTTACGTTTCTTTATTTTTATTAATATTTGTTTTATTTTTTTTTGTGATAATCGGTTGTAATAATGAAATATTACGTATACACTTTGTGTATACACTGTGTCCCACTTTGTCATAAATCCATCATAATTTCTCCGTTATTAATAATACGATTTTTTGCCAATTTGGGTGGTGTGTATGTTGAACAAATGAAAAATGAAAAATTTTGCATAGCAAAAATTTACATTTATCATTGGTGCGCTTTTTTGGGGGGAGCAAAGTGGGTCGATTTTTCGAGAAAGTGTATTAGGACATTCTAAATAATTTTCACTGTCAAATTTAGATTCAGCATCCCCCAAAAACACCTTCCTTTTTCAATTTCTCAAAAACTAATTAAGGCAGAATACAATTTGAATAACTTGTTTATACTTCAATAATAAACATCAATAACAAATTGGCTGTTTAACATATTTACCTTCCAAAATCATTTTATTTGGGGAAAAATTTATGTCACATTTTTTTCCTTAAAAATTCCTCTTCTATCAAAACAAAGCACCGTTAGACAAGCGTGTCAAGAAATTAGTCGACAAATTCTTAAGAACAGTAAAGGAGGGGTTAAGAATTGTTGAAAAGTGTATCGCATTGGAAGATGGATAAATATGTTGAGCAGTCGACCCCATTTCCTCCCCTAAAATAACACGACAATGGTAAATGTATATTTTAATTAAGCCAAATTTTTCATTTTTTCATCATTCACTTACCACTCAAATTTGAAAAAACTCGCATCATTAATAAAAGAGACATTAGGGTGAATTTATGAAAAGCGGGACACACTGTATATAATAAAAATGGATTTTTTTATCAAGCATCAAATCATTACAAATTTGACATATAAGTTTACTATTTTTTGCAGTACTTGCATAAATAAATCTGTTAATATTTGATTTGAGTATCTTTGAACTGATTTCATCTGATAACATGTTTATACAAAACCAAGTGTTGGAGAACCGCAAAAAAAACATTTTTACGACATGACCACTGAGTGGTACTCATATAAGTGTCTGTTCTTCTTTTATATTGTGGAAATAAACAAAAGTCTATATTAATCCCATAGTATCAAGCATGTATGCAAAATGAATCTTATGAAAATTTAGCAATTGACTGCAAATTCTTTTCTGTGTTGGGTATGGGGATGGGATTGTATATATGGGATATTTTGAGAGTAAAGTAAATGTTTCATCTATAAACTGGATACAAGGTAGTTTTTAAATTTACAGACTTATTAACTCTAAAAATTGTATTAGGCCTTTCAACTCTTTGCTATTCAAGTTTTTAATTCAGTTATTCGTCTCACGTTCTATTTTTCACCCATGTAGTATCACAAGGCTGGATTTTTGCTGTAGATATAGCTTACATTGCTGTACACTTTGTCACATAACACGTGGAAGAGGATAATAATATAATATATAGTAAGGTATACAACAATGGTGAAGTCTTGCTGAGTAACTAATCCTCTCAACCACATTCATACCGAAGTGACAATGCGATCTGATGTAGACCTGATGGACAATGAAACCATTCTGATTTTCTATGGGATACAACAATAAGTTTTAAGACATCACACCCATCCTATCCCATGGATTAAAATAAACGTATAATAGACAAGTTCCGTAAGACTAACTTACGGAACTTTATGAATCACACCGATAATTTATGAATGGCACTGAATTTGGACTAATAAAAAAAATCATTTGTTATTCTTCCGCATCATAATGCGGTTACAGGCAGGTAAGAATACCTTTTTATTTAGTTTTAAAAGTTTCCGGTGCTCCTCACTTTTCAGTTCCCATTATTTTCCTGTTCTTTCAGTCGCGTATCTGCCTTTCAATCCTTTAAGTTGGAATCCATTCTACGGCGAGGCGCATCCTTCCAACATGATATCCCTGTGTGCAATGAGTTTTTTGTTTCACTCGTGCAAGTACGATATAGGGGAAACTTTTAAGTGACGATTGTTTACATAATATAAACATACAATATTTTTACCACATTTGCTTAGTATCGACAAAACAAGATGAGACAAATCTGTCGCGATTCTAAGGGTGGATTTCCCTAAGGATGGGTAAATTGCTAAAAAAATTGTAGTATATTTTAAATGAACGTTGCTATCCCGCTAAAATCCCCGCGTTTTGCATGCCCCGCCATGACCCTTCCGGTAAACTTTGTCATAATTCCGTCATTTTAAATTTTTCCAAAGAAAAGAAGCCGTGGAATAAATAACGTTTAAAGCTTCAAAAAGATCGGACAGTTATTTCTATCCCAAAAATATTCATGAAAATTTCGTTGGGTATCCTCGCTTAAAACTGGCACAACATCAAATTTAACTAGACAGTTAAATATAAATGATAATTATATTTAAAATAATTCACTTCAACCATGTACGTGACAGATAAAGAACGAAAACTATAAACAAAGTAAGAGTATATGGCAGTTATACACAGAAAGTAATAAACGTATCATATAGTCGGAAGTCTAAAGAAAAAGTTTCATTACCTGCCTACGAATCTAATTTAAGTAGAAGTGCGATTATTAACAAAATAGTAAAACGCAAGTTGAATTAATATAACTGTTATAAATTGTATTTGACTTTGAATGAAATTATGGTCTACTATTGCCACGATTTTTCACCCCCTTTAGTTAAAAAACTTGTTATTTGAAATATATTTGCCAATGTTGACACCACCACTGCATTCGAAGAGTCTCTATGCCTAGGCCACTCCCACTGTGATAAAGTTACCACTGTGCGTCCACAAAGAACTACGTTTCAAAACGACGATGAGGCAGTAGAAAATGAGAACCAGGTGTCATAATTATCGAATTCATTTACTGAAATTTCATCACCAACAAGAGTCTTCAATATCGCAAAAGAAAAACGCATTCAAATGAATATAACGAGATTCGTGCGTTTTTATTAAAACTTTAAATCCAGGATATGTCCTTCATTCTCGTTGATATATGTAAGAGAATTTATTAGATCAAATATATAATAAACGCCTATTGGAAAGGAAGAATAAATGCCTATTGAATAAGTGGTTCAAAATGTATCTCCTTTGTTCTTCGCAAAACCCTAGTCTATCGTAAAACTCAGTTCCTACGCGTTCTAACATTTCTTAAGCGTAACAATTTAGGACTTGTACAATTCTGGTCAGTAAATCATTTAAATTTCGTGGTCTTTCATGTTCATGTCCGTAAACAGTTTGTTTTATTTGTTAAATATTTGTTTGCATTTAAGGAACCGTTTATAAAAAATGGCCCAACGATGGAATCGCCTAAAATACCAACTGCGTACGCAAGGAATACTCAAGTGCTTTTTTTTACGTAGACCAATAACGATGTAATAATTCAATTCACACGTGCGCATTATATTTATGGGAGGGGGCGTCCCGCCTACATATTTTATTGCTACCCTATCACTAAGTTTTAAAATGACATGTTAGTCTGGCAAATATGGATATAATATTTCTCTATCAGTTCCTCTATCTGTCAGAGTTTATTATTTTCTTATTTTTTAATTAATGCTCGGCTTTGAAATCTTGCACTTTCCTAACCGGTATATTAAATCAAGTAGTAGCGCTTGTCGCAGATAATGCAGCGAACATGATGGGAGACAATTTTTTTTTGTATTGTGCACATTATAAACTTGTTTTAAACATACACTAAATAGTGCAGAATGTTATCGCAGAAAGTAAGCCGTTACATATCAAGTTACAATACCGAAGTCAAATCTGTTGCAGAATACTTCAAAAAAAGTTCACATACATTGGCAAAATTGAAGGTTACACAAACGTAGATGAATCTGCAAGAAACACCTTTCAAACAAAATTTATGATTTGCGTAAAATTTGTCCCTAGTTGAAGTCCTTCAAAGAAATACCATAACACGTCAGTTTCTGAACTGACAGAAACAGGTTTTCTCTGGAAAACCATTACAATTTCATAAATTATATTTCTGTCTAGGGCAAACTTATTATTTTGAGAAATACAATGAGGAAGAGGAATTAGAAAGAGTAACAAATATTGTAATAAAAATAAATAAAAGGGTAGAAGAAAAAATTTGATAATATTGAGAAATTTTGACCGAAACAACACTTCTAGATCCACGTCTTAAAAAATAATTTAGTAGTGATAGAGAATTCCATAAGGCGAAACAATCTTTATTAAAAGTAGTATGTGATATTAATGTTATTTATGTCGAACCACCAATAAATAACTACTTACTAGACCCGAAGATAATATACCTCATGACTCCTTGACTCCTTCACCACTGCACCAAAGACACATCTACTATCCAAATATACATGGTGTCCCAAAAAATAACGTTGAACTATAAGGTGGTTACAGACCAGGTCCTGACTGGGTTGGACGAAAAAAAAAATAGATGAGTGGATTTTGGTTTTGTTTATGTCGGTGATTTACATTGGTGACTAGCTGTGATTGAATATCAGAGCTGAGAGATACTTAAAAAATAAGTAAGAATTTTTTTAAAAAATACTATAGAAAAGTATATAAGTTGCTTAAGTATCTAGATAGGTACCTTTTTTCGAAAAGTATCTAAAGATACTTATTAATAAAATGTGACCCTTAATTTATTATAAATATATCATTGGCCTTTAAGAAAAAACTCAAAACTCTAATAGACTTTCTAAGTATCTTAGATACTTTTTTAAAATACAAGATACTTTCACAAAGCATCTAAGATATAGTATCTTAGATACTAAATGTATTTAAAACTTCTTTGAAATACATCTTTTCTAAAATACTTCAGCTGTGTTGAATAGCTATATATAATATTTTTTAACAATTAAAATACTACTTTTATTACCATTTTGAAATCTGCATTAGATGTGCCTACTTTTGATTACAGTTGTAGGTTCAGTGTAGCAGATTTTTCATAAAGGCTAAATAGTCAAAGTTGGGCAATAATATAAACCAAAACCTTAAAAATTTTTTTAAAGTACTGGCCGTGATTTTTAACCGGATAACCGTAGTTTATTCAAATCGCGTGTTATTCACCTCAACATAACAAAAAAATTAACAATTGGTCTTAATTTGAAGCTGTGGCACAAAAATATTGACTTGTCATCAGTTTCTCGCCAATTTTACAGAAGTGGCTGTATCTCGAAAATCAAGACACTTTCACATAATTTTTTTCCTCATATGTCAAGTCATGACCTGGTCTGTAACCCTCTTTCGGGCTTGACGTTGTTTTTTTGTGACACCCTGTATATATAATACTATGAAAAAAGAAGTTGTATATTGTCGGTCCTCTGTGAGTATTTTCAAAAACTGGAAATATTTTAAACGAAAGAAGGGATAGCTTAAAATCCAGTAAATTGACGGAAATCGTGTTTCTAAATTTTCTGTCTAAAATGTCTGAATAACAACTGTTCTACTTGGTTAACTTAAGAAACTATAATCTTATAGTCGAATAATGTTCGAAATGGTAATTTTTGTATATTGTTTGAAATG